>CM017781.1:72058305-72658305 GCA_008121275.1 Drosophila lowei | reverse complement strand
AGGCTTGTGCGTTTACGTTTGCGTTTGCGCAAAAGTCAATGAACTCCCGCTCCCGTCTGATGCTCGGATCGGATCGGATCTGATCGGATCTGCCTGCAGCGGCGCAGCAGCAGTTGCCGTGGGGGCGTCTTGCCGATGCTGCTGGCTATGTTGCTCTCGCTCCCGCTGCTGCTGATGCTGCTGCTGCTGCTGATGCTGCTGCTGCTGCTGATGCTGCTGCTGCTGCTAATGCTGCTGCTGCTGATTGTGTGTGGAATTCGCACCAACACCGATGCATTTGGGAATGTAGGTAAGCCACTTGCCAGCTAGCCAGCCAGCCAGCCAGCCAGCCGGATTGTTGTTGCTGTTTCTAACCTTTTTGCAATGCATTAGGCAACCGCCTCACTGTCAACACTTGCCCCACCTACCCCCGCTGGCGCAGCTCTAGAGCTCCAGCTCCATAGTGGCCCGCTTAAGTGCATTGATCTCTCGCCATTGAGTCCGACCAAGCGAGTGCTTGGCTTCACTCCGGATGGTCGCGTGTGTGCGTGTGTGCGTGTCCGTGTCCGCCACTGACTCTCTCTGTGTGTGTGTGCCTTGTGTGTGTGTGTGTGTGTGTGTGTGTGGGGATTGCATGACACAATGTCGTTGGCACAGTGACCGGAAAACAGATTGACTTAATGACTGAGGTTTTTTTTTCGTTTTTCAAAATCAATGCTTCCTCCTGCCCCCCTGCCCCTACCCCTGCCCATGCCCCAGCCCCTGCCAATGCCCTGCTCTTAGAATGCAAGCCAAGAATCTGCTGGTGGAGGCAGAGTCAAGCCCCTCTTTTCGATCCCATCCATACGTTCAGATGAGTGTGGGCGGCGGCGAAGCAGTGCTGGCGGTACTTTGCTGCTGCTGCCATAGCCTACGGTTGTAGGCCAGCGGTCAACGACCGGCAGTCGCAGCAACAGCCACAGCCACAGTCACAGCCACAGCGGCAACGACAAAAAGTAGCAGCCGCCGCTTTGCGGCAGAAAAAACAACAGCAGCTCGGCTCCAACCAGTTGAACGACCCACTGAACCAACTTGTCATTTGACCATGTCGCAGAGAGCTGCTGCACCGTCACCGCCACCGCAACCGCAGCCGCCACCGCCAACACCGATTCCATTGCTCCAGCCGATCCCCAATCCCAATCCCATGTCCTGAGACGGGAGGCAGTCATAATTAGCTTGCCCCGTGGCACCTTTGGCCATTACCGTTATGAGGCAATTACACACGCATCCCTCTCGGAGTCGGAGCCAGCTAATGGCCTTTCAGCAATTTGTCAGTGCCATCGCCACCTTGCCACCTTGCCACCTTGCCAGTTTCTCAGCTTGGAGTCTGCGTTGAATGCAGCTCGATACGATACGGACCCGTATAGGACCCGTAGCATACCTCATGGCGTTCATCCGCGGGATGTGCGTTCTGAGCTTCACTTCAATTTGGGGATCTTTTCTGCCCTGTAAAGGAAAAGTAACTTAAGAAATCAGAACTCAAAAACCATAAAAACCACCGGCATGAACACGGCTCGAGCTCAGACTCAGAGATTCGGATATTCGACACTGGACAGTGGACACTGGAGCTGGTTCGTGTCTGCCTGCCACTTGGGCGCCGTTCCTACTTTCCGTTCCTCCCGTCTCCCTACTCTCGACTCCCGATTCGCGCCTTCCAGCCTTGCCCCAATGCCAATTTTCCACATTTCACGACGAAGTTGCAGATGCAGGCGCTGCCCCGGCCCGCTGTTGTGGCTATTAAATTTGGCCTCAAAAAAGCAGCGTGGCAACATCGAAGCCTTAGTTCTGCGACCAAGTGAAAACCTGGAGTGGCTGCCACAATACCAGCCCCAGCCCCAGCTCCAGCCCCAGCCCCAGCCCCAGCAGTCACTGCGGGGTCAGCTGCAATAAAATTCCGCCTGGGGTCAGTGGCGTCTATGCATTTAATGCAACATTGTTGAAGCCCCAGGGCCATGCGATCCCAAGAATGGGAACCCCATCGCGGTATGGCGGTCTGGCGGTACGGCGGAGCGGCAGAACTGGTTGCCTAATGTATCAATTACTGCGCCACTTTGCCACTTTGCATTACGCACCGGTCGGCTCGGCACGCGGCCAGTCAGAGATGCGTGCGTGACCCACTCACGGTGGCAGGTGTGCAGAGCCGCACCTGACACGGCTGTGGCAGGAGCGATGGTGATGGTGATGGTGATGCTGCTGATGCTGATGCAGTCACGTGTCTGCGACGGGCTGTGGGCCATCACGTTTTGGGCAACGGCAACGGTCCTGGGGCTAGCAGTAGCCAAAATCATCGAAACACCCACCACAATTCTGTCCAGGCTGCGGTTGGGGCTGCGGCTGCAGCATTTGCATGCGGGGCGTGAATCGGGCTGAATCGCAACTGCATGCTGATGCTGATTAGCATGCACCGACCGACAGTCAACAGTCGACAGTCGACAGTCGACCGTCGTTTGATGTTTGTCACTTTATATAATGCGACGCATTTGTCAACGCCTGTTGTTGCTGCCACAGAAGCAGCAGCAGCAGCAGCAGAAGCAGCGGCAGAGGTTCAGTGCTTCCCCGTAGTTCAGGGCTGCAGTTCGATCTACTCTCCCCATTCGACGGGGACCGGACCCCCTTGCTAGGGTAGGAGCAGCTCCATCTACATGGATGGACGTGCTTGACTCGTGCCGTCTGTCCGTCCGTCCGTCCGCCTGGCCGTCCATCTGTCTGTCTGAGTTATTCAAGCGTCTCCCTCCCATTTAAATCGAAATTTGTCGCCGTAATTGAATTGCCAATTGCCAATCGGTGGCATTGTAATTGCTCAAGCGCAATTCATGTAAATGAAAAATGGAAATAGAAGTGATCGAGATGAGATGCGTTAATCTCCACCCCTCTCATTAGTCGAACCCCCAATTCCACGGCTCCCTCTGCCCTCAAAGCGTGTTCAATGCGAGTCCGTGGAGCGTTACACAGTCAGAATCAGAATCAGAATCAGAATCGGCGAGTTTCATTGAGCTTGTCAGTCAGCAAGTCGCTCGCACGATAGATCGATCGATCGATCGATCCTGGCACTGGCACTGGCACTGGCATTATCCAATGCCTAGTCCAAGGCCCGAGTCATATTTACAATTTCGAAATTATCATATTATTATTATAGAAGCTATGCGAGTGCGTAATCCGCATATAGAGAGAGATCCGATCCGATTGGTTGGATGCGACTGCGACTGCGATGGCGTTGGGTAGGTAGTTTTCCATCTCGATCTTCTATTGCCCGGCACTGCCCTGCCCTGCCCTTGCCCTCGTCGGCCCTTGTCGGCCCTCGTCGCGACTGACCTTCGGATGTTTTCCACTGCCCCAGTAGGAAATGTCCATAAATTTTCTGCTGAGCCACAATGACGCTACAACCTTGGGGGATTTTTCATTTCTTGTTGTAAGAGGTGGCCTCAGAGGCTGCTGGCTGCTGGCTGCCGGCTGCCGGCTGCCCCATCCGAGAAGAGATCCAAGAACTCCAGCGAGCTGCCAATGGAGCAGAGACGGGGCAGAGCAGAGCTCAGAAGATCAATGAACGCTTTCAATAGGAAATCGAAATTGAAATCGAAATCTAAAAATGAAATGAAATCACGGCTCTGTCTCTGTCTCTGTCTCTGTCTTCTTTGTCATCATCGCTCGTCTCCAATTCCATTGCTACTCGTATTTTGGTTTCTGTTTTAAGTATCTCTGGTATCTGGTATCTGGGTATCTGCTATTGATAAATGCCATAATTAGTGGGCTGGTTATTAGCGATTATACTTCGATTCAGTTTCGATTCCATTCAGTTCCATTCAGCTCTCGATTGGATTTGTCGCGGCACGCGGCATCCACTCGATTCGTTGACCCAAGCGATGCAGAACCTTGGAATTAGCATAAAACGTTACTGTTGCTCTCTATCAGTTCTGATTGGCTGACGACTGGGACTGGGACTGGGATTGGGGATAGGGGATAGGGGATTGAGGATTGGGACTATTCCGTGGGGATGGTCTGCTAATGGTTCAGCGGGATCAGTATCAGTGTCGATCAGAGTACTCCCATGTATTCCCATGTGGCTTAATGGCTTAAACTGGACCCTGGCCAAGATCCATGTACTTCCCCCTGGCTGGTTTTTCTTTCGCTTTCGATCCGAAATCACAAATCACATTTCAGAAATCCCCGCAGCAATTATATATTGGATCGCATTGATAGAGTCACATGCGCTTACTCGAGTATTCTTTGCGATGACTTCATTAAGGCGCCAAAACGCACCCCGATGTTGCCTCAGAACGCGTATCTTTCAGATAGCCATAGCCACTGCTTGCATCTGTGAGCGGCACCCATATATGTATGTGTGTGTGTGTGTGTGTGTGTGTGTGTGTGTGTGTGTGCGCGCTGGGCAGGTGTCGAAACAATGTGTGGAGCGCAACTTAATTAGAATGTTGCCACATTTGTGTGTAGAGCCAGCAACAAATCTCTCAAATAAAAATGTCAGAACAAGTTGAGGAGGCAATTTGTCAACCGGCAACCGGCTGCTAGACACGCGGCCGGATCCCGTCGCCCCATCCCCTTCCCAATGCCCCCACTTTGCATTCGAAATGCATTTTCTTGCATATGAGAAACCGAAAGAAACTGAGCAGAAACGAAAACAGAAGCAAAATAACACTCAATCGCCGGGCGACACAAATTTCCGTGAGCTCACAAATTTTTTGATTTTGGACCGGGCCCAGGCCCCCGACTTGGCCAACTAGTGGGTCGGTGGGCTTGTGGGCTGGTGTGTCCATGGATCCGTTCATGCGCAAGGTTGATCGGATCGGATTTGAGCCAGTAGCAGCAACTGATCTGTGGCCATTGGCCACCCGCTACCAGTGGCAGCAGCAGCAGCCGCAGCCGCAGCAGCCGCAGCAGCCGTGGGGTGCATTGCTCTTAAAATGGCTCAAAAGCCGTTGAACTGCTGGCCACTGCACAGACTCCAATAGCCGGACCGGCGGCCTGTCTCTGTCTCTGCCTCTGTCTCCGGACCGGACAAAGCTCGGGCTGCTTGTGCTGCTGCTGCTGCTGCTGCTGCTCAAAATGTTGTATGCTAATTCTAGCAGCCCGCAAAAAACTCTAGACACTCAAGAACCTGGCTCTAAGAACACTTGGCCAAGACTCGACCCATCCATACCCTACATTCGATGGAATGTGGCCTTGAAGTGGGAGGGAAATGGGGAAACGAAGGGGTAACTGTCCCTCCATCATCACTAATCTACTCTTCTCTCTTCTACTGTCCCCTCTGTGGGTCTGGTCATGCCCATGGTACCCTCTGACTGGGTGTTACTTCTAAGTCCGGCTAAAAGACCTGGGCTACGGCTGAGACTGTGGCTGTGGCTGTAGCTGTGGCTGCGGCTGTGGCCGTTGAAATCGAGAATGAAATGAAAATGTGACCAAATGTAAATTATTTTAATTGTATTGCCGCTGCTGCCGCTGCTGCTGCTGCTGCTGCTGCTGCTGCTGCTGCTGTTCTTAGATTCTGGCAGCTACTGGAATCCACTGGAACGTTCTTTTGGCTGTGACTGTGACTGTGACGACTGCTGCTGTTGCTATTTCTATTGCTATTGCGCCGTGTTGGAGGGGTTAAATGAACGCTCGCTTGGTCTATGAAAGATGTCAAGGTATCTGTAAAATTTGTATTTGATTTCGTACGCCAATCACATCCACTTTGTACAAATAAACGAGCGCCAACAGTGGAGCCGCGCAGCTCGAACACACACACACACACACACACACACACAAATCACAAGTCGTCACAGCACACATACAAACACACAAAACACAAAACACAAAGCAATCCCAAGCGACTAATTAGGCAATTGGACACCCGATGTACATACATATGTACGTCTGATGGAGGTGGAGGAGGATCTGTCGCAGGAGGAGGAGGCGTAGGAGCTTTCCAGCGCACACTCTTTTGGGTCATTTGTGGGTCTGTTGGTCTACAGGCAGGTGGACGGGATCGGACTTTATCCCCGCCCCACTGTGTGTGTGTACATATGTACATATGTATATGGCGGTGTCTTTTTTGTATTTCGTCCAGCTCGACAAATTCCACAATGGCATGGCATAGGGACAAGTTAGCTGTCAGCTACACTCAGAGAAACAAATGGAATACTAGAAAAGAGAAACACACACCCATAAAGAAAATAAGCAGAATTCAATTTGATTTAAATATAGATACGAGGATATTGAAAAGTCGAATCTAAGTATAAAACACTTTAATATATTCGAGTTGTAGGAATTGATATATCATCGAATTATGAAATATATATTTATTTCGATGAAATATTAGGTTCAAAATGTAAGTGAAAGCAGTTTAACTTTTGACAATATCCGCACTCGGTGCAAATAGAATGGCATAAATATTCGATTCTCAGGGCTCTCTTTTTTCTCTGGGTGTGTGGGAATTCGAGTGGGAAACCGCTGACAGCCGGTGAAAGGGCACTCTGGAATGAGTCTTGCGGTTCTGGTTCTGGCTCTGGTTCTGGGGCTCAACCTTGGAGATGCTCCATTAATGGCGCAAAATGATCGGACGCAGCACATTTTTTAGGGGGTAGCTTGAATTACTCGTCCCATTCCATTCCGCTCGCAGGTTGTGTGCCATATACAACATAGCTCGGCATACTAGAAGCGGCAATATCAGCAGCAACGGCACAAAAAAAGCCAATCAAACACTCAGGCACATGCACATGCACAGGCACATGCAGTGGCACAGGCACATGCACATGCACACGAGATGTTTACACTCGGGCATAAACATCACCAGCGAGAGCGCAGCGTGAAAATTGGGTTAAAAAATAAAGCACGCAAACTACCTTGACACATTTTCCCCGAAGCGGAGTGGAGTGGAGTGGAGTGGTCGATGGATGGTATGGCATGGGGTACGGCTTGGGGCTGGATGTGCGCTGGACGGGCGCTGCCGCTGGACACTTTCGAAAGCACAAAGCAAACAGTGGAAGCGCAGAGGGGAAGCAGGAACAAAGCCAGAGCTGGAGGTGGAAGTGGAGGTGCAGGTGGAGGTGGAGATGGAGATGGAGGCGTGGTCTGGCTATCTATCCGCCATTCAGAGTGTCGAGTCGGGTGTCCCGTACCTCATATCAATAATCTGTTGCAACTGTAATAAAAATAGCTTTACGAAATATACGAGTATATATTTCAATGTGTGTTTGTCTGTCTGTATTTGGAAATGATAAGGGAACGCGAATACACGCCACGTGAGCTGTAGGGTCCGACCATACCCGTACCCACATCCATAGCTGCCCCCGATTCCAGTTCCAGTTCCAATTCCAATTCCATTTCCAATACCATCCCAAAATTTCGTGTGCAATCCGCTGATTAGACGCAATATTGTATCAGTGCAAGTACAAGGCATGCCCAGTGGAGGGTGTGCCGGGGGAACTGCGTCTTGGGCAGCAATCAGCATGAGCCCACTTCATTCCCATTCCCATTCCCATTTCCATTCCCATCTCCATTCTCTTTTCCATCTGCAGAACCATCCTCGGGTGCCACCATTGCCACTGGGTTTATTGACCAGACGCGCGATCACATACTCGTACCACTTGGCCACTCGGCCACTTGGCAGGCCAACGATTGCGAAAAGGTTTAAAAATAAGTCAGAGGAGGGGGCTAGGGCTGGTGCGGGGGCCCTGCATAGGCGGCGTTGACAGCCAGCATCCGCTCGTCGCTCGTCGGTCGTCGCTCAGGTTCATGTCCTTTCGATAGGATATTGCCCTGGCAGGCCAATGATCTTGTCGTCTGTTGAACCCGCCTTTGGGCCTCAGGAGCATTGAGTGTCTAGATTGGTTGCAAGAGGCTGCTCTGCTCTGGACAGCAACAATAAAAAGGTTCGGCGACTGCCGCATTCGCATTCGCACTCGCACTCGCACTCGTACCCTGCAAAGTGCCATCTGCTGCCCCGATGCACCGCTGCACCGCTGCACCGCTACCCCGATGCACCTCTGTAGCAGGCTGGCCCTTTGCCGAGAGATGCAGCGGCAGTTGCAGTTGCGGTTCATTGGCAGGGCAGACTGTTGGGGCTGTTGCCACTGCCAGTGCCACTGCCACTGCCACTGCCACTGAAAGTGCCACTGCCGGCGGGTCATTAAAATGTAAAGGTAAATTTAAAGTTAAATGCTAAAGCTGTAGCTGTAGCTGAAGCTGGAAATGGAGCTGTAGAGTCGTTGCCATGGCGGTCGTACATCTTGTTACTGCTGCTGCTGCTGCCGGTCCTTTGTGCCGGTCGCATGGCGAGGAGGAGTCAATGGCCTGCGGTTCTATTTTAGCGCATGCCATTGGCCCTGAACTTGTTTGCTGGCCTGGCCCCTTGTCCAGGCCTGTGTTTCCACTCCACTCCACTGGCATGGCTCCATCTCCCATTGTTGGCCTGCCATGACTCAGTTCTGGATTCTGGAAATCCCTGCCGCTCCAGGGATCCCAAGGGATCGATCGATCGTCGCGTTGCATTCATCTATGCATTCCGCAACCGTAACAGGTTCTCGAATTTTCGCGGGGAAAACCCCGTCATGACATTGAGGAAACAGAATAACGTCCAAAAAGAAACCCTTGGGGACACTCTTTCAGGCAATCATTTCTGTGGGCATTTTCAAATCATCTGATGAATGCCCTTGGAGATCTTGCTGGGAGGCGGAGGAAAGCTAACAAATTCAGCAGCAACAAGAAATTCGAAAGAACAAAAACGCAAATTTCGCAGAAATAGACGATGGCCGATGGAAAGGGAGCGGCAGTGACAGTGGCAGCCGCAGCCAATTGAATAAATGTATCTTTCCAAATCGAATCGGCCTTAATATGCATCTATCTGTACACACATATGTCTGCCTGTCTGTCTGTCTGTCTGTCTGTTTGCCTGAGGTGTGTGCTGTGTATCCCATCTATATGCATGTTTTCATGAGGACTGGGGGAAACCCGATATCTACCCGATCTACCCGATTTACCCGACGATGATCGTAGGTAGAGGCCGGCGGTCTACTCCAGGCCAGAAGGGCTGCTGAATACCCTCTGGGCTCAGACTCTTAGCAGATCTAAGCCGGAAAGATCATCACTTCCGCCGCTATGGTCCGATTCCGATTCCAAATCCGATTCCGATTCCGATTCCGAATCCGATTCATCGTGTGCGCGACATCTGTTGGATGTAATGTATGTGCATCTGATTTCCCAGCATTGATTTTATTTTCAAATTTTACTTTCGCTCCCTGGAAGATCCGATCCCATCCCGCCCGCCGAACCTCTCTATCGCCGCCTATCCCGCAGCGAACCCGAACGGAACTCTGGACGGACTGTTTTGTTATTGTCAGATATTGCTGATGTTGCCGGCGATGGCCTTCGCCGGTTTCTCCGTTGCTCCGTTCCTCCTTTCCTCCGTTCCTCCGTTCCTCTGTGTTTCTTTGGTTCCTCTGTTCCTCGTTGCTGACGCAGACGCAGACGTTTGCATTTCTGGCCGAGACTCGTTTCAAATTCTAAAGAAATTCCAGTAAATGAAGAGCATTGCTGGCGACTGGACGTTTCGTGGATTCGAGAGGGATTGAGCACCACGATTGAACCACCTCTTCCGATTGGAGAGCAAGTGAAAGCAAAAGTGATCCACGATGTCGGCCTCCTTCGCCACCGCCTCCGCCTCCGCCTTCGACTTCGACTGGCTGCCCCTGTCGGGGCACAGTGTGTGCCTGCTGGTGGTGCCCGGGCTGCTTATCCTGGTCATCCTCTGGCTGTGCGACCACCAGTACGACAGAGTACTGGGACGTCCGCCCCCAGGGCCATGGGGTCTGCCGTGGCTGGGCTACCTGCCCTTCCTAAGCCGCCGGGCGCCCCACAAATCGCTGCAGGCTTTGGCCCGCCGCTACGGGGGCATCTATCAGCTGCGCATGGGCAGCGTGAAGGCAGTGATACTCTCGGACGTGGCTCTGGTGCGGGAGTTCTTCCGCCACGAGGTGATGGCGGCTCGGGCGCCGCTCTACCTCACACACGGCATCATGGGCGGATATGGTAAGGATATGGATATGAACATCTGCCTTGCGCTTGCGCTTGACTCTGACGATCGTCCGACTCTTCTGCAGGCATCATCTGCGCCGCGGGTCCCATTTGGAAGCATCAGCGTCGCGAGCTTATCGATTGGCTGAAGGCATTGGGGATGACGCGGCGACCGGGAGAGACGCGGAGCCGTCTCGAGCAGCGGATCGGGAGGGGTGTGGACGAGTGTGTGCAGGTGAGTGCCTAAGCCGAAGAGTGACTAAGCGGCCAGTTCTAGAAGGCGAATCTAGAAGGCGAATGTCCGGGTCCTTCCTCTGGGCACAGTGGTGTGTGTTCTTTCGGCGGGGAATGTGTATGTGTAAATGTGAATGCCAAAAGAATGAATGAATGGATATTCACTTTGTGCTGTGGCTATCACTCGCTAATTTCTGGCGTGCTTTTTTGCTTCTCCCGCTTTCCATTTGTTCATTCCTTGATTCGTTTCTTCATTCCCTTTCGCTTTTTGCCTCTGCCTCCGCCACATTCACCATCAAAGCTGTACGAAACGGATGCGGATGCGAGTCCTTCGTCGGAGTTCGACCCGGTGCCCGCCCTCCAGCACACGCTTGGGAATATCATCAACGATCTGGTCTTTGGTGTCACCTACGAGCGGCAGGACCCCGACTGGCTGTACCTGCAGCGACTGCAGGAGGAGGGGGTCAAGCTGATTGGCGTGTCGGGCGTGGTCAACTTCCTGCCCTGGCTGCGACGCCTGCCGTGGAATAGGCGCAACATATGCTTCCTGATGGAAGGCAAGGCCAGGACGCACGCCCTCTACGACCGCATCGTCGAGAGTTGCGAGAAGCGGCTTAAGGAGCTGCAAGAGCAATATCAGGAGAAGCAGCGCCAGCGCCAACAGCAGCAGGATATACAGCAGGACCCACAGCATGATCCAGATCCTGAATCTGAATCGGAGCAGAGTCTGCAGCAGAGCACAGAACAAAAAGGGGAGAAGCCAGCAGCAGCAGCAGCAGCAGCACAAGAAGTGGCCCATGAACAAGTTCCAGCAAAGAAGCCAGATCAATATCCGAATCAGCACGCAGAACAGAACCAAGTGGGGGACCGGGACACAGAGCATGAACAGAAGCAAGGCCCGGAGCAAGAAGAGGATCAGAAGGAGGAGGAGGAGGAGGACGACGACGACGACGTGCATGAACCTACTTGTATCCTGGAGCATTTTCTTATCAACCGAGTGCCCTTCTCGGAGCTCTACTGCAGCGAGCAGCTGCGCCATCTCCTCGCCGACCTCTTCGGCGCCGGCGTGGACACCTCCCTCGCCACGCTCCGCTGGTTCCTGCTCTACATGGCCCGCGAGCAGCGCTCCCAGCGCCGTCTGCACGAGCTGCTCCTCCCCCTAAGTGCCACGCCCACACTGGAGGAGCTGCAGCCGCTGGCCTTCCTCCGGGCCTGTATCTCGGAGGTGCAGCGTATACGCAGCGTGGTGCCGCTGGGCATTCCGCACGGAGCCGAGCGGGACTTCACTGTGGGCAAGTACCGGATCGCGGCCGGCAGCATGATCGTCTCCCTTCAGTGGGCCATTCACATGGACCCGGCGGTGTGGCCGGAGCCGGAGCAGTTCCGTCCGGATCGCTTCCTCAATGCCGAAGGACACTACTCGGCACCGCCCCAGTTCATCCCCTTCCAGACGGGCAAGCGCATGTGTCCTGGCGATGAGCTGGCCCGCATGATGCTAACCCTTTTCGCTGGTCGCATCCTGAGACGCTTTCACGTGGAGATGGTCCCCGGCTGCGATGCGGACATGGAAGGCGAGTGCGGCATCACCTTGGCACCCGCTCCCTACAAGCTGCGCTTCACGAAGCTGCCGCCCATGGAATTGCAGGTGGAGGAGCAGCCACTGGTGCAGGCCTAAGACTAGGCGAGAATGAGATCGAGTGAAGGCTCTTTGTCCCTTTTATGCATACATATTCTTGTGTTTTTTTTTTACTTAGTATCTTTTGAAATATATTTGCAAATTGGTGAAGTTATCCTTCTTTCTTTATGCTTTGTTTTCATTAAAATAGTATAAGAAGCCAGGGAACAATCATCAAGGAACGAAAAAATCCTTCCCTTGGAATAACCGCACAGCTGAATTAAATATACAAAAATACACTGCTCTAGGGATACAATATGGGCCAGGAAAGAATACAAAATATATAAATATGCTTAGTAATGGGGCTATTCCCGAATATTGTTCACGAATTGGTGTCCACATATTTGGGGAGTTGGGATTTTTAACATTACATATTTTCATATTAAAATAAAATAAATACGCTTTGTTTTTTGTTATCGAAAACTTGTTTAATGCGCAAGGATTAAAATTATCAAATAATCACTAGTTTTGGGTTATACGTTGTTTGCTAAAAATTCCATTATTATCATAGAAGAATATCCTTAAAGAAGGATTAAAGAATGTTAGTCGGGGATGGGAAATTGCCCACAGAACGTTTCCGGCCGAATAAGGGCTTTTGTGAGTCTTTTTTGGAAAGTTAAAGGCTTCTGTGTTTTTCGTCTCAGCTTTCATTGAAAGATCAAATTGTTTATGGTGTAATTGTATTTTATTTGATTTATTTTCGAATTGTTGCCTATTTTGTTGTGAGCTTGTAAGACTAAACCACAGTTTGTTTTGTTGTTTGGACATTAAGCTAGGACTAAAACTATGAAATAAACAAGAACCTTAGCTAACCTTAGCTGATGGCCTGCTGGACGACAGCAAAGCATAGCAATAGCAATAGCAATAGCAATAGCATACAAATAATAATAATAATATTAATTAATAATAATAATAAAAAAACATTAACGATAGTGGATCGTAACTAAGGTATTCATTAGGGGGTAGAATTACAATTAATTGAACACAGCTTCTTGGGGGTGAAAGAATAGAATTGGTTGCAGTCGTCGATCTGATGGTGGGTGCATCAGGGCATCAGGGCATCCGGGCATCCGGGCACTTGGCGCCTTCCTTCTCTTCTGCATGGAGACGCTAGTATCCTTCGAGTGGCTTCCTGCCACACGGGGGAGGCGGGTCTCGTCGTGAAGACAGATTACTAGCTAATATACGGGCTAATTTATACGGCAATAGCTATAGTCATCGATGGAAGCGGCTTTGCGTGCTTCTTGTGGGTGGCATTTGCTTTTGCTGTTGCGTTTTGTGTGTGTGTGTGTGTGTATGTGTGTGTGTGTTTTGTGGTTTTTTTATGTAGGAACAAAACCGTGCTCTGCATCCACGCCGATCCAGATCGCGCGCCCAATCAATTGGAGCCTACGTTGCGCATGTGGTGGGGATCGGTGGCAGTGGGTGCCAGGGGGCGACGCTTGAGGCACACTTTGAATGCCTCCGGCGTGATGGTAGCCCCCACGTTGCCCTTGAGACTGGGCAGCGGCTGGCCCTCGGGCAGGGCAATGTCGAAACAGTGCATGAACGAGGCGAAAAACAGGAAAAGCTCCATCTTGGCCAGCACATCGCCCAGGCACATGCGCCGTCCGACTCCGAACGGTATGAAGTACTCTGGCTTGCGCACCTTGCCCTCTGTGTCGATGAACCGCGAGGGGCGGAACTCCTCGGGCTTCTCCCACAGATTGGGGTCCATGTGGACGCTGTTGATCAAGGGAATGACATGGGAGCCGGCCGGTATGGTGTAGCCATTCAATTCTACATCTCTGTAAAGCGAATCAAGCAGAGGGGAAAAGGAGATTGTGATTAGTAGGAGCGTGCCACAACTGCCAGCTGATAAATGCTGGTGGTTGCTGATTATCAGCAAAGCAACCACACGCGAGCTATGAGGGGCTGGTGGCTGGACTGGGGCTGGACTTGGGCTGGGGCTGGGGCTGAGGCTGGGGCTGGGGGCCTACACTCTAATCTGCTAAGCCAAGTGCGTGGCCAGAAAGTGGGCCACTGCGCCACTGGTGGTCACTGGTGATGGAGACGGAGACGGAGACGGAGGGGGACAATGAAAATTCCGCATTGAATGAAAAGCCACGACAATGAATGGCAATCGCATGGCATAGCGTAGATCAGAGATCTTGGTGTGAATGAACGGACTTCGCGTAAGTGCGTAAGCATTTCCAAGGGGCTGTCGATGCAGTTATATTGTGGATTGGATTGGGGATTGGGGGTTGGGGGTTCGGGGTTGGGGAGCTTGGATGCTTACCTTGTGGGTGAGTGGGTTGTGGCCAACGGCACAATGCTGGAGCGGCGCATCGACTCGAGGATGGTGGACTCGGTCACGGGCAGGTACTGAAGGTCCTCGATGGTGGGCAGGCGGTGGCGTCCGACCACCTGGTCGAGCTCGTCCTGGACGCGACGCATCTCCTTGGGATTGCGTAGCATGAAGACGTTGATCCAGAGCAGGGTGGTCTTGATGGTCTCCATGCCAGCGGAGAAGAGGTCGATGATCACCTGGACAAGTTGCTCCTCTGCAAGGAAACGAACAAGGATATGCTTCAAAGGATGCTCAGAAGGGTCAGGGCATTGCAAGGCGGGAGTGGTTATTCTGAGACAGGGATTCTTGGCTGGATCTGGATCTGGCACTCACCGTGATTCTTGCCATCGAAAAGCTCAGCATCGGTGCCCTCGGCCTTGGCCTTCTCGATCTCGCATAGGTAGTAGTCGACGAGGTCGCGGACGTTGTGCGGATCGAAGCTGCGCTTGTGGTCATCGATCACGTCCTGGTAGAACCGCTGCATCTCGGCCCGGTTCTGGGCAATCTTGTTCTTGGCCGTCGAGATGCTGGGGAAGCACTGCATGGTGGGTATGTAGTCCACCGTGTGGATCTCCCCGAACAGTCGCATGCCCTCCTCGATCAGGAAATTGAAGCGCCTGAACTTTGGGTCGTCAATGCTGAACCGTGTGGACATCATCAGGCTGCAGATCACGTTGCTCACGGCCACTGAGATGACGGGCGACAGATCAATCGGCTGGCCGTCACTCGCGTGCAGATGCCCGATGAACTCGTGCACTTCCGTCTATACGAAGCAAGGAGAAGGAGAAGGGAAGCGGGGATCTTTAGAGATTTCTGTTCCGTTCGCCAGGGTGGAGGCTAGGAGGCTAGGAGGCTAGTATCCTGTGGGGGAGTGCGGGGGACGGGAGATACACTCACCATGATGCGCTTCTGCATCTGCTGCTTGCCATTGCCCATGTAGGTCATGCCGAACTGCCGGAGCTTGTCGTGCAGAAAGCGGCGCTGGTCCTTCCACAGCTTCCCAGTGCTGTTGATGATGCCTACGCGCAGGAAAGGACGGAAAGAGAGGAAGGAAGAGGCGGTGAGTGATTGTCTTATGATCGGCTTGGGAGGAGGCGGCACAGAGGAGCGCTTATCTTTCTTTTTCTTAATTTGCGTAATTTCTGTCGTGTCGTGTTTTATTATCATTTAATTGAGGTAGGCTCTTTCTCTGCTCTGCTCTGCTCTGCTCTGCTCTCCCCTCTGCTGGGACCGTGGGTGGGGAGGAGGATGGGTCGTAATGGTTGCCCTACTTTTTGAGTATTGTTTGGGTTCAAGCAAAACGAAATACCAGAAAAGAAATCCCATCCCAGCCGGAGATCAATACAAAATGAGCAACAAAAACACTCAGGCAAACCCAAAATAAAACAGAAAACACAGCTCAATACAAAATACAAAATACAAAAATTAAACAAAAAGCAAAATGGTTATATGGCTATACGGCTATATGGCTATATGGTTATATGGGGAATCGGCAACCATAAGGGAAAAATGCTGCAATGCATTATCATTGAAATAAAATAAGTGCAGCTTAAGCTGCAAAACGAAATACAAAAAATACAAAACAAAAATACAAAAATACAAAAAGGGAAAGAGTCGAAATCGAAATCAAAATACAAAATTAAAAATTAAAAATAAAAGCCGAAAAGAAGAGCGGCAGAAAAGAAAGACAAAATAAAATCAAGTAAACGGCCCCAACAAAGAAATGCACGCGGAATTTCTTCGGTTAATCAAGTATTAAACATTTTGTCGTATTATTATTTTACAATTTTCGACCTGCTGTTTCGTTGTTTCACTGTTTCGCTGTTTCGCTGTTTCGGCTGTGGCTGTGGCACTTTCGAGCTTAATTGCACCTTCACTTTGGGGCAGAGGCAGAGGGCCCCAAGACTGCTTCTCCCTGCTGGAAGAGGCTGTAAGCCTCAACTAAAGGCGCATCTCCCCATCATCTCATATGTACTCTGTAGTCTGTAGTCTGTAGTCGGGATTCTGTATGTAGCTTGTGGTATGTGGTGTATGCAGTCGTAAAGGTTCAGTTCGAAGGGCCGCATTTCCACAATACCCGAACGAGCACTCGTAAGATATGGTAGGTGTCGCTGTGTATCCGCTGGCTAAGCGTAGTAGTAGTAATAAAATATTTTCCGAAAGAGTGTAACCCAAAGGTCGCCCGGGAACTAGGGCCTTCTGATTTGCGGTCAATGTGATTAAACAGCTCGATTTCTGTGTTGCTCACTCCCCCTTGTATCTGTATCTGAGTCTGAGGTCTTAAGTCCTTTAGCTGTTGTGTATTTTTAACACTCACCATAACCGTTGAGGGTTTGCATGAACGGAGTGTCCGGGCGTCCTGTGAATTCCTCACGCCGGAAGCACTCGCGGATCATCTTGTAGTCGCTCATGACGACGGTCAGCTGGCTGCCCAGGCGGGTGGAGAAGAGCGATCCGTACTGCTTGGCCAGCTCCATGAAGCGGGTGTGCTTCTCGTTGCCCATGAAGAGCAGGTAGCCGATGACGGGGAGTCCCCAAGGGCCGGGAGGGAGCTTGCGCAGCTCACGGTAGTGCCGCAGCATCCACTGGAGCAGGCTGACCAAAGCAAGGAAGCCGAGGAAGACCATCAACAGGTGCTGGGCGCCGGCGTCTTGCTGCTGGACCTTCAGCTGCCGCAGCAGAAACTTGATCAGATACGAGTCGGCCAGCATCTTGTCGCCTCTGTAGCCTCTGTAGCCTCTGGCTTGGACTTGACTGGACGAACGATTTCACGGTGATCGATCTCACACGGAGATCCTAGGGCCCTGGGATCTTGGCTTCGATGTGCGATCTTGATCTCGATCTCGATCTCGAGGATTGCAGTGAGTGCGGCGGGCGGCGGGCGTTCAAGTGTCTTTTATTTGTTGCACTGCTCGGCCATTTGTCTGCCTGTCACTTTTTATTTTACTTGCGACTTGGCACTTAAAAAAATGTTTCTCAAGTAATGTCTGGGCCAAAAAAAATTAATTAATAATTAAATTTTCTTTTCCTTTTGGGAATCTTTGGAATCGCAATATACGAATTGATTTGGTGGTGTTGGAAACAAAAAAATTGCTGCGTGCTCGGGGCGCTGGTCGGAGACGGAGACCCGGAGACGATTTCGCGTCGAGCGTTTATAAATTTCGACTAATGGCTCGACCGTATGTCCTTGCCACTTTTATAACAATTCGAGCCCGCTTCGAGCGAGCGGCAGAGCGCCGAACGAATGATCGACGGCGGCGGCGCGGCTCGGTCTCGGGCTCTGTCTCGCGGCTCGGGCTCGGCTTCAAACCCCAAACCCCAAGCGCCTTTGTTGTTTTCGTTGTCCGCGCGGCCGAGATATTGAAATATTGAGGCATGCACAGTCCCTATACCCACCAATATCACCACCGCCGTCGCTGATCGCTGATCGCTGCTGGCGTCGCTGTCGTCGTTGGCGTTGTTGATTGGGATTTTGAGTGGGATTCTTATGTTTTGAGTGCTATGACTATTTGTATTGGGACGCATAGTCATCACACTCAATTTGAGTGAGACAGCAAAAGAGAGGCCGAATGCTCAGTTTTGCGTTTCATGGAATGACTTCGAGAAACCGAATTGAGCCGAGAGAAAACGAAGCTTGAGCATCGCTGCTCGCGTCGCTGTCGTCGCTGACATCGACAGAACTCCAAACTTGAAGAAGCCCCAACGCAGCTAAAGCAGCAGCAGCAGCAGCGGCAACGGCAACGGCAAAGACAGCGGCCACAGAAACAGCAGCTGGCGCCCCGCTCCCGCTCCGGGCTCCCCCCGTCTGTCTATCCTCTGCTGCTGCTACAGCTTCAATTTCACCGCCCTGCCCCCGCCATGACAAACCCCACCTCAACTCCCCGTACCACCCACCTCCCGATGCCAACATCGTGCTCATGTCAGCCTGAGAGAAGGCTCTCTTCTATCCGACCCCCGGTTTCCCACCTTCCCGCCTTCCCACCTCCCCGTGCTCGAACCGTTGATGCTGGCCCCCTCCCTCCCCCCATCCACTCGCTGGCTGATTTTGGGCTCTGCAGACGAAGCAGCGCCAACGGTTCAACAAGTTTCCAAGCATCGAGCCGCAGACAACATGCTTGAGCCAACATGTTTGAGAGACGACGCTACACATGCTCCGATCTTTTGCCCGCGCTCTTTCCACTCTCACTCTCTCTTTCTCTTCCATCCCACCGCTGACTTATCAATGAAACGAATGGCTCCGATAAGACGGAAAAGACTCACTTTCAACACTTGCACTCCACACTGCACCTGCTCCTGCTCTTATCCGATTCAATTCGATTCGATTCGTTCTAATCTGATCCGATCCGATGGATTGAATTTTGAGTCCAGTGGCGAATTGACTTCATTATAAATTGTCGTGGGCCACAAGGCGGAAGCTGTTGCACTCGACCATTTTTTGGATGTCTCACCAAAAGACTGTCTGCAGCTCATTGTTGTTGTGGCTGTTGGTTGATCTGTTGTCGGAATCGAACACACACAGAATTCCGATGCAAAATTTGCATTTTGGGTCAATAGCGAAGCCTTCATCGAGTTATCTAAGATCTAGAGCGGAGACTCTTCTCCGGTGCGCTTGAAAACGGCTTGCAAACTGGGATCCGATCGGCAGGTTAGGGCTGCACCTGGACTCCCCTACACTCAATCAAATCAATCAAAATTGGTGCTGTGCTGATGCTGGGGCTGAGGCTGAAGCTAAGGCTCTGATCTGACTCTGACTCTGACGTCAAACGTGTAACGCAGTCAAGCTCAAAACGTAATTAATAATCTGAAAACAAACAACATCTCAGTCCCCCCAGTGCACAGTCCCATCGAAGAATCGAAAGATCTCATTTTCGAAATTGAAATTCAAATGCATGCATTTGTAATCAGTTCTGCAGAAGTTTCTGCTGCTTGCGATTTAGTTTCGTTTCGTTTGATTTGGATTTTATTTTGTTTCGGATCGGGTTTAAATATTCATCTGCGAAGCCAAGAGCAAAAGAAACGACCAGAGCGATAAAGATGCCAGTTCTTTTGGCTAAAGGACAAGGTCCGACCCTCAGCATTGACGTCGAAATACGGAAAATACGCACAGAAACAAGCGGTCCAGCCAACAGGCCCAGAAATTTCGAAATATTTGTACGAATATGCATATGAAAATGTTGGCATTGGAATTGGATTGGACAAGAGATTGGACAACAACACATGACAAGGCAAGACAAGACCATTATCGGAATGAAAATGATGTTGCGAAGGTCGTGGTCGTGTATCTCTGGAAGCCCTAGAAATTTCTGTGCCTTTGACCCAATTCCCAAACTCTCAAGAGAAATCGGAGGCGGATGCGGATGCGGCGGCGGAGGCGGAGGCGGAGGCAGAGGCAAAGCTAAGATTGGATCGAAGATTGGATGCTTGGGCATCAGTAATCGATGTATCTTACATATTACAAACTTCCAACCCTTTTTGAGAGTGTTGTTTCAGTTTTTTTGTCAGTGGATCAATTGTGTTCCTGAATTCAAATACTGACTTCAAAGTAGCATAGGGGAATGCACAGCTAGGATCCGGTTGTGGCTGCGGACTGGTCGCAATATCCAGAAAAAAGTTCAACAAAATATTTATGCAAATTGCAACAGATTATACTTTGTGTGTGTGTTCTGTTGTTGGTTCTGTTCTGAACAATTTATACACTTTTCGCATCGCCTTTGAATGCGGCCAATGAACTAATTTGCATCTGCTAAAATTTTTTATATTTTCATTAGAATTCCCATTATTGGCATCGGTCATCGGTCATCGATCATCGGTCATTGGGCATCGAGCATAGCGAAATAATGCTCGAAGAGGGGGAGGGAATGCTACGATACTTCCAGATCGGAATTCGTTAGAAAGAAGCCAGTAGTCGCCAGAGAACTCTTGGGACTCACAGCTTGGCCTGTCGAAGATCGAAGTCCCAAATCTGAGCTGCGAGTATCAAGGCCAACACGAGCCAAAATATGCCGTCCATATTCCATTTGGATATTGGGGAAGGCTGCAGCCGAACCAGAGACCAGAGATACAGGTACAGATACAGATACAGATACCAGCTGGACTCGAGATTGTGAGATACAGTCATTGAACTCGATCTCCAGTTACAGCCTAGGACACTTCAAGTGGCTCAGGCCAGAACATCAGTCGGAGACGCATCCGCAGCCACAGCAGCAAGCCGCAGTCGTAGCAGAGCTAAAATATTGCCTAGGAAATCAAAAACAAAGCACTTGAAACAGAGACAATGGCCCAGGAGGTCAATGACACGTAGGAAACAGGACCTGTCCACTCAGCAGCGCTCAGCGGAGTAAGGATTAACGAACAGAGCAGAGAAATGAAAAACGAGAACAGGAAAACTGTTTCATATCATACCTCGCGCTCTCTCTCTCCATGGCCTTGAGTGCGGTCATTGGCGCTGGGTTTGACTCCGAAGAAGTTTCCAGGAACTGCTGCCGAAAGGCTAATGACTGCTAGGCGAGATGCCGCAGAGATGCGCAACGCGAGAGGCGAAACTCGGTTGAGATGGTGTCGGAGGTGGAGGTGGAGGCAGACGCAGGCAAGCAGCAACAGGCATCAGGCAGCAGGCATCAGGCATCAGGCGGCAGGCGGCAGGCGGCAGCAATAGTTTCCATTGGCACTGGTCTGGGCGTACAGTCACGAAATGCCTGGGCCTGGGCCTGGGCCTGGGTTTGGGTTTGGGTCTACGTCAAGGATATGACTCAGTGCAGAAATATGTATAAAATCAGGAAATCTGAAGACAGCTCTAGTGATGGCAGGGCACCAGAGTAGGTCTGGAATGCGGTGCTGCGGTGATGCTGTGATGCGGTGATGCGGAGCCTGCAAGCAGATAAAGGGCTAGTGCGTGCTGTGCTTCCGTTCCAGTCACCAGTCATCGGTTCCAGGAATCGTCGTGGGCAATTCCCACTACTGCCATCGACTGACTGGTTTGGCGCTCTGGCTGTCGTTCCCTGAGGCACTCGACGCGTGCACTCGACGCGAGCCGAAAACAAGAAAAATCATCATCATTTGATCATCAATTGTGGGACCACACATCCGATTGATAACGAGACTTGCTCACTTTCTGTCTCTAAGTACGCATTGTTTAATTTAATTTGAAATGCATATACATGTGTATGTATGTACTATAAATAACGTGATTTCACTGCTGTCTATCCCCCTATCCCCCTTGTGGCGCAGCCTGCGATTGTGAACGCAATTATTTCATTATTCGTATTCCAATGCTGATTATATTTCTGTGCACTGTTCTGTGTGGCACACTCCGACAATGCGGCATACTCTTCTTTGCGATTCGAGTCTCCAGCCCCGTCCCCAGGGGGTCTCCCTTGACGCCGGAAGCATCGACATCGAGGGGAAGGGTGGGATGGTGGGATGGGATACCCAATCAAAAACGGAGCCTCCTCTGCGCTGCGCTGCCTGAGATTGGATGGCGGATAGAGTATCGCCTCTTCGCTATCGGCTGTCTATCGCCTATGCACACGCGTTGCTTTTTGTGTTCCTTCCCACTCGTGATGCAATATTTAGAATGGTTGCGCCCCCTCGCCCCTCGCCCCACGCCGCACCCTCCTCCCGCTGCTGTCCGCGCTGTTTTAGTGCGCGGCGCGACCTTGGGCAGCCGAACAAAGCAGCATTCTATACTTAAGCACAAAACGCAATAAATAACAAATTTGCCACAGCGCCAACACCAGAACAAGCACCGGCACCAGCCAAAAAACACTCGGCACTAACTACCAAAAGTTGATTGGGATGCGAACGGGATGGGACTCGATATGGGGGAATGGGGATTGACGAATACCTCCGTGAGCATTCAACAAAGCCAATAGTACTTGCCCCCACATGCCAATTATTTGCAATCCATCCCAGCGAGAGCTCAGAGCTGTTTCAGTACGGAAATAGCCAAACAATAGGCGTGTCGATTATTAAGGGATACGATACTCATTATTCGCCAATTAATTCCATATGTATGCAGGAATGGCTCGTTAATGCAGCTAATGAATATTTGATTCGGGGCTGAAGCATTTTCAGTTCTGCGAGTGGGTGTGGGAGTGGGCGTGGGCGTGGGTGTGGGAAACACAGTTTAGAGCAGGACGAAGGACCTGGCATATGTAATTGATAGAGATTTGTATTTATGTTTCATAATTTATGATTACCTAAACAAAATGCAGCTTAACGACAGGATATAAAAAAAATAACAGAACAGGACGGACAGGACAATCAATGGCATATTTTATTTATCGTACAATGAAAACTTTCCACTCGAATGTGCCGATTGCTGCTCCTGCTGCTGTTGCATGTGCATGTCATCCAAGGTTGATTCCATTTAAAATTAGAAAAAACTATTAAAATTTAATGAATAAATGATGCAGGCAGTGGCAGATAGTGTTAATCCTGGCAGAGCGCTCCACAATGTTTCGGGATGACTCTGGAACCCTTGGACCCTGCCTGGGGAATGTTCTGCGCTGCTCTGTGTTCCGAAAACATTCAGTGGTCAGGTGCAAATAATTTCTGCTGTGCTTCCCGAAAGTTCTACGCTAAAGAATGCGTAAAATAGTCCTAACAGGGCAGAGCAGACCCAAGCAGCACACAGACACCCACAGAGGCACGCTGCTGCTGCTGCTGCTGCTGCTGCTGCTGCTGCTGCTGTGGCACATGAATATGCAAAACAGCAACAAAAACAGCAACTAGATTGTTTTCATCGGGCTGTGGCTGTTGTTATGTTGTTATGCTATGGCTTATGGTTATGGTGCTCTTGAACTTGAAAAAGCTACACGAATTCCTGGTAAGCCACGAAATCATAAACAACAAAGAAGAAAAAAGAAAAAAGAAAAAATACATACATACATATGTACGGATACCTACATGTAAAAATAACAGCGAGCCTCATGACAACGTCTGGACAACTGGCTAACTTGGCCAGAAGACGACGCAGTAGCCATTGTGCCACCCCCGTCACACCACCGTCACAGCGCTCCTCCTGCTTCTCCACCTCGTTCCCATGCTCCCATGCTCCCATGCTCCCTCGCTCCCACCTTTTCCCATGAACGGTGTCGATGTCGGGTGCCTGTGATCTGGACTTGGCCGAACGGGAATGGAATGGAATGAAGTGGAATATTATGAAATCTGCGACGAAAACAAACATAAATCTTAACCACTGCCCGTCTGTTCGTCTGTCCCTCTGTCCCTCTGGCGCTGGATCGATCGATTTGCGTATCATCTACATATTTTTGAGTCTCTTCCCCCACGCCCCCGGCTCAGTTCATCCTTTTGGCCTTGAAAATTCATTAGTTCCCATTCACTCGCATTCATTCACCCTCGGATGTCGCGATGTCGCGAGTGACGACGCAGAAGAATCTGGGAGGGGGGGGGAGTGGGGGTAGAACACAGAAAGACAGAAGCAGAAACAAAAAAAAAAAAAAAAAAAAAACACTACCACTCGAGACAGCTTGAGAATTTCACGGCAATTGAGGGGACACAGCAATGTGAAGAGGTTCGGTTCGGTTCGGTTCGTGCTGGCATGCCTGCCTTCTGTCTATCTGTCAGGTGCGCTACTCGGAACTCCGAACCGTAAGGGCTGACAATTATCAACCCCTCATCATTAGGGAGAGCCACTGATCTACAACTATTCGGAATATGGATTATCTCAGCCGTACATTTGTGTATTTTCCCTCGCGACAGACTTGATGCACTCCAGCGAAGACCCTGTCTGTGAAGATCGGACTCTGAAATGTATCCACATATGCCAGACTGTCTCCCAAGACTTGGTGGGAAGATGGAAGCCGGACCCGGACACGGACACGGACACGGACACGGAAACGGAGACCCTGTCGTACCGTACCCGTGCCTCCAGTGAGCGGCTATTTTTCCATGAAGGGCAAAAATGTTGTTTTACGTAAGTGCCTGTCCAAAAACTGTGGCCACTGGGGACTGGAGTGGAGTCATTCATGGCGGGCGTGAAAGACCCACCCGGAAAGCGCACTGTTAGCAGATTTCGCTGGCGTAGTCCCCTCCTGTTTGCCAGCACGTTTCCCAGCTGCTCAGATTTCTGTCTTGAATCAAGAGAACTCGGAAACGAGCCCCACACCACACCACACCACACCCCACCACTCACTCAAAGCCCATTCAAAGCGAAAATGCTCTGAATTCATTGAACCCGTCGTAATGGCGGGAAAAAAACCTGGAAAATCGTATGCTCTTCATTATGTAACTTTTGTTGCCTGGGAGGCCCTGGAAGGAGGAGGAGGAGGAGAAGGAGGGAAGAAGAACAACCACAGTAGCATGACCGTAAATATGCGCAGAATGTGCGTGCTGCTGTCGGCTGTTGGCTGTCGGCTGTCGGGGAGTGGAGTTCATTAAACCATCAACGGCTCGGTCCGGCTGAAACCGAAAACAAAAAGACTGCGACTTTTCGTGTTCTACCGAACGCTCTCAATCGATCGATAAACACAGAAAACGATCGACAACAACAGAAGCGTCAGAGCCAAAGGGCCCGACCGCCCGCTCGGCCGCCGATCGGAGGCTGCGATCCAGAACGGAGGAGAATGGCAGGGAAGTTCAGGGCAGAGCAGGCAGGGGCGGAACATTGTTCAACCTGTTGCCGGCCTGGTGACTGAAGCTGGCGCTGTGGCTGGGGCTGGGGCTGGGGCTGACTCATGCCATGGGGGAGCCTCCCAGCCCTACGCAATCTCTCAGCTGTGCGTGTTTACTACGTACGACACGCGGCTGAAGCTGGAGCTGGAGACTCGGAAGTTCACGGAAGTTCTGTTTGTATATCTTTTATTGGGATTATGGGATCTCGGGTTATGGGCATCGGCATTCAGAAAACAATTGTTTTGACTGAAAGGAAAGCAGAGAAAGCAAAGAAAGTGAAGGTGGATCGCAATAACCTTCTCAGATGTCAAGCCCTTTCGTGCTGCCAGCAAAGTATGTTCAGTACATATGTATGTATATATGTACATAGAATATATGCCCATAGTACCTGCGTAAGGTGAGGATGAGATGGATGGGGTGGTGGTGGCAATGAACTCTGGCCAGGCGCGTCTTGACTCTGACTTTTCGAACGGGTTCGAAAAATTCCAACGATTTCAACGAAACATTCCCGGTTGAGATCCCCATCCCCATGTGTGTGGTGTGTGGTGTGTGGTGGTGGGTCCGAAAGAGTCTCATTATAATTACCAAATGAGCTGCCGCCGATTATATAATGCCAAGCGATGCGCCACTCCATAGACGAACAACCTTGAGCGCGTACGCTGACATCGCTCCGGTCCAGGCATCATCATCATCATTGTCATCGTCATCATCATCATCAACGGCTCCGTTGAGCTGAGCTTCGGTTTCGAGCAAGAGCATGAGCATGAGCTTCAGTGGCCAGAATTGGCAACACGTCGATGCTGCTTCAATCTCAAGCGGTTTCGTTTAGCATTCTTGCTGCTGTGGCTGTGGTTCTGGCTATTGCGCCATAGCGGGCTGGAATGGGGTGGTCTGGTGTGGGCTGGCTCTCGGGTGGGGGGCTGTGGGTTCAAGCACCTTTGGGGTGGTAACTGGCCTGCCGCTGGAACATACTCAAGAATAAATTTAAATATTCCACCTGTACCTGTACCTGTATCTGTATCTGTACCTGTACCTGTATAGAATCTGTATCTGCCCAAGTCCTAAGTCCGCTCTATTTGCGTCAATTGATTTGGCTAATGGAGGAGGGGCATCACCATCCCCATCCCCATCTCCATCACCATCTTCATCACGATGATCAAAGGCAGCGATCGCGATCGGGCCACTGATAATAACAAAAGTATAGAATGCAAATTCTTTTTTTGCAAAACAAATGAAATTCAATTTCATTTCACATTCCTGTTTCCCCCCAAAGTCGAAAACAAACAAGCTTCTGCTGGCCAGATCAGGGCAGATCGGGCACACATACTTGATTTGGCACCTGTGAATGAGCCCAGCCCCAGCCCGGTCGTAGATTTCCGGATTACGACCGACCTGCCTGCCATCTGCGAAATGCCATCAGCGGATTTCTATCGTTCGATTTTTGAATCGCGCCAAAATGAACATGACTGAAATGCTCTCTGGGTTTTTTGCCACATTCTTTGAATGGTATAGTGCTCGTTCCCCATCCCCATCCCCATCCCCATCACACAACCGCAGGGAACCAGATCGGACTTCTTGAGTGTTCGTGCTCCATTGAAACTTCTCGTACCAGGCAGATTGTAAAAAAACTATCCGAGAGGAACATCAAACTACCACAAGAACAAAACAGAGACCGCGTGGACGAACGACAGTAGCGCGTTCCCCCCTCCCCGCCTTGTGCCACATCCCAATCGATCCCAATTCCCCTACGGCTGCGGGTACGAGTATTTGTATCTGTATCTGTATCTGAAGTGTTTACGTTTTGCTTCTGATAGTTTTTTTTTATAGGTAGATTTTGGCATTCAAGGTTACTCTTGTTTTCATGTCCATTGACCTATTTGGTTCTACAAGCATGCAAATGAGCTTCGGCTTGGTCGGGAGGGGGAGCAAGAGGCGTTGTTTTTGTCAGTTTTTGGTGTTTTCGGGCTTCGATGGCTGTGTTCTGGAAGCCGCCTTGGAAGACCCTTTGCCACTGCGTGGGGCCAATGAACGGTCAAAGGAATCGAATCTGTTGGCTGTTCGGTGGAAAATGCCTGCCCCTACACCATTATCGGGCCTCCATTTGCTGCATCAGCGAGAACCGGATGGATGGTCATTCCCATTGCATTGGAACTGCGAATTTAGGAAGCGTTTCGCAAGCCCCGCATGAGTCATAGCTCTGGAGTCCAAGACTGGGACTGACACTGCTACTGGCTCTAAAATAGTACTCCCTTAGTCACCGCTGTCCATCAGTGGATTATGCAACGGAGGCGGGGACCGGGCAAAGTGCACAGCACAGCAGAACTCACTCACTCACCGTAGGAACGTCGCTCCGTTCTCGCAGACAGGGCGCAAATCACGAGGCTCCGGTGTGGGGTGTGTGTGGGTGTGGGTGTGGGAATGCACCACCGTTGACCCCACAACAGCACACAGCCAGTGCCAATTGAGTAGAAAGCCAGTACCTGGGGGGAAAATGAGAGCCAGATCAGTGCCACAACCCAACCGCCACTACACTACTCGATCCCCAGGGTTAGTTGCGACACTCTCGGTGGGAAATGCTGCTATCAAGCCAATGGCCGTTATCTGACCGATTGGCCGGTCAACGAGTGCGAAAACAAATCGCATCAAGTGCGTCATAGACTGCCTGAGTAATTTGCCTGCAGCATCCATCGGATGCTGGAGCGACAGCGACAGCGAAAGCGAAAGCGAAAGCTGGGCAAATAGTATCCTTTTAGCCTTAAATGAAACGTGGGTGGCCATTGCCATTGCCCAAACATACTCGTATAAGTAAGAAATATGTAAGTAGTTGAATGTTCTCTGAGGGCAGCCAGTGCGAAATGTTGCAGCCTCTTGGCCGAGGCTGAGCCTGGATTCAATATTATTTTGTTTGCTCTCCCTAATCGGATTAAGTCGACATGTGCACTCGCACTCAATGCGCACAATAAACACAATACCAACTACACACAGTGCCTTGCCTGCAGTCAGCCTTTTAATTGAATTTATACTTCAATTTGAGCATTTTTGGGGCATTTAGCATTTTTAAGCCCCAGAGGTCCGGCGCAATCTGATTTGATTAGGTGGATCTGTCAGCTGCAATTGCAATTGCAACTGCAATCATCACATGCTATTGCACTTGTGCAACATGTGATAAGAGCAGCAAGGGTCGGTCGACCGGACGAAGGACCTTCAAGCGAGCGGTGCCTCGTCAGCCATCAACATTACTCATACGCACTGATGAACGACGGCATCATCAAATAATCATTTTTTTTCAGATGTACTTCTGTTTTGTTCAAAAGTATTTAACATCGATACCTATTAAGAAAATGTATGCTAATAACTACATGTTATGTCCGAAGAATATCCTTAAAACATAAAGTTAAGTTTTATTGTGTGATTTTCAATTCTATATAATGATTTCTATGTTTCTAAAATGATTACGGTCCCTGCTTCTGGATAATTATTATTTGTCGTAGACGAAATGTGCTTCTGGCCACACCCTGTCCGACAAGCACCGCCCCGTAGCGAAACACATTCAGTACTGCCACTACCTCATCCTCCGCCTGCAGATGGTGGCTGCTTCTGTGTGTTGGCCATGAAGGCATGCTGACGCCTGCAACAAGAAAGGAAAAATTAGCAAGGGACATGAAAAAACAGGAAACGTTTTAATAATAGTGCACGCAAAAAGCTAATCACTAGAGAACATTTTTCAGTCTTCATTCGCGGAGCACTTCACATGCATCAAAGTCGGAGAGTCGGGAGACGTCGAGTCGTCGGAGACAGACGTTCAATTGAGTGGGCAAACTTGAGTGTCACTCGAGGAAGGGTTAAGGTGGGGAATGGATGGTTAATTTAATGTTCTTTTGGGGGAGCATAAAATGGTTGTTGAATGTGCATGAATCACTTGATGGTTAACAGGTCATTAACAGGAGGAGGTCATCTATACATATATATACTTATAGTTTTGTGTCACCACAGATGGCTTACATATTTAGTGAATTAATTAAATAAATAATATGTTATACTGGATATGAATAATTGAAAGCAGATTCTATCTAATTAATTCAAAATCGAAATCTATAATCGAAAACCCGTATAAAACCCAGATGAAGTCATTCATTCATTCTACAGGTGATCGCTGATCTGCACTAAGGTTCTGGTCTCGGCTAAGCCAAGACAGGGTTCCGCAAACATCCGCTTGGGGCGGCTGTAAGGAGTATGTAGTATTGCCATATGTCGTATATTCTTGGCTTTATTCAGGCCGATTTGGGCTGGGCTTCGTAAACGTTTTCCCCAGATATTGTATGTTTTGCTATTGAAAGTACGCACTCACTCGCACCTTTATGCAATGTGCCTGTTGCCACACATGCGAGTCGAAATATGTACGAGTATCTGCCAGGCCCATTTTCGAGTAGGCCCGAAAACTTTCACCCAATTTTGTAAGCTTTCGCAGAGCGACAAGCACTTGAAATTCATGGATCACAGGTGACAAATTCGAGTAATACGCGTTCGTTTGAGAAATCCAGAGGTATAGTTGTATAGCTGTCGATAGCCTGTCTCGCTCGAAGCGAAGGTCAACTGTACGAGCAGCCGAGTCGCGAAACTTCACCCAATCGCCGGGTAGCGGAGCATTTCGAAATTTAGCCAGATAATCAGCAAAATTAATATCCAATACGAAACCCGTTCCGGCTGAGACCCCGTTAAGTAAACGGCTCGCCGACAATTGTATAATTTTTGGGCAAAAAGGGCGCGTGCATTGCGCAAAGCAGCCGTTGCCGTTGCCGTTGCCGTTACCAACATCGATGCGATGCCATCGCAGACGTTACAATCCCCAAAAAATAAAAAGGAACAAGAAAATACAAAAACCACAACCGAAATCTGGTCAAGGTCGATGCCAGTTCGATTTTGGGCAACTGTGCGTATACTTGATGATAGCTTAGACAGACACACCGTTAGGCGTCTGGCGCTAAGCGCTAAGCACTCGGCTCAATAGCTCAATTAACTCCAATTCGATTGTGGCTTTAATATTCACAGTATTTGCTGTTGTTGGTTGTAGGTTGTTGCTGTCATTGTTGTTGCTTTCTGGCTTTGTTTGCCTTTTGGCCACCGCCGCCGCACACCACATCCAAAGCGACCGTTGCCTTTGCGTCCGTTGTCGTCGCTACCCGGCAGCTGGTTTCGGCATGCCGATGCTCGAATACCCTATATCAGAAATCGGACAACGCAGGAGGGGAGCTACAGTTACGTTATTCCAGAATAAGTACAATTGTGTCGCATCTATGATATCTCACTGTTCTATTGTCAGGGTCTCAGTCGGAGATTCCTGATGGATGCAAGTGCTCCTTTCTAGTGTAAGCTCCCCAATGTATGTCTGCATACTCTATGCCCATGCCCATGCCCATGCCCATGCCCATGTCCATGCCCACGCTCACCGTGTACCCCGAGTCATGGTCCCGGCTTAGTGGCAGAGTTGGGCAAATTGCATAACCAAATAACCAGGTCCGGCCGCCCAGCTCTTTGGCTGTAAATGTAATTTAATTTTGTATTTTCGGTCGGGCACGTGTGCTAGCCCCCAGAGTCAGCTGTGGAGTTGTCGAAATGTTATTTGGATCCGTTATGGAGGAAGGAGTGTCCGATAGGTAGCTGGTGAGGATGAACATGAATATGTCCGAGTACACGCAGTACATATGTACAATGTGCATACATATGTCAGAGAAAGGTCGACAGAGTTTCTGGATAATGATGAAAAAAGCGGGTTCTAGTCAGAGTTTAAAGGGCTTCTACGATTCAGTTCGTAGAAGCGGATCGGAGTGAAGCAATCAATTTTAAAACTCCTCTAGCAGCCGAACATAGGAAAAGCATTTGAGCTTAAATCGTTTGGCGTTTAGAGTCCTCATAATCACATGACAAAAAGACGAAATCCACAAGCTCCCCTACGGAGTAGCCGCAATATTACGTACTGCCTTATCGAACCATATTTATCTGGCTTGATTAAAGGGGTCAAGTCAATGCTTCGAGAATCTGTACAGATATTGCTCAGCTTAGGAACGAGAGCTCGCTCGTACATCAATAAAGCTGTCCGACGAGACATCGATGAAGTAATTTTTTGTTAGAAAACCCTCTGTGGGCGGTCCGCGTCTGTGGGAAGTAGGAGTGGTGCCACAGCCCAAGCTCCCCAGCATCAATCTCTGGGACCTGGGAGCTGGGACCTGGGGCCATCTGCAGCTCTGACACTTGGCAAGCAATAAATACTTCATAAATTTCTTTCCATTCATGTCCGGCAGTTGGCAGTTTTGTCGGAATTGCCTGGGAATTTTCGCCAACGGACCAGTTGTTGGTTATTGCCAGCCAGTTGGAGCACAGGCATACAGAGGGGGGTTGGGGGATTGGGAGCCGACAGTGATCGTCCAGGCCAAGAAAGGCGTACGTGACCCGACAAGCACGCCCGACTTGGTCAGTGGATGACTGTCAGTGCAGTTGACCATGATCTGATTGAAAGTCAAAATGGGCTTACCCAACGCCCTCAGCAAAACTTCTGCAGGGCATGGCTCGAATACCTGCTGCCAGCCAGCCAGTCCGGATTTCGGAATGCATTCAGGGCTCTCTCTCTCTCTCTCTCTCTCTCTAAGTCATTCCTGGGGCCAGTTCGGATGGACTAATACTCGTAGGAATAGAAATACAAGAATGATGTGTTGCCTGGACAGTTGTTGTTTGTGGAGGCGCTCATTATGCGTTATAGTTGCGGTAATTGTCACGTACGGGCGCCACAACGAGCGCCAAGCAACTAAGGACACTTAGGCTGGCGCTAAGCCCACCCTCGTGGGGCATTCCCCCTGCAGCTGTTACGAAAGGTCATCCATTGAGACCAGGCCATTTGCTGTGCTCCCTGGGGATGGAAGTACAAATTCAATCGATCAAATCCTTCCACACTCCCCATTTACTGCTCAGCCAAGCCTCGTTGTTGGCTTGATTCCGCATGCAGTTGGGTGGCTACTCAGCGCCAACTGCAATTATCCATTCTCCATCAGTAGTAGCTACTATAAGCAATTACACATTGGTCAGTGGTGGGCCACTACGCCTACCCCTTGCAGTGGGGTAGAAAATCATGAGTGATTGGTTCGCCAGACAAGTTTCGGACCTGGAAGGGGCTTGCATGCCACAAGGATAGCAGTTTGCTTGCTGCGATATGTGGTACATCAATCAGAGCCGCCTTAGTTCCTTCTCTTTGGTGGTGCCTCGACACGACCATCCACCGCAGTGGTTGCGTTGGTTGATTGCGTGCGATTCATTTGTTGTCCTCCGAATGGCAATTGATTTATCCTGACCGATACAGCAGTGCTGGCATGTTCTGACTGCCCGCCTACTATTCACTACCCACTCCCTCCGCGTACCATCGATCCGTGGAATTTTGTGGAATCCTGTGTCCTGTACGAGCACGGCAACAGTCAAACATTCTACCTCCCAAAGCCATTTGTAGCTCGGCCGCCATTATTAATTATTACCCAGTAATTATTACCGCAAAGTATATCCATTCGTCTGGAATGAAGCGATTCCGTTTCGCTTTTATATAGTCCTAAAAGTGTGACAGAGCTATTCAATTTTTAAAATACAATTCTTCAATTTTTTGTAATAAATAAAAAATAATTGATTTAATAAAAATTAACTTCTAATCTTATTATAAAAATGGAAAATAATAACTGAACTTACATAACTGTTGAACGGAGAGGGGTCCTTCAAGGACATTTGAGCCTATATTTTGAGGTACATTTTTATTTTCAATTTAATTTAAATAAAAATCTGAAAACGACTTGTGTGTCATATTTTGAATTATAAAAATTCTTAGTTCTTAGGATTCCTGATTCTTCTCAGTGTTTTGGTGAGTGGGTGGTATTTATGTAAAAGTTCCGGAGAAGTGTTAGACTTCGAGTAGCAGGTATTTTAAAGTCGTTTTCAATTAATTAAGGTTTGTGGCATCGGCCTAGCTTGAGTCCCCCTCGAGCTAACCGCGTTCCCTCACACATGGCCCCCCCATGTCATGTGGGCGATCTGCAAATGGTAGGCTTCAGGTCTCCAGTCTCTGGGCCTGACAGCTCAGTGACGGCCAGGCCAGGGCAGGGCAGGATGGCTGGTTGCTCTGACTGGCTGGTTACGGAACTGGAGCTCATCGCATGCTGCACCGAAATTTATTCCCAGCTCATTAGCTGCAAATGGCCAACCTATGTACGGGGGTCGGGTACAGGACTGCTTTAATCTCCTGTGGCCAATTGCTTGCCTTGAGTCCAACACCCACCTATTTATACAAACATAGTTGTATAGCTGTATATATGTCTACCTGTATGGGGTACCATTATTCCGCCTGAAGCCATCTCTGAGGTCAAGAGCTAATGACGACGCAAAGTCAATCTGGCAGGTAATCAATTAGCTTCCGAGCTCGGCTTCGACTTCGGCACCGGCACCGGCTCCGGCTCCGTCTCAGGGTTCGGCTCCTTCTATGGCTTCTGTGGGGGCGGGGGTGTTTTTGGGCCATGTAGTGGCCGTCTGTGGTGATTATTAAGCGAATTCGGTGTGTGGTTTCTTTGGTTTTATTTCAATTTATTTGCATAAAAACATTTAGAGACGACCATATCGATATTAGAATACTCGTAATTGCAATTGTCAAGTTCGTTGAAGTGTACAGGAGCAAAAGAATTCACATATGTCACATATAATATGTATTTGTGTCTGTCTGTGTGGGTGTGGTGGGTGGTTGGGTGGTTGGGTGGTTGGGTGTGTGTGTGCCTGTATGTATATATGCAGGTTTCTTGCAGGCTGCACTTATTTTAGAATATTAATTACATTTAATGCATTTTCAGCTACAATCAACTACTTAAAATTGAATTTGACATTTAGTTGAACGAACGAAACGTTGTTGTTTGTGTTTTTGTTTGGTTTTGTTTTGCTGTTGATTGACCCTAGAGCGGTCCCATCCAACTGTGATTTATCTATGCATGAATCTATGTATCTATATGTATCTAAATGTTTATGTTTATGTTTACCCTGTAAGATCAGCCTGCGACCAGCCTTGCCCCAGCCCCAGTGGAGGTCGGAGGTCGGAGGTCGGAGGTTGGAGGTTGGAGGTTGGTTGCATGTCAAATGCATGCCTCAGTGAAACCTGCCTGTGCGTGACAATAGGTAAAAGTGTTCGCTCTCGGCGGAAGGGGAACGGGAAACGGGGTAAGGGCAATATCTTTAGTGGCTAAATAGGATAATTTAACAACGCTGTATTACCCTTGGGCCCTGTATTTGATTGATTGATTGATTGCATGCACACACATACGAAATACATTTATGAATGTATAGGAAAACGTGTAGCAGGTGTAAGCAGGGGTTAAGTCTAACAATTCACATTTAACAACTCGAATGATAGTAACTCTAGATTCACATTTAAAACATTAGTTGCACATATTGTATGCATACTCGTATTTAGTAACAGCGGGAAGGGAGGGGACGTCCATACGTAGAAAAGACACCTAGCATACCCACTGTTTAGGTAGGTCCATCCATCCACCCATCCACCGGTAGAGTCGTTGACAACCACAGTTCTTTTAGTTTTAGTTTCGGTTTCGTTCACATTGCATCATCACATATTTTGTTGCCTGTTGGGTGGACACCTTGTAGGGACATACTCGTACTACATACTCGCTCGCTCCTACAGCGACTCTGTCTCCATTACCTTTAACTGGCGCCGCTCGGACTCCCTGCCACGAGTGGCGGCTCAGAGGCGTGGACTCTCCAGAATGGTGTGGCTGGACATGACCGAATTGGCCAGGGCAATCGAGTTTCCGGCCACGGACAGGTTGGTCTCGTTCTTGGAACGTCGCCGCCAGAAGCATAGGCGGCCCCCATCGCACATCCGCACCTTGAAGGTGTCCACGAAGGCGCGTCGGAAGCTGGCGTTCATGAAGCAGTAGGTGATCGGGTTGCAGCAGCTGGAGGAGTAGGCCAACAGTTGCAGGAAGCTAATGGCCGTGTAGTCCACATACTCGTACACCACAGGTCCGATCAGCATCGTCATCGTGTTGATCACGTACAGCGGCGTCCAGCAGATGAAGAACTCCAGGACCAGCACGAACAACATCTTCACTACCCGCTTCTTGCTCTCCAGGCTCTTGCTCTCGTTCGAGCGGCGTGGCACGATGCTAAAGGTAAAGGTGTTCATTCAAATTGGTTAAAGAGTCTAATACAGTAGCAGGGAGGGATGACTTACCTTCGCAGCCCCGCTTCTGTGATGCGCAGGCTGGGCTGCGACAGGGATTTGCGCCGGGACTCGTTGTCATTGCCCATGCCCATGCAGACCTGCTGGTGCTGCAACTGATGCCGCAGCCGTTGGGCCCGACTGCAGCAGTCGCCTCCGCCTCCGCCCCCGCCCCCGCCCCCGCCGCCGGCACTCCCGTTGATCGGCGGGAGCTGCGAGTGCAGCTGCTGCTGCTGCTGCTGCTGCTGCTGCCGCAGGGACTTCACGGATGCACTGCGCATGCAGTAGAGATGCCTGCGCCCTTCGCAGGCGCCACCAAGGAGCTTCCTCTTGCTGCCGCCATGGGAGTAGCTGTCCGCTGCGGAAGAAGCAGATTCGAACAATATAGAATATACTCGTATAGTTAACTGCCTAAATCACTTACACAAAGTGTATGTCTGTTGTATGTACCTATAGTACATCAATCACAGCACTTAATGAACGAATATAGTCGTAGAAACTAGCATGCGGCTAACGACTCCACGAAAGTGGAAAGTTCTCCGGCACGCAACCGAAATGGGAAGACACTAAACATGCAATCAATGCAGTCACGATGCAGTCACGTACAATCCGGCGATCCGTCAATCCGGCTATCCGACAATCCCGCAATCCGTCAATCCGGCTATCCGGTGCTTGAAGCGTACACGTATAAGCACTGCGAGGCTCGGCTGAGTGTTCATTCCCATCTGGAATCGATTCGATGCTGCTGCTTCTGCTACTCCTGTTACTGCTTCTGCTTTTCTTTTTGAGGACCCTGTGGCGACGACTGGCCTGGTCAAACAGCCACTGGCGACGCCGCGTAGTGTCCGGTCCCCAAGGCTGCCCGCTGGTGGGCAACATGGCCAGCTTTGCTCTGGGTCAGCGCTCATATGGCGAGGTCTACGAGCAAATATACAGGTGAGCGAGCAGCAGCGACGTCAAGTGCCTCAATCAACCCAAGCCGTAATCTGATCAGAGAGAATCCCGAACTGCGCTACGTGGGCTTCTATCGTCTGTTCAATGAGCCCGCCATACTGGTGCGGGACCAGCGGCTGGTGCGCGAAGTCCTCGTTGGAAACAGCTTTCCGAACTGTGCCGACAACGCCGTCAATGTGGATGCCCAACGCGATGTCCTGGCCACCTGCAATCCGTTTATTGCCAGCGGCGATCGCTGGCGGATGCTGCGCGCCGACCTGGTGCCCCTCTTCACCCCCAGCCGGTTGCGTCAGACGCTGCCCCACGTAGCTGCGGCGTGCCAGCAACTGCAGGAGTTTGTCGCGAGGCGTCTGACCGGCGAGCGTTTCGAGGCGAAGGCGCTGGCCACCCGCTACACGCTCCAGGTGATTGCCTCGGCCGTCTTTGGCCTGGATGCCCATTGCCTGTGCCAGGACGAAGATCAGGAGAAAGGTAGCCAGTGGCTGCAAAGACTGCTGCCACTCTTTCAACCCAGTGCGTGGAGCCTGCCCGAAACCATTGCACTGTTGCACTCGTCGCGCCTCGCGAACATTCTGCAACATCGGTGGGTAAGGACATAAGTCTTGTGTTCATTCAGCTAGTAGTTTGGAGATGGTATTTGGGGAGGCACACTCACGGCTTAGCTCTACGCCTTCAACATTCCAGCTACGTGCCCCTTTCGCTGCAGGACTGGCTTTGTGATCTGGTGCGAGCCAGGAGCGGAGCCAACAACTTTCTGCACTGGCTCGGGGACAAGCAAGGAGAAAAAGGAGACCTGGCGGGACATGCCACCACCCTGCTGCTCGAGGGGTACGAGACCTCGGCCATGCTCCTCGCATTCGCCCTCTACGAGCTGTCTCGCAACGAGTCCGCTCAGCGTCGTGTGCAGACGGAGCTGGAGGAGGTGGCCCAGCGGCATGGGGGTCTTCTCATGGGGCACGCCGCTCTGGCGGAACTCAGGTATGCGGAAGCCGCACTCCTTGAGACACTGCGCCTGCACCCGGCCATGCAGGCACTACAAAAGCGCTGCACCAAATCCTTTACCTTGCCACCACAGAGGTCGGACACGGACACGGACACGGACACGGCTGATGGAAGTCCTGGCAGCCTTCAGGTTGCCTTGGGTACGGTCTTGGTGCTCCCAGTCCAGGCCATACATATGTAAGTCTCTCAACCCACAAGCAGCTCCAATCTAGATATTTGTACAGCATTCTTTCGTTTCTTTAGCGACCCGAATCTCTACTCCGATCCGCTAAAGTTCCAGCCAGAGCGCTTCATGGACACGTCTCCGATGGGCTGCCGTTTCCTCGGCTTCGGGGCCGGACCTCGTATGTGCCCGGGTATGCGGCTGGGACTGGCCCAGACAAAGGCGGCACTGGTTACCCTGCTCCGGGACTACTCCGTTTCTCTCGCAGATCAGGCCCAAGATCCGGTGCAGGTCTCGCCGCTCACCTTCCTAACGGCCAGTAAGCACGGAATTTGGCTGCAGCTCCAAAAGCGCTAGCGCCGCGTCGCTCCTCCCTCTTTTTGTCTGTCCTTGTCCAAGTAAATAAATAAATCTCTAGGAAATCATTGGCGGATCAGCTGGGTTGGCCGAAAAAGGGTGTTTTGTGCATCGACCCCAAAACTTATACTAACGCCAGCCTGAAGTGGGGGCTCAAATGAGTTTTTAGTGGCCTCTAGAGCGCGCTGTGGCAAGCAATATGCGGCTGGCTCTAATTACATGGCACTCGGATATGCAAATTGCCAGCTCGGATCTGGGGGCCTCTGCCGATGCCGATGCACATACCGCACGAAAATGTCAAGGCAGTGCCCGTAAACGAAGCGAAAAGATTAAAAATTAAATCAAATTTATTGTCACATGCCATTTGCCAGTCGCCATTCGAGTCTGAAGCAAGTATGTGAAAATGTGCCACCCCTAAATTTGGATGCCCAGCAGCGGGATGAAGGCCCTTAACGAGCGCTTAAATGCTGTCTCGTGCATAATTTACGGCACTTAACTTGACCCTTTTTATTTGGGACGGAGGAAGGAGACCGAGGCGATGGTAGCTTTTCGATTGTGAAGGTCCTGGTCCCGAGCAGGAAGAGGAGGTCAACCACCTAAGCAGGATACCAGTACGAGCAGAACCAGCAGCACCCAAACGACCTCAACCGACTGCCCTGTGTCCTGTGTCGTGTGTCCTGTGTCGTGTGTCCTGTGTCTCATGTGCTGCGATAATTCATTCTAATTCCGAGGGAGGACACAGCTCCGAAGTATAAGTAAGGTCCTATGCTAATGTCCAATTTTCATTTTCCATCCTTGGAACCCACATACAGAGACTTTATCGAGTCTGGCCTGCCATTCCTTGAGGACTCAACATGGAACCCCTTCATGCAAATGAGCCCCTGTGGGAGGCAGCTACCATCACGTGCCCAAGACGCGGTTAATGCCCGGAGCCCCAAGCCTTTAGATCTCTAAGATGTTAATTGGACAGTTGTGTGGCGGCGATGCACAGGAGTTGGTAATATTTGACGACGACAGCTCTTTGTATGCTGTGCAACAAGTCGGGAGATTTACTGTACCGGCGGCGCATTCACATCAATTCACGTGTGCACTCATAAAACACGTCGCGTCAGTTCCAATTCAATATAGTATAGTCGGTATATACTCGACTTTGCTGAATACATTGAAGTACATGGAAATGGAAAGACCGCTGTGTGGGTTGGGTTGCTTGGGTGTTCAAGGGGAAAAGCATTAAAGCCGAACTAGAGGAATCGATTTGCTTGAGAGTCGGTGCTTTTTCTTCAAGCACAATCAGCGGATTATGCTTATTTTCATTGAGAGAAGCAGCAGCACAAATCCCAGACAGCCAGCATCAGCCATCACCGATGGGGAAGCGGTCTTTAATCTGTCAAAGTGAATGCAAATGAATGTCGAAATGCTCGAAGCCTTCGCTCGGTTATTGCCTCTGCACGCATTCTGGGCAACACTTCTCTAAAACTTCTCTTCTCTCTCTTTCTCTCTGGCTCATTCACACTCATCGCGTTATGGCTGCCTCGGGCCCCAACGCCATTTCAGCTCTGCTATCGCATCCACTGGGGGATGTGATGGGAACGCATTTCGTGCGTGGCAAACTTTGCATGTAAATTGTGTGTGACGCAGGCTGGGGGCAGAGACTAATCCCGAATGGCATCCCATCCTGCCGGGAACAGTCCCCACTAGTTTAAGTTTGACTTGCGGCATGGCCCGGCACGGCACGGCACCTCTGCTGCAATCTTTAAACGCTTTGTCACTCACCGTAGTAGTACTGGGGAGTGCCGAACTGCTGCTGCTGCTGCTGCTGCTGCTGCTGCTGGATCCCTGTTTCCAGGGACTGGCTGTGGCTGCCATTGGAGCGCCTCTGGCTGCTGCTGGCCGGACCGGGCCCGGGCACTTCAGGTCCGCTGCTGCCGAAGTTCATGGCCCGCTCGTTCCGCATGCTCACGTATAGGGTGCGGGTGATGAACAGATAGGTGAAGCTCAGCGCCAGCAAGGGAAGGACGAGGAGGGCCAGGTCCAGGAACAGGTTGTAGGCCCGCTCGTAGTTCAGGCTGTCGGCGGGCCACTGCTCTCGGCACTTGCGAAGCCCTGAAAGAACAATCAGTCAGGTCAGCGCCATGCGGCTCGTTGTTGTTGGTTGTTTATTGCTCTGGCGAGGCACTCACCTGGGCGACTGGTCGGCATCAGCTGGCTGAAGAGCGCTATGGGGGTCATGCAGAGCAGGCTGCCCAGCCAGATGATGGCGATAATCTTGTTGGCGTGGTTGATCGTTTGCCAAGTCCGCGACCTCAGCGGATGGCAGATGGCGTAGTAGCGCTCGCAGGATATGGCCACCAGGGTCCACGAGGAAACGGCCACAGAGGCGGCTGCAAAGAAGCGGAGATGAAACATTTCTTGAGTGAGAAACTTTATTTGGTAAAATCAGTGGCCCTCCCTCGTGTTTCGAATAATTATTTATCTGTTTTATGGGCATCCATCTGTAAAGTTGTAACTTTTATGCCGCTCATTTTCGGGATATTGATGGCATTTGCGAATAGGCAGGCGACCACCATCCTCCGTTCCCCCCATTACGTTTTATTCGCTGAATATTTGGCAATTGTCACGCTTGGCCCGGGCTTTCAATGAAGAAAGGACCAACGCCATTCAACACAAACGGAGGAATAATTAAAATGTTAATGTCTTTTTCGGTTTTGGTTTTGGCTTCGACTTGTGCCCCGAAGCTGTGCCTCGTGCTTCGCCCCAGAGGATTCTGGGGCGATGATGATGGCGGCACTGATACCTAGAGCGGAGCATGCCGGCGGCTTTTCTAATGAACCCACGGAAGGAGGAAGGCATTTAATCAAAGTGGCAACTGTTGTCGCAATGGCAGCCCCCAGGCCGCAGTCCCCAGCCCCCAGCTCCCAGCTCCCAGCCCCCTTTCCATTCCCATTCCCATAACCGAGCTTAAAGCAGATGTGACTCCTGCTTACGCCAATATCCCAATGCTAATCCGAGTACCAGCAGTCCCAAAGCTACGAGTACTCGCCATCAGCATCAAGAAGGAGCATAATAAAAGCCCACGCCAACAGAGCTCGCATAGCTCTGGTCTGCGAATGGGGTTCGGTTTGTCGTAGCCCAGGGATGGGATGATGAAACAGGCCAAGCTCATTAACCAAATTAAATTTAGCTCTGTCGCAGTCGCTTGGCTGCGGGTCCACGGGGTCCACGGGGTCCACGGACAGCACACCCTTTCACGCATACCCGTACCCACGGACATCATCAGAATATGCGGCTCAGTGCTCAGAGGCCGAAACAAAAATGGCAATTTTATGGAAATTTTGAAAATAGAATCTACACCGAACCGAGAGCCGAGAACCGAAGCGTGCGGGAACGGAACGGAACGATGAAGCAAAACAATGAAATGAATGAAGCAAAACAGCCCCCTGCTCGCAGGAGAGGGCCAAGTGCCCCACCAATGTACTATGTACTATGGGCAAAATTTCGGTTTCTTTCTCGGTATTTATTCTAGACTTCAACTTCAAGTTGAATTTTAAAATGTAATTTATTTTGAACTTTTAATTTTGATCTGCATTCAAATTTCGATTCTACACATTGTTTTTGAGTAGGGGTGATAGGGTCCGTCCCATATAGAACTATCTATAATCTAATGTATAATCTTCAAACTATACGGAACCATATTAAAAAGTATTCTCTGAGAGAACTCCCATACATATTTTATTTCGGAGCTATAAGACACATCAACAACACATCGGTCTATCAGACAATAAAACTCACTTACTAGAATATCTGTTTTATCGATATATACCAAAAACCGTACTAGTCCTTTTCCAAATTTTTTGGTTGGCAAGTGAGAATAAATTTCTTGCGTTTTTTCCCCATTGCCAACACTTCGACCGTTAATAAATAATTTTAAAATTCTCAACCACAAAAACAAACGAATAAAAAAAGGACAAAGAGCAAAAAGCCCATAGTGCAGTGGCGAAATGGGAAATTGAAAAACGTTGTTGAGGAGCACTCGACGCAGGCCATAAATACGAGTACCATGTCGTACGAGTATGTCGGTTTTCTGATTGAATGAATGTCAATAAGAGTCGAGAGCTTTGACTTGGACATAACTAATATTTTGGTAAAATATCCTGCCGTTCCGCTGCTCAGCGATTGGTATGCTTTCGCCGCCAATTCGCATTCCCTTTCTGGACCCATAAATCGCACAAGCCGCCGTTTACCTGCCAAAAATCACTCTTTTTGCCCTTGTTATTTTACTTATTTTCTGTTTCTGTTGTCGCAGCCACAAAATAGGCAAAACACCAGAGGAGCTGGGCAAAGTGCTTATGCGAGTTCGAGTATGTCAGCTGCAGAGGAATCCACGAGTCTGAGCTTTAATTTGCAGATTGAGGTCTGCCCAAAGGTAGAGCCTCCATGGAGAGCCTCCTCTGCGCCCCAGTGTATCAGGCCTTGTGGATTTATATTCCCAATTCCGTTCAAAGCAGACCAGGCAGACCAGGCAGACCCTAGCAGACCCTGGCAGCCCGAAATTGTATGCTCAGCGGGTTCAGGTGCTCAGGTGCTCAGGTGCTCAAGTCCTCAGGTGCTCTGGTGTTCAAATCCTTCTTGGGTCAGCAAATCACAATGCTCCGACAGAGTTGCACAGCTTTGGTTTCCCTTGTGGTTGCCCCTCGACTTTTTGGTCCACGCTCCATGCTAGATGGACAAACTTCAAATGGCTTTTTCATGCAGAAAAATGTATGTACTCGTACATATGCACATAGCTTCAGCTTCGCATGTGTGTTTGTCGGTGAATATCGCATTGGAAATTGTCGAAAATGTATTCCGTGCTCCGAACCTCTCGCCGTTATTCTAACAATTAAGGTATTTTGTGGCAAACGAATATGAGCCTGGGGTGAGAGCTGTCCGACGTTGTAATTGTATCTTTCATAATGTATTGCATTTGTGTCCTCAGTTTGGGCTCCCGCAGGCAATCCAAGCACCCATGCGCACCCATGCGTACTCTCTATCTGCCACCTTTGACATTTTTAATGCTGCAAGCATTCCAATCCCACATCCAATTAAATCCAATTAAATTAACAGGCCACACTAAAAGGCCCTGTCTAAAATCCAATTGCAGCTGCAGGCCGGCTTCGGAATTATATTTCGAACAATCGCCCATGGAGTGGGAGATGCAGCCTTGGTTTAAACGGATATTCCATAGAAAATGAATTTGTTTCCCGTATTTCTGGCTTCTTATTGTGCTGTGGGTCAGCGTGCCGGCAATGAATCCCGTTTGGCAGCTATGCAATTTGTTGGGCTTCAGCAGCAGCCCGACCAGGAGCTGAATGCCGCTACTCCTGTTGCTCCAGTTGCTCTAGTTGCTCCTGTTTCTCTTTGTTTTTGATCTCTTTCAGATTTTTGCACTCTCGACGGCTGTCGAGTCAATTTTCCAACTCAAAAGTGGCATCTAATTAAGCCGGAAACCGCAAAAGTAGAACCAACCAGCCGTCTGCCGCCACGACGCCAGGGATGCGCACCAAACGGACTGGACTGGACTGGATTGGAGTCCAATACCGTGCGGCTGGGCAGGGGTCTGGGTCTGACGGACAGCTGCAACCCACTTGCCGAAGAACGGTGGCTGCTTGTGAAACTCGTGCCTCGGGGCAACAGTACATGAGGATGCTGACCCATCTCTGGTGCTGGGAAGAAGAAGTTTCTGAACCGCATCTGCATCAAAGTTGCCCACCCACTGAAAATGTGGACAAAATAAATAAGATAGAGCGTCGAGTGCGGTCGTTCAAAGGAAGCCTTGGCCTGAATGAGTGTACGGCAGAGCAGAGCCTCTTATTTGGGATTCCGGATTCCGAAACCACAGGAGTAATTTGAGTGGCAATCGAAAATCGGCCAGACTGTACCGGAGTCAGAATCGGAATCGTAATCGGAATCGGAGTATGGATTATATATGCGTTAGATCCCACCTGATGTTTCCCAGCTGACTGCTGCTCTGGCGGACTGAATTTCCAAACAAATTCCAACAGCAAATAAGCGCAAACATGGAGAGGAGAGCAGTGTGTTGGCCCACTCGCTGCAGGTATCAGCAAACACGCTACCGCAAAGCGTGCTGTGGCTGGCAGCATCATTTGCGTAGTTCATAATTCCTTGCCACATGTTTGGGTCCGTTTTTATGAGCAGTAAACATCAGCAGTAAACATCAGCAGTAAACACATGATAACTATAAATTAGCTGTAGAAACACACCTAACCACTCTGTGGGGAGTTTGAAGGGTTTCCGCTCTGCAATATCTGCCCCCGGGCTACTGCTATTTAGCTGCTATTTATGAGAAGTGCATTGGAAGGCGCTGCTAAAATGCTGTTTTGATTTAAATATAGTATAAGGCTAAACGCTTTTCCAGTCCCGGGGGTAGTGTGTTTAAATATAAACTCTGTGCAGATATGGACAAGGATTATCTGCGTCCGATTGCTGCGTATCCGCATAAACCAATCCACTTGGATCCAGCCATCATTAATACACAATGTAATTTATTTGCGAAAATTGCAATACAACAGCTTCATAAATTATTGTTATCAAATTTGAAATGACTTTAAGTGTTAGATGCAAATCGATTTCATCCATTGCCCATTTCAATTTCCATGCCCATGCCCATGCCCATGCCCATATCCGTTTCCATAGCCATGGCCACTCTCCATCCCACCCAAAATGTGAATGAGAATCCGAATCAGTATGCGGAGTCTGAATCAAAACCAAAGTCCAAATCCAAATCCAATCCCATCTTCCTCTCCATCCTTCCCTTCCCTCTGGTCGTTCTTTTTTGATTTAGCGCCCGTTTGCCTCTCAATGACAATGAGTCCATATGTCCTGCTCGCCCTGCCAAATGGCACTTCCCTGCCAGTTACATAGCTCCCAGCCATAACTGAAAGTGGATTTTTATGGACTAGTCCCAATGTTTGTGCCTCCTGCGCCTCCCCTGTGCGTGGCAGAGTCTCCAATAAAAATAATTCCAAATTTGAGACAACAATAAAGAATGGGCTGGCTGGGCAAAAGTTTGGCCTGTCGACGCACGACTCAAGATTGAAATGAAACAAAAAAAGGCAGAGAACTAAGCCCGAACTCAATTCAGCCTCATTTCTCTCAATAAAAAGTGGAGGGTACGACTTTCGACTGATGTTTGCTCTGTGCCCATCAGGACAGGACCAGGAGGACAATCAATCACTCTCGGAAGCTCGGATGCTCGGATGCACTTCCTATGGTGCCCATCAACCAGGATGGAGAAAAAACTAAATACTGAACACCCGACTGTCATGACAGTGATAAAAAAAGCAACATTCGAATGCTCCCACTGGCAACGGGTATCGGATCGTCGGTCCTTGGTCATTGGCAGCAGAATCGCTCATTCCCCATTCCATTCCCTTTTATTGTGTGTGCTTTTTTTGTTTGAACTTTGCCCGCTGCTCGTCTTGCAAAATTGTGAAATTATATAAAATATTGGGCTCCATTGTTTTTTTACGTTTTAATACAGAAAGTTATTGCTAACCGAGGCGGGAGCACCAACTGTGACGCGCCCTACGCCCTACGCCCTACGCCCTACGCCCTACGCCCTACGCCCCACGACCTGCGGCTGGAGAGCAGTCAAAGGACATCGGTAGGGCGGGGCCGGGGCCGGGGCTGACGTCGGGACTGGGGCACCGTTATTTTATTTTGTTTTCAATGTGTTCTATGTGTATGCTTTTCTGCAGCGACATAAAAGAGCCATAAGCACACTGAAGACCCTCAATCGGAATGAATTTGTAAGGAAAATTGTAGAACACAGCAAATTAAAATGTCTAACACAGCCATTGGCGGATCCTGGACGGGAACGATAAATAGAGACAAATGGGGATGGGAAACAGGGAAGGATCTGGGGATAGTGGGGTAGGAAGGGATGCCTCTTAATTGAGCTTCGTAGCCTGGTCGAATAATGTGATGTGATTTTAGCACTGTGCCTTTGATTGGGTTACGGGGAGTCCTTGGACAAGGACCAGGTAAGTGGCCTGTAAGAAAGGAGCTGCCAAAGGGCAGCACTCCCTCCTGCTCTAAGCTCTGAGTGCACAATTCAGGAGATTGAGGATTGAGGACTGAGGAAACGAAAAAAGGGGTCATTGGCTTTGTTTAAATCGTCCTTTATACATGCACCCTGGTAGCGGTGAGGCCAGGACGAGCCCTACTCCGAAATCAGCTTTCAGCAGAACTTCATTCCGTATGCATTGCAATTGGAATTCAGGGGTCTGTTGACCCGTTTATGCCGCTCCATTTGCCGTACAGTCGAATTGTCGTTGTCCTGGCGAAGTTGTCGAGCGACAGCTGTAGACTTGAAGTCGGAAGGCGACACAGGGAAGTGCCCGTCAAGACTGGGCACGGATTTCTTGAAAAAGCCAATCAGGAAACCAATCCTGTCGTCGAGTGCACACCACAGTTGCAGCGAGTGCAAAGAGGTAAAAGCATTTTATCCAGAGATCATTCATGCCTGTGCCGGGTGTCTGGCAACGCAATATGAGTAGTCCATCCTTCGACCCCTCCATCCTTTCTTGAGATGTTTCGCAGAGATCTGGGCGGCTCACAGACTCAAGTGCTTGGCCAAGCTCAGAGTGCAATCATGTTTTTCTGGAAACTTTTGCAAAGAAAGCCCGGCAGAGGAGAGTCTCAGTCCAGCCTCCCTCTCAAACAAAGTCTTATCCTTGGCCTGCTCGGTCAATGCAAACTATAAACAAGCTTTTGTATTCGCAGCCAGGGACTGGGACTGGCACTGGGACTGGCACTGGGACTGGGACGGGAACGGGGACGGGCATCGTTGAACAGAAGTCAATGGCGTGCTCATCGTCGTGGCTGGCTACTTAGGCACGGAATAATTGTTACCATGGCGGTGTCCACTCGTCTCTTCAATGTTCAGCTCTCATCACTCCATCACTCCATCACTCGGCCCAGGCCTTCGTCATGGTCACGCCATCGGACATGGGGAGACAAACTTTGAAATGATGTCCGCAGTAATACATTTCTTTTGCAAAACAAATTGAGAGCCGGGCGGAGAAGCGCACTCGGTGGGCAAAGGCACTTGACCGTCATACGGCGATACCCCGACAACAACAACAACAACAAAAACAACACCAGGTTGACAGCTCTGTGGCATTCTGCATCGCTTATCATGATACTCCTACTCGTACTCGTATTGTAAATATTACATAAATAAGTAATATTTATTTCGGATAAAGGGCTGTCAAGGTGTCGCGGCTTCCCACAGGCAGTGGGCTTTGGGGCCAAGGGAAAGGCAATGCCAATGGCAATGGCAAAGGTAAGAGTTCAAATTCTCAAATGCAAAGAAAGTTAAAAAGTTGCGTCTCATTTATATTCCTTTTGTGGCATGTGGCGCAAGAGCAAATTCTTTGTCTCATTCCATTCTCCCTCCATTCCATTCCATTCCATTCCGCTCCACTCCACTCCACCCACTCTTTGGCTCCTCCCTCGCGCCACATTAATTCTGCTGAAAGTATATTTCACTGCGGCAAGTCCCCGCCCGCCCCTCTCAAAACTCAGCACACAAATTACTCACACTGAGGGTGCGTGGGAGTATGCGTGGGAGGCAAGTGAGTGGTGCACCTGTAGGCTGCAAGTGGGGTGGGGCCACTGATGAGAGTCCAGACCGAGGAGGACATTCCACAAAGGCAATGCAAATGCGAAGGCAAAGGCAAAGGCAAAGGCAAAGGCAGTCCGGGCTGTGTCTCTGAGGAGCTCTGGAATCAATTATATGACCACCACAAAAAGCACTTGACTCAGGTGGCAGCAGAAAGTGTCGGAGGGGAATGCCATGGCCAAATGGAGAATAACACTAAAGGGCGGGTCACATTTATTAGGATCACATTTCCATTTTACACTTCACCTTTCTCACTTTGTGGGTATATGCAAATGTGATGGGCAGTCACCTTATCCATTGTTTGCTGATGCAAACAAACTCAACTTTTCCGTTCGGCCAGGACCAGAAGCAGAAGCAGAAGCAGAGGCAGGAGCAAGAGCAGGACCAGGACACGGAATGATTCGAACTACACGGCCAATCAGTTCGATCAGCGAGTTTTTCCTTATTTGCGAATATATTTAAATAATGGATAATCCATTTCCATGTCCATTGCCCTTTTTTTGTGGCCAGCAAAGATATTAGCTCCGATAGCATCTGCAATGAAGGACGCGGCAGAAAAGTTGTAAACTGTCATATATAGTAGGTTCCCTGGTGCTGTTTGCCTTTGCCCCCCACGCTCCACGCCCCACGCCCCAGCCATTTCTCTTTCTCTTTGTGCTTAGATTTTGTCATTGCCCGAGGAAGGAATTTCCCAAGGAATTTCAATTGGATTGGGGATTGGAAACGCGAATACGCGACTCATCATTGGGTGGGCTTAGCTAATTGCATACTCCTTCCGCTGGGGAGGGTAGAGTCCCCACACACGGGGAGGCCCCAAATACGTCGAAAACAAAATGAAACGAAATGTGCAATGTGAAATGTGAAATGTGGCTTAGCCCGCATTAGCGAGGAAATAAGCGGCTCTACTCTTGCCTGTAGTTTCCTCATTTTCCTTCAGGTAAGCCCCAAATCCGCCCCTCTGTAAATGCCCCGCCATTGTTGTGAGTTGACGGCGGGGACAAGGACAAGGATAGGCTTGGGCACGAGGACGAACTTAAAAAAAAAATGATGATGGCTTTGGCTTTATACGAGAAAAGGCAAATCTTGAAAATGTTCCGCGATGCACGGGGCGGCTGGCTGCTCACGTTCGTCGCATTTCCGCCTGGTTAACTCTGATTAAAGGGAGGCAACAAAACCCACCCGCAACAAGCCTGCCACAAACAAAACAAACCCTTCAACCAGAAACAAAAATCTAGGCCCCCTAGCCCCAATGCCCCATGGCATGTCTGAGTGCGCGGCCTCTACGCGGAAAGTATTCTCGCTGCTTCCTCGGAGCGTCGCTGCGTCTCAGCAGCAGGAACCTATGCAAGGCGGCAGGGCGTGGTCGCTTGATGTTTGAGAAGGAATACCGCTCGGCCTGTCGACCGACTCCACGCCACGCCACGCCACTCCACTCCGCCCCTCAAAATATTCAATTTATGTTGGGTGATGATGAGGATAGGGTTTGGCAGGTGGGCAGGTGGGGAGGTGGGGAGGTCCGACTGATTGCACACTCCGCCCACGTCAAATATACCGCTTTACTCTAGAGTCTACAGTCTACAGTCTACAGTTACAGTGCAGAAAAATGAGTGAGTGAATGGCGCATGGGAGCGCGCTCGTGTTGCTTGCGCTCTCCGTGTGGGTGGTGTATTTGAACAAGTGCGTGTGTATGTGTGTGTGTGTGCGTGTTTGTGTGTGGGAGAGATGATGAACGTAAATAACATTTTTCTTTCCCCAACCCCACCCCCACTACCCACTACCCACTCGACCAACCACATCACATTGAAGGGGAGTGTAGTTATTTTTTTATTCCATTTCATTTTTCCACTTATGGCATTTGCTCTTAATGCTGCATTTACCTTGGCTACGCCCCATGCCCCCAGCCACCCACACACACACTCATGCATGCGGTGTGTATACACAACCTTGCTGCTAGTGGGTCTGTGTGTGTGTGTGCATGGAACTTTGCCCCTTGCCTCGGTCTTAGCCTCCTGAAGCAGCTGCACAAAGTGCATTGCGGCATGCGGCCAGGCCAGGCCAGCCCTCCTACGTCTCTCTCCAACCTCCACCAGCTCCAACAGCACTGTCTCCCACCGCCTCCTGCCCCATGCCCCACTCGCCTGCCACTCTTTTCGCCAGCCTTTGCCTTTTGCCTTGGTCTTTGCCTAATTAATGACTACGATGGCGACGACGAGGACGACATTGCGCTGATTTTGGTTACTTGGAGATGAAGAAGCGAAAACCAAAAAAGCAAAGCAGGACCAGGAAAGCTGACGATAAAGGAAATTCAATTAATCATTAATTTGCTGGGCTGTCAGCGACTTGGATGACCACCCGAATGGGAGGCGCAGCTGGAGCCCAGCCAGCCGGAGCACGGGTTCAAGGTAGTGCACGGCTTTAAGCTGGGGCTACAAGCGGGGGCAACACTCTGGGGCAACAAGTGAAGACAGGTCGATCTCCCAGATTGAACACGCACTGAAATCAATACAGGATGCACAGGATATGATGAACTTAATACAAAATCTAGTTGTCTCACAGAAATGGGTGGGTATGCAGTCGTCAGAACAGAGGCAGGACTGGAGGACCTGGAGAGTGGAACGAGCTGCTTTCAGATTCGGATTTTAACCCGAAATTGAATTCACATTCCAGATTCTTTCTCGGCTCCCACTCCTGCTCCTGCTCTTGTTCCCGGACTCACGCTCACGTGACATTGGCATCGTAATTGAATTGGCAGCTCAGCCAGACGGGACAAGAACGTGGAAAAGGTATCTAGATGGGGGAGTGCGACGGAATCGGAATCGAAATCGGAATCGGAGTCGGTGCCAAGGCGGCAAAAATTGGTGGGAATGCCAATGGCCATGACTGCATAATATCGACAATAAATCAGAGGGGCGTGGTCCAAGCCATGGATCGCCATGGATCCTAGTTCAGGGGTAGGCAAGGCATTGCACTGAGCGCTGCACCTTGACAGGATGGATGCCCATAAATTGGGCTGACAGCTTGGCCAGCGCCAGCGCCAGCGCCAGCGCCAGCGCCAGCGATGACATTTATAAATTTACGAGCAAGACGATGCTGTCCGTGCAACAGATGCGAGTCGCTTGCTGGCTCGGGCTGGGATGGTGCCTGGCGGGGGAAAGGGGAGGGATGACGCGATGGCCGTATTCGGCTGCCAAAGTGTTTTTCTAACAAATTGGCATTTATATGTGCACGTGTGCGTGTGTGTGGTGGTGTGTGGATGTGTGGGTGTGTGAATGTGTGTCTCAAAGGAGGCGTTCAAGTTGTTTGCCAGCTGCTATTGTTATTATGTTGTTAATAAGTTAGACGTGGGGCCGTCAAAACCGTAATATGAATGCCAGGCGCAGGCAAGAGGCATCACTCGAGAAGCAGACAAGAAGCAGAACCCATGAAGCAGCAGCAGCAGCAGCAGCAGCAGCAGCAGCAGCAGCAGCAGCAGCAGCAGCAGCAGCGTTCCGGCAGCGCCGAAAACAAACTTGCAGAAAGACAAACACCAGAGCAGCGTCTGAGATGACTGGGTCGTTTGCGACGAAGGCGGCACAGGAAACGGAAACAGGCCATGAAACTGCACACACACACACACACACTCACCCCGCCTGCTGGCGGATGTAGTAGGACGTGTAGGCGACGTGACTTTGAAGTTGCATAGTGAATGAATGAGACAAGGACGCTTGCCCCAGCCTGTCTCCGCCTGCATCAGGATTAGTATCGGGTATGCCACACTGTGCCGCCTGTATTCTTTCGCGTGAATTGCCCTGAGGACGCTGGGTATTTTTCTGGCACCAAACACCCAAGGCACCCAAAGCACCATCTCGTTTAGAGTCTCGAGTAATACGCATTGAAAACGGGGATTTGCTGCACTGCCTTGGCTTAGACTTTTGGGGGGGTGGGGGCCTTTGGACGGGTTAGCAAGTCATCGGATCGGTCTTTTGTGTCTCGGATACTTGAGAGCCTCTCAGCCTTGCCTGACAGGCGAAGGAACATATGTACATCCCATCCCATCCCCTTTCCAAAGAGCGAATCTCTCCCTTCTCCTCTCTCTCCTCTCTCTCCTGCTCCATGATTCATAAATGATGCGCAGATAATTAGAATGTCATCTCGCATGCACTTTGATGAAATAGGCAAAGTATCTCCGCCGGGAGGGAGGGCCTACTTCAGAGCTGAGCTGAGCTGAGCTGAGCTACCGACCCGACCTTCAAGTTTCCCCAACTGATAAGGACTTGTGACAGGTGTCAGGACCGTTTTTCAAAACCCCCGGTAACATGCGGCAATTGGGCGACTCAACAGGCCCGAAACACGGGAAAGAGAATGGGATGGGATGGGATGGGATGGGATGGGACAAGAGCATACATAGCTTTAATAAAATAAGCTGACTTCATCGAAAATACTGTATATCTGATGATCAATCCAGTAGATGTAGGTTTATTCCATACCCAAAGCAAACAGCACACAGCATACATCCGAGGAGCACATCCCCCGCAGATGAAGCCACCAAGCCAAAATTTATGTCTGCGAAGCGTGTTTTTAACTCGCCCTGGACCCAGAGGAGACAAAGACTTGGAGACATGACTGTGCGTATGAAATCTGGGGTCAGTCATTGGAATTAAAGGTCTTTAAAAGACCCCCGCGTCCCATAGGCACTGGGTGGCCCAGGGTGGGTCTCTTCATGGAGTTTTGGTGGGGGGAGGGGAGAAGGAGTGTATGTGGAGGAGTGTGCATACTTAATCTTTCGACCCCTTGAAAAATCCATAATGACGGCATCCTCGTTGATACCCGTCGGTCGTTAGTTGGGTCCTCGTCCTCGCAGTATCATCCAGCCACTGCTCCCTCTGCGATATAGAGATATGGACACTTGCACACTCGCCACACGCCACACGACATAAAAAGCGGGCTTTGGCCGGACGAGTGTCAACTGAGGAATGAAGGAGCTCAAATGTGTGGCACGCCCTGAGGCCCGAGGGCCGGCGGCCTTGAATTATGATTTAACCTATAAATAAGCGCGGAAATTGTGCGTGAAGTCGATGGGAGATGGAGGATGGAGGATGGGGGACAGTTTGCTTAAGTGGAAAATCGACGTGCATCAGCATGCCATCAAAAGTACTAAATATGGTCCATCAGAAAGTTATGGGACCAACACGCTTCACGCCTGTATGCAGCACTCCCGCACTCCAGCACTCCAGCACTCCCCATGTCCCCATTTAGAGTCTAGGCGTATCCTGTGCATCCTGTGTCACAGCTCCTGCGGCTCCCTGTTGGAGCATACGCTCCGTGTTGAACTCTGTTCTCGCATGGCCTCGACGACAAAAGAGCATTACATTCGGGCCAGACAAAGTTTTGCTAGCGTTTACGAAGAAGGCGCCACTTGAAGCGTGCCAACATGCTCGAAGCTTTCTCTTTGGGTTGCAATCCTTTTATAAAGTTTGCTTATAAAATACGTCGTGTTTCAGGTGCAGGAAAACCTTCACGGGAAAATGGAGAGCCGGGAGCCCCAACATTTTCAAATTGCCGACTTCACTCTATTTTCCATTACCTTCAGAATGATTATTTCCTACCTAATCTTTTCAAATATCAGGTAAAACAGATACAGATACTCAAGTATTGCAAACAAATATCTATTACTTAAACAACATTTGTTGCAATGTATTCCTTTGGACTTCTTTCGCTGACAGTGCGGCCATATCTTGGGGCGGCACCTGCGGTCCTTAGTGGTCGAATGGGCTCTGCAGTATGTAGTAGCCATGCTTTGAGCCATCCGGAATGGGCATCATGCGGTCAACTCGTGCAACTCTGGCTCCTGCGAAGATCATCCGCCACAACCGCGGCATCCAACAATCAAAAGCGTAAGAGCCATTTCCCTGGCAGTTTCCCTCACGTTGTAGGAGTCCAAGGATCAAGAGCAGCATCGAGTGTTGCCTTCAGAGGGGCTGCCCCGTCTCCCCATTCCCAATTAAAATTCAACTCCCATTGGCATTTTCTCCGTCGACGAATTCGACAAATATACATAGGCCGTTTAATATTTAAACTTTTTTATTGTCCGATAATGGGAAAGAGTCGGCCACGTTGTCGGCAGAAGCAGCAGCAGAAGCAGTGCCAGAAGCGGCAGGGGCAGTGGCGTTTGCTAGGCGGCGTCGCTGCTGGCATTGCCTGCGGCGGAAGTATTGCTGCGACACCCGTTGGACCGACCTCATGAACAGATCCGCGCAGTTGGAGACGCAGTCCCGCTCAGAGGTTGTGAGCGTGGGGCCCGGCCACTCGATGCAGGTTCTGAAGCAGCGATGCGTCATCTTCTTGATCAGCTCCTGGACATTGGCCAATAGTATCTGTTGCCTGACATGTTTCAGCTGACCAGAGTCGGGTTTCTTCAACGTCTCTGGCTTTGGCTCCATGCTTGCCCAATATATATTCTCCTTTCGGATTCGGATTCGGATTCGGATTCTCGTACCGCTTGACAACTTCCAAACTTCCAGTTTGCAATGACCGAATCGAGTGGCCTGCTTTGCGTGAATACTTTCAGATTCAGGTTCTGGCGTCACTGTCACACTTCCTTGCACAAATCGAAAGTCTACTTGGTTCTCAATTGGTTTAAAGATGACACACAATTACGATGGGTACTTCGATATTGATTTGTCATCGAATGCATTCAACTTAGATTCGAACTATAATGTATGTAGTAGGGTATTCTGTTCCATTAAACGATGTCAGCATAGGGTAAAAGCCATTCGCATATGAACCATACTGCATTATTGTATTTATGGAAGTGGGGATAATGTAAACATCCATATGGCGGGAGAGTGTCCAGTGACTGTCGGCAGATGAAAGGAGAGAACGAACGAATGAACGCTTAGGTCTGCACAATCCGTAGCACTCCGTATCTGCGTATCTGGGATCCAGAAAGAGAAACAAACATACGCGCTCTGCTTGTTTGCATGTGTGTGTCTGTGTATTTATATGCATATTTCTGTGTAAATACATATTTGCATGCCAGTATGCTAATAGTTGGCCAAAAGTTACCCTGGACTTACCCTGGGCAAACTGGATGAGCTTGCAGAGGAACTCGCCAAAGATGAAGTGGCGCAGCAGGGTGCCCACCAGGGTGACGGGCATGCAGAAGACCCCCAGCAGGATGTCCGAGATGGCCAGGTTGAGCAGAAAGACATTGGTGATGGTGCGCATGCGACGGTTCTGCACCAGGGTGAGCACCACCAGCAGGTTGCCCACGACGGCACAGAGCAGGATGATCGAGTAGCAGGGTATCACCCAGATTGGCACGTCCGCACTCACCTTCGCCACTCCGCCACTCCGGTGGCTGTGGTTGCTGCTGGGTGGGGCCGCTGTGGCAGTGGGGGGGGACAGTGTGCTGGACAGCAAGCCAAAGCTCGTCCGGGAGCCAAGGCCGTCCGCCTCCAGAGCAAGCTCCAACCCGTTGCCGGTGTAGTTGTAGCTGTAGTTGTACAGATCGATGCCACTGATGCTCACATCTTGTTCCGCGATCCCGCTGCCACTGCCACTGCCACTGCCTCCGCCGCCCAAGCCTCCCGGAGAGTCCCCGTAGAGCTCCTGGGCCGCATAGCTGCCATTGAGCTGGAGGACTGCGTCCGTGGCCAGCGGGGCAAGCGCGGACAGCAGCTGGTGAAGATAGCGGTAGAAGGTGCCAATCGTGAGGCTGTCCCTCGGATCTCCTCGGATCCTCCCTTGCTGATCACTTGAATCGGCTTGCACTCACGGCAACAACACGACACTGAACTGCACAAAGGAGTCGAAAAGTACGCAAGAAAAAATGTGGGGAAGGAACCTCCAAGAACGGACACAGAGCTCACGGTGCGCGGCGTGTCTCGTGCCTCGTAGCCTTCGTGGAGCACTGACGCACTGGCACAGTCGTTGGCGCCTTCTGTGGCACGCAGCCGGCATCGGGAACCGCAACATGTTGGCCACACGGCGGCTGCAGCCTACTCACCACAGCCACAGGGCAACATGTTGCCAAAGGACTTGTTGCTATGACCGCCAACTTCTTGGTCCTCTGCTGCTGATGTTCTGCTGCAAGGAATGGCCGGATCTTGGCCGCAACTGACAGTTGTCACCTGCAAGACCACCCAAGACCACCCAAGACCACCCAGGACTGCCCCACGTCATTCAATTGCAATTCACAGAGTACGAACGAACGAATGAACAGGCTGGACAGTCCTTTTGCATACTCTTGTCAGGGTAAACGACGAATGATTAAGACCGACAATGTTTGGCAATCAGTGGGCTTTGACATTCGCAGCTGAATAATTTGCATGTCCCCCTGGGGAGGGTCTCTTCGTTCTGGTTCTGGCTCTGATTCTGTTTCTGTTTCTGGTTCTGCGTCTGGGTCGCTTCCTTCCGCTCTCCGGCAGAGCAGAACATTATCATAATCAGTGCTTGGGGTACCTTGGGGTAGCTTGGGGTAGCTCGGAGAAAGGAAGCAGGCCACATTTGTCAACTTAATTAGCGCACTGCCAACGGAGGAGCTGACTTCCACTCGCTTACACCTTTGCCTCATTATTTAAAGACCGCTTTTCTTTTTGTTTGCCTTCCGACACCTTTCGGCTTTCGCCTTGCCTGGTCCTGGTGGCTTTATAAATCACGCAGCAACTCGAGGACGGAGCACCCATTAGGTGGAACTGATGTAGCTTCCGAAGTGAAAGTGAGAGTGGAATTGCGGTGTTACCCCAGCAGGCTGCAGCCCCTGGCCCCTGGCTCCCGGCCCCGAAGCCATGGGGCCTCACTGATTTCCATCAGCGTGCAGATACCAGACTCTGCCACAGAGTTCCCCCCAGTAGGCCCAGGAACTATTCCCAGATGAACTCTTGCCTGGTACCCCACATATTCGGCAGTCAAATGCACACTTCACTTCCGTTTCTCGGAGCTACTCTCACACTATGGGATTGTGATTCACGGTTCACAATTCCCGGTAACTTTTTGAGTAGGCAGGAGCAGCCCTCTTGCTGAATCTTATGAGAAGTTAACTCCGGGGGCCGTACATAAATGGGTTCATTCCGTTCCGTGATCATTACTTTGTAAGAGCCTCCGGCTCCGAAGTTCTGGGATGCTTCGGTGTTTCTTTATTTTTTGTTGTTGTATATTTGCCTAAATTGATTAATTCAATTTGCCTCTTGTGGGGCCGCGAAAGACAAACTTTGCTGGGAATATAAATAATGCCACAGCATTAATTAAACTTGCCAGAATCGGCCCGGGCCAGAGCCCCTGGCCCAGAACATTTGGTTTGGTTTGGGTTGCTTTCGCCTGGTTTGGGTTCGAGTTTGGGCTTGGGTTGGCTGCTCACGGTCTCCATTTATTTATTTATCTTGGACTTTAATTAATTTTAATTATTGTATTTGCATTTGTTATGGCTTGATGCCCACGATGCTCCAGCATCAGTATCAGCACCAGCATCAGCATGGCTTTTGTTGTTTTAAACTTTATGGAGGAATTCCCGGCCATTGCCCATTTCCTACTTCCCACTTCCCACTTCCCTCAATGTTAATGCAATTCAGATTCAGGTAGGTCGAAAATTACACTGCTGTCGCTTAATGGCATCATGCGGACAGGCATAAGATATTCAACGACGCAGACACAGATACAAATACAGATACTCGCCCGCGCACTCGTACCACTAATAACGTGGAGCATTTGGGAGATACTCTGTGAATGCATAATGAGGACGAGGTTGCGAATGGCATTGAATAATGAATTAATCGCCCCCACCTAGCTGCCTGCTCCCGTGATCCAAAGGCATTTATTAACGATGGGTGTCCTGTTCTTGTGTTCCGCCCCCCGACACTGCACACCTGGCAGACAGGCTTAGAAAAACACACACAAAAAATAGTTGGCTTTGGCTTTGGCTGAAAGTGAGTGGGAATTTACTCGCCCCATGAGTTTCCGACCATTCCCCATTCGACGACAAAAGTTTCTTGGCTTGGGCAAAGCTGAAGTTAAAGCCTAAAGTTTCTCGTCTTTAGACCGTGCTAAGGCTCGTCCTCGTTTCGCCTGACTGCCACTCAGCAACGTATAAATTGCCGACAAGCTGCGATGCAGGGCAACGACAACGGGGGGAGGGGAGGGGGAGGGGGAGAGGGGACACAGCACACAAGGATGGGTCATAAAAACTGTAAAGTGTAAAACTGTACTCGTAATCGCACTCGTACTCGCACTCGTACTCGTACTCGTGCCCGTACATTTGTCAGCCGACGCCTTAGGCGAGTTCGAGTTCGAGTGCGCGAAACGGGCCCAAAAGCACGCGACCATAATTAGACTAAAAATGGCATTAAAGATGCTGGAGGATTGTTGTCCGGCTGCCGGGATAAAAGCAGTGGGGGGGCCAGCGCTTTTCCGCTCCGAGAGCAGGTCCAGACCCAGACCCAGACCCATCCCTATGTGCGAGTGCGGGAGTGGGCGTCGGTTGGGGCTGCTGTTTGTTGCTTCTTGTCGGTATAGGCGTGGCATCTGCGTCTCTATGTCCTTCTGCTTAGCATCACAATCAGCATTAGAAGTGGACACAGCCAAGTGCAGCTTGCTTAGGGATTGTGCGTGTCCCGGACACGGGCATAGGCATGGGCATGGATAGGGCGCAGGATAGGGCGCAGGATAGGCACCGGAGAGACGAGATAATTATGGGGAAATGCTTTGGATTTTCCGGACACAAATGGATATTAAATTTTTCCTGCTGGCCCCGGCTAATGGAGTACCCATCTGTGCCGCGGGACTGTCGTTGGAGCAGTGGAAAAGGTGCGATTCGAAGGTGTGCTGGTCCTCAAAGAGGTTTGGTTTGCCAAGAAGACGAGAAGACCTGAAGGCGAGAAGGCGAGCTGCGTAAATGACTTACCATTTTCCCCATTTTAGCATTTGGCTTTTAAAATAAATATCATTAGGTAGTTAATTTTATATTTGCGCTGTGAAGTAATTAGGTTTACCGTTAACCGTTTAGGCCGAGTCCCAAGTCAATAGCGGACACGGTGAGTGGACTTCACCTGGATTGTGGCTGCCACAGCTCGCTCTATGATGACTCGACTCTGGGCTCTCTGGATAAACTGTGTGTCCCCCGCAATCGCAGTGGAGGCAATGGGCTTCCTTCCAGACAGAGCATCAGGGCCTAAGTCGTACCCTGATTCGGCGGTGGCTCCCTCTCGGTGGGTGGGTTGATGGTTGGGTGGCTAGACACGGAGAGGCTTTTGGTTTATTGACTTGGGCGCAAAATCCTTTTTGGCTTTCGCTCGAAGTTCCTCGGCGACGCCGAAAACTTTTATTTAACTTTTCCCACTGTTTTTCACTGTTTCTCCACCCCGCCCACTGGCAATATTTAACGAGCATCTGCCCATGCTGCTGCTGCTGCTGATGCTGCTGCTGATGCTGATGCTTCTGTTAATGCTGTTGCTCTAAACTCAAATTACGTTGAAATGAGCAATCTTTGAGCATCTTTGTTTTCTTCCTTTTATCCTGTTCATTCCCGTTTTCTCATTTCTTTGGAGGCAATAGCGCTAAACACATAAATCGAGTCAGCTCGCAACAATAAACCCAAGACCGAGCCCGAGCCCGAGCCCGAGCCCCAGCGTGGGCACAGCGGAAAAGGCAATCTCCGATCCGCTCGAGGTGAAGCCAACAGGCAACATCCAACTGGCAACAGACAGCAGCAAAGCACAGAAAGAAGCAACCACTCACTTAGCCAGTTAATTAGCTGAACTGCCCTGCGATTGATTCAAACATGGCCAAGGGCTAGCCGAGCAAATGGCAATAGGAATTGTAATGGTACTGCTAAAGGTAAAGACAATAGGGTAAGGGCGGGTGTTGTGGTGTGCTGTGGTGGTGGCTGTGGTCCCAGAATTCCTGCCAGCTGACCTATGCAAATACCAGGAAGAGCAGACTTAGACCCAGAACCAGACCCATGCTCAATTGCTAGAAGGGCCCGCTGGCAGCTGGGAGCAATCTTTGGGTAAATAAAAACGTAAACAGCTCAATCAATGATTACACTTTATCCGGATTAGATGGACCACCAGCGTCGAACCAGAGCCAGGGCCAGGGCGAGGGACAGGGCCAGGGCCAGGGGCACGTTTAATAATTCAAAACATCTGGCAACTGGTTGGCAACTCCTCAAATATGGATGAGATGGGATCGAATGGAAGAGAAATTGTTGAGGAGGCTGCACCAATAGACATTAATTGAGCAATCAGCCAGAAGACCACAAGAATAGGGCGGGGACCAGGAATGAGCCTGTGGCACCACTCGTTCAGTCTGATTTCTTGCTCTGGAGTACGGAAATACGAATATAAATTGCTCGGACTCGTACTTGGAATCCTCCTCCTCCTCCTACTCCTCCTCAACCTTCGTGGTTGATTTCTGATTGGCTCCCACCTTCCCCACTGTCTTCTGAAAATAAAGCCAGATGGCATTAGGTATTAATACCTGCGACATGGCTGCCATTTGTCTCGGGATTTATTTTTGGCCAGCCAAGGTAAACGTCGGGCCAGCCAGTATGTTTTTCTCTTTAGAATGATTAATATTTGTGCACGCCCCGAATCAGAACAGAACATTCGGGAGGGCAAGAGGGCGAAAGTCCATTCCGTTTCCGATTCTGATTCCGATCGGCTTGTGGGCTTGTGGGCTTGTGGGCTTGTGGGCTTGTGGGCCCAGGACTCGGCTTTAGAGTCCCCTATTGCCCATTTGGCAGGCGGGGCACGTTTGCCGGCTTACATATACCGAGACATGCACCCCACACCATACACACACACACACTGACACAATCACGAGTCCGACTGTGTGTTTGCTGGAGGAGCCCTTTAAATTGACGTTGCGCATCCGCCCCGTTTGCCGACACGCATTGAAATCTTTATGAATGGGACGCGACGCTCACTCGGCCGGCACAGTGGACTCGAATGAGTGGACACATACGTACACACACATGTACACACATATGCATTTGGTTGGGCATTCCCTACGGGGATGAATCCACACGCAAATGAAGACGGATTAGCCACACAAAATCGTCGCTCCCTACCCACTGTGCGTCCATGTGTGATGGGAGTCATTTGCATTTTGCCTTCATATTTTGGTAAAAAATTACAATGTGTGCGACATGTTGCCGAAATAAATCAAAACAAGCCGCTGGTCTCGGTTGGAGCTAAATTATGCGATGCTCTGATTTGTTTCCATTAACGTGAAGCTTGCCTCGTTCGAGCAAACGTCATAAATTCCGGCTTGAAATTAATGAAAAAGCGAGCAATTTATGCGACCGAAGGCCATGATGAAGAGCCACCCAGAACACCACCCAGGACGTGTGTGGGCTGCCTAGCTGCTGGATCATGCGGCGCAAAAGACAAAGACCAGACCACTCAAGTGTCACCTGGAGAAATGAAGCCCATCAAAGGCCGTTGCACCGAATCAACGCCCAAAACAAACAAACGACAGCCATTTAGCATTCAGCCACGAGTATCATCGAAGGATGCGTTGATTTTAATTTTGATTGATGACAACGCCACATCGCTATAACTTACCCGGGCCTCTTGCTATAGCTATAGCTGTGGCTGTGGCTGTAGCTGTGGCTGTAGCTGTAGCTCTAGGCGGTATCAGTTGCATGATCTGAATGTTGCCTCAGAAGACAACTTTTATTCTCTCCACAACTCCGAGGTATCCCCAAGTCGAGGCCTCTGTTCGGGCACAATAGCGAGTGACGGTCTCCAGGCATCTAATGTGGAAACCTTCGATCATAATTTGCCAAAAAGAATAACCCTCCCCGACCCAGAGAGTGGAGTGCGGCCAAGAAGTGTTGATTCGTTCGCACCTCTGGCAGATGCAGCTAAATATTTGTATATTTTATATATAATATAAATACATATGTACATATGTATGTATAAGCTGGGAGCTGAGCTGGTCTCTTCTCCGCTAATGCGATTTGTCTGACTGTTGGCAACGTACTTGTCTAACGATTTTAAATCGTTTAACAGTCACCGTTTGCCACACCTGCCCCGCACAACTGCCTCAGCTCTCCTCCAAAGTGCATCTCAATTTCCTTCTGTGTTGGCACTCGATGGAATTGTTATTGTTGTTTCCTTTGCTGCTGTTGCTATTGCTGTGGCTGGGGCATACAGCACGAGCAGCATAGAGAAGCAGCATGCACACACGCCGGGTGTCTAGCTCGAAGAAGACGAAGAAGAAGAAGCCTGCTGCAGCATCATATCCAAGTCACTTCCGGCCTTTGTTTGCGATTCGATTCATTACTTTTTCCTTCAACTTGGCTAAAAATAAAGTCGTTCGACGGCAGAAAAGCGACAAAGGCCAAGGCAAAGTTGAAGCCAAAGGAGGAGACGGAGACGGAAACGGAACACACGGAACGGAGCTGAAACAAACAAGGAGTACCCCACTCCTGCTGCATGCCCCATACATCGTTATCCGCGTTATCGTTGTTATTATCCAAATGCGAGGCACACTCTGCATACTCTTGCAGAGATCCAGGGGAAATCGCAAGTATGGATTACAATGAACCGGCAGGCGGAAGAATGGTAGAGCGGTGTCCGCGCACCCACACCCCTTCCCGGAACAAAGTGGAGCGGAGGGAGGGGGGGCAAACAGAAGGCGCGAAGCCAAGCGCAATATTTGGCAACATTAAATTAATGTATGTACATAAAAAGCGAAATAAAACTTTGACCAAGCCTCCTCCAAGCCAAGCCAAGCCAAGCCTGTCTCTGGGACCGCCTTCTCCTTGCATATCTCTGGCAGCTCCCTGGCTTATCAATGTTTAAACAGTATGAAGCACCGACAACAGGCACAACAGCTACACAGCAGCTTCAACAAACGGGAAGAAACTTAAATCTTTTTAAGACCCAATTTTATTATAACTCCGCCTTTTCGTTCTAGCAACGGAGGAGCGAACGAACGAACGAGCGAACACGTGTCGCCAGTGCCTGTCCCAGCGCAACTTTCTAGGCAGGGGCTGGGGAAGGGGCAGGGGCTGGGCCAGAGGCACATTCTGATATGAGCCGCACTCACAATGGCTCACTTCAATGGTGTTTTGCGAGGGTGCCGCTGTGCTTGCCATCACTCATCGATGTATGCCTGCCCGGCGCAGTAGGTGCCACGATTTCTGCCACAGACAAAATTCAGCCTTCGATGGACGGCTCCTCGGCTCCTCTCTGTGGGATTCTGAACGATTACAGTTGTGGCATGGCACCGCCACACACCGCCATCTGAGAGGGTCGGATCCGCCTTGGTACTGGATGCTGTGGGTTTTCTATGCGGCTGGCCTCCCTCCCACTTCCACCATGAAAGCGATAGCAAGTAAGACAAATCCGCTTTTAATTAATGAGCATCGGACTTTGTGTCCGTTCGTTCGCCTGGCCTCAGAACTAATTAGTGGTCGCTTTCGCGACCTTCTCGCCCACACACCATCCGCCACCGACCGCACCCTGCCTTTCCCCGTTTCCCCATTTCCAGCAGAACAGGAAATTTAAATTAGAGAATCCTGCCCGAGCCCCTTCTATTTTTAATTGGCATTTGATTGACTTTGAGTTTTGTTTCCATTGCATTCCTGCATTATACATTCCATGGCCTCCGACTTCCCAGCTAAAAGGCCAAGCGGCTTGTGATCTCTGCACTAATCGCTTTCCCCCCAGTCGTCGCACAATCACAATCACACATGCGGCATTTCAGTGGAGCTGAGTTGGCAGAAAGGAGTGTAAGCACCACTTATTGTGACTAATTAATTGGATCAGTCTGACCCTGATGTATGGAGGACTCTGATCTCCACTTACTCCCTACTTTCTCTAGGCAGTACGAGTACGTGCACAAGTATGTCCATAGACATTGCAGTCGCTGGCACTGGTACTGTTTCGTGCGTATAATTAAATCTGTAAGCGGCTTATGTGGCTTCCTTCTGTGAAGGCAATTGGGGGAAAGCCCATGCCACTTGCACGTGTCGCCAATGTCGCCCCACTCCCTGGGCCACCCTCCGTAGAAGCGACACTTGACTCGAAGATGCCGCCAGCGTGTGATTTCTGATTCCCTTTTTCGGGGCCACCAGGCAGTCACCAGCCAGTCACCAGCCAGCCACCGCACCAACGCACAGCCAGCGAAGTTAATTAGATGTTCACTCCCTGTTAATTGAAGACGACTCTAGCCCCCTGCCTGTCCTGCATGCCCTGGCGTGGCAGCCCCAGCATGTGTGTGCGTTTTAGGGGCGACGATTTCCGGAACACAGGCAATTTGTAAAATTTTAATTAAATTCCTTTTAAAATAATCGCATTCTTCTGAAGGGAAGCCTGTCGTCGAGGTACTGTCTCAATAGAAATGCCTGATCACACTAATACATCCTGCAGACCCCCACTCCATTCGTACTACTCCCCCGTTCCTTGTCATTGCCGCCGCATTTCTCGTCCAATTGCGTTTGGGATTTGAATGGCGCCAACGCACTGCACTCACCACCACTGGCGCTCCGGTCCGCTCAGAATTGGCGTCAGAGGTTTGGTTTAGGTCGGGTCGGGCCAGACCACAGTACACGTCCACAAAACATTACTCAAATGGCCCCCAAATGATAGTTCACTTGCATATAAAGTATTGCCCAGCAAGTGCTCCTGCAGCTGCCAACTGGAACGGAGGCACGGACGCGGATACTCTTCCCTCCCCCTTAGGCGCCAAGTCGGTCTAAGTCGGTTCACCCCCTGCTCTTTGGCTCATTAATCTTGTGTGAGCTCTCATGTAAATGTGGCTAAAGCCACGGGACGAGGTGGCAGTACGTCAAACACTGCCACCCACTCCGCTCTCCGTTCTGTCTCCCGTTTCTCGTAACCTGTTTGCCACGAGAGCAAATTTGTATACCCTCATTGGAGCCTTCATTTCGGGGCACGATGTCCGACTTAATTGTTTCAATTGCTTCATGGCAAAAAAGGGCCTTTGGGTTCATTGTGTTGCCTCTGAGGAGAGCTACCGCCTCGCTTTGGTCCGGTCCCTGAGGTCATTGCGCGTATGACATCTCTGCTTATTGTTTTTTATTTGTTGTTCGAGCCAAAAATCTAAATACTAAGCAATCACAATTTCTGCCCAATTGAGCCTGTGGTCGGCTTATGTTTCCCTAGTGGCAGTGGCATTGGCAGTGGCAGTGGCAGCGACAGTGGCAGCGGCAGCGGCAGACCCCTGGGGGCGCCACATGGCCATGGCCGGCACCGTCCTATTTGCGTTCACAGACAGTTTGCTGACCCACGAGCCATGGCCCCGAATACCGATGTGGATGTGGATGTGAATGTGAATGTGGATGTGGTTCAGGGACCCTTTGGCCCGTCCGAGCATCGCTGCTTTCATGTGAGAGACTGGGAGGAGTGGAGAGTGGATATTGAGGATACTCAATTTCAAATTTCGAAATTGGGCAGCATATTAAATATTTAAGCGTCAAGCCATATAAATGCCAATTTTCAAACATAAATGAACTTTTTGCGATGGCTGCCCACACATCTGGCATATGGCAAACTGAGGCTGGGCTAAGGATAGAAGCTTCGGATTCGGATACTGTTTGGGGCTTGGGCGTGGGTTCTGCTTTTCGGTTTTCGGCTTTCGGTTTCGGTTTTTGTTACGTTTTTCTGTGCGGTTTCTCTGCTCTGCTCTGCTCTGGTCTCGCTTTGCAATTCAAATTAATCGCAGAGCGGCTCCTGCCCGTCCGAGTCAGTACTGGGGTGTGTCTGGACTTGGACATCCCGAGTCTGGCAGTTGGCAGACCAAGAGCACCCCAGCATCCCCCAGCTGCTAAAATTCTTAGTGTTTCCACTGTTGCCACAACAATATATGTACATACATTTGAACACAGCAGCCCCTAAGTATGCTATGCATCATGTTGAAAAGGAAACAATTCGCATCTGCCTGTCATGCCGCACACATTTTGCATACACTTAGCATACTCGTTTCTGCCACAAGCCTGATAGGCAGGCCAGACCATTGGTGCTGTCTCCAGTCTCTCCAAAAGTCAGCCACTCGCTTCGCTGGACAACTGGGCTGTCCTTTTGAGCTCCGATCGGATCGGCATGAGTTTGCATCGGCATGTTCCAGTCAGAGATCACAAACAAGAGTTATGAGTTTCATAAAGTCTAAGTCGAAAAAAGTGACTGAGGTTGGGTGAAGGCGGCTGTCAGGCTCGCTGGGAGCCCGTCATATTTAGGCCGGTTTCGGCCCGTTGTGGTACCGCTTGGGATTTTCTCTTCTTCCCTCTTCTACAGTGTGAGACGCGATGTCAGCAGTTGTTCCATCCGGCTGCCCCCTTTGAAGTTTGCTCTCCTTCGGGGACATATTGTAGACATTTCCGATAAGTCAGTCATGAAGGGTGAGCCCAAGTGTTGTAGCCTTTTTCTGCTGAGAGCTGAACAGGAGCACAACAGCTGTTCCACTGTCTCCTCCTCTTCCTTGTCTCTGCAGCTCCGGCGAATTTCTCATAAATGTTGTGAATTGATGTCTCTTCACCACATATGATATGTACTTTTTTTTAAATTAAATTTAAGCCTCTGTCGCACGGGCTGATAAAACTTATAAAATATACCGTAAACCGATATTGAGCTAATTTTCTGGGATTTTTTTCAGATAGTTCAATGTGTTAGAGAGACTTTGAGGAAGAACTTTTAGCAAGAATCATCTTTCTTCTGGGAGAAAATATTGAAGGAAAATATGACTATCAAAATACCAAAAAAAGCCGTAAAAAGTTATGTTTAGAATATTTGAATAGGTTTTCAGATCAATGTTAATTACATGATATCCCAATTGATTAAATTAGTTGGGTTTCAATCAATTTAGAAAACAATACTTGGACAAGACTATATGAAAATGTATGCTAAAGTTGCTTTTAATTATTCGATCTCGATGGATCTCTCCATAGAAGTGCCCACATTCAAAATAAATATTCAGATGAAATATATTTCCTGGAAATGTCATACACATATTTTTTTGTTTTATTTTAAAGTGTTTTACTTTAAGATTAAATACATATATTTATGTTCAAATCAAAGTGAGCTCCCTATAATTTCATTATGTTTTTGTACTGGAAAACCGAATATTTAATTGAAATATGGGTGTGTTTTCTTTAAGTATTTCTTTTTGTTTCTCTGAGTGTAGCTGAGCTGCCCTGCTTGACCCAGGTGATAGTCCGGTTAGCCCTTGCTTGCATACGAAATTGGAAAATGCGTAGTTCTGGGATCGGCGTAGTTCTGCGTAGTTCTGGGATCTGTGTCCATGATGCTCCGTCGCGACGTCTCTCCTGAGTGCCTCGCGGAGTGCATTGCATCAGATAAGCTCCGATGGCGGCGGCTGGGGCCGTACTGATAATCCAGCGAAGTAAACAAACCTACAGCGGAATTTCATAAGCTTGTTTACCCCGCCATATTCTGGCACTCGCCTTGATCCTTGGCGGGGCAGCAGGAAAGCGCCGCGTCATCAGCTTTGGAGCCCTGCAACCTGCAACCTTCAACTTTCACCCCTGCACCCCACCCACAAATACAAACACGAACACAAACAAAAACAAAAACAAAAACAGCTACAGAAACAAAGATGCTGCTATTTATCTGACCGTGCGGGTATATCTACTATATTTATGGGTCGAAGAACGTCTGTCAGTCTATCGCCATGGGGCTTTATTGGCTTCACTATATGGCCCGTCACTATACGGCTGGTGATGCTGCTGTGGCGGCGACATATGGAGCTGCTGCCACATTAGACACACTACCTGCGCGCCCACATCCAACATCGACTGGGCACGCTCCGTCGCATCTCGTGTCAACACAATACTAACGGAACGGTACGGAAGCACAGTGCAGACAGTGTCTTACAGGACAGAGATAGAGACAGAGATAGAGACAGAGATAGAGACAGGAGGATGGGCCATTGAGAGAGTTTCCGGATCGATCGACTGTACGGCAAAGCCCAAAGAGTGGCAACCAGAACCACCAGCGACTCGACTCGACTCGGCTCAGCTCGGCTTAATGAATTCAATTTCATAAGCACAACAAGCATAATTAAATGGAACATGGCTCCTTCCCTCCTCCCATCCTCCCATCCGCCCCTCCTCAACCATCTTCAGACCAGACGCCCACTGGAATGCGCCGCGACTTTTGAGGCATCCGGCAGGCGACAGCTGCCTCGGCTTTGGCCATCGTCTAAGCCGCTTACACGGCAATGCTTGGGCAAGCGTGCCGTGCCGCAAATCATACGGGCTGTAGCAGCAGGGGGGAGCAGTAAGGCCTGCCGGCTGCTTGGATCGTTCTCTCGACGCGAATAGAAAGTGAAAACGCAAAACTTTTACGCATTGACAGACGCATTAAGAGTTAAATCGACGTCGTTTGGGTCCTGGTGCTGTTGCTGGTGCCGGTGCCGGTGCTGGTGGGGCATGGCTATCGGCTAATTACTTGTCAACACGATGTTCGAGTAGCGGCGGAAATGCTGCAAGCAGAAGCGAATCGCCGCTAGGTCGAGTCCGAAGCGACCAAAGGACTTTGAAAGCACGACTTTGGCACGTAAAACCATCACCGATTTGCGTGCAAGCGAGCACCACTTTCGCAGACTTGAAGCTTCATTTCCGTTCAGGGTCAAAGGTGAATTCATTTCCGCAGCCCACACCTACCCGTCACACCTATCACTCTGCAGACAGCGACAGATAGTCGGTAGTCTGTAGTCGGTAGTCGCTAGTCGCTGGTCGGAGACGAATGGCGACGATGATGGGGAGAACTCTTTAAATGGCATCCATGTACCACTCCATCCGAAATCCATCTCAGGCAAAACTATTTCCGCAGCAGACTTTTCCGTTTCTTCTGCTGCGGTCGGTCCTTGCTGTCTGCCAGTTTTCTTCTTTCCGTCCGTCCCCTGGCGAACATTTTAATTTTCCGCTAGATTTGCGTGGATTTCTGTTTCGGTTTTAGTTTTAGTTTTGTTTGATTTTTCCTTTCGGCTTGGATTGCTTTGATTTCTACTCTACTCTTTGTAAGGATGGAGCCGCCTAGTCGCGGGTCTGGACGCGGGCGAGTGAGGAGCCGCCCAAAAGGATGCCCGAATTTATGGCTGCATCTCTTTGAGGCATTTTATCTTTCGTTTGCGTTTCGCTCGCATCATTTGGTGAACTGTGTTCCGGCTCGCTTCTCCTCAATTTCCTCAATTTTCTCCATTTCTTCCTCTTTCGTCCTCTTCGTCCTCTTCGACCTTGTCTCTGCCCCTCTGCCCCTCTGCCCCTCTCCCAGTCTCCCTCCCACTCCCTGTCGTATGGTTAAAATGTTATCAGCTTGTGTCGTTGTTACTTTCGGGCGTTTTATTTTCTTCCACGAGTATGTATGATGAATATTCCGTATTCGTGGCGTTGCCAAGCGACAACTGGGTTTTTGGCCAACGATAATATTGCGACGCCGACGGCAGCCACACCCCTACCCCTCTGCCCAGAGGCAGAAGGCCAATCGATGGTGCCACATCGTGGCGCATACAAGCATACAAGCGCACACATACGAATATTTGCATTTCCAAGGGGACTGCACTTTCAACTCCATTCTATTTCGACAAGAGCTACATAACTCCATAAATCCATATTCGTGGTCGGATCGTGGACTCCGTCGCAATTGATGTTGAAGATGACGTGCTCCTCGTCAATTTGATTAATTTCCGACTTCTGCCAAATGATATGGAAAGCCGCGGCAGGTCGGTGGTGGGAGGGTGGGTGGGTGTTGGCGTTATCCAACTTGGTCGTGATTTATGGGCGAGATAAAAAAGTCTGAATGCCAAAACTTTGCCCTCGCGCGCGAACTAAGCCAAAGTATTTTTAGCCAGCTCGGCACAGCTCGGGGATAATGAGCAGAGGAAGTGAGAAGTGAGAGGACAAAACAAATTACAGATGATACTTGGCTGCTTGGCTGCTTGGATACTTGGGAAGCGTCAAGAGGCATCCATATGCCAAATGGGCTCATTAGATGCTCGGAAAATCAAATTAAATCAAGGCCTGTGGCGTCGGAAACCGAGACGGACACGCGAATGAGAGCGGGCTTGAGCTTGAGCTTGAGCCCTAGGTAGAGGTCGATGGACGCTGGGGAAACTTTTAAAACGCCTGACAGCCGAGAGGGGCCCAGATAAAGAAAAAAGCCATTTTAAACTGTAGGAATTTAAATATCCAATTGTTAATTTATTAGCCCATCCCCCTCCCCCCATTGTCTGGCGCAGCGTTGGTGTCGTTGGTATCGTTGGCGCCTCATTCGGTGTTGATGGATGTCCATCCCTAGTCCCTAGTCCCTAGTTCCCAATCCCTAATCCCTATCCATGGCGCGCAGCTGCATCTCGACAGCTTCACGGCTGATATCGTCCAGATTGTTGGCCTGGATGTACTTTTGGACGCCAATAAAGGCCCGAATAATGGAACACATCGAACTGGAGTAGATCATCTTATCCCTGATTCTGGCCTGCTCCGGACACCAGAGGACAAGGATGAGCTTCATCTTGGTGGTCGATGAGTCCATGGGCTTGAAGTGATGTTCGTACTCGAAGTCGTAGATAGCGAAGCGGCACTGACGTGCTCCGTCTTCGTCCTGTTCGCCCTGAAGGTCAGCCAAGAAGTCATCGTAGCTTGCATCGCGTTTTCCCAGGGCATCCACAATGATCTCGCGGTTCTCTTGGACGGCAAAAACAGCATAGCGATGCGTTCTTTTCTTCCAGATTTCTTCGAAGGCTTGCTTAGAATCCCGCGTTATTTGAATGCCGGACTCCATCATAGAACTAGAGAAGAACTTTCATTACCACGACAAATTCGACAATTCGACTCAATTGAATCTTACGCACCGCGTTCTGAGAGAGTGAGCAATTTAGAATATATTTCGATCTTGCCGTATTCAAAAACTAGAGGCATATGTGGGAATCCCAACGGCCCCAAAACGTTACAGATTCTGAAAGCAGAGGCAACTAGTACTGGGAAAGGAAATGGAAGCTGGATTTTCGTATCAAATGAATGTGAATAATACTCGTACTATTTGTTCTGTTCTGCTATGTTCAATTCAATTCGATAACTGAATGCGCATTCGCTAAGGGATCCCCAGCGCCCTGCTCCCTGCTCCCTGCTTTTATTCCATATCTTTTGCATTCCATCGAGCCGCAGTTGCGGTCCGGAATTGCTCACTGCCTAATCAAATAGACATCTTTTTTTATACATACATTTTTTGTAAGTGCATATACCCGTACTCGTATATATCCCCACGCATCCGCATCCGCATCCGCATCCTCAGCAGACCATCGGTGGATGGCAGACAAGCGCGTGTTTGTGCATGCAAATCTGCTAAATGCTTCCCGGCCGCCACAGTGTCGGGCCCGAGATGGGCTTGGTGGATGCGGCATGCAACCGCAGCTCTTTGTGGACCGTTTAATGCACCATTTTGTTCCGTCAGCTGCTGCTGCTGCTGCTGCTGCTGCTGCGGGTGCAGAGACTGTGGGGTGGGATGGGGTGGGGGCATCGTTTTGTTTTTGTTGCGCGCAGATGGGTGTGGATGTGTGTCTGCGTGTGGCAAGTTGTTACGACTTGATGCCTGACAGAAAAACAAAGGGTCGGAGAGCAGCTCCCAGTCGGCGTCCCTCGACATGGACTGCCACTGCCACTGCCACTGTCATTGCCATTGCTTCCGTTGGAGTTGGAGGGGCACCAGCACGTACGTAAAGATATGCGAGAGCGCCAACGATTACAATCAATGGCTGCCTCAATGTTCATCAGGCTGGAATGTTACTCCAACCAAATGATGAAGCTTTTATCGCTCATATTTAAAATCGAGTATCCTTACCGGAGAGAGTAAAGTAAAGAGTGGTCCCTGCCTCTCCTGCGCCTGTATCTGGTGTATCTGTAAATGGCAGAGTACAAGTAACTCGAAACCTGAAGAGGACCGCTTGCCGTGCACTTAATTTCCTAATTAAACTTCGTCAGAGGCACACACAAATTGGCATTCATTGAGCATTGAAAACTTTAAGTGCCATGTACCATGTGCCATGTGCCATGTGGCTTGTGCTATCCTTTGCCAGATGTCTCCAGAACTCTACTGCCGAATGAATGATGAATTCGAATGCTTCACATTCACATTCAGATACAGATACACATCCATAGGTGGAGCGGCCCCCTATTACCGACGTCAAATTAAGCTGAATTGGAGCTATCTGTGAGTGTTTCATTGGTGGGTGGGTCGCCCGTACCCATTCCATTCCGCAGCCCGCATTCCCCATTCCGGTGCGCCATCCGCAGGCCACAGAATTTAAAGGAACACGAAAGAACCAACGCCTTTCACAGGACAAGCCTCAGGCTGAGGCTGAGGCTGAGGTTCCTTTCGAGAATCCCATCCCCATCCTCTCGGCCCAGTTCTATGCTATGTTTAAATTCTATGCGCTGCCGGGTTCGACTCATGCATATTTAAGCGCTTTTCTTTCTGTAATCAACATGTATGGCTTATACTTTTATGCCATTAGGAGCAGCACCAGCTCTCCAGCACCAGTTTACCAGAGAGAGAGAGACAGAGTGTCGACTGGGAGCTAGGGATGGGCGCGTGAGCACGGGAAAACAGCACTCCGACGGCCTTCGGCATGAGGTTACGCACCGTCACGACCCTCACGGGCAGGTCACGTGCTCTTCGCTAAAGCGAATCTCTAGGGGAACCTTCCTTCGCCAGGAAAGGCAACACCAACACCAACACCAACACCAACTGCCAACACCAACACCAACGCCAACACCAACGTGGCTGTAAATTAAATACAAAATAACGTAAAATACACTCGAGGCGGCCACAAAGTATATGGTGGGCACTGTCAGGGGCAGGAACCAAGAAGAACAACAAGTTACGGGGTATTAAGGAGCACAAGCTGCGGGGGCAGCTGCGGGGGCAGCTGCGGCGCGTTGGCCACCAGCCACCAGCCACCAGGCCGCAAAAGCAAAAGCCGCCCGGCGGCCATTGTTCAACGGAGATTTCGTTTTTATTACGCGTAAATGAAAGACATTTGTCGTTGAATTTCGCGCCAACGGGAACTGCGTGAGGGAGATAGCGATCCAGCCAGAATGCCATCCAGCCATCCTGCCATCCAGCCATCCCCATCCATCCATCGCAGCTCCTCCATCCCCACAGCCAGTCCCGCCCGCACTAAGCTGTGTGATAAAAATCTCTCCTAACTGCGGCCATGCGTCTCAGTTTTCCATCCCAGGCACAGACCAGGCACAGGCCAGGCACAGGCACAGGCCAGGCAGTGGCACACGCCGCCCGTAACAACAGACGCTAAAATGTTAACCAACATGCGAATGATTAGCAAGCAATCGAAGCAATCGCAAAGACCATTAGAACGACACGGGCCAAAGGTGGGGGTCGGCCGTGACGGAGCAAAGTTCACGACATTCTGGTTGGGGGACGTTTTTGGGGAGGGAAACTTGGAAACGTCGACTTTGGGAAACTATTTTGAATGGAAAGAAAAGAGCCTGCTGTTCATTTGGGCTTTGGAATGGTGGCGGGGGACCGCATGCCAAATGGAAAAAACATTTTTGATTGAATTATTCTGGTACTCTTCAGGCCAAGCTGCAACAGCCCCTTCCCCCTTTTCAGCCATCTGGTGGCCTACGAGGAAGGATTCCCTGAGCTTAATTGGTCCGAACAGCTGTACTTTTCTGCCCCGTTTGTTTTATTTGTGTCCTGCGGCACAGGCAAAAGCAACATCAACAGCAAGATCCGTAAACAATAGAATTAGATGTCGTCATTCCAAAAGTGAACATAGGTACGTACGAGTACGAGTCGGCACTCTTCAGAGTATACTCGTATTTGGTATGCCTTGGCCTTTTTGGGAAATTCTTTTGTTGGAGCGCAGAAGATTGGGATTGCCTCACTCAGATGTCCTTTCAACAAATTAGTGGGGAGAGCAATCGGGTCGCCTAGCTTATGGGCCAGGGCATGTGCCTTGAGAACATGTGCGGGCACTGCAAGCGAAACACGTGTGTCGTTCTTAATGGCATTCTGGGCCCCGTGCTTTCCAGCCTAACTGACCCGGGCCTAGCCTGTGCCCGCTGCATGGGAAAAGAGCAAAGTTTACGACGAAATTTGAGCACTTTTACACCTGAACCGAACCGTCTGCAGGATTCATGGTACGGTAACGGCAACAGCAAGGATAATGGCGTGGGCCAGTTGTGTGCAATGACAGCACCCATATGCTAAGATACAGTGGGGGCCATTCGTGCCTGCAGTGTGGTCCCTACGAGATGTACTCTGAGGATGTATGAACATGTATTCAGCACACCTTTTGGCCACTCTTTTATGGTAGACTGTGTGTGTGATATCATTACCCACTTGTCGACACTTTGCAATGCTCTCAAGACGTGTCTGGGTGCTCCTCCAGTCCTCATCCTTCCGCTATTATGTGCGCCTGATGTTCATTAAAGCCAGCTTTATTGACGGCGTGAGAAAGCGCTCGCAGCATTTTCACCTCACAACAGCCAGTCGTTCGAGATTCTTTGAGCACGAGACCAAACCGGATACGGAAGCGGATACGGAGGCAGCAACAGAGGCAGCGGCAGAGGCAGGCCAATAGGCCCGGTCAGTGCCTCTGCCTGGGCTTTGTTTATGAACAAATACTCGTAGGTGTCTCCGCCGTTTAATGTTCAAAGAAAAGAAAGCTATATGTATCAGAGACATCAAAGCGCATTTGAAATGGAATAAAATTCATAAATTACCCATAACTGTGGAGGCATTTAAGAGCGAGACAAAGGCTGGCCTCCCCACTCAAACCACACCCATAACGCATAGCCAGGGCACCATTTTGTCAACTGTGATTCTTTGCGTTGCTCTCATGCTGCTTGCGCAGCATCCCCCATCGCCATTGACATCGTCTGCGACTCCAGCTTTCAGTCTGTTTCCGCTTTCGCTTCCGTTTCCGCAGCGGTAGAAAATGCGAAACGCTTTAAGGTTCGGTGGCAATGGCGATGGCAAAGTGACGCACAATAATTCGCAATCGCAGAGCGGTAATTAGCGAATCACAATTGCCAGTCCTGCTTTCAATTTGCGTTGGATTCACACATGCTCTTCCCCCCTCCCTCTCTGTGGTCATTAGCGTTCCCTTATCCCCTGGTGTAGAGAGCACCACAATTAGATCACAATTAGTGGGGTTACGGACCAGTAACAGAAGGCGGAAAGCAGAAGACAGACCCCAGCGCATAGATGTCTTGAGTGCAACAGTGCGTATGCGCAGTTTGGAAATAGTTTCAGTGGAGAGAAAAGCATTTGCCACAGGAATTGAATGGAATGGAAGGAAACAGGGTTTTGAATATTTTCTTCAACTATTTTGTCCAAAGCATCGGGTGGACGGGAACCTCTTTGAAATCTTTCTGACCAATGACAATGCGGTAGGTAGGTTCCCATTGCCACTCACACTCAGACTTCCACCAACCCCCACCCGAACTGAGGCCAAGTGCCGCTCCATTACCGACTCCCATTCCGACTGCGACTGCTATATGTTGCAGATGGGTCGAAGGTTGGGGCTGCTTTGAGAGACGGATCTCGAACTTAATTGGCATTCCATCCGTTCGATTGATTGCTTGCCTGCATCTGGAGTGCGGTTCGCTGCATCTTTGACACCTGGCTCGACCAGGGATTGCATCCCATTCGAATGCCCAATGCGATCCAGCGACATATTCTGCCATCCACTGGCCAGAAAGGGGCAACTGGAGTCTCGAGCCAGGCGCCAGGAGACCAGATAAAGACCGTATTGACCGCCACGTACGGGGAGCGATTAATGTTTCTCTCCTTCTCGAAGTAGTGGCATTACACAGGACATACACGAGCCTTGTTGATCCTTTTAAGGGAATTGCATCGAATTAACACGGCATGATTAACACGAGTGGTGATTAATGCGCATCACGTGTTCGTTTTCATCCAACAGCAACAGAAAATATATTTAAATTGCTCGGACATGAATCCATGTGTATGGAGCACCTTTCAATCCAATAACAGACTCAACAGGCCCTACCACGACCACGACCACGACCCAATTTGGGTTTGCAGATTGAAATGAGCTGAAATGACTCCTTATTGTCGAATGAAAAGAAAAAGTATTCCTTAAGGCCTCAATCGAGCGTTTGAAGAATTCAATATTCAATATTCAGAAGATGAGAGGCCATTCGGAATAGAAAAACAATTCATAAGATAAAAGAGGGATTTGATTTAGTAAAAAATGCATACCTTTGTCATTCGTTAGACAACTTTAATGGTGAGTGGCTCATATTAAGTCTAAGAATGGAACCACACCATAAAAATACGAATTTATAAAAATCTCAAAGTTGAAGAAACATTAAAAGTTAGAGAAAACTTCAACTTTGGCATCACACAGCCATTAAATCGAAATAAATAAAAAAATTAAAGGTTATACAATTTTCTATACATCCCATCAATTGTTTTGGAAAAATATGAATGAGCGCAGTCACGATATAGCGTTTTGTTTAATTTTTAAAGAAAGATTTTAGGGGCATATTGAAAATTCTACTCGGGCAGGCCTTTACTGTGATATAAAGTACATTAACTGATCTTCCTAGCCATCGTTCAAGCGATAATGTGCCATTAAAAATTATATATATTTCCAATAGAAAAGATCCCCAAGGAAGGAGAAGCAAAAGCAAAGAAAAAGCTATCCTACATCGATTGTTTGGATGGTGTTTCACCTGTCGTGGCTAATGTCTGTCAGTCTTTTAATAATTCCGTGGATTTCCTTCTCCGTGCCCCCGTTTTCTTTGCCCCGTTTTCCCCGCTCTCTGATGCTAATCCAAATGTAACAGCTCTCGCGCAATTAAAGCCGCAGCCTGAAAAGGAGGACTGCCTTGCACGGTGCCTGCCTGCTGCCGCTTTTCCATTTGTATTCATGACACAAACGTACCCTCTGTGGTAAGAAGCAAACACGGGCGGAGGGGGATGGGGATGGGGAGGGGGAGGGCGAAGGGGGACCAGAGTAGACTAACACATACTAATACCTAATCATGCGTGTGTCTGTGTTTCCGTTTATTTGGCACATCATGGTCCGTGTTTGCTTTGCGAACCGCGCAAGCAGCCTGCCAACTTTTTCTGGCATGCAAATGAATGACATGGCGATGACACCGGAAAGTTTAGTTTCCCCCGTACCACAACCGCCACGGCCGCAGACACTGGCGCTGCCACTGCCACTGCCATTGGTACTACACCTACCTAGCATCCCCATCCCCCACACATCACCCCAGTGGTATCATCTCCGACCGACTGACTGTTGTCAGAAAACACTGCGGCGGTTGCTCGGTTTCGGCGACCATTGACGCCTGGAGAACAACAGGAAGCAGCAGCAGTTAGTGGCGGTGGCGATGGCGGTCTCGACTTATCGATGCTTTGCCCCTGCACAGCCACAAGCTTGGGTATCCAGCTTGCAACTGATGGATATCAGTATCAACCTGGGAGAGACCAGGGAAAGACCAGGGTAAGAGCAGGGGAAATAGTACGAGTACTCGTGAAACTCAAGAATATTATTTTTTAATTAAGTCATAATGGCAATGTCTGTCGCTCAGGACAGGATGTGCTGATTGGGGCCAGCAGCAGCACGGAGAGTTTCGGGACTTTCGGGCGCCGACTGCCGACTGCCGAATGCCTGCCTCTGAATGCTAATGGTTTTGTGAATGGCCAAAAACGGAAGAGCGGATAGACGAGCCACGACGTGCTCACAATATTCGACAACGCGCACGCAGTTTGCATATTTTCACATCATTTTGCATTTCTTTAGAAGCCCACATTTGACGGGCCAAATGGGCGTATGCGCAATTACCAGCAGAGTGGGAGTGGGAGTGGGAGTGGGAGGCGCAGCACAGACTAGAGCTGAAGGAAATCCATCTGCGCGTTGCACATAAACGATGGCAGTGGGAGAAGTCCATTCCCATTCCCATCCCGATTCCCATTCTAATTGGGGGTATCGTTCCACTATCCCTGATTTCCTCCTGCATTCTGCAGAGAGCTAAGCGGAATCTGGACCGTAATTAGTTGTATCAGAAAGGACCCAAAATTCGCAAGACTCCTGCCAAGATATTCGACACTCATTCAATCAATCAATTAATCAAAAGTTAGCAGCAAATAGCCGAGAAAAAGGGACACGAACACGAAGACAAGAGCGAGAGCGAGAGCGAAGGAGCAGCAGAAGCTGGAGAGCCCGTCGGAGAGTGGGGAAAGCGTGGAACAAAACGATTAACGGGTTTATTGGGGGAAATTAAATTTAATTTTTACGCTAATGAGAATATCTTGCCAAGCGGAAACCAACTCAAGCGCGAGTAGTACGGGGGGAAGGGAAGTACGGCTAATGGGTTGATGCGGTGATGATGAGGGCAAGGGCGCGGCAAGGGCGCGGTAAGGGCGCGGCAAGGGTCGGGGCAAGTAGCTGCTAAACTGTTTCAGAGTTTGGCGTGTGTGTAATTTTGGAAAAGTAATTTTGTAATTTTGTCATTCGCTTTGGCAGCCAAAAATTAATTCTGCCCGCGGTTTGGAATTGCGGCAAGAGTACGGCTTGTGTCGAGAGTTTTCATTATCATTCCACTTCATTCATAAATCATGGTCTGAAGAAGCTGGAGGGGCGCGACCCCTTACCGCAGCCTGCCCCGCTATCCATCCACCGAACTGTCTCTTTTCCATCTCATTTGGCAGAGGCTCAGAATTAATCAAAGCCAGAATAAGAACAGCAGAACAGCAGAACAGTTCACCAGCGCAGTGCCAGGAGTGAGGAGTGAGGATGGAGGAGTCAGGAGTCAGGAGTACCCGCGAGTCCTGCAAATACAATATTTGAAGGGGCTTGGATGGTTGGATTTCCCATCCATTGCTTCCTTACTCTCTTGGCTTTTGCTTCGATTGGCATACATCGCTTAAAGGGACCAAGGACAAGGATGTACCATGTGTCCCATATAAGAACGAGTGCCATGGAGCGTGGGCATTTTCTGATCTGCTGTTCCAGCATTGATACCCCATTGGCTGTACAGTTTTGTCATAGAGAAACAAAAACTTGGAAAGTAAGACAAAAGGCGGCACAAGGCACGCCTCAGCACGGCTTCGACAAATGAAGCAAGTCAAACGCAAATAAAAGATAAAAGAATCCTCAGCCCGTTCCACACATGACTCCACATTCACGTTCACATTCTCATCTGGTGGGTGTCCCTCTCACACAGACAGCGGCAGTGGCGCCACCAGAGAGTGTACAAATCAAAGCAAAAGGGAAACGGGAACGGGAACGGGAACGGGAAAAAAGAACAAACAGAAAAGAAATTATATGAAACTCGAACAGTAACACGAAATCCACACAAATCTAGTGGAAAATTAAAGTGCTGCCAATTTTGTGCGTGCAACAGAGACGGCCCCAGAGAGAGAAACGGATAGCTTCCCACATAGTCCAATGTGGGAAAATCTGTTAAATGGATTAAGTAAATTTGATTCCACACTTCGAGACCTCGATCTTTAAAATTGAATTGTTTCACTTTCGAGTATCTGCAACATTCTACGAGTATATGTAGATTTTGGGAAATGCACAGAACAGTTTAATTGGGGCACCATTTTGGGTACACTGGAAGGCTCTGGCAGCTATTGGTGACCTCTGGATTGGTGGCTTTGACACTGACTTGGCACTCGTCCAGGACATCCCTCAGGGACTTGAGGCCGTACTCGTACAGTTTCCGCTTGGTATGGCAGGCGCCGTCGGGGCTCCACTGCACCAGGCGCAGGGACCCCTTCGAACCTTCGAATCCAAAAAAGATAGGGCCTCTCAGTTAGAAATACGGAAGTACTGTTTCAGGGTGAAAGCTATGACGCTATGTACTCAAAGAGAGAACACGCCACAACTGTTTCGTCTCGAAATGGTTGGAACACATGCCATACCGCTCATGCCATGCCACACACGTGCTTATTCCCAGATCTCTTCGCGGAAAGTATCCAAATTGCAAGCGAGGATTGGGCCTTGAGCTGGCTTTGAGCTGCATTCCAGCTTCCTAGAAGCTACCAAGGAGCGGCGAGAACAGGTCCGCAGAGTATCACCCATCAGTCCATCACCATGCCTGAGCCAGACCCTGAGCCAGAGCCTGAGCCCATCCGCTCAAAGCCATTGGAATGTGGAAGCCACATAGTTGCACTTGGCTTTGGGGGGCCATCAAAAAGGGGAGGCACAGCCCGCAGCTATGTTGCTTATGCAGCTTCATCTTAAGACTTAAAACAAGAAACTTGAACAGGAGACAGGTCATCCTGAAGGAGGAAACCGTGTGCAGGATCTGTGGCAAACTGCAGCTGCTGGGGCAGGAGCACGTAGCTAGAGTGCTCGGCCCTCGGGACCTATATAGCTGAGCGACCTGGAAGATATGTCGAGCCAAAGTTGAAGTTTTCCACCATTTTGGATCACTGTCGTGTAGAGAGCCCAGAACCCCGTGATGGCGAATGTTACCCCAAAATGCACGGCTACCAAACTTAAACAAACCCAAAATGTTTGCTAGCAAACGTCACCTCCCACCGTCCTGGGGGCGGAGGAGTGGAGTGGAGGGCATAATTCATTGGAATGTCACATTTTGGCACTTGTGCGCCTAACGCCTAACGCCTACCGCCTAACGCCTAACGCCTAACGAACGTGGGCAATTAGGCCTAATTGGCGTTCGGCCTCGCACGTTTGCATAATTCAATTCAACAATTAATATTGGCCAAACACCGATAGTCCGTCCTATGGTCCACAGCAAACAGCTGTGCAGCTGTGCAGCTGTACACAGCTGTGTGCCCCATTCCGTTGGCGAGTATATTTATACCGTTTTGCGAACATCTGATTTGATCATCATCGACGCACCAGGGAACACTTGCGAAGGCTCCACTAATTGCACAAGACGCCGCCACGATAAGTTTGTCACTCAGGCAGCAGCCCCAGCCCCAGCCCCAGCCCCAGCCCCAGTCCCATCTCCAGACCGCTGAAAGTTTGTTCTGAGTAATTAGACATTTATGTCAGAAACTGGTCATCCGGTCTGTTCGGAGCTGGGAAAATTAATGCGTGTACAGCTCTCACATAATCCCCGGATGAAACAGTCTTAGAGTCATGCTGCAGCCTCCTCGCTGGCGATTGGTGATTGGTGACTGGTGATTGGTGAGAGATTGAGAGGATACCAATTTGGAGGACAGCCGATGATTTGCCAGTTGATTGCCATTGCCAGTGACGGCTTTTTGGGGCCGGAGCCATGCTCAAGCGCGATTAATGCTGTTAGGGTTGCTGTTTGACAGTCAGTCTCGCCCGCGAACGTGACCTTGACGGTTGCCTTGCTGCCACTTGTGGCTGGCCAAGTGGGAGGCCTCCCAAGAAACAAATTCGTAAATCATTGCATGCCGATTACAAATAGGAAGAACGGGGCGAAACAAGGAGTGGCCTAAAGCTGTGGCTGCCGTATGGCCGTAATATTCCCAGCTTATTATAATGCGAATTAAATGCTTTTGTGCCTTTTGTGCTTTGCGGTTGAGGCCCCTGGCCAACAGGGTATTATTCCTCGTACTTTTGAGTGGTTGAACTCTTTAATGCATTTACATTAATTGATTTACATTAACTGATTGCCACAAACGCCACTAAGTGAAGCCGTCCTCGAGCTTCGGTTCAATTGAATTGGGAGTCTTTGAGGCGTTGAGGCCATGAATATCAACAGCAGACACACCACAATTCTTTCGTTCTTTCTTTATTTCGTTTAAACGAACATTCAAGTAGCATTCAAGACTCAAGAACAAAAGCAATCCGCAATCCGCGTCCGGGTCCGTGTCCGTGTCCGTATCCGTGGAACTGCAACGGAGTCTTTCTTAGTAAGCAAGTGCAGATGCGAAAGGAATAGTGTTTGCCTTTGTTCCTAGTGTCTGTCTGTCTGTCCCTCTGTCCCTATGTCTGTCTGTCTGTCTGTCTGTCTGTCTGTCTGTCTGTCTGTCTGTCTGTCTGTCACAGACTCGCTTGTCTCGCTTGCTCCCTTCCGCTCTCATTTCATTTCCTTGCCTTGTCTTGTCTTGGCTTTGCTTGGCGTTTCTTAAGCGGAGACAACTTCCGGCGACGTATATTCTTTGCATTTCCGCCCACGGGTGGGGCTCGAGTGGGGCGCAGAAACAATGGGAACAGCAGCAGCAGCAGCGGCAGCGGCAGCCGAACGAACTGTCTCAGCTGTTAAGCTGCTCTAAACGTACCCCGGAGTCGGCACACGGTTGCACGTCTTCTGATGGGATGGCCACTAAGCAAACGCATCTGCCCCCCTTGGCAATTTTCGCTGCACAGACAAGACAAGCACAAGGGAGAAAGAACATCAAATGCCGGCCTTGAAGCCTGGTCCGGGACCGAGTCCGGCTCTGGAGTAATAAACAAGAAAAATACTCAACCCAACGTCGAAAAACACACGAAAACAAACTCTGTCCTGTCCGTCGACCTGTCCTTTTGTGTATTATGATCATCCCATGTCCTGCCCCTTAGAGGACTTTTTCATTGTTTTTGAAGGAACGGATCGGAACGTTCAATGAGCAAAAGGAAGTTCGGCATTTGAAAATATTTTTATATTAGTTCCAAGAACTGTTGAGAAACCAGCAGCCTCCCCCTACAAGTGCTCTTCTGGAGTACTTTTTATTTTGTATTTTGGCGCCTTGTCAGCTTGAAGTTTTTATAATAATTTGACCGCCAGGCTGTGCTGTGCTGTGCTGTGCTGTCCCCTATCCCGTGTCCTTTGTGGCCTGCAGATAGACAAACGAAAATTTAATAAAGTCAACTCCTCGAAGCAAGTGCCCAGCTCCAGCCCCAGCCCCAGCCCCAACCCCAGTCTCAGTGCCAGTTCAGTAATTGAGTTTTGATAGTCGAATGTCAGGCGGCTCGTGCGGCAACATCTGTGGTCAGCATGCAAATAAGGTTCCTTCGCTTCCCTTCCCTTCCCTTCCGTGTAGATACTGATACAGTCTAACGACTCCCATTTGTTGCCATCCGGCCGCAATATTCGAGCCCTTCTGCACTAGTCTGGACATTTGGACATTTGGACAATGAAGAGCTGCCAAGCCCAACGCGCATTGAACAGGAACCCCAGCCCCCCCTCCCCAGCAGCAATCAAGTGTTTCAATATTTAGTGGGGCTTCGAGGGAAGCACCAAGCTTCAACTTCAACTCCAGATCTCAGAGAACGTTCCTGGAATCGCTAATGGTTCTCACACGAACCCGAACCCAAATGCTGTCCATAGGCCTGGGCCTGCATCTATCCAATTTCCAGTTTCAAAATACTATTGCATTTCAAAGCAGGGGGGGTGGCGGTTGGTAGCGAAAAAAATGCAATTTAAAGTCTGCCGGTCCTCAACTAATCCTCCACTGGGCTCCACAGCCAAAGTGCTACCACTTTCGTCAGCTGCGAAACGCAGTGGGCGTGTGGCGTGTGGCATGTTGCATTTGGCATTCGGCATTCGGCATCTGTTTACCAACAGGAAATACAGTTTATTCTTGGAGCGCGGCAGCACACCATGGGCTCCATGCCAAGCCCATGCCAAGCTGCCACGTGCCCCTCGAGAATGGGATAATGGGATTCAAAGGTTTCTCCCGTTGTTGGCTGTGGGCTGTCGCCTGTGGGCTGTGGCCTGTGGGCTGTTGCCTGTTGGCTGTTGGGTGGGAAAAACGTCGCGAGATTCTTAAAGCACACATCATTTGCGGGCAGGGGCAGTGTTCCAGTGTTAGATCGCCACGGTGCTCTGTCCCACTGCAGAATGTGCACTGCACTGGGTACGAGAATTGCAGGGGGCGTTGCATGCCCCAAATAAATAAATGGAAACTGGTCACTCGGTAAATATTTGCCTGGCCAAGCAGCAGGCACACCACTCGTTCGCTGTGCGGCAAATACTCTTTATAAAGGATGCAGCTTCCGTTACTGTGTGTGTGTGTGTGTGTGTGTGTGTGTGTGTGTGTGTGTGTTGCAATATATGCAATATGCGGCAATATCCAGCTTGCCGACCATGCAAAACTAGTCCCAGGGATAGTCCCTGATGGATAAACATAGATAGAAATACAGAGTAGGCAAATTCAATTTTTGGCTGGTCTGCCGGTCAGGGTTTCCGGGAAACAGTTCGTTATTGATATTCACAGAACAGGATATTGCTTAGAATTGTTTCCACCCGGTGTGATTCGGATCAGAAATTTTAATTAAAAAGTGCTAGTGGAAGGGGCATGTCCTACATCTGTCCAAATCCAGTAAGCCAAGGCAGGAAATCAAATATATTCCCAAGCTGGCGCCATAAAAGAGATAACAAGTTTGTAATTTCGCCATAATTGGCCATTGGGGTGGGGATTGGAATGGGGATGGGGATGGGGATGGGGTCGTGACCAAAAAGGTGGAATCACAGCAGGCGAGACGCAAAATGCGAAACGCGAGAGGCCTGAGATGTATCCGCGGCCTGTGCTCTGTGTCTCTGAATTCTTGGCGCTCGTCTTCATTTTATTAAAATCAAATTCGCATATTTTGTGTCTGGCCCAACCCCGACCCCGACCCCGACCCCCAACCCACACACAAGAACTCTCATTCAAACTCTGACTCTGACACACAATCATTCTCCAAGTTGGAGAGTGCGGCTGTTGCTGTGGCAAAAGCATGGGTATGGGGATGGGTATGGGGATGGCGATGGGTGTGGGTATGGGGATGGGAGCAGCAGCACACACTTGCTGACAACAAGCCAATTAAGCGGGTGCCCTGCTCCCCTGCTTCTCCCAGTCCCAGGTGGATACCGGGGTTTCTTGCACGCACAATAATTGACAGCGCCGCATTATGCTGGCAACCGGCAACCGGCAACCGGCAACCAAGAAGCGGCGCTCGGCACTCGGTAGCTGGCCAGCAGAGCAGCCTTTGGGGCAGTGACAGCAGCGATGTGTCTTTGCCCCAGATTCGGCTGGCACACAATTCAAATTTCGATTTGTTCCGCCGAGACATATATTCGTTTGAAAGAGTGCCCCCAATAGGCATTTAATATTCATTTTGATTTTGATTGATTTTGATTTCGATTTCGATTTGGATTGTGTCTCTGATTTTGATTTGCCATTGATCTACTCCTGCCTCCATGCCCCCAGTGGGAGTGAGAGAGCTGCCTCGCATTATGGATTATGGGTACTCGTGCGCACATTGGTACCAGCATGAACTGAAGTGTGCACCAAGCATCAAGGGGCCAGTTCAGAGTTCATTTTCATTCCAGTGCGTTCCATTTCGTTCGTTTCGATTAAAAAACTTTAATGAATCGACCGACCAAGCGACGCATGTGGCAGCTAGACAAACAAAACAATAAACATTCCATGACCCTGGGATCCAGCAGATGGTTCTCTGGCTTTACTTCTTGCTGGGTGGATGGGTGTCCTGTTGGCTGTCGCTGCTTTGTTGGTTTTACAGCTTGAATGCCAGAAGACGGACGGACAGGGACGGACGGACGGACGGACGGACGGACAGATTTGTGCAGGACATTTTTTGGCCGGTGGGCAGTGCCTAGAAATATTTATTAGATTGTAAATATAATAAATAGAAAGGCCTTTGTACGCATTGTTGGCAAAATCAAAGGCGACATACCACACAAGGGCCTCGCACCCCCCCTCCCCACCTCACATGTGTACACGCCCGAATGGGGGGACCATGAGGTATTTCTGTTGTTCTTTATGTGACAGGCCGAATCATCGCCCCCCATTTGCCGAAATTGATATGTCATGGTACGGATTTGCTGGGGATTTTCGAAATTAATTGCGACTAAGGCGTGCGAATGTGGGGTGACAGCACGCCAAAGGACAGCCAGGACACCCTGAGGGACACAATCGTGTAAACGCACGTCTCTCGAATCTCATTCTGAAGTAGCAGGAATCCTGGTGACAATCTCCAATTATTTATATATATTTCTAGAAGCTCTTGCTTGCTGCTGCTGCACTAAGAATTACAATGAAATTGCTGTCACTGAAGAATACCTGGCGTATACGCAACCTTGAACGCTTTCGTTGATCCAAGCTCGCGGAGTCCGTTGTCATAGCCATAGTCCAGATGCCACTAATTAAAGAGCTGCATGGATATCCATGGGTGTTTCCGTCAGTTGCAGCTGTGGCATAGGCAGAGTCACTTCCAGTCCCAGTGCCAGTCCCAGTCCCAGTGCCAGTCCCAGTCCCAGTGCCTGCCCAGTGCCACTCCAATTATCCAACCTCGAGCGACTGTTGCGACACTGCTGTATGCGGATCTCATTAAAAATTCAATAAATTTATAAAAAAATATTCGAATAAGAATGCAGCTTTTCATTATGTGGCCGCAGGCAGTCGCAGTGGCGGCGCTGTTCCTCGCAATAAAAGGATATTCGTACAAGCATAAATTGTACGGGGCATAAATTGTACAATTGTACAATATACAGCCGCCGGCCGCTGGCGGGGACGTGGGCGTGGGCGTGGGCAAAGGCTCGTTTAAGTTCCACCACACACACATATTTTGCTGTGCGGCCAGCTTAAAGTGCCACCAAGAGAAAATGGAGCGGAAACCGGAAACAGAACGGCCTTAAATGGACGAAATGAAAAATATGGACACGCTTTGATTCTGCAGACCATGCCACAGATGATGATGATGATGATGACGATGTCGGTGTTGATGTTGATGTCGCTGTTGATGCTGATGCTGATGTTGATGCTGATTTTGATGTTGATTTATAGCCATGGCTTGCAGAAAGGCATACAATGAAACCGCTGGGCTGTGACAAATGCCCGAAAGTGGCCGAGTCGACGGTTTTGTCCGATGGATGGATTCTGCCCACTGGTCCACACTGCACTCACGCAACGGTGGGGCAGGGTCAGCGAATAGCCAAGTAAACACAACTTCCGACTAGGTGCGGTCCCGGGCCCAAATGTCGTGGCGGCACTTGCGTTTGGCTGCTTCCGTTTCCGCTTCGCTGACTTTCACTCTTTCTGTGTGTGTTTTTTTTGGGGGCTGTGTTGCTGTGAGAAATACTTTCGGCCACACACATAAAAACGTTGTAAAACAGGACTTACAGGGAATGGAGAATGGGGAGTGGGGAGTGGGGAATGGGATCTGGAGCCCGGAAAGAACCCATCAACTAAACGCCTTCAGCGTGACACAAAGAACTAAAAAAGAAAAAAACAAACAAAGTCCTTTCGCAATGTGCGTGCCCGGAGGCGGGGAACTGGCCAAAAACTTCAGAGAGAAGAATGCTGCCGCCCACCTTTTCATTTCCGTGAAGACCTGGCCACAGCCAAAGCGGCCAAGACCACGACCAAACTTAGGCTAATTCGCTGTTGACTTGCAGATACGGACACTCGCACTCGTACGGGTATAGGTACGGGTTCAGGTATGGGTACGGGTACGGGCATGTGCGGGACACGTAGAATAGGAAGGAACCACTTAAGATTCCGCTGGTCGCAAGCTCCAACTGAGCGACTTTGCACGAGCTCCGCATTTCTTTCGTTGTTTCATTGTTTCATTGTTTCATCGTATCGTGCTGGGCAGCCGCAGGATCACAGGATGTGCTAGGATCCGAATAATACAATTTCGCAATCAAGCTTTGACCCTGCACGGGGCCGACCAGCATATTTTGGCGCTTAACAAAGGCTTTCGTTCCAGGAAGGGTTCATCGGCACGCATGGCACGTGCCGCCTCGCCTCCTCCGCTGGTGTCCGCTGCAACTCGTATTTGCATGACGTATAGACACTGTGGCAAGTACTTGCCCAAGCACATGCCACATACCTCTAGCATACGGCAATGTTTAGTGCATGTCCATAATGTCGGAGGCGGAGGCGGAGTTGCAGGTGGGGCTGGAGTGGGAGTGGGAGTGGGAGTGCGATTCCACAGATACAATATTGTCTTTATGGCTTGTTGCTTTTGTAGACAGTAACGAAAGGGCTACACCACGTGCTCCCTGTGACCATCTGTGAAGCTTTTCACTTACAAGGACTCCTGGGAGGGCGAAGGGCAGAGGGCAGAGGGCGAAGGGCACGAACGAGGTGCACAGTGTGCAGTCACGTTGCAATCTCACATATTCGTGCACTGTCCATCGGAGTATATTTTCTCATAAATTGACGCCGGACTTGGCAACGCCCCATGCCTGGTTATACCATACGATACACGATACACGATACACATACGAGTGCAACACCCTTCGTCCCGCTCTGCAACGCTCCCATGAGGTGCATGCAACTCAATCTTAGGAAAAATTTGTCTCACAGGAATTTCATTTATTTTGTTGACTTTGACTTTGACTTTGTTGCGGCTGCGGCTGAGGCAGAGGCTGCGGCACCCACGTGCCACTTGCATATTCTTTCATATATGTAAGATAAAGAGTCCACTGCCAAAAACTATGTGGGAGCTGCAACGTTTCCTCTAAGCCAATTCCAAAACCAAAGAGTCCACAGTGGTGCCCACAATGAAGACAGGCTGAAACTGCAGAGAAAGATAGAAACTTTGGTTTACGCCCAAGCCCTCTTTAAGCCCCGAACGTGTGGTACTTTTTCAAGTAAATAACTTACATGTACTCGAATATTCAGGCCTATACCATGACTTTGAGAAACTTTCACCCCCACATCCTCATCTACGGAGGGGACTAAAGTCAGAGAACTGCGAAATCACACCTTTCTTAATTGACTCAGGCACTAAAATTCTTACTGACATGCAATCACTCAGAAATACTCGCCGTTAAATAAACTCAGCTCGTGCCTCGCTCCAATAATTTTTACTCAGCAACTCAAATCACTGAGGGGACCGTTTTACACGCATACATGTAACTGCACTGCTGACTGACTGAGGGCCAGTTTACACGCATGTGCCTACGGATGTTCCGTTTTACATGAGTAGAATCATATGAATTGAGTGTACTGATTGCGTTTCTACTCATAATCAAAACGATCATTGCCGAACGAGCCAAAGCCGAAGCCGAAGCCACAGACACCGGAAACACCCGAAGCGAAAACGAGCAGCGAGGCAACAAGAGATGGAGAGTCAACGCAAAAAGAGAGTTTATTCGGGTGATTTTCATGCATGAACATTCTTGCCATGATGAAATTATACAAGGTGGTCCTCAAACTCTCTTTTCGGATCTTATCTTACGCTCAGCACAATTGAGAGCGCTTTGACGCCATGTTTTATGAGAGAGAGAAGAACGAAGTTTGCTGTTGTACTGAGCTGCAATCACCCAAAGCCGTTCTCTGACTAGAGGCGACCTGCAGTCAATGTCCAGAGCACAAAACTGTCGCACTGTCTGACTAAATGATGTTTGTGAGAGTACATCTGAAGCCCACTTCAGGGTGCGGCAAGTGCTGCTCGTAGCATTCCATTTGGTTGAGTTTTCAAATTAAAAATACATTTTAAGCCGCCCAATCCCAGGCGTGCCCTCTCAAGTGGAAGTTCGCCCCTCATTGTCGCCTGAATGATGGGGCTGTGGCCGTAGTCGCGCCCAAATCAAGTGCACAATCAACAAATTCGAATCAAATTGCATGGTCGATGCCCCGAGGAGCAGCCACTGGCCACTTCATCACAACGTGGACAATGGAGCCACCATCGGAACTCTAGCGTCGGGACATCGGACATGGGACATGAGGCGTGTGGCAACAATCGGAGTTCATCAGCGGGTATCAGTGCCCAGGAGTATCTTCAGGGCTCAGGGTTCAAAAACCTGCCCGATGTCAGCTACCAGCCCGCTGCGGTCACGCCGCGTGAGAGGGCAATTATCCGATGAGGGCGAGGGTTCAAAGCCCCAGCTGCCTCGAGTGGCAGCATCGCACGCGCTCCGACTAGCGACTGGAGGCTGGAAGACACCGAAGGAGCAGAGTGTCACGTCTCTGCATATCTTCCACCATGTCATCTGATGGCGGAGGCGCCACTCGGGCGGCTCGTTTCAATTGAATTCAATTAAATGGCAAATGGTCCTTCCTTAGTGAAGTTCCACTGTTCCACTATTCCATTTCCATTCCCATTCCCATTTAATTTTATTACATTTATTCTACCAATATTTATTATTAGAAACGACCATGTGTATGTAACGAGCAGGTGGGGCAGGGAAGGAGTAGGGACCGGGACCGGGACCGGGACCGGGGCCGTATCCGGGTCCGACAATTGTCGTCGTGTCAGCACAAGGACATTAGGCGGCATTATTTAGGCTTTGGCTTTGCATAATCCCCGCTTGTCTCTGTCTCTGCCAGCGGTCTCGCATATCTTTCTGGCTGCTGCTGCCATCTGCGGTCTCTTCTGACTCCCATTCTGTGGGCGGATGATGTGCGTGCCAAGGCCATGAACAAGAACAAGAAACACAAACACGTCAATGCCATAAACAGCACACACAACACTAAGACTAAGACCAACACCAAAGGCAATACCAAAAGCAGCAGCAACATCCGGAACAATAAGCTGGCAGTCGGACGCAGGATTCCCGCCCCCTCCCTTCACTCCACTCCCACTCCACTCCAAGGTCATGGGGGAGTCAACACGCCTCGCCAACGCACGAGGGAATAAAAGTAAATTAGCGACCTACCAAGAATGCTCGAATGACTAGGGCACGGCGCAGCCCCATCTCCGTCTCCCTGTCTCCGGCTGTGCGATGAAAAATGTCCGTAAAGTTTGATGAGAGAAATGTGGATTTGGCCAAGGAGGATCCTCCTAAAGTCCAATCGGGGACCAATCAACAAGGAGGGCCGTCGCCGCAGAGGAGGAGCAGTCTGTCGTCGATGATAGATTCATCGATTTGCGAGCTATACGCGCCCCAGGCAGGGTCATTTGTCAAGTATTCCCGAAGGTATGCTGAATGTGGACGTGAACGATGCACTATAATTTGAGCGGTTTATGAATATTCCATCATCCATTCCCCGCTTTTGCGGCACTTCGATTTGATTATCCTGTCATTTGTTCCTGTGGCATGAGGCGGAAGCGTGAGCGTGAGCGGGAGATTATAATAATAGAGTGTCTGTCTGGGTTGCGCTGAATTATGAATAGAATCAGACGTAGGTCAGACTGCCGCCACTCCAACGGAAATGGAAACGAGACGGCGACGATGTGCGTGCCACTGAGCCGTTGGCTCCACTGACGCAATGACTGATGCCCCACGCACAATTAGCCCCGAGCAGAATGTTAAATGTTGAATGGTGAATGGAGAATGGAAACACGCACGCCTTCTCATGGAGGATTAATCGTCATCGCTTGTTGAGCACCGCTCATCGTTTAGCCACAAGTTAAATGCCTAGCTAGATCCGTGCCCCCCCGCCAGTCCAGGCCCAGACCCAGACCCAGTCCCCCGCTCGCCATAGCCGGGTCTCTAATCAGCTTTTTATGTCGAAAATCTCATTCTGTCCACCCACAAAACACACACACGTCCTCGTCCTTATGCTGAAAAGTGAAATTTGCGTGCGACTTCGATTGTTTACCCCCAGCAGTCGCCACCTTGCCACCATGCCACAACGAGTATCATCATCATCATATGGGGGCACTCGGGTGCGGTGTTCGACGGCCAGCCACTTCCTTCCTTCCTTCCTTCCGCGCGGATCATCAAAACAAGCACAAGTCAAGGCACTTTACGGGTATCTATGCATTGTGTTTGCTTACCGCCATGGACTGTGGATACTGTGGTTTCTGTTGCCGCCTCCTCCTCGGTGCCTATGGCAACAGCTCGCCATCACCATCGCCATCGCCCACGGGCAGGTTGGGAGCGTGTCGTGAATATTTATTCGTATTTGATTAGAGTCTCGCTTTCAGTTTATATTGAGTTTATTGGTTGACAGACAGGACAGACACGACGGACAGGACAGAAACTGTATGTGGCATGTACTCGTATGAGACACTCATCTAAAGGGGGCTGGGACATCTGCAAGGACTCACTGAATTAGTCATTTGACTGGAGTCGGAAATCAAAAGGCACGGCAGTCACTACGTTGCTAAGATGCTAATGGAGTGCACCCGTTCTGTACCAGCTCCAGCTTTCGGTGGGGCCGTCGCAATGGCAACCCACTAATGAGTTCTCCCTGGAGTATATGGAGTATATGGAATATATGTATGGAATGGATCCCCCTACCCCTAGCCCGGGAACCTGTCAAAAGTAGACGGCAGCTATGCCGCGTGGGACGGTAGCTCTGCGTGGGCGGATAGCCGGAACAGCCGCATGAAGAATGTCACCTGACAATCGACCCTATAAGCTGTCAATTTCTCCAACTATTCAACTATGCCGTATCTGTTTCCCTATATGGGGCTCCGAAGGCGTTGTAAGCTAGCCAGCTTTTGTGTCTGGCAGAAGGTCAGTCCCCAGACACTCAGAGGTGTCCTGTCCTTAAGTGCGGCCTTATGCTGCCGAACATTGCTTCCCCGCTTCCCCGCATCCCTTCCGTCAACCCTCAGCCAATACTCTTCTCTAGGATTCGCCCCAATCCCAATCCCCAATCCCCAATCACAAGTAAAGGAGCCTTCCGCAGCTAAGCCACTTCTGGAACATCAAATCCACGAGCTGTGAAAGTTTTTGTCGACGCTGCACAAGAAGCAATGAATAAAGGACGATGAGGACCCATCATCATTGGAGCCCCGCTATATCCTTCGCGCTGGAACTTCAGCCTCCATGGAGGGGACAGATACGAGTATTGGCTCATGTCGAAGCTGCCGCCACATAAATAGAAAGGAAGCAAGTGTATAAAATAAATTAAATAAATCCTAAACGAGACGCGGTCCGTGTTTCGGCCTCACACACCATACGAGTACACGAGTAATACGAGGAGTGGAGCTCCCCCCGGTAACGATGCCATGTGTCTTCGGTCAGGAGCACTGCCGATGGCCTGAAGCGGCATCCCACGCTACCATTGGGGTCGATCTTGGGTCTGAGTTGTGGACTGGACTGAGTGCTGGGTATTTCTTGGTGCGGCACTGCTTGATTATGCGGGATGGGCCGCATGTGCGGATGTTTGTAGTTCCTCGTGTCCGTCTGCTCTTCTTTGGAAGTCTGTGGTATTCGCCATAAATTAAATTACCTAAAGCGCAGGGCAGATTCTCTCCGCTGGAGCTGGCTGACAACATCTCGTTTAAGACCATACATCTTCCAGATATAAGCTATCCAGTTCCAGTTCGGACGGCTGGAGGCTGCTTAACGACCAGAGTCTTGGGGACAGTCTTTTCTGCATGCGCCAACAGTTTCGCAGTTTCGCAGCTTCAGAGTTTCTGAGTTTCTGAGTTTCTCAGTTTCTCAGGCTGTCAGTGCACATTTGTCGCTCGTCGCTGCCAAAGTAAAATGTATATGAATGAATAAAACAAATTGCAGCTCCCTTCCCTTCCCTTTCCTTCCCTTCCGTTCGACTCTCCGCTACGCATCATCTGCCTTCCAGGGCCATTTTTCTTCTCCTGCCTTGTCCCCGAATGCTGCTGCTACCCGAATATCTACATCTTTGCGGCTAAACGTACGAGTAAGTACTGGCAAAGCCGCGGTTATTCAACAATTCGACCATTAGACAACCCCTTTCATAACACCACAGACAGTAGATGTGCGTCTATCTGTAGTGCATGTATCTCCCATTACGCCTAATAGGGATTAAGCTAACAAAAGCTCCCACTAATTGACTACATGAGCCCCACACTCACATTAACAGTCTCCGTGTTCTCACGGATGGACGGACGGGCTACCTTTCTCCGACAATGGGACAGGTTTTCCAGTCAGTACCCAGTCCGGAGAGTGTACGCGTGGGCGTGAGAGTCAAAGGGTGCCATCGGAAGGGCTCTCCAGAGTATTTCCACTTTAAAATAATCATCTCTGACAGACTCTGCACCGACCGCGACCCCGACCCCGACCCCGACCCCGACCCCGACCATTGGTGTGGTTGCTGCTGTGGGGAGCTCTAATTGTCGACACCGTTGCCATTCGAAGCGAGGTGCCTACTTACAAGAAAGAGGGACAAAGAGGCAAAGTCCACTGGTGACTGGATGACTGGTGGCTGGTGGCCCCGGTGGGAGGCAGTGGATTGACAAGCTGTGAACAAACGGACTGGACCCCAATTGGAAGCTGTCTTGCAAACCCTTGTCCGGGACCTAAGCGGCTTGTCCTTTTGATTTTTCTCAGTGCCGGCAATTAAAATTCATACTTGGACTCACTAAATATATAAATTCGACCCTATAAATTGTACAATTAGTTGAAACAGCGGACACCAGAACAAGAGGAAAAGAAGACTCATTTTGGGCAGAAAACTTACCATCCGTCGACACCCAGACACTCGTATTGGCATTGATATTGGATCTACATACGAGCATCGAGTACGGATTAATGGAGATGGGGTTCACACTTTACTAGATTCAGCCTTGCCGAGGCATAGTATTTTTGGTATTGTGTGTTTTGAAATAAATTGGAATGGGTTTGGACCTCCCGATACCATTCGCGACACCGCCGAAGCAGGGACGGACGGAATTGTCAGGAATTGTTGCAAATCTGTGGGTGCGTGCTTCAAGGCGATGTCCCATGCCCAGGTGACTGGAGTTTTAAACTTCTTCGCGAGAGTGGGGATGTTCCAGGGTGTTCCTGAAAACACGTACCTACACCAAGAAGCTTGAGGGTGCCCTCTATATACGTTTCTCAAGAGTAAGCCAAGGGCTCGATGCCCTTTGCTGCAAAGGTGTACCGTGGAGAGGGTCGTATCTGAGGAGATGGAGGAAATGAGGAGGAGGTGGACGATAACCCACCTCCGGCATGGAAGGATTGTGCTCAAATGGTGAAATGAAGTCTTGCCATACTCTTGAAATCCAATCACTTTCAGATATAGCGAACATATCTGCTTCAGTTCGTACATGGATTTTGCGTAGGTCTGGACCATCGGAACTTCCGATCCCACGTAAGCGCCTTGGCACTCACGAGAAAGCCCCGCAATGCTGTAATGCTGCACCACGATGCAGGCTACTCAACTCTACTCAAAAATTATAAACATTTATTAAAAACTAAAGAGTACTAATATGTTATATGTTTCATCAAAAAAATGTATGTATTGCCCAACTTCGGACCCTGGCCTGGTGTAATGTGCATACATACGTATGTATGTATGTACATATGTATCAGAGAACTCAGTATGATGCAAACATGCATGTGTATGCGCGCAAAACGGTCTCCTTAGTGAGTTTAGGGTGATTGAGTGAGCGAGTGCATTGGTAAAGAAAATCGAAATAAATTGAGAGAAAGCCGAACAGACCTTCGCCTTCGAACCCGCTCTCATTTTCGATGATGAATTGTCACCTGTCCCTGCTTTCTCTGCGCCTCTTTCGACATCAACGCCTAAAGAGACCTTGAATCCCCACGATGCCCAGGCAGTGCCTAATTATCGGCGGATACTCAGATACTTGACAGCAGCTGCAATCCCCGCGATTCAGCCAAATGAAAAATATATTGAGTTTGAATTTTAGTTTGAGTTTGTTTATTTTGCGACAACCTTAAGAAGTATTGAAACACCAATAGACAGATTTCAGATATGAACTAATTTTTACAATCATATACGATACGTTCTAATCGAAAAAAAAACAAAGGGTTCGCTATAAAAAAAATATACGAGTCATGTACATATTTACATTAGTCCTCGTTGGATCTGTGGAGCCTACAGCCTAGAGCCGTGGACTGTCAGCGGCCGTGGCGCTGCTGGTGTGCACCACCGAATTTAGTGGGTCGTGGCGCGAACGGGTCCGCCAGGTGCCCATGCCCATGACTTGGCCAGGATTGGGATTGGGGGCATTGGGGTTGTTGTTGGCCACTTGGCTGGCGGATAGGGCAATACCGCCCGCCGCCCCAGTCCCAGTACGCCGCCAGGGCATGCCCTTGAAGGTGTCGACGAATGCGCGCCGAAAGCTGGCGTTCATGAAGCAGTAGGTGATCGGGTTGCAGCAGCTGGAGGAGTAGGCCAGCAGCTGCAGGTAGCTTATGGAGGTGTAGTCGATATACTCATACAGCGCCTGTCCGATGAACATGCTCAGCGTGTTGATCACGTACAGTGGCGTCCAGCAGATGAAGAACTCCAGCACCAGGACGAACAGCATCTTCACGACTCGCTTCTTGCTCTCCAGAGTCTTTGCTTCGTTGGATCTAGACAGTGAAGGACAGTGGAGGACAGTGAAGGACAGTGAAGGACAGTAAAATACAGTTCCCAGCCTAGAGTCAGTCTTCTGAAACCCACAAATCACCCACTCTCGCTCTGACTCGGACTCACCTGCGAAGAGCAGCGTCTTGGATCCGCATGCTGGGCGAGGACATCTTGGCCAGCGTCACCGTCGTTGTGGTTGTGCTTGTCGTTTTGATCATCGCTGACGTTATCGCTGATGCTCTCGTAGTCAGTGTCGCGGTCGTTGTCGTTGTCGTTCTCGTTGTTGCCGTTGCTGTTGCTGTTGCTGGGGCAGGCGCAGGAGCTGCGACTACTGCGCCATTGTTGTTGTTGCTGCTCTCTGCTCTCGGGGACCAGAGGTGAGTGTGGGAATACTTGGGACCACGACAGGACAGGACTCACCATTGTAGACTGTGCTGGCTGTCAGCACCAGGATGCAGCTGTTGCTGCTATTGCTGCTGGGCCCAGCTGCTGCAGCTCCTCCGGCAGCCACTACCCCGGTGGATGGGGTTGGGGTTGGGCCTGCTGCCGTGGCCGTCTGCTGCATGGCCACTATGCGGCTGCTGTCCTTAGCCATGCCCACGTAAAGGGTGCGAGTGATGAGGATGTAGGCCACACAGAGCACCAGCAGGGGCAGGACGAGCAGCATGAAGTCCAGCAGGATGTTGTAGAACTGCTCGTAGCCCTGATCGGGCCATGTCTCCCGGCACTTGCAGTATCCTGTGTGGGTCAGGATGTGAGTAAGGATCGGGTCAGTTTGCTTCACAGGAAGGAAGCAGCCTTGATCGGAGTCGGAGTCGGAGGCGGAAGCGGAAGCGGAAGCGAAACTCACCTGGCCGACTCGTTGGTATCAATTGACTGAAGACGGCTATCGGCGTCATGCACAGAATCCCCCCGAGCCAAATGAATCCGATTATCTTGTAGGCATGGCTGATGGTCTGCCAAGATCGCGAGCGCAGCGGATGGCAGATGGCGTAGTAGCGCTCGCAGGAGATCGCCACAAGGGTCCACGAGGACACGGCCACGGAGGCAGCTGCAAGGGAAGCAGAGAAAACTTTGGATTAGGCCATTACCATGAAGTCCGAAGTCACGCCTCAAATGTCGGAGATTGCATCAGGAGACGCCTGCTTTCACTCCCGCTCTCCTTGCATTTTAATTACACTATTTACATATTAAAACCTGTCTAGTTCTGTGTCCTTTGCTGTCCCTGTCCCTGTCCCTGGTGCTGGTGCTGGCGCTTTTTCCCCTTGAGGCATGTGCTACACGATGCAATTTGTGTGAGTTGCCATTAAGCGTCAGCCCCACCTCCAACCCGTTACCCGAACGTTCCGCATGTTTACGGGCGCTTCAAGGGGGAGCATCAGGTCGCGCTAAAACAGAATTTTTATGTTGCACGGACACATACACATGTAAAAACGAGTACGTGTGTTCAAACTATTAAAACACAAAGTGCCGCCCCTGCCCCAGGACGGAATTGGCCGCCGCCGCCACCCGGCTTAACTCTTTCAAATTGAAGTTTACCTTAGATTGACAGGTTCTCTTGGGCTTATAACAAACAACGGCTATTCCTCCTGCCCCCTCTCCCTACTCACGGCACATGCCACAGGACCATGTCGAACACACGAACGCGTACGTGTTTGATTTTTGTTACTTGGCTTTAAGGCTTGCACGGGGGCTAAGCAATTTGATTGATTCGCCGGCTGGCAGCCGCGAAACGTCTTGACAACTAAATCATTTCAAAATACAAATGCCTCAACAGCACAACATCAATGTGTGTGCGTTACATATGTACATGTACGGGTACACTGGGAGAACAACCATACCCAGAGTGGCATTTGTACAAATTTCGTTTACTTATGTCCAATAAGTGTGGGCTGTGTTAAGCCAATCGCGATTCCTAGACAAAGCAAAACGAGCGATGGCGAATTACTGAGAGCACGACGCAGATCGGCGGGAGAGGCGCCGAGAGAGTTTCAATCCAGCCACCGACGAAAAGGGTACTGTTGCGTTTCTGGTACCATTATATTTCTGTACTTAATCACTCATTAGCTAGTTAGTTCAATACATATGTTAGAGAGAGTGAATGTGAGTGAAAACTTTCATCCAGAATCATCTTTCTTGTAGGAGAAAATAGTAAAGGAAAATATGACTATAAAAATACCAAACAAAACCCGGAAAAAGTTAACTCTGCTCGTTTTAATAGGTTTTCAATTCAAAGTTAATTAAATTATAAGCCAATTGGCTAAATTAGTTCACTGGAAACAAAATGATGGAACGAGTGGAAATCGCTTTTTATTGACTTTTAATGTTTTTTGGCATGGTGGACCTTTTGGCGGAAATGCCCATATGTGAAATACTATATTCGTTTGAATTAAACATTTTTTTTATTTACTGAATTCTATTTAATTGCACTACCTTTATATTTCAAAACCGAATATTTAATTCAAATATTTGCCTATTTTTATTATGCTATTTTTCTCTGAGTGTATGTATGCATGTGTGGAGCGGTGGCGGTAGGCGGTGGGCGTGTGCGTGCGTAATTCAATTGGCAAATGCAAAACTGACAGCACAAATAAGGCGACGGCAGCGGGCAAGAGACGAACACAAATTCAATTTGGTGGCCCGTGCCCCGTGCCCCCCGTGCCCCCCGTGCCCCCCGTAGGCCGTGTGCCACACAATCCAGCGCCCCTCTGATTCAGTGTTTTTTTTTTTGCGGCAACTGATTGAATTTGATTTGTGCGGAAAACGGGCACCACGCCTTCAAGGCATACCGTCCTGGCCAGGGACAGGCACAGGGACACGGGTAGGGACAGGGGCAGGACAAGCTTACGGAACGTGTTAAGCATATTACGTATACGTATACCGTATACGACACGCAGTCCTCGACTGCCAGCATAAATATGCGGACAGACTCTGACAGACCGACAGACAGACGGAATTTATAAGCGTCAGTTGGGTGATAAAATTTGATTGCCGCAAATAAAAAAAAGGAATGGCACGGACGGCCACGCACAGAAAGACCGCAAAAATGTGTTCTGGTCAGCCGAATGCCGAACGAATAAGAAAGGGGAGCGGAAACCCGGAAAAAGCACCAGTGCCGAGTAGAGGAAGAGCCAGAGAGACACACAGACATACATACATACATGTCTGTTACATATTGCCCATTCTGTTGCCCATTCTGTTGCCTGTTCCATTCAAAGACAGACTTCAAATGATTTCTGCCTAAATACATATGTCGCGTATGTCGCCTGTCGCCTGTTGGGTTGTGGATCTGCCACAGATTCAGAGAGCCGCTAACGCCTGCTTTTCTATGGGAGACAGCCCCAAAAGCGCAAAAGGCTGACAGCGCTTTGAGAAATTATAAATTTTCATTTCTGGTCGAACTTTGCGCTCCTGAGCGCTGACTCCTGAGATGCTGCCAAGTTTACAAATTAGTTCTGGCCAAAGCCAAACCCAGTCCGTCCCAGTGGCAGTGCCAGGGCCAGTGCCAGTGCCAGTGCCAGTGCCAGTGCCAGTGCCAGTGCCAGTTTCAATGATTGACAACTGGATGCGGCCGCTGATGGTGAAGTGACAGGCACAAAGTTGCCACCGAGCTGCTTCCTGTACGTGCCTCCTCCGCTGACGAATGACACTTTACAGATTATCCTGCGCCCAGGCAGGGTGGGGAGGGGGGAGATTCCCTCTTAAGGGATTGCCATCCAAAGCACTTGCTCTTAATTGGTTTATTCAAAAGCCACACTATCTATCGAGGAAGAATGTGGAATTTCCCATCGTAAATTGTGAGCATTTTTCATGGATTTGGGATCCACAGGCTCATCCCCTGGAGCAGGATGTTATTTTGTTCATTCCTTATATTTTAATTCAATATCTGAAACGAAACTTTACCAGAAAAACAGCGAAGTAAATGTGTGGTGTGATGCTGGGGGATGCTGGGGGATGCGGGGGGCAAACTCATTTAAATTCAATGATTCAGCTCGCAAATGCAAGCATTTTAAGCATCCCTACAGATGGAAGGCTGCTATGAGGATGTCTGTGTATCTGAATGGGGGGAAAGGGGAAGAAGAAGAGGAAGAGGAAGAGGCTTTGCCAATGGCAAAGTTTCAAGCAAAACGAAATCAGAGTTTGCCCCAAAATTCTATTTAAGTTGAAAGCGAAAAACGAAACAAAGTTGGCCAAATACTCGGCGTGGCGTTCGCTTTTTATCAAATTAAGTACTCTAAAGTGGCTAGGTGGGCGTGGCAGGAGTAGGAATATGTGTGTGTGTGGCCTGAAACTTTGGCAAAGCCAACCCACGAGCTCCAGCTCTGATCTGGGAGCTGGGAGCTGGGACCTGGGACCTGGGATGGCTGCATCAGACACATGGGGGCACATGTCTGGCGCAGGCTCAAGCTGGCGGCATCTCGCCCTGTAATATTCGTATTAATATTGCTTTTAAGTGTTTCCTCTGGCATCTGCTGTGGCCCTGCGGCCCCATTCCGAAGGAAATTAAAGTTCTCGGGGCTCAGGCCCAAGCCAAGGCCCCGGACCAGGCCCAGGACGAATGTGCATTAATTAAAAAACTTCATCGTAAACAAATCCCAAAGCAACCCGACAAAAACGGGATTGGAGTGGAGATAAAGTTGAGGCAGCAAGTCGGAGTCGGAGTCGGAGTCGGGGTCTTGGCCTGGACAATGCGAATGGGATTCGATGCCAGGCCACCTTATGCTTTCAACTGTTGCAGCTTTCGGCCGAAAAAGTCGGAACAGAACAGTTGGGGGGGGCTGTAACAGACAACATACAGCAAACACTTTCAGGGAATCAGGGTAAGTGCTGCGTGAGAGAGTTGGATCAACGGCCGTTGTTCAAAAACTCATTAGCCAAATTGTGCGGTGAGGCATTCCAAGGCGGCCTTCCTTGTTTATGCAGTTTCGCCGCAGCCCAAACAGCAATTGGTAAAAGCAGACAGCCAGGCCAGGACTAGGGCCAATACCACAAAAGTGTCCAAAAGCCAAAAGGCAAAAGGCAAAAGCGGGGACGTTCCACCTGTGACCGTGGGGTTGCCATATGTTTTCCCATGAAATACTGCTCAGAGGGGGGCCAGGACTACTCTCTGGATATATATGTTTGTGTGTGTATGCCCTGCTAACGACACTTTATGCATTCTACGCAATCACACAGACACACGCACTACGAGAGAGCAGGTAAAAAACTGTTGCACAGATGTCCAGGTGCTGGAGGTAACTGCCTGCCTCCCTACCTAAAATGAAATCCCCCCGTATCCCGTATCCCCCCGGAGAAAACCCAACCAAACTGAGCGAACTTATAGTGATTTTTGTGCTGATTCCCGAAACGAGAGGGAATCCTTTCGGTGCACCTTCTCCTGCACTTATATTTTCCTTGAAGCTTAAACTGAAATTAAATTTAAACTGAAATTTCTATGGCGATTGCTGGCGCACTTCTTTCCCCTTTGGCAGGGAGCACACACGAGAAAAGTAGGATTTTATTGCCAATGACAACTGGGCCCCCCTATCAACCATCCACCGTGGAAGAGCACTCGAGAGGGCTGATGTCGGAAGTATCGTTATTTATCGTTGCCTCCCTCCTGTTGCAAGCCTTTGACTTTCAAATACCCGGTTTAAATGCGAGACCCAAGCCCATTTGCCAGACCAATGACAGTTTGCTTTATAGTTGCCACTCGCTCTCATTGCTTTTGTCAACTGTGTGCCGATGGAGTGCCTTTAGGAGAATGGACTTTGCTTTTGTGTAGCATGTAATTGCGCGCCTCTCTCCCCGCCACGGCCTGTGTAATGTTGCATGTTCCATGTCGCGTCTATGTCCTATCCCTGCCCCTGTCCCTGCCCCTGCCCTGCCCTGCCCTGCCCTGCACTGCTGTAATGCTGTAAGCCTCCTCCTGGTGGTGCCAGGTGCGTGCCGCTTGTTCTCTTCTTGTTCGCTGTCATGTTTTTGTATCATTTATCCCACCACCACCTCCAGTTCCAGGCCTAGGTCCATGTCTGGCTGCATCTGCAGCCGCAGCTCCACCCTTCAACCTTCAACCTTCACCCTCAGCTCTGGCTGTCATTAAAATTGTTATTTAATTCGCAGCTTGCGCACGAAAGTATGCAGTGTATTTTTGCTAGCAGCCAGCAGCTTTAAGCTGCGCCTCGAAGTATGCCACGCCGAGTCACGTCACGACACGCATTCCGTTTTCTCTTGTCTGTCGTTTTTTTACACCGTGTATCTGTGTACATCTGTATCTTTAACTGTACCAAAAGCATGAACAACAGGCGACGGAGACAGAGACGGAGACAGAGAACGGACAGGGACCCGCCGCTGCTTGGTCTTCCCAAATCCAAATGCCACATCCCATGGCTCGTGATTAAATCTGGCTGCGTCTTACGCATCACAATTCCTGGTTTGCAATCGCCATTAGGTTGGGCATAGAGTGATTTTTTGGCTGTCCAAGTGTTGTCCTGCCAGGCAGGCAGGCTGCTAATGCGCTCAGATCATAAACAGATCCAGTGTCCAGTCTCCTCTACTCTTCTAGTCCCACCTAATTGTCTATTCCCTCTAAATTACATCTCGTTCACATACCTCCCATGCCGCCATGCCGCCATGCCGCCATGCCACCATGCCCCCATGCAACACACACAATCCAAGGGCCGTCATGTTGCAAATGTCTTTTTAATAGCTTCAAACGGACTAAGGGCTGCTTTTGTCCTGGCAACAGGACCTGGCCCAGCCAGTCCGTCTGACAAGTGTTTGATTTGAAGTTATGTAATGGCCCCTGGCTGCTGCTGCTGCTCTCGTTTTGGGACACAGAGGAATAGGCAGTGGAAGAGGCTCTGCCAATAGCAAATTCCAATATTATTATTTGAATTTTTCATGGGGCCAAAAGGAATGAAGGAAGGAAAGTCGTTGTTGCCCTTTCCCGTTATTGTTTCTGGATAGAACCAAATGCAGAGCACATTCTTGGAATGCCCATACCCGCTCCAGACCTCAGACATTGTTTCCACAGGGCCACAGGGCGACCAATTTGGCGATAAAGGAGTGAGGGAGTGAAGGAGTGTTGGAAGGAAGGAAGGATTGAAGGGAGGCTAAGAGGATAGCCCCCGAATATATTCCCCATTTTATTGTCCCCTCACAAGCCCACGGACCACTTGTTGTTTTTGTTGTTTTTTTCGGGGAACTCGGGGGAAAATGAACTGCCTTTCTCGTGGGGCAAACTCAATAAAACGATCCACATGCGACGATAATCATAAAAAATTATTTTAATGCTGCCCCATCATGCGCCACGCCACACAGATACACACACACACAGGCACAGGCACACACATGTGTGATTCCATTTTGCTTATGTGTTTGTAATTTCCGCTAATTGAAGAAGGACAGACAGAACCAGGCCAAAACAGGGACAGCGAATACCTATATCTACATAAAAAGGGATAAGAAGGGGCACACAGGACTCCAACCCACCCAACCATTCTCCCATAGATACCCCTCAACACTCACCCTGCGAGAACTGGAACAGCTTGCAGAGGAACTCCCCAAAGATGAAGTTGCGGAGGAGCGTGCCCACCAGCGTGACGGGCATGCAGAGCACGCCCAGCAGCATGTCCGAAATGGCCAGGTTCAGCAGAAAGACATTGGTGATGGTCCGCATCCGGCGGTTCTGCACCAGAGTGGAGATGACCAGCAGATTGCCCAGCACGGCGAACAGCAGAATCACGCTGTAGCTGGGTATCAGCCAGACGGGCATCTCCGTGGTGCTGGTGCTGGTGCTGCTGCTGCCGCCTCCCGAGATGGATCCTGGGCTGGGGCTGGGGCTGGTATTGCCACTGAAGCCAGAGCCAAAGCCAGAGCCAGAGCTGTCCCCAAAGCCGTAGCTCGTGCCTGCTGCCTCGTGCTCCAGGCGTTGGTTTCCAAACACATTTCCTGACCCCAGGCCATCCTCAAAGACGCTGTCGCTGTTGTTGACGCCGCCACCGCCGCCGCCGCTGCCTCCGCCCGCGTACGAGGAGGATGCTGCAGTATCGTTGAACGGGACCAGAGTCAGCGAAACGATGTGACCCGCCGCACTGGGGGCGTTGGCGTAATAGTCGAGCAGCGCCCTGTACGCAGCCGCCGCTGCCATGACCGTTTGGGCAGCATCCTCCGCACTGTACGAGTACATCCCAGAGACAGACGTCCAGACGAGCGAGCGATCACAACCAAATCGAACGCGAAAGGATCATTGTCTTTCCGCTGCCGATGCTCACACAAAAAATTAAAACTCGAAGAAAATTCAAAGACGCTTGCGCGCAGGACTGCGTCGATTCCGGACACGGACTGGCACCGAGGAACGTGGCCGAGAACGGGGTAGGTCTGATTCCGTTACCGGTCCTGATACCGACGACCAGGACGAGAACGAGTTCGAGTACGAGTACGAAGACGAGGACGAGGACGACGACGAAAGCGCTCGTCCTTGCCTGCTTACCGTTAAGTTACCGTTATCGTGGGCAACTGACTGGCGGAGGCGGCCCCGTCGTTCGAATGCTTCGGTGTGGCAGCAGCAACATGTTGCGTGGACGTCGCGTGCCAGCATGAAAACTCACCACAGCAACTTGTGGCAGCAACATGCGGCAGCTTCCAACGGCAACATCAAGCACAGCGCCCATTGGGCACTGCAGATGACTCCGAATTATACATATACTGGCGGGCTCTGGGACCCTTCAGATTCCACTTCGTCTTCTGGTATCTGGTATGTACAAATCCGACCCTAACAGTGCTGCCACAACTTGTGCATTACGCCGATCAGTGCATGGAGCATTTAGCAATTGTTGCAATAAACTATCGAAGTGCTGCAGCCACAAAAAAAAGGCCACTAATGAACACACGCGTAACCCTGCCAATGCCACCAATGTGCCAATGCTTCCAGTACTGCCAGTGCTGCCAAACTAGGTTTTTGAACCCCAATTAGTAAGTATTTGAATGCATTTTTTTATATTTTCTTATGTACAACTTTGAGTTTTATTTTTGATCAAACATTTTGTTACAAAAAATAAATAATTATAATTCATAAAAATAGTTATTACTGCCAAAGAATATTTTCTTAAATTTAAAAGAATACAAATTGGTATATTTAATTCTCTAATTGGATAATTTTTCCGGTTCCAGAAATGAAACAAAATACAAACCTCGAATCAATTCGATATAACCCTCTCTACAAGGCCTTGTAGGGTATCAAAATGATGCCAAATGCGGGGAAGTCGTTACACTGGCCTCATCCTCCTCCTACTCCTCCTCCGCCCCGCTCGATCAATCTCACTCTCACTCACTCTCTCTCTCTCTTTGCCGCCGCAGCGTGCCGCTCTGCCTGTGGTAATCTTTATCAGCTGCGGCCGTGCCATCTCGCTCACACAATTGGCGGCTGCGCCGACTTTAGTCTGCCAGTACGCCGGCGTCGGCGATCCCCTCTTCGTTGGAGTGGCGAACGCCGGCACAGCCGCATTCGGTTTTTTCGTGCTGGACGGTTCGGATGCCTTAGCTGGCTCTGTTTTTTTTTATCGTTAAATATTTTTGTTTTCGTTTGTCACTTTTGTACTGTGCATTACATTATTTTGTTAGCCAACACAAAACTAGCAGACTGGGACAGACACTGAGACGCTGAGACACTGAGACACTGACACTCTGACACTGCACTGCACTGCTCTCCCCCAACGAACCAGAAGAAGAACTGCGCTTGCCTGACCCTCCTCCCTCCTGCTGCCAAAAAGAGCGACGCCGAGCGGCAGAGATTCGTTGAACTCTCTCCTCAAACACAGGCATCCCAGCATCCATCCCAGTGGACCGGACCGGACTTCGACGTGCATTTTCTTTGCAGCAAGCGCAGCAGCAGCAGCAACAGCAGTCGGAGCATCCCAGTATCATCCCAGTACCAGGAATAAAGGAACACACATCAAATCACCACCATGTCGGACGGCATCGAGGTTGAGCAGATCGTGGAGAGCAAGCCGAGAAGGGTGAGTACTCGTAGTCCTCCGGGGCGCTATATTTTATATATTTATGTATGCATGCATTTACATATGTACATACATAAGTACATGTGCATGTGTATACACACAGTATACAGAAAGTAATAAGTGCGGCGGCAAAAGACATCCAACCGAAAATTAAGAATTATAAAAGATTCGATGGGGAAACAAAAGAGCAAAAGAAACGGGGCAACAGAGACAGCAAGAAGCAAGAGATGGAGATGGAGATGGAGAGCGAATGAGGCTGAGAATGGGAGACAGCGATTGAGAAGAGGGACCAGCCGAAGGCTGGAGTTGGGCCCAGACCGATTGAGTATCTGTGTGTGTGTGTGTGTGTGTGTGTATCTCTTTGCGAGTGTGTGCGTGTGCCGGGCATGTTGGGTTTTAAAATAACTCTGACTTTGGCGGTGTGTCCACAAGAACCGGCCCGGGGCCCCATATCCCAGACCCCATACCCCAGACCCCAGACCCCCGACCAGACAGCACGAAGGAGAGACACAAAAAGCGAAAAGGTACATGCATCCATATGTATATTCCACAGCCACAGTCAGTGCCTCCTTATGCGGGGGCGGATGCAGCAGCCGCCGTTGGGGCGACGTGCTGTTGCCGTGCCGTGTCGTGCCGCAGACGCAGACCCAAGTATCAAGTTCAAGTGCGAGTTGTCGGCTGTCGAATTTGCTGCTGCACTTGTTACAGTTACATTCGTACGCTTACGCTGCCGATGCCCGATGCCCGATGCCCGATGCATTCCATATCAGAATCTTGTTGATGTGGTTTATGCGGCGGCGGCTGCTAGCCACAATGGCTGTGTTGAACACGTCTCTTCTGGAGATAACGGTGCTTTTCAGCTGTCAAAATAACAGTAGCTGGCAGCCTTTGGGTGAGTGTTGTGTGCTGGCTGCACGTTTGTGTGCGTGCATGTGTGTACATATGTGTTGAGGGAGAGAGAAAAGTCATCCCAGGAGGATGGAGGCCCCTATCTGTTGTACGCTTCAACAGATCGGATCAGATCGCTCATCGTGCACTTCAATTGCGCAATTCCTCCACTCTCCAACTCTCCAATCCACTCCGTGAACCTAATCTCTGCCGGAGACGACCATTTATGGCTATAGCTCAGTCGATAAGTCCCAACAAAGCGCAACAATTGGGGGAATTGAAACAAATGCGTCAAAGCAACAGTGTCGCTCGCCCGCCCGCCGTGGTGCGGGGGGCGAGCTGTCAGTAGCAATGCCAATAAATAATACAGCACACTCCCATATACATACATACATTATATGAGTATGAATATATGTATGAATGTGTGCACAATGTCGTTAGCTTTTCAGCTGCATCACTGCCAACTTTGGGGTTGCCGTTGGCGGCAGCGGCAGCGTCGGCGTCGACGTCGACGTCGGCTTGTGCTATCAATGTCAAGTGGTAGATTTAGCCGTAAAACGAAAAAATAAAAAACAGCAAAAGAAAGAGCAGCGCAGAGAGAGGACATCCGAACATTCAAGATCAGACATGCACGATCGTGTCTCTTAGGATTGACTCCCCCGCCCGCCTTTGGAGGAGTGCAGCGCGCTTCCTGGCATGCCAATTCTGGTCATACACTACTCCTCTCGCCACTCGAGTCGTCGTCACCTTCGTGTGCAAGTGTGACTCACGCAACAGCAACAGAAACAGCAACAGCCGCCAGACGCAGAGTGAGCAACAGAAACAGATTGCTCCTTTGTTTCACTGATGCACTGCGTATATATAAAATACATATGTATGTGTATGTATAAAATAACCCGAAAAACGAAGAAATATTAAGGCGCAGAGAAAACAACAACAACAACAACATCGAATCAGAAACAGAAACAGCAGCGACTTTAAAAAAAGAACAGCAGCCGCCGCAGCAGCGACAACAGCAACGGGCGGCGGGCGGCGGGCAGCAGTGTATCCCCAGACCCGGCCAGAGGCAATGAACGCATGGCCGCCACGCCGACTGCGCAGTCAAAGCCTCTGCAGCTGCGCAAGTACGTCATGGCAAATGCATCGCTGCGCCGCTGCCGCTGCCGCTGCGTCCGAGGCAGTTCGGAAGGCAATTTGTCACCGAATTGTGTTCTTTTTTTGTTTTTGCCCGCGATCGAAAACCGATTCGAAGCCCAATCGGTTAGCGGTGACCAGTTGAAACAATTTCCAAACTGCCGGACAAGGAGGGTGCTATTTCCTTCCACAAAACATTTCCTGCCGCTGTCTGTGACTCACGGAATCTTCCACGATGGAATGATGTGTGGTTCCATGAGGGAAATATTGAGTATCGCTTTTACGAGTATGTGCTTTTTTTCACTTGATTTCATTTCATTTTATTCGAAGCCTTCACTTATCTGGAATTCGTTAGTCAACATTCAACAATTTCAGTCCGTAAATCCAAGGCCCAATCGAATGCCAATCCCCATGCTCCCTTGCTACCTCCTCCCTCCAGTAAGTACCCCCAATGGAGGATACCTGGAGGATACTCCAATCCGAAGAGAGATTAGTATTCCGAGGCAGTGGTGGGGGGAGCTGGGGGCTATTCTAGTATTCAATTGGTTTTTATGGGGCGGAAACGTTTTGCTTTGCTCCGTTGCAAGGCTCTGAACGGTATATTGATACCCTGTACAAGGGTATCTAAAGCTGATATTTGCGGCTTTCCGCCTCAGTCTCAGTCTCAGTTTCGGTTGCAGTTTCATGGATTTGCAACATGCTTGGCTAGCTGCAATTACTGCTGCTACTCGTATATACTTTTGGCCTTACTCAATATTACACATTGGTGATATTGATAGATACATAGATAGATACACAAACAATATAGTAGATGCAGTACGTGTTGGCTGTATGAATGCATATACATATGAGTACATACATATAAGGTTCGTCGTTACGTATCTATCAGATATGGTTGCATGTGCAGCAGATGGCAAAACGCAACAAAACAAAACACAAACAGAAACAGAAACAAAAACAAAAACGTGGCTTTCTTGATGGCAATGGGAATGGAAATGGGAATGGCAGTAAGCAGGAAGCACCAGCCACAGGCTGCCTGCCACTCGACCAACAAATTCTGCATTTGATACTCGCTTCCGCGCTCGGTCAGCGGGGTCCTGTCCATCGCCAGATACTTGCTGCAGAAACAGGGACATACGAGTACTCGATGAAGTCACTCTCTGCTGCTGCTTCTGTTGCTGTGATAAGCACAAATCAATTATGAAAGTGCTACTGTTTATCGCTAAACATGAACAAATGCATGACACTCTCTCTCTCTTTCTCTCTCTCTGCAGGGCAGGCTCTCCACCGTAGGCTTCTCTACACTTCCCTACCCAATCCCGTGTAGGAGTGCCCCGTCCATCCCTTTCCCGAGATATCGTGTGGGGCTCTGTGACTAAGCGCCAACCCCAAAGTAGTACAGATTTTTATGGTGTGTGAAATTGAAACAGAAAAGAACAGAACAGCCGATCCGAGATTGGCAGAACAACAATCGTATCCATTGGAGCGGCCATGCAGCGGCTGACTCCTCCAAGAAATGCCAGCTGTAAATCAATTCGAATTTTCAAAGTGTGTCGCTCTGCGGGGTTCTCTTATCAGTCCAGACGTCAATTCCACTCCCACTCCCACTCCCTCGTCCGATAAGTGCGATAAGGCCTCTCATATCTGAGTGATCAGCCATGCGGCCACGCCCTGTTGAGCGACGCAGTCGCAGTCGCAGTCACTGCCACAGCCGCATCGGATCTAATTTGTTTTGTTGTCACAGTCTTATCAGAGATACGAGTAAGGGGCCCTGCTGCTATCGGGCTTATCAGCTGAGAGGATATGGCTAATTTTAGCCATTAACGTTCATATCGTTCTGGTGGCACCCTCCACCCTCCACCCTCCAAGCTTTTCTTTTGGGAATTGCAGAATGTCCCATGGCAGATGCTGCAACTAGTGTCTGCCTGTCTCTCTTTCTCTATTCTTTAGTTTGGGCCATTCTCTGTTGTTGGCACACAATTCGCATTCGCATTCACATTTCGCATCTTTTGACTAATTAATTCCCCTCTCAGCAGAGAACGGGAGCGGCGTCCGAGCTTTGGGGCCCCACGAAGTTCTCATCGCGCTGTCGTTGTTGTCGCTTCGTTGTCGTTTCGTTGTGAAAGTCGTCGCCTAAATCATTTTAGTCTTTAATTGTTTGGGATTTTTTTCTTCTATATTTTCGGCAGAGACGTTGCTGTTGCTGTTGCTGTTGCCGTTGCTTCTGCTTTCTGTATGGCCGAACGGTCGGGGCGCACTCTCCTTCTAAATCGCTTTGCGCTTTTCTAATTGATTTTTCTCACAAGATGCCACACACACAAGTCCGGTCCGGTCCGGTCCGGTCATTGAACGCATTATGGAGCGGGTCTCCCATCTGTATCTCCATCTCTATTTCTATGTCTATTTTTACTTATAGTATGTGTGCCCCTGTTCCTGCCTCCAGACCTGGCCTGAGTCTCTCTGTTATGGCCACAGTTATGGGGCACATCTCTTTGTTTGTTTTCACTTTGTCTACCCCCTGCCTCGCCCCGCCCCGCAATCAGCCGCACAGATTCAAAAAAGTTAGTGGACAAATCTTTGACCCGCTTTCTGATTGAAAATTAAAAATTGTCACGCGCAAATTGCTTCCGATCGATCGAGAGCCTACAGCCAACACACATTCACAGATACATCTGATCATAGAATCTCATACATGCAATAGATACAATAGTTCATTTAGGTATGTATTTTGTGGTGCACTAATCCGGGAAAGCGTTAAGCAAGTGGCGTGCTTCAGTTTCAGTTTCTGGCACGGAACCCAATCAAAACGAATCGAAAGCGAAAGTACTTCGATGTCCGTCATGAGTACTCGTATGTACTTGCCACTGGCTGAGTGCGAAGGCGGCACGCGGCAGGCGGCAGGCGGGCATATAAATTATTCAGATACACATACACGCACACACACACATACAAGCACTCTTTATTGCTGGCACCCAGTGGCACGATAGTGGACTTGGAATGCATGAAGCAAAGCCAAGCCAAAGCCAAAGCCAGCCAAAGTGAAGCAAAGCGTTGGCGTTGGCTGAGCCACCATCCGATCCAATCCGATCCAATCCGATCTCTCAACGATCTCTCAGTGATTCATGCACTTCAATAATCACTCACATACGCTTACGCCTTTTCCTTATACGTAGATGCCACTGGCAACGTCGCTGGACAAGGACGCCATTCGCGAGGCCTACGAGGACGTACGCTCTGATCTCACAGACACCGAGTGGGCGGTCTTCAAATTCGATGGGCCACAGATCATTGTCCATGGACGGGGCCAATGCTTCGAGGAGTTTCGCCAACAATTCGGCGACTCGGAGCGCGCCTTCGGGTACATACGCATACAGATGGGCGACGAGATGTCCAAGCGCAAAAAGTTCATATTCCTCACGTGGATTGGCCAGGAGGTGGGCGTCATTCAGCGGGCCAAAATGTCCACGGACAAGGCCATCATCAAGGATGTGCTCAATGTGAGTGTATTTTCCATGTTGATATACGGGACCCAGAGATCCTAATCCGAATCCCTTCTATTGCAGAACTTTGCTGTGGAACTGCAGGCGGGCGTGGAGCCAGAGCTGGATATTGGCCTCTTTCGCGAGGCCCTGAACCGCGCCGGTGGTGCCAACTACGGAACGGGTATCCGGGACAATTAGGGTGCTCTTCCATACCCATACCCATGCCCCCGGGACGATCTTCAGTTAACGTCTATTATTTTTTTTTGGCTTACCAAACTACAAACTCTGCTCCCCTCTTTCTACTTAATTATTATGAATTAATTGTATGCAATTTTAAATTTATGTAATATGTAAAGACATTATACAAGAAACAATTAACACTCGATCGATAACTACCCCGGTACGGGATGGGATTGGGGATGGGGGCTCCTCTGCAAGGACAGGCTCCTCTGTATGATATCCCCCCTTTTAATCGTTGCCTTCTTTACGAGCGTTCCTTGTGCCAAAGGTAGAATCTCTGTCTTTTCACTCGTTCTGTAAGTAAATGTCCCCCTTTGGAGGGCACCCTAACATCCGAATTCCTTGCTAACGACTCTACTCCTCGGAGAGTACCTAAAAAATATATATTTGATGGCCGAAAGTACTGGGAATATTACAGTGTCTACAAACCGTCCACAAGCCATTTGTCTAGTTAAGTATTTTATTTATTTTAACATACGCTGTGTGGGTGAATTGATGAAAAAAATCATTTGAAATCGGATCCGCTTAGATTTAGGATGCATGTGGAATAGCATGCGGGTAGCATAGAATATGTATGAAGGATGTCTTTAGTTTACTTTTTACTAATTTACTAATTGCGTCAGTCCGCAGCAGCCGATCAGACGATCAGTCGATCAGGCGACCAGACGATCAGTCGATCAGGCGACCAGTCGATCAGTCGATCAGGCGATCAGCGATCGCGGAAGAGGACAGAGTGAAGGGCATCTATGTCTACCTCGACGCCAGATGAGTTTGTGGTGACAGTACGTGAGCTGCAAGGGGGTTGGATTGGGTGTTAGAATACTCTAGTAATACGGGATGTACGGGACGACTTACCTGGCTGAGTGTGCCGAGCGATTGGACGAGTGCGGATTAATCAGCACGCAGTGCATCGGCTGGCCATCGAACTCGCGGTGATGGTACGAGTCGACGGCTATCTCGGCGTGCTCTAGACTCTTGAAAATGACCTCAGCGGTGCCAGGACGCACCACGTGGGCGTCGTACATGGGCCCGATGTCGTTGAACAGCTCCCGAATGTCCGAAGTGGTCACATTCGAATGGAGATTGCTCACCAGCAGCCGATAGCCCTTCTTGTTGTTGGCCACCCCAAGTGGCGGGGAGCGACGTGCGGACAAGGAGAGAAGCATCGATGGAGACACGTTGGAGCTGCTATTGGCCAGCCCCTGCCCCTTGTTTTCGTTGGCATAGATGCCATGAGACACGCGACGATCGGGCTCGCTGCCGAACAGACGTGCCCGCAAAGAGTCCGACAGATTGGAAGTGGCAGCCACCTGACGCCGACTTCGCTCAAAGAGCTCCGGGCCCGGACCCGACTCCGTGCGGGCAACGATGTGCGGTGCCGGCAGCATGGGACGCTCGATACGGTTGCGGGCCGTCTCGTAAATGGAAAACGGGTCGCTGGCATGGTTGTTCTGCAGTGGAGCCGCCGTCGACATCTCCACGTCGTCATCTCTATCCCGGTTCATGTTGAAGTTGACAAAGTTATAGCGAGACGACGGCTGCATGTTGTTGTTGGTCCTCAGATGCACGGCGGAGTGGATTGCCTCTGTGAAAAACGCAGCGTCAGAGTGAGAGTGAGAGTCGGATGGGGAGCCAAAAAGAACTTACCATCCTCTAGATCCTGCATATTGTCATGGTCCACATAGCCGCGTGGTGCGAACGGTTTGGCCGAGGGATTCAGTCTGGAGGTGAAGGGCCGGTCACCAACCGAAGAGATGGCCGCCAAAGCTTTCTGATTAAAGGCGTCCCACGGTGTTTGTCGATTCGACATGGTAACCATACGCTGGCCAAAGTGGCCCCGATCTTCATGATCCACGATCTCCTCGGTGTACTCCACAGGCATTGGTCGGCGGATCTCCATCTGTGGACGACGGAGATTCTTTCGACCCATCTGAAGGCGAGCCATGCGTTCGCCCTCAATGGCAGCAATTTCGGGATCCTCCCCAGACACGCAATATTCCACAGGCATCGGGCGGAGTAGTTTCTTTCGGTTGATCAGCAGCTGGCGGGCATCAATGCCGGACTCGCGCATATTCTGGTTGAGCACATCGCGTGCGTCCGTTATTTTTGCACGTGTCTTCTGTATAATCTTGTTGCGGGCGTCATAGGTTCGCGAGGCCGGCTGATCCGCCGACGACGCCAGTCCTGTTCCTCCGGCCTTGAATGCTGGTCGATTGACCAATTTTCGCATCTTGTTGTTGTTGGCATTCGGATTGCTGCATTAAACAGAGTGAGGCAGACAAGGGCCAATGCCATTAAAACGCCATTTTCTTGCATTTTTTTTCAGCTTCGCTTTTTACACTTACAATTTTTTGTCATTTGGACGGCCGCCATGAGCGCTCCGCATTTGTCTCCGCTCGATGATCTCGTCCAGGCTCATTGCACCGAAGTCCATTGTTCCTTTATATGTATATGTATGCAACTTTTATTGTATTCAAAAGAAAACTAATATCTATTTAATACTAAGAAAATTTTAAAAGTAAAGTAAATTATTGCAAGCGGGGCGTGTAAGTGCTGGAAAATGAGTAAAAAGAATGTGACCAGACCACATAATCAATTCAAGTGGCACTTATCGCACAAAAGTATCGATATTCCTACTAAATCAATGACATCGAAGCATAATCAAAAGTCGCGGGTATTTTAGATCTAACGACGAAAATTAGTGTCAATTTGCTCCGAACTCAGAAATTAATGTGGCTGTAGTTGCAGGTATGGTATGCCCACTCAAAAAATATCCACATTGATATAACCGCGTTCACACATCGCGATTCCACAAATATATCATCAACATACAATAATATCGATATATTTATCTAACATCACATCCCCCACTCGCACAACAACAATAGAGTAACAAAATAAAAGAAAACTTAAAACGGCTCTAACTAAATTATTGTTTTGTTTAGAGTGGGAGCTCTCTCGTGTTTTTTATTTTGTGTTTTTTTTCTGCAATATAATTTAGTGATTGCGCAATTGTAGTGCCTTTTTGGCCTCAGTGCCTGCGTCAGTTCTTGTGCGAGTGCGAGCGGAGCGGAGTTTGATTGTCTTGGTGTGCGCGTGCGGTGTGAGTGTGCATAAACAACAACAAATAAACGAACGGGTAAAAACTACGGAATTGATTAGTACGAGTGGAAGTTTTTGATGGGCAACTCGCAAACAAGGCATGAAAACAGAAGGACATCGCAAAGCACTCGTGAAGCAGCGGCACAACGCCATGAACTAATCGAAACAGAAGCAGCGCCCACAACTGCAACTGCAACTGGAACTGCATCCACGACGAGGCCACAGCAGCAGCCGCAACCAGAACCACCACAGAGACGGCAACATTCGCTACCTTCGACAACCTTTGGCTGTGGCGGCAGCAGTAGAAAATCCCTACAGAGACCTCCTGCCCATCCAGAGCCCCAGGCCGAGCCCGAGCCCGAGACAGTGGCAAGCAACAGCATCGGCGTCGTCACAGCTGAGGCAGAATCACAACCAGCAGCAGCTGCTGCTGCATCGACTTTGAGTTGTGCGACAACCGTAGGATTACAGCAGCCGCAGCAGCAACAACAACCACGCTTGCAGCAGGTTCGTACAATATGGGGCACATGGGCTGATAACACAGTACATATGTACATACATGTACATTTACTGTAGATATGTATTGTACCGATAGAGGTGCTTTTTCCTGCTGTTGTCCATATACTTTTTTGTCATCAGTATTTGTTTATTTTTCGTTGTCTGCTGTAAAAATAAATACTGCGTCATTGACTGGTGTATGCTTCGTATTTTCCCATCGAATGGGCAGCAAATGAATTACGACGCGGCCTGGCTCTGGCTCTGGCTATACTCTCTCCGTTCTCTCCGACCGATCTCAGTTTGATCAAGATTTCCAGGCCACGAAATTTTGGGCTGAAGAGCACGTGTTGGGGCTCTTCTGCTAACAGTAAACTTCCACACTTTTCTAATGTTTTCATTTTGAGTACACAAATTCATTTGCATAAACATATGTATGTATGTGTGTGCGTGTAGTGTATGTATATTTCCGCATTCGCAAATTTCATTGTCATGCTATTTGCCGCTGCGCAAATTCTGGCGTCATCAGCATACATATGCATATGTATGGATATGTATAATACATACATACATACATAAAAATGTACTAAGCATATAGAGTAAGCGTTATCAAATATGTGTTCTCTCTTTCTTTCACTTGCTTCCATGTGGAAAGGGAAAGGAATTTCGATCAAAATGTTCGCCCTCTTTTGCCCACTAATCTCAGTTGGGGAGCACCGTTCAAAAAGAAAAACATCGAAAACATAAAACGAGTGCACATTCACATACATACGTAAATCATGCATGTGCACATGTATGCGTAAACATATGGAGGTACAAGTGACCTCACTCAAGGAATGATCGGGTCGCTACAGACGCGGCTTTTCGGGACGTATTCCATGAGACCTTTGAGCGTAAAATAATTAAAGAGCTGCTATCGGAGAGATTCTTTCTAGAAATGCCCCTAGGCAGTAGACACATACATATAACGTTATCTTGAACAAACCCACCAACCACCCTCCTAGCCATCGCCTGTGCATTACACACCTGACCAGTTTCGAGGGACACCACTGTACAGCCGTATATGTGTGTGTGCGCGCTCTCGCTCACTCCCTCGTTGTTTTTACGTTGCGCTCAGCTGTTCGAAGATCGTTTTTGGCGGCGGCTGCTTTCAAATAAATAAATATTCACAACAAGACAAATGTTTTCTGCACAATTAACTTTTCTAATTTCTCTCTCTCTCTCTGAATAAAGCAGCTTTCCACCTGGAGCCTAGGCAGTCTTAGCGGCGGACGCCTTAATTGGAGCTTTTCGGCGGCTCGCAATTCCTTTCGGCATCGGAACAAGGCGACACGCAAGAGGTAAGACAGTCCAGTCCGTCCGTATTTTAAAATCCTAGCGGCAGTCATATTAATATTGTATTAAAATTGTTTTCCAGCTCGACATCGCTACAGGGCTTCCGTCGCAGAAAAACGCAATGGCACCGTCCGCTGACGAATTCAATATTTAGCTCGCATTTCAAGGAAGCCAGCCGCAACGATCAGTTCCAGATTGAACATCTTGTGGCGAAGGGAGCCTTCGGTGTAGTCTTCAAAGTGTGCAATAGGACCGACAATAGTTCGTGCTATGCCCTCAAAGTTCTTAAAAAATCAAAGGTAAGGTTCCTAAGGTTCAAGTAGTTTTAGTAACTCTCACGATTTACGCATTGCATTGCAGCTAATCGAGGACAACAGCGTGCGACAGATAAAGGACGAGGCGGATATACAGAAAGTCTGCGGCCATCATCCGTTCATCGTGCAGCAGATAGATCTGTGGCAGAACCGTCACAATCTTCACATTCGTATGTTGTCCTAGAATTTTGCATCCTTTCATCATTTCGCAAATAATTGACCCCTGATTCTCTCATCTCTACTGCAGTATCCGAATACATACCGAATGGCGAATTGTTCTCGAAAATTGTCCACTTCTCCATTGACCTAGTGCGGCTATACATTGGAGAGATTGCACTAGCAATCGGTGAGTTAATGAATGGCGGATTGATTGTCCGGCTGTGAATCATCTTCCGATAGCGAAAAGCAAATAACAAATTGCAAAAGCGATAGCTACAGACCTGATTAGACCCCTGATTATACCCATTTATACATGAGCACTTTCCTGTATTGACCTGTGGCTATTCCTTTACAGACTTCCTGCACAACGCCGGCATTATCTATCGCGATGCGAAGCCAGAGAACATTCTGCTAACGCAACAATTTCACATCAAGCTGACGGACTTCGGGCTTAGCAAGTGGCTCAAACTGGGTGCAAATACGCGCACCATATGTGGCACTTTCAAATACATGGGTACGATCTGAACCAACTTTAAACAAACAAACAAAAAACAATTACCAATAAAAACAAACAAAACACTTGTGTTTAGCTAGTAAGAAACGCCGATCCATCGATCCAAATCAAATTCAAACCGTTCAAAGGTGTTTAAATTTCCCCCAAAAGGAAAACCCACACAAACCCCATACAATTTAGCAGCAGGGAACAAAAGCAGTATAGACAAATAGACAACGCAGGACAGGGCAGAACAGGACAGGCTGCATACCATATTGAAACTAAGTTGAATGTAAATTAGAATCCAAATGCAGACAATTACGGGCAGAAAGTAATTGAACTGAAAACAAACTGTGAGCAGGCCTAAAATTAAACAAGAAAGGGAAACATTCTGTGGCAAGGGAGAGCAAGAACAACAGAGCCCTCAAGCATAAGCATCCATCCTTAAAGAAAGCACCTCCCTTAAGCACTGTAAATAGCACTGTATATCACGATGAACGCACGCTCGCAAGTGTTCGACCTGACTATGGAGGGTCTGCAGGTGGACGAGGCGGTGACCACCATCTTCCAGACAGTACTCTTCCATCGTTGCCTCGGCAAGTTCATGTACACGGGCGACGCCCAGTACTCGATCGGTACTGTCGGCTACACGGATGTCGACTGCAACTTCATCGACTTCACCTATGTGTGCTGCACCTCCGACAGCTTGACGCACAAGGTGAAGCGAGCCATCAACCTGTTCAGTGAAAAGTTGCGCTCCAACGAGAGCTGCGGCTCGGGGCAGATAAGCCTGGAGTTCTTTCAGAAGAAGAAGAACCGCTGGCCATTCCCGCAGGAGTCCATTCCGTGGGAGGTGTGGACGGTGCACCTCGATCTGATCAAGCACGAGAACGAGGACGAGCGGCAGCTGTGTCGCGAGAATGTCTCTGATCTCCTAACCGAAAAAGTCATATACATTACGGAGCTAATGAATCGGCACGACTATGTGCCCAAGACACCCAGCCAGAGCGAGCTGGACCTGATCTTCGACACATCCTTCCCCGATGTTCAGCCGTATTTGTTTAAGTTCGATTACTCCACCTCTGGCTCGGCAGCACCCTCCATGGGCAATGCCATGAAAAAGATCATCAAGGAGACGCTCGCAATGTGACTGGCTAAAGCAGGAGCTGGAGCCCGAGTTTTACTACTGTAGAAATACAAAAGCAAGTGAGCGAAAAATACAAATTCAAATCCGAGTCCGAAACCGAAACCCGCGACCGAGAACTTTCAAATTTTGTGACTATTATTTCTTAGTTCTTGATACGTACAGTTTGTGCAACGTATTTCGTTACATTGTATTTCTGCTGCTTCATGGGCTTCAAGTGTTTCATTGCGATCCAAATCAGAGCCATTTTTAATGGTGATAGGAGTACGAAGTAGTTAAATATTTATTGTGTACCCCCCAGCCGGAGCTTCAATCTATTATGTAAAGGGACTCCCTTTGGACTCCCTCAAAGCTCGCTTTGTTACTACTTTTAGTTGTTAGTTATTGATTATTTTGTTAGTGCAGATACGAATCTGATGCGGTAGAGTGCCAGAAATTGCAATATGCAATATGTAGAAAGATCCATCATCCATCTTCAGATTATTCAGGGCTAAAGCTTGAGGAACTTTCATTCGAGCTATCTGCTAATGTATCTGCTATAGTTCCTCGAGAGGAGGTACACTGCGTGACCTATCGTTTTTATATTTTCAAACCCCTTGTGCCGCTTCTTAGTGCAGTCCAGTTCTTAGTATGCGCCGCGATATGTAGCACATCTGTATCTGTAGAGCATAAAGAGCATCGCTTCGCTGTTTGTATTTACAATCATTAAATGGTTTTTAATCAGAAGAGTTTCGAGCTGTAGAGATAGAGATAGGAGTAGGGATAGTCCCTTTAGAAAATGTTTGTTTTAATGTGTTCCATGCAAAAGAGTAGGACGGATATAGAGCTAGAATGGGTGAGAGTGCTGTAGGAGGAAGTATAGGATTTATGGTCTACTTGTTTTTTAATCACAAAACTGAGTGAAATGTATTGAACCAGAAAGAAACAGAAACCGAAACCGTAACAGATACAGAGTTTTACTCATTGATGGACCAAGCGTAAAAGTAAAAGTAAAAGTAAAAGATACATTAGTTTTGATCAGTAATTGTATCGATAAATCTGCATTAGATACCGGCTAATTTAACAACAACAACAAAATCTTAGGCTAAACTCATTCATTAGTGGGCCAAACACCCCACCAATCAATCAATCAATCAAACGGCCCACGCGTGTCTCTTGCTCCAAAGCTTATCTTGAGCACTCCTAGACCTAAGTGAAAAAGTATCTATGTATCTGTATGCGTACATTTAAGTGTGGATTCGGTGCGGCAGTCGGCAGTCGTCAATCGTCAATCGTCAATCTATTCCATTCAAATGGCTTCTAGCAGGCACCACTAACTATAGTTGCTTGAACCAACGTGTTACTTAATTAATACTATGTTATCGATCAGTGTAAAAAAACAAATATGCAAAGAGAGGAGTGAGGAGTGAGAGAAAGAGAGGACGGCGGTAATTATTTTGAAATGATTGTGATTGTACTTGTAGTGATTAAATTATAGTTTTAGCAAGTACCAGACGAAAGAGAAGAGAGAGCAGAGAAGAGAAGAGAGCTGTATGATAATTCCTAGAAGTTCTACTAACTTGAAACTACACCCAAAGCTGGAGAGCATACAAATTGATGATCGATCCATTGGGCTTGAATGGGAAATGAATTCTCAAAGATGGCTGAAAATATGATATGGATATGCGCATATGGATATGATTGGACGATAGTACTGCCTCCTGCTATGGAAAAGATCAGTAGCAGATCAGAGTGGTGTGGTGTGGTGCCTGTCTACAGCAGCAGCACAAAAATCTGTTGCACTTGGAACTTGTGTACTTTTGCATGGCGTTTGTATTTGTTTATTAAATGTAATTAGCGATTGGCGCGACTGGCGACTGGCGCACCGAATCGAATCGAATTGAATCGAACGAACGTATGTCTGTATCTATGTAAATCGATGTCATGTCTGTATGTATGTGTATGTATGTATGTCCAAGCTATAAACGTAAACAACAACCAACCATAAACCATAAATGTACTTTGCAATTAAACAATTATTGTAAAATCGAATTAAGCAGAATAAAACCTTTGAATCACACAGAACCTGAACACAAATTAGAAATGTAATTGGCCTTGATTTTGATCAATTTAATCCAATAAACCATAAACCATAAGCCATAAACCATGATCCATGATCCATGATCCATGCATTCAAAACCATACTAAATCCGCTTTAGAAATTCCATATTTAGCTGGAAATTCGAATCGCTTCGAATCGTTTCGAGTCCGATATTCTACCGATAGTCTATCTCGTATGTAGATAGCATAGCTGTAATCAAAATAAATGGATTTTCGATAGCCCTGACCCTCCCCCATATGTCCATATGTCCTTATATCCCTATATCCCCATATCCTTATATCCTTCATCAGTCCACTCTTCGGTTTGCCGAAGAACAAACTACTATTCAAAGTTGATTGTTTTTGGTTATTATTTTTGTTTATTTGATTTCTTCCTTCACCAAAAACTGTTTTGTCGGGTGGGTAAAACGTTCGCTCTCTTCGCTCTCATCTCATTCCAGCACCCGAAATACTGTGCGGCGAACCCTACGGTCATGCAGTGGACTGGTGGGCCTTGGGCGTCATTGCCTGTCAGATGCTAACGCAGAAGGTAAGCGAGCAAAGTCGGTAGCCAGTAACCAGTAACCAGTAATTCCCATTGAGAATGTGTGAGCATGTGCCATGTCGGTAATCTAATTTAAACTAATCTGGTCTGGTCTGCTGCGATACATCTAGCGTACAACGCAGTACAAGGTGGAACTGGTTTGCAGGTGCATGCTCGGCGCATCTATGGGGAATACATGATACTCTCTGACTCTAGAACTGTAAAGCTGTAGAGCTGTAGTGCTGTGGATCGGGGTCTGTAATTCGACCACACCACGGATGCAGCTTACGGATAGCGCCATTGACTGAGCCACTAACAGCAGCGTGGACAGACGACAGACGACAGACTGCTTCCAACTGGTGCCTGTTGAAGTCTGTAATTCTGTAATTGGACAGGCCAAAGCCAGTTGTAGTTACATATGTAGATCTCAGCCAATTGTCGCTTATAATTGTTGTTCAATTGAGAGGGAGGATGGAACCCAGCCCCAAGGTTTTCCAAGTTGCCCCAAAGCTCTTAGAGGATTGATAAACGGTGTGTGTTTTTTTTTTTTTTTTAATTTTTTCGCTTTTTATTTAAGAATTTTCTCAGTCTATATAAAATCATATATATATTTCTGCTCATATATACGTTATACCACTATCATCGTATTAAATGTAGTTTCATTAATTTAAAACTCAATTCAAAAAAAAAGGGTGAATTTCATTTATAATATTATTAATTAGTAATCATTAATATTATACCATACATCCGATATCCGATGCCTGCCTGCCGCCTTTCGTTGCTGCTGCTGCCGCTGCTGCTGCTGCTGCTGCTGAATGGGATCATCATCGTACACAGGGGAGGAACCTACTCGTAGAGAAAGATACATAGTTGATAGTGTTTTTTTGGGGGATACAGGATTGAAGGTTGGATGTAGATGTGGGTGTGGGTGTGGGTGTGGGGGTGTTGTGGTCTTGCAATGACTAAAATTTAATTAAAATTACATTAATTAAATTTAATTTATAAGTATAACTTTATGCCATCTTAGCGGTTTGTCCTGTTTGTTTGTTTTGTTTTTGTTATTGCTATTGCTATTTGTATGTTCCTTGCATCCCTTGCATTCCATTCTATTGTGTGTGCGTGTTCCGCTGCGGGGATTCAATCCCGATCTTCACTTTGATGGATTGTGGATTGTCTGGATCTGGATGTTCGTATTTATGGATTTTTGTTGGTTCTGCTTTTGCTCTCCTCTCTACTCCACTCTCGACACTATCGACACTCTCGACACTCTCGACACTCTCGACTTTAGCTCGTTTACAACTAAGAATACCACTAACTACGATCGTAATATTAAGGCGCTGGCTGACAGTGGTGACAGTGGTGCTCGGGGGTCTAGGAATTGGGGTCTAGAGGTGTACGGGGGGCTGAAGATTACCGTTCGGGTACGCTGCGGTTTAAAGGTTTAAGGGTGTAAAGCTCTCTCTCTCTCTCTCTCTCTCTCTCTCTCTCACTCGCTCTATCTCTAGTTGGAAACGTTCTCCTTGGATTCGCTGCTCTCATCCGACTCCTTGGACTCGGAAGACTCCTCATTCTTCGACTCGGACTTCTCCTCCGATGACTTCTTTGGCTCGGCGACAGTGGGAAGAGGTGCTGCTGGAGCTGGGGCTGCAGCAATGGGCTGAGCAACTGGTGCCTCATCAATCTTCTTGGCTTCAGCAACTGGAGCTGGAACTGGAGCTGCAGCTACCTCTGGCACGGTCTCCTCTGGCAGGGTCTTGGCAATGGTATCGGAGGCCCCGGGAGCAGTCTGCTCCTGTTGCTCCTTGGCGGGTTCGGCAGCCACCACCTCGGGGATGTTCTTCAAGACCTGTTCTTCTGGCTTGCTGGCCTGCTGGGTCTCGGCTGGGGCTGACTTGGCTTGGGCAGCCAGAGCGGCGGGTGCAGCGGCGGGCGTGATGCTGCCTGGGGCTACTCCGCCCTCAATCGATTTCTTTTCTGGCTGTGAAACGACTGGAGTTATCACCTGGATGTTGGTCTCTGACTTGGCAGCTTCTGCTGGAGCGGCGGTCGGAAGAGCAGCTGGAACTTCAGGTACCGAGGATGCAGCCTCTGGTGCAGCAGCCTTCTCGTCCTTTTGCTCGATTTCGCTGATTCGCTCTTGGCGTGCGGGCTGCTTCTCAGGGGTCAGGGCTTCCTTCTGTGCATCGGCGGCAGCAGCGGGAGGGGCAATGGCTGGCACTTCGGCAGACTTGGCGTCAATCTTGGGCTCCTGGGACTTGACCTCATCGACGAGCTGCTTCTGGACCTCGGCATTAGCGGCTGGCGCTGGGGCCTCTACCAATGGAATGGCCTTGGGGGCCTCGATCGGCTCCTCCTCCTCGGTGCGGGCGGCCTTCTCCTGTTTCTTCTCGGCCTCGACAGGCGTGTCAATGGGCTGGGTCTGGGTCTGGGTCTTGGTCTTGGTCTGGGGCTCCTCAGTGGCAATTGGCAGCTTCTTCTCGACAGACTTGACCTCATCAGCATTGACCTTCTCGGGTATGGCCGGAGCAGTTTCCACATCGGGGGCACTCAACTTGAGCTCTGTCTTGGCTGGCTCAGCGGATGCGGAGGCTGCTGCTGGAATGCTGGCAGCAGGCTCGAGAGTGGCGACGGGTGCGGCGGGAACAGTTTTGGCATCGATTTTGGGCTCCAGTGATTTCTCCGCGAAGGGCTCTGGCTTGAAGGGAGCCGGCTCAATTGGATTGGTCTGGACAGTCTTGCCCAAAAGCTCAGCCTTGGATCCGGCATCCGGCTGAATAGCCACCTCCTCATCGGGCACCGGGAGCGCCCATACAGTGACCAGGCATACGGTGGCCACGAAAAGCAATTGACACTTCATTCTGCAACGAGACACACCCACAAGACACGCAAAAGAGAGAGAGAAGGTAGTGTTTAATAATGGTAAAGGATATATATATAGCATTCAGAAATTGACACAAAAACTGTGACTGTGACTGTGACTGTGGGTGGTATATCTTACAGCCTGCTGCAGGCTGGACCAAGGTGGTGTCATCCCCACATTTGCTCTCTTTCGAGGACCATCCGCTATCTTTTTCTAGCGCTTGTCTCTCTGAGAACCACGAGAGCGTGGATCACCTTTAAGTAATTTCATCATGGGCTGGATAGGCTGGACAGGCTGGATGGGCTGGACAGGCTGGATGGGCTGGACAGGCTGGATGGGCTGGACAGGCTGGTCGGTAATTGAAATATTATTACATCAGTTGATTGCCAGCCTGACAGCCAGCTGCACAATGGTCTCGGTCTCGCCCCCCAAGCTGGACTCTCTATTCCGTTTGAATTCGCTTCGCCATTCCATTCATCATCCGATCCGTGCTTCAGCGTTACGTCTTCCGCCCCATTCCATTCCATTTTTTGAAAAACGTTCTTTTGTAATTCGATTAAATCAAATTTTACCGCGCTCTCGAGAACTGGCGGAAAATTACAATTGAATTCGGTTGCGGGTGGGTTGCACAGTTCGTGGACCTTATGCCCGGACTGTGGCTTGTGGCGTGTGGCGTGTGGCATGGCGCCACATGGGAGAAGCGAGTCGGGAGAGTCCCCTGCCCTGCCTTTTGCTTCTAATCCTATCTTTAATTATGGATCTTCTGATGATTGGCCCACATTTGCATGGATTAACGATCTTCAGACACAGGGCTTTGGCTGCGGCTTTCAGTATTCAAATGCGATACAAATTCATATTATAATTCGGACGGACTGTGGCTTTGTGACTTGCAAATTCGTGCGGTGCTCTGCTCTGCTCTGCTCCACTCTGCTCTGCTCATTTCCTTATGCTAATTATTTTGGTAGCTTTTTTTTGGATTGGATTAGCAATAAAATCGATTCGACACGAATCGAAGAAATCATCAAAAAACTAACGGCTCTTCCTAGACCCAGAGACGACCTAAATCGATTCGATTCAATTCAATTCGACTCGATTCTGTCTTGAGCTGTCGCATTCCTGAAGATTGTTTTTTGGTTTTTTAGTGGTCTCACAGATCGGATCATTAGAGCTCCGATTAGAGTGCCGTGCCCGCCTAAAGAGAGTTTTGACGATTCCAGAGGGGGCCTAGATTTCTGTGTCGTGTGGCGTGTGGCATGTGTCGTGTGTCGTGTGTCTGCATTTGTATTATGTAACGCGCCGGGCATTAAATGTATCTCAAAGTATGCGATACGATACGATACGATCTTTGTAATTTATGAGCAGAGCCTGTCAGCTGAAACTGCATTTAAGTATAAAGCCAAGTCTAACAACCAAGAAAATCCAAAACTCGTTTCGCACAAACGTTGCCCGCCACAGCCACAGCCACAGCCACAGCAGAAAAAAGGGTGGGGGGAAGGGGCACCACAAACGGGTCCCCGAGAGGCATTTAGATACATTTTGTGTATTTAAAGGATCTGCAGATGCAGATAAGGCACATTCAGGTGCGGTCCGTCAGGCAGTCAGCCAGTCAGCCAGTCAGCCACGGTATTTGTACACTTTTCGGTATAGGATTTCGATTTTTGTGGTCCTTACTGGGGGGATGGATGCCCCGACACCCAACCCCCAACCCCCCAACCCCCAACCCCCAATCCCCCACCCCCAACACGAACACTCACCTCTGGCTTATGTTGAAGTAGCTGCAGTAGTTTGGTTTAGGAGATTGAAGACCGTCGTTTGGTTCTGGCACTTGGTTCTGTTCTGAGTATCGCACAGATACGTTTGTATCTTTGTATTCGTTTATGAAATGGCGATTTGGGAATGTTCTCGAGTTTCGTTTCGCGTCCTGCTGCTGCAACACACGCACAAAAAGTGTAAAAAAATATTTGAAAAAAAAGATGTTGTATTAGAGACTGTGTTAAAAGTAGTTGTAGTAGTAGTAGTAGTAGGTAGTATCTGTGATTAGTAGGAGGAGGTTCTTAATCCGCTGCGCTGCGTGTTCTCACCGGTCAGTTTCAAGAAACACTTTGAGTGGATGCCAGCCACACGGGGCGTTTATATACCACTCGCCGCGCAGATCACGGACGTCTGACGCTGACGTCGACAGAGGCAGCAGTAGCGGCGGCAGCAGAGGCAGCAGCAGAGACAGCAGAGACATAGACAGCGAGAGTTCAGTACTAGGCACGAACATCGGCGGCACACAGACAACGACAGCGACAGCGACAACGACAACGACGACGGCGGCGACGACGACGACGACGACACGGGGCAGAATCAGAAGCAGCGGCAGAGAAAGATACATTTACAGAGATACAAAGATACAGATGCACACACATGCGTATGTCGTATGTCGTATGTCGTATGTCGCACGTCGGGCTTGGCAGGATCCACCACCACTGGATGCCACTCTTTTTGTAAGTCAATGTCTAAGCCGGAGCTCTTTCACCATAAATAGCAAACAGTTTGGGTCGTTGTCTATTTTTAAAGCCTCGGCGATTTGTAAGACTTCCAGAGACCGCGCAGGGCAGACAGAAAGCCAGAAAGCCGGCAGGAGGTAGGAGGCAGGAGGCTAAGGCTGATGCTATTTATAACCTAACTAGCCAGGATCGCTAGCCGCTGATCGATTGCCATAAGCATCATTAAACGCAGCACGATTTTCAAATGGAGTTGAACCGATGATAACATCAGCAATCAGCCAGGACCAAAGAAAAATGCTTAATTGAGGTTCATCACAGAGTGGAGAGGTGTTCGGTGGAAGATGTACGCTGTACGCTGTTCGTACGGGGGAAACCGGTATGGACATGGACATGGGCATGGACATGGGCTACAAGGAATAAGTATAGACGAGGCGACTAAACGTTGCATCTACTTCTACAAGAACTTTGCTGCTTTGCAGAGGAGAGATCCATGGTACGAGGTACGAGGTACGAGGTGCGGGGCATGAGTAACGATGCTAAGTGCATCCATCGATCTACCCAGGGAACATCATTAACATAATCAAAGCTTCGGCCTCTCGCTCTCTCTCTATCTCTCTCTTCTTCTCTGCAGACATTTCTTTTCCCTTGGCTCTGGCTCTGGCTCTGGCTTTGGTTCTGGCTTTGGTTCTGGCTCTGGCTCTGGCTCTGCCAGTCGATTCCAGTGATCGGTTGGTCAGTCGCCCATTGGCCATCGGTCGATTGTAAATATGTATATTGCCGATCGATCGTTGATTATCTTAGAATGATAAATGCCTTTGGGGCGGCCTTAAAAGGCTGCTGGACGCGAGACGTGGGGCTGGGGATTCTTTTTATAGACACTGCCAGACCATCCATGAAAAGGATAGATTGGTGGGGGCACGGGCACCCATGGAAATTTTCCATTCCATAGAATGGCTGGGCTCGCCGCCAAGCTTCCAAAAATCAATCCCCCAGCTTCTCTTCCACTCTTCCACACTCTCTCCTCTTGATTTTTGGTCGCTTTTAATGTGGCTCTCTAAAATTAGGCACCCACGAAGCTCGAGTGTAAAGAGACCCGGCACCCGAAAAATGGAACCGACACAACAAAGATACGATACACACGGACACACAGGCAGAGATACAACACACAGTTACAGATACAGATAACAGACACAGATACAGATACAGGCAAGGGAGACCTGTATCTAAGGCCATGCAATCGTTTAACGGAAAGTTCTGGTAGAGCTCTTTATTGAGGCGTGCTTTGATTGGATTTTGAAATACTCTGAGACGGGATGGTAATGGATATGGACGGTCCGGTCTCGGTCTCGGTCTCGGTCTCGGTCTGGGGTCTGGGTTAGTAACAGGCAAAAGCAAAGATAAGAAAAAGGGAAACCCAATTTAAATCCGAGCTCGGCATCTGGCTATTTTTATTTTATTATTGCATGGTACTTTTGAGTCTCGGTTTTATGAGGCCCTCTGAGGAAGGATTACCGAGGGGACTGCCTGTGTGCATGACCTGCCGCTGACCATGGATCCAGCAGCTACTGGTTGCTCTGAAAGCATTATTACTGGGAATATCTATTGCAAAACCAATAAACCAATAAATAAATGCACAAAAACAAATAGTAAATAATAAATATTTTGAAAATACTCGTAGTACCTAGAATACAGAACCCACCACCACAGAATACCTTTATGACCAGCAGCGGTTCAGTTTCATGTACACTTTGAAGGTCGGCCGGCGCCAGCTGTGGCTCTGCCTCCTCGGCCTCCTCTGCCTTCGTCGTCACGAAAAATGAATCTCATAAATATTTGCGTTTGGAAAAATCATGCATAATTGCAATTATTAAGTTGCTCAATGATTTCCATGGATAAAATGGCTTGGGCAACAACAACAACAACAATGCCCAGATTTGTTCATGGAAAATGCATTCACGCGAAAAACAACGTATTCTAATGATGCGGGGCTACTCGTAGTACAGTGATGACCGAACCCCCTGAGCCCCCGAACCGACACCGAATGGCTGTGATCAGTTATGAGTGGGGATCCAGTCCCCACGGGAACGGAGCACACTTGTGTGGTGGATCCCTGAAAAGGGCGTTGCCAAGAGTTAGAAGAATCCGCAACGCATGGAAGGGCATCGCATAACAATGAAACCAAGACGAAGGGCCGATTGAGTCCATTAAACGACATAAACATAAAAGCGAAGAAAATCCAAAGACAACCAGAACGAAGGTATACGCAGATGCAGATCCAGATGCTGATGCAAGCCTAGAGATTCGCTGCAGCCAAATCCAATGCAACATCCTCATCATCCTCCAAGCCAAGTGGCAAGGGAAGCAACCAGAACCAGAACAAGAACAAGCGCACAAGAGCACTAGCATTAAAATCGGGCTAGCACTTGGCTTAGAGTCAAGTGGCCGGTTAATGGTCGCATTGGGGCCTGTCTCTGGGTATTTTCTTGCGACATTTTTATGCTTTCGACTTGCATAAATATTTGCAGTTTGCAGAGAGGCCCATCCCCCGGCAACCGGCAAAGAGGCCAAAGAGGACGCCTGCCACTGCCACTGCCACTGCCACAGACAACACACCGCGCAGCGACCGCAACAGCAAGAACGAAAGCAGCAGGCAGGCATGCAGCATGCAGCAGGCCGGCAGGCGGACAAAGCAATAAATTTTTGCAGTGCGGCACGGCTTCGTTTACTTAGTGGGGACTCAGACTCGGATTCGGACTCGGATTCTGATTCCGAGTTGGACTTGGACTTGGAATTGGAATTGGCTTGGGCTAAGGAGAGGAGCGCGGATTGGACTGAAGCCAAGTCCGCAGACAAGGCTGATGGGAAGGGACGGGGCTTGGGATCGGTATGGGGACGGGGACGGAGACGGGGCACTGCTGCTATCATGTAATATAAAATTCGCATGCGTTGCAATCAACATTAACATTGTCGTAGACTCAACAGCGCAGACTCGGCGACAGGGGCAGGGGCAGTAGAAGCAGCAGCAGCAGCACTATTATCATCGGCATCATTATCATTATCATCCTGTAATATAATTACACAAGACAACAAACAACTGGGATTTTAATGTGATGCATATACATATGTATATGTACATATCTACATATGGTCAGGAATTTATTGCGATTCGCTGAACACAAAAGATCAATCGACTATTCTTTTGAAAAACTTTGTCGCACAGTGTTGAGAGCATTGCTGATTGCTACATGCCACAACAACATGCAGACACGCATACGCAAGCACACCACACTCTCATAGATACACACTTGCAACACACAAGAGCGCAAGCGCACTCGCCGCTTAACTTTGCTGACCATGTAGCCATGCCGCCATATAGCCATGTATGTATATGGCTGTGGTTGCCGCCTAGACCAGCGACCATCGACCATCGACCAGCGACCAGCGACCAGGGATCCACAAAGGCAACGCGTCGCCCTTGTATCTTATGGATGCGTCGAATACATAACTCTTTGTTATTGGCCTTGAATGTCCTAAGCACGGAAAAGAGGTCATTGTCGCATAATACACCACCACCACACACTGCCCATCCAGACAGAACTCCAGAAGCAGAACTGGTGGACAATGCCAGAGACAGAGCTCTGCTCTCTCTCTTCCCCATGGGAGCAGAGCAGCGAAATCTATGCAAACTGTGCACATACATACACATGCGTATGCACATGTACATATGTTTGTATGTTTGCATGTACACTTCTTACAATTCTTCCCTTCTTCTGTTTTAAAATTCTTAATTAATGTCAGTACGCATTTTAATGACTGTAATTGAAGTGTTATTTTCTTAGCCCTTTCTGCAGAAGAAACATGTCCATTGTCGATTGTCGATTGTCCATTAGCCATTGTCCATGCCTATGATCACGGACCTCGAACCTTGAGTTTTGAGTCTGCCTTCTGTAATTTGGCGACTGGAGGCTAGACGCTGTCTGTATGTGCTTGTGGCTTTTCAGTTTCGAATTGACTGATTGGTGAAATTTGGTGTGTCTATGACAATACAATAGTTTTTCGATCTAATACAGTCGAACTTCCGTAGGCAGCAGCAGAGCTGCCCTTCATCTTCTTTTTCCTGCATTTTTAGGTGCGCTGTGTTGTCTCTCTTTTTGTACCAGCTTCTTTCATCGCCTGCAATACTCACTGACGTATTGCATCATCCTATTGCTCTCTCTCTCTCAGCAATTCCTTGTTGATCTTCCTTCTATTTCTCTCACAGACACCAACACGTTACCGCGCCATGATGATATTATACAAGGTGGTCCTCTAACTCTCTTTCGGGTCTTAGCTTTGACGTCATTTTTGTTGAGGGAGAGAAGAGCGAAGTTTGCTGTTGTACTGAGCAAAATGAGTCCCGAAAAGAGAGCGCGTGGCGAGAGCGGACCACCTTGTATAATTTCATCATGTACCGCGCCACACTCGGCTGAGACGACTCTCTTTCGCTCTCAGATTACGAATTACTCTTTACTGCATAGTTTCCGTCTTTGCCTATTGATCCCCCTCTTCCTTGCTTCTGTGATTCTACTATAGTTTCTGCTCAACGATTACAGATACGCTATATTTTTATGAAACACCGACACATACGAAATGTTCTCTGCTGAGCAGCTAATTATAGTGTATTGTGCAAGTGCCAATGCATTTACCCGCAATCCCGCAATCCCGCAATGCACCAAGGACTGTGGCACGCAGACCATTTCCTGCAGAGCTCTCGGCTCGGCATCGCCTTCATTCCAGCCTTCTGGCAGCCTCCAGCCTCATCAGCCGAATTGTCAGAGACAGCAAGAACAAGTGGAAGTACAAGCATAAAAAAACGTAGCCATTTGAAATTTAATCTTTTGCAGACTGTTGGTTTTTTTTTTGTCTGTTCATTTCTTGTCGACCTGTTGATTGTGTTCGGCTGACTATGCAAGATACGAGATACAATATACAAATGTACAGCACAAGTACATGGAGTACTAGAAGCCGCATCATGGATTAAGACAATTAACTGTGGACATTAATTCTAGGAAATATAAAAATAATTATCACTGCGAAAATGTTTTTCAGTCGTTTGCAGTCGTTTCTATTCACTCAAACCTGGTCGGTCGTGGGGCAGAGTAATTGGCCAACCAGCCAACCAGGAGGGGCGGCCAGTGGAAGGTGGGGGGAGGAGCGACCGATGACTTTTGCCAGTTCAAAGAAAATATGAACCATCCTCCATCTCCATGCATGGCATGGCACAACAGATGCTGCGAATCTTTGAATCGGATTATTCCTCAAATTCTATGGCAGTTCTGGCAGTTTGGCGGTCAGTCCGACGCTCACGTGCCGGCAATTACAATTACCATGCGTCACATTATCAGCGAGAGAAGTGACAAATAGCAGTAGTAGTACACACATCAGCAAAATACTGATGGAATACGTCCATATGTACACATATGTATATCTATATAGAAATTAATGAGAATAAATGGCAAATGGGTGCTAATGCGGGAGGGAACCAGAGCAGAATCATTGGAGCGCTCGTCTCATTTCACAACTTGTTTTTGAATCAACGAACCAGGAAGGTGGCATCCATCCGCCAGTGCCAGTGCCAGTGCCATTGCCAGTGCCACTGCCGCTGCCGCTACCTCCCCCACAACTGCCTAACTGCCACTCCTTGTCCCTTGTCTCTTGCCTGTTGGACCCGATCCCTTGCCCCTACCACACATGCCTGATCGCCTCCCCTTCCCTTTCCTTCCACTGATCGTTACCTCGTCGCTCGTCACTCGTCACTCTGTGTCTGCCTGTGATTTAATTTAATTTTTCTAAGCACAAAACCTAAACTGTTTCACTTTGTCAACTTGTCGCTGTTTGTCAGTTTGCGGCCACAGCAGCCGTAGCAGTCGTAGCAGCCGTAGCAGCCACAGCAGCCACAGCCATTGATTAAGCTTAATTTGTTGCTTCAAATGCAGGTCAAACCTTTCGAAATCTCTCGGCATTAGGCTAATGCCTAATGCATTCCCTCCTCCCTCAACCGAAGATTTATTTCCCAGTGTGGATGGATGTGTGGAGCATCTGCAGGGGTGGCCTGGGGTGCACATGTACTCTCACTCCTCACCTTGACTTTTGTTGTCACAGCAACTGCGTGACTCATTGGAATCAGTGGGTGACGTTTCCCCAATCCCACTCTGGTATTTGCCAGAGTAGTATGTACATACGAGTATGTATGGATGATACATGATGTGTGTTGAGAAACTATAGATTTATATCCGTTCATATTCCAACGTTTCCTATTCAAATGGTCATCATTGTACTTTACCGCTTCAGCACAAATTTTTATGCTCATAATTTCGTTGGTATTGCCTACATGTGTATGTCCAAAACGTAACTGTAACGCTTTCACACGCATAGCCAAACCCGCAGCTGCACACGCACACAGCGATGCGTTCCGTTTTTGCATTGGGACCGTCGCGTCGCGTCGAATCGCGTGATCTTCCAATTCCCTTTTGCTCGACTTCTTTTCGCGGAGTTGAGTTAGTCGAAAAATATTCTAGTTGAAACCAAACGCCGCGTCACAGACCCCCGCTATTCATTTAAAACACGTTTTTAAATACCCTGTAAGCCACCAATGTTAAATAACCATATATTATATGTACAATCAATATAAAAGATAATACAGTTCACTAATTCGTCCACTAATGCTCATTGTGGTTAAGTTCAAGTGCGTGCAATACCCCATCCTCCTACGTAAATCCTCATCTTATTTTCAAGTGCAGCAGCAGCAGCAACAGCAATAGCAATACTTAATTAGATGCTATTCAGTGTCAGTAAGTGCCCCCCTTTTTTACATAACAATTGCGTTCCCTCAAACTGCATAAATGTGCTGAATTTTTTGACTTTGTATTCCATGGTGAAGTTCAGAGTATATTCGGACTCTGCGACTGTATGAAACGAGTATCGAGATGCGCTATGAAATGCACTTAATTGCCAAACCCGATACGCTTCTAATTTCCTTACTTAACTCCAGCATTTTCAAATTTTCTAAACATTGGCGTTTAGCATGTGGAAAACTTGAACGTAGTATGTTTGAGTGCGAGCATTACATTACCTACTATATGGTATACTCCACAACCAACAAAGACAGACATTTCACAAGCACAGCAACAACAGAGGTTTTCTATTTCTATTTTAAAAGTAGTCGACCGCTAATTGAATTCAATTTGCATGCATTAGTGCCCCATCGAGCAGAGGAGAGAAGAGTCCAAAGCTAAGCTGAGGAGGAGGTAAATCTGTCTCATCCATCCACCAACCACTACTCTACCTCGTACGAGGCTCATTGACCCTCCTCCTTAGTTCTCCGAAAGCTGCTTCTCCTCACCCTCCTTGCGATTGGAGCCGTTTCTGCTGATTGGCTTACCATCCTTCTATAGATCAATCTGGCAGTACTGGCGGTACTTTACAAGGTCATGCTCGGTGCTTTGGTGCTTCTGTGCTTCGGTGCTCCGAAGTTAGGAGCTCTAATTATTTGTACAGCAAATAACCGAGCAGCCGTGAATATCGTTGTCACCTGTCACCTGTCCCTTGTCCCCTCTGTCCATGGATCTGTTCTGATTTGATCTCTGACGTTTTTTTGATTTGCGTATTTGCGTGCTGTTCCAAATAAGTAGTTCAGTTGTTTAGATAATGATTAGGGTAGTGGTTTCCATGTGGCTGCCATGTGTCATGGCTGCGAACTAGTGACTAACATTTGTACGCTGTTTCTTTTTTTTTTTGTCGTTGTTCAAAATTGAAACAACGTTTATGGTATCCATCCCATAAGGGCGTTCGGACCCAAAGTGACCATCGGCAGCAGCAGCCAGCAATCAATAAGCATAACAGGTTGCATGTTGCAGGTTGCAACAGGTCTTCTATTTATAGTCTGCAATTCTGATAGCTTTCGAACCATAGCTTTCTTGGCTAAAATTGGAATCGCTCAGTGTACGCTACGGGAGTACGGGGTATATGCTGTTTCTAGTTTCTTGACGCGAACTTTCTGCTTTCTGCTCCAACATTGCAGTGTCCCAACATTAAGCAATACCTACTGCGCCAACGCCGGGAGGAGAGCTTGGACACGGCAGACACGGCAGATGGCTTGTCGAATGCCCCCTCCATTGCGCAGATCAATGGCTGCCTGCAGGACAGGAGGAGCAGCGATAGCGAAGAAGAGTTCCTCCCAGGCGCAGTACGCAGTCTCGAACATGAGGGCCAGGATGTGCTACGAAAGCTGCTCGCCATAGATCCGCGACAACGGATTCGCAGTGTGATGGCGCTGCAAAGGATTGCTCTCTACAAGGGATACAAACTGACCTCGAAGCAGCTGCTGAGCGTAAGTTCCATACGGGGAGAGGACATCCGATCTGAGTGTAAGGCCTTCAACATTTAATGTTTTGACAGCTTTCTCCACTGGGCATTATTACCAGAGACGGCATCCGGGTCTACGAAGACAGCCAGTTTGATCCAATATCCAGCCAGTTGGCGATCAAAGCATTCCACGACTTCTGACTTGGGTAGCCAGGAGACACTTGTTACAGCTCCAGCTTCAGCTCCAGCTCCAGCCATATTTACAAAATTCTAAAACCTGCACAGTACCCATCGGCCGCAGGATGTGTCCCTCCGACGCAGATAATCCCGATGATAATTTGAATAATTTCTAATTATTTTAAACTATTTTTGTAGAACAAATGTTTGTTGCTTGTTTGCGAGAATTTCCAAATTGTATTATTTTTAAAGATTGAATATTTTATTGGAATAATTAGAACAAATTTTACAATTGATTAAATTTGAGTTATTCCTCAACCTGTCTTGCCCTGCCCTGACCTGCCAAAGATAATGGCAGCTTAGCTGGAATATAAATATAAACAAATAGAAGCAAATTAAGGTTAAGGGTACCTGTGTGCAGAACATGAAGTGCAGTTAAAGGTGGAGCTTTACTAGCCTTTTCGTGGGATTCTCTGCGCTAAAAGAGTCTTCAATTTTCTGTCGATAAAGGCAAAAGGCATTCAACGTGGAGTACGCCTAGGCCTTAATGGAGATACAGACAGTCGTACACGTAAATTGATATTTGCGTATATTTCCTCAACAAATGCAATTTTCCTCCAAGTAGTTGGCAGAAGACAAATTTTAATTTTCCTACGTTGAAGTGCGGGGAGGTGGGGTGGTGTATTGAGCTTCCGTTTCCTCCCTCCCATGAACTAGTAATATTTAAAAGTTCCACCCAAAAGCTGCAACAGCTGCTTGAAAGCTTTGCCAAACACTCTCTTGGCACTCGCTCTCTTGGCGCAAGTCGTCGGCAGCAGAGCAAAAACCGGGAGGGGGAGAAAGGGAAAGAGAGTGAAGTTCCTGTGGTGCTGCTGGAAATTGTTGCAGAGAGGCAACAACAGCGGCAGCGCAGTTAAAAAAATTCTTTAACAATAAATACACACACACATACATACAGTACGTGTCGTACATATACATAGATGTAGATGTACATTGCGATACGTGAAAAAAACATACAACTCAAAAGTATGGAAATTTGTTTCTAAAAGTATACTTAAGTGGACATTTCCAGTGCTACATGCCACAGAGTGCAGCGTCAAGCTCTCCGAAGTACATATGTACATACGTAGTATGTATGTACACCCAGATGTATGTATGTACACACGCCAATGTGTGCGTGTGTTGAAGACCCGAAGATTTTCTAACCTGGATAAAATATACATCACATCAATATATCGCCATGCAATTCTAAGCACTTGAACTAGAAGCCACTACAAAGATACAGCATACAGCATACAGGATACAGGGTGCAGGATACAGCCAACATGTCGCTGGTCCACACGTTTCTCGGAACCTGGGAGGTAAGCAGCAGCCCCCAAATCACGCCTGGCCTGGCTGGTGTTTCACATGCCCCATGCCCCCCTTTTTTTTGTCTATTGACAGATTGTCTGCTGCACCTTCGAGGAGAAGCGTGAGCTATCCGGCCTAGAGGGGTATGTATGTTGTGTGTTGCAAGTTGCAAGTTGCAAGTTGCAACGACATTGACATTTAACTTTCTGACACCTTCTGAACTTTTAGAATCAAATTTCGCCTAGACGACACCAGCGATATTACTTGGTATAATGATTTGGTCAGTCCACTTCCTGAAACACAAGACTGCGGCACTTTCTGCGACTCGGCGAGTGTTTTATTTAGCTGTGAGACCTTCGATGTGCACGAGACGAATCCCCGTCTCGTGTTTGGAGCCTTTGCCGGCCACAGCATTGAGTTTAGCGTGAGTATTCTCCAATCCCAATCCAAATCGCAATCCCGATCCCAACATAGAGTATGTACATATAGTCTGGGCGGATTAACTAACGCTGTCTTGGGGTTACGTTACCTTTTAGACCAACACCTTAACACCGACTGATACGCTGGTGCTCAGCTGTGAGAACTGGTACGCCGTCGAGTGCAAGCGACTGCAGGACGGCCAGGCGGCCGGTCAGGAGAAGCAACTGAGCTTTGGCGAAGCCCTGCAGGAGTCCTACTTCAGCGATGTGATGGTTAAGAGCGCCAATGGATTGGAATATGCCCTGCATGCCTCCATTCTGCGGCTCAACGGATTCGATTGCAGTATGTGCGTTAACAGTGCTCCAGCATCAGCGCGACAGGTCGTCAAAAGTGCACCTGGAACTGGACCTTGTCATAGCGGACCAAACACACCCAATCCCAATCCGAATCCAATTCGAATTTCCGTGGCCCACGCCACCGGCGATGATGAACACCAGAAGTCATTGCCGCGCCTGAATCTATCGCCCATTTATCTTCAGCCCCCCTGTGATTTTCAGACTCTGGCGGGTCTGGGGGCCCAACGAGTGCACCAATTCAGCAGCAGCTTCAACTGTCTCAGCAATGGCAATGATTCGGAACCGGCAATCAGTGCGGGGGGCACAGGCACGGGTCTGCTCAGCGTCGAGTGCGGTGGTGGCATGTATCGATTTCCGCCTACCTCACATTCCGACTCGCACCTGGAAACGTCGCAGTCCCACTGCAAGAACATATTCAATTTTTGTCAGGATCTAATAATACAGCCTACCCCATCCCCGTTGCTGCCTGCGGGCGGATTGAGCGCTGGCCTCGCTGTCTGCAGCATTAGGCGACCGCCTTTGTCGCCGTATCGGGCCCGCAGCCCTTCACCGTTTCCCAGCTCCATGGACACGCCGCCGTCGTCCCCACTGACACCGGTGGGCGTTCTGTGCAACTTGCCCACTTTCCTTTGAGCCCCATTCTTCACTGGCTGTACACGGAGTCCATGCTCCCGGACCTTGAGGAGGATGTCTGCGAGAAGCTGATCAATTTTGCCGAATCGCAGCCATCGTTGACTAAACTGGTAGAGCCAACGCGCAAGTACCTGAGGCTTATGAAACTGAAAAAATGTAAGTAGAAACCAAACATCCAATGATCTAAACAACCAAGCTCCAATCTCTGATCTCTGATCTCCAATTGCAGTTGTTGTCAACGTGACTATGAATCTACATGGGATCCTTAATCGAGTTATACAGTGCATCAATCCCGTGAGCATTTCACACGAGCCTGCGCAGCTGTGTGTCACGTTTCAGGATGCGTTGCGTGAGTGCGCCATAGGTAAGAGAGCGGCAACATACCTTTCAGATGCCCCAGATCACAGCTCACAGTTCACTTTTTTAATGTGTTTGTTTGATTGCCAGGTTGTGCAAAGGTACTGCAATTCTGTAATATTTTCATCACGGATGCCACACACATGACGCGATATCAGAAGAATGAAATTGTCAAGTATATCCGCACCCGTATACCAATTTTCATGTCACAAATACAGCAGCTGCTGCGCAACGTGCTCGGTGTCTTTGTGGGACTAACTGTCGAGGAGAAAGCCGAGCTGGTGAACTATCTAGTACCTGAAGTGAGTAAATAGAGCCGAGCCACATTCCATTGCAGTTCCCCTACACTACTGATTCATTCCCACAGATTGAATCCACGTTATTTGTATTAACTGCTGTGATAGAAGAAATCAAAAACTCGTTGGAAATCATGTGCAAGGTATGTATCGAACTTTAAATGATCGAATGATTTATCAACGCTCTCTCTCTCTCTCTCTCATTTCACCTTAGGACCTTAATTGCTCCCATTTGGAACTGCCACAGCAACAGCAGCAGGCAGATGATGCTATTGTCATGCAACTGCACTATGTCGATCCGGGCGGCGGTGAACCTTCGGTGCCACGGCCCCGTCGCGGTGCTCCCGTGGGTCTTACGCTGTACGACAATCACCACACGGACAAGAAGCGCCTGAGCTCCGCCGAGAACGATCTGAAATTCGTTCTCTACATGTATGAAGTGCGGAAAATGCGTGACATTTATGGACGGATTGTAGCTGCCCTTGAAATAATCAATGATAAAAAGTATATAGATATATTCTGGACCTGTCTCATCTCCCATTCATGCTGCCATTTAATTTCTGTCTGTCTTTGCAGGACAACATTCTGCGACATGGATTTCCTAAGCAAGATTAGTACAATTAATCAAAACTTGGAGCAGCTGATTGTTGACATTCCCGCATATATTTTCATTGTCGAGAACATGTCTGATCGCCTCGATGACAAGCTGGGTTGGAAGGAGTTTAAGTTTTGCTTTAAGCTGGCCACCAGTCAGATTGTGAGTAAATCAGTAGATGCCATAGATGCCATTAGATGAATGATTCTCTTTCCTATGTACAGAATGGCGTTATCGCAAAGCTTCTGGATCACAAGAGTGCCCTACGAGACGCCATCAGTCAGATCTGTATGCTGGTGCACAAGCAGGAATTCACGCAGTCTCTTATTGAACTGGGACTATTGGACTCCAGTGACTCCTCCAGTGGGGAGGCAAGCCAAGATTTGAAAATGGCCGATCATGAAAATAACCTAAATGTGAGCTTGAGTAATGCGGAACAGCTTCGACTCAATCAACAGCATTATTATGACTACAAGAGCATTAAGGTTTGCACTGCACTGACCACGGATAGCTTTATACATTTTCTTGATCTCTTTATCATCTTCTATCCCTTAGTTAAATCTCATTCGACATCTTTGCGAACCACCAATTGCAGCCAACAGCAATCTATCGAAGAACGCACTCCGCTTGTTGCACTCCACCCAGCTGGCGGACATGGAGTTCGAGGTGCACACGCATGCATCAACTGGAAATGCTTTGGACCCAGAGGCCACAACGACATCAACATCAGCATCCACGGGAGGAGGAGAACCTTCGTCATCAGCTTTGCAGGTGCACAGCTTCAAAGCACATCGCGTAATTGTCGCTGCTCGATGCGAATGGTTTAAGAAGGCCCTGATGTCCGGCATGCAGGAGTCAATCAATAGAAAAGTCATCATCACGGACACCTCGCCGGTGATCTTTCGTCGCTTGCTGTTGTACCTCTATGGGGCACCAATTGATCGTACGGTGGGGGCCGAGCAGGTCTGCGAACTGATGCTATTGGCAGATCGTTATTCTATTGATGATCTAAAAGTAAGTGGGCAATGAAGTCCCCATTCCATCCGGTTACATCCGACCCTAACACACTCTCTGCTTTAATAGGAACTGTGCGAGAATACACTGTACTCTCTGATTGACGAGGACTCGGTGGTCTGTCTTCTGGGCATTGCGGATAGATACATGGCCACTGCTCTAAAGTCGAAATGCCTCTCATTCCTATCCCAGCATTCACAACTCACCAAGTGCGAAATATTTAAGGAATTGCCGCAAACCCTCCAGGTGAGAGCCTCACCGCATTGAAACCCTTTTGAGTTAACTGACCTCTGAACCTCTTACCATTTCAGCTAGAGGTAATGGATCTAATACATTGGTTCGGCCGTGTTTCGGAGCCTTGGAACGATCGTGGATTCAAGCCGCGCAGTAGTTCTCGGCATAGCCTCAAGAGCCCTTCGAAGCCACGTTCGCGATCCCGAAAGTCCTCGCCATCCTATATGTGACGCCGGCAAAGCGCCACTGAACACACGACGAATGCCAACTTCTTGTGATAATTCTAGAAGACTTCGGAATCGAATGGAATGGTAGTCTGTAAGGGTGACACGGATGGTAACATGGTAACAAGAGGAAGGGCTATGGCTTAGTCAGATGCCAAAATACCAAACAAAAATTAAAAAAAAGTTGGGGTTCACAAGGCTAATATGTACTAGGACTCTCACTTTGACTCTGGTCTCAGTAGAATAACTAAAAATCAAGCCAAAATTCAAAGGGAAAAAACGGCAAAAATTACCTGATTTTAAAAGTTTTTTATTTAGTTCACTAATATGTAGATAGAAATAATTTGATCACTCGTATTACTCGTAAATACATACATACATATGTAGGTATTTATATACTTTTGAGAACAAAAAAGACCGCGAAGTATAACAACATTTTCTCTCTAATTAATTGATGTACGAGTGTATATGCAACAAAAAACAAAATTTTTGATAAATGCAAATGATCTTTGCGCAAATAGGTATGGTATTGTATTGTGTACGTCCTCGACCATAGCACACACTAGTATTTTATTCGCATTGGACGGACCACTCTCATGTTTTTCGCTATGAGGTTCGATTCCGAATGTGTTTGTATTTTTGACATTTACTATACATCTAGAGGTACCATATATATGTATGTGTATGTATGTTTGTATTCAAAATAGTATAAATTATAGTAAAACTTATGAAATTTGTATAACATAACATATTAATATTGCTATTACGTATATGTATGTACATTATGTTACCGAAACATAACACTAAATTTGTACGACTCGAAGAGCCCATGCAAAGATATCGGCGTTAGCCATAAAATGTGTGTATTACCAAGGACTATGCAGTACCAAGATGTTGCATGAAGGACGGGACCAAAAAACTCTTCTATGGCGTAGACAGAGGGCGCGTGCGGGGCTTCAGTTCTCTTTTAGGCTATCCTCCGCCTCTGACCGTGGCCCACTGCCTACCCACTCGGGTTCGGCTACTCAGCTCGTCCGGGTCCCAAACTTTTCTAGCAACAAATATGTATATTGTATAGTCTTTGGTAGTACACGACTGGACTGGACTGTGCTGGACTGATGGGTACCGTGCTTGACTTCTTCAACGTGTAACGATCTGTATCTATATCTTTACCTATATCTGTGTATCTGTGACTGCTTTTGATTTGATTCGGGGGACCCTCTTCCAAAATGTGCTAGCCTAGTACTTGTAGTCTGATGGGTAGATAGAATCTTGTAGTTCTGAAACTGAAACTAACTAAAAAACTGAAATTACAATGCAGCTACATTTAGGGTAGACTAAAGTGATCTGAGAACTAAACTTATTGCTAAACTTTTACAAAACAGAAACCTGTACATAGATTTGGTATTTAAAGCACTCGATTACTTCAAATATATGTAAAATTGGACAATGCACATGTACGTTTTTATATGTAATGTACATACTTACATACATACATACATATGTACATATGTATAACGGTCAAATAACAGCTAACATAATTAATTAACAGATTATTTTCAACAATACTCCTTGTATTTGATCCTTGATCCCGAGTGTAACCTACAATTAATGATGACTTCAACGTGTACAAACATTATGTTTATAGTTATTTAATACATTTCTTGTTGTATTTTTGAAAAAAAACAAAACACAAAAAAAGTCTTATTAATTCTGAAAATAAAACAATTTAAAATCCGTGTGTACATCAAACTATTGTGTGTTTATTCGGGGACCAGACTTCTCCGTGAGTATCTATAATTATTTTTCGCTTAGATCTGGTTCGACTGTATGAGCTTTTTGTTTGTTTTGCTTGCATCCAATCCAAATAAAAGTCTATTCCAGAGATACTCGTACAGCAACAAAATGCTACTATAGAGGAGAGCATAACAGAAAGGGAGGTGTTGAAATTTTTGAATTTCGTGCTCTTTTGGCGCCAAAGGTAGAGATGAGCCACGATGGGCGATATATCCCTACATGCACAGATGTCCCGTTAACAACAGTAGTGGGGAAAATATCGCTCGCAATGGCAGTGGCAGTCCTATTGGAAGGGATAGTGGCTCCTGCAAGGTATATTCATTCATCATACATATTGTGATATAATGATTTAATTAAACAATCATCCCAATAAGAAAAAAAGCTAAAATTAAGAGAGTATGTATGCATATGCATATATGCATGCATAATAGATCCAATAAATTATTACATTAAACTTTCATACATATTGTACATGCATACACACATAGAAACATCCCCTTTTATGTATAATCCTTGCTGCTCATTTGCTCGCGACTTTTCGTACCGTACCCCTTCCAGTTCCGTTCCGTTCCCTTTCCGATTTCGTTCTTGCTTCTGACTTCCAGCGGAACAGTTGCGGGAACTGCCTGCCTGCCTGCCATAGCAGCTTTTCCACACAAGTGCGAGAGATACCAAAAACCGAGCGGAGCGTTTTCGCTCATTCGGTTTAGGCGCTCTGCTCTATCTTTCTCTCTCTCTCTCACTTTTTATTTTACTTCGTTTTTCTCTGTGGGCTGCCTGCGCGCTGCATTTGACCGCGACTCAGTAGCAAAGGAAAATCCATTTTCCATTTTTCTAGACGCGGACACAGGCTCTGAGTATCGTGTGCGGCGGACGTCCTTGTCCTTCGTGCGTCGTTTGCTCGCGCTGGCTGACGGTTTTTGGTGAGCATAATCAAAATGGATGAAAAAATGAGAAAACCAGGATGAAAATTAACAAAAAACCAAAAAAACTATCCGCTGTCGTAACTGGAACTCTGAAAACTTGCCAATACGTCTCACAAATTCGCTGATATCGAAAAATAAATAGAAAACTAATCAAATAAAAGCTGTGCTGCCCACGAAGTGCATTCGGAGTGTGATACAATTTTTTTCTCATATTTTTTTTTAGAAATTTTTGTGCGTGTTAAGTGCAACAAAAAAAATAATAAGAATACGTGGAAAACGAATCGAATCGAGATTCTTCGAATGAAGAGGAAGGCCATCCACAAAAAACCAAAAGCAAAAGCAAATGGGAGAAGCAGCGCAATAAGGCAGAAAAAATACTTTGCCTGTGTGTGCAAAAGTGAGTCTGTTCTGTTCTGTTCCGTTATGTTCTCTTCTGTTCCGTTCTGTTCTGTTCTGTTAGTTTGTGTGTTAGCATTGACAGTGAAAATTGTTGTTGTGTTGTGAGTTTTTGCGTTACAGTTATGCCTCCTCTGCACGTCTTTTGAGTGGAGGATGTGTGTCTGGGATGTCTTACGTATACATACATACATACATATACATACGTATGCATGTATGTATGTTTATTTGAAAGTGTTTATGTTGATGTGCGCTCGTGCTTTAAAAATTGTTTCAGTTGGTTTTTTGGCTAAAAATTTATTTTGCTTGACCCAGGAAAGTACATGGCACATACTCATGTCGTGTGTGCGCACACAACTAAACAATATGGTATATAGAGTTCCGGGGGAAGTTGCGATCCAGCTGGTTCGTGGCTTTATGTACATGTGTATGTAGATATATACATATATGTACATATGTACGCGCACATGCATATGCAAATATTAAATAACCAGTGCATCTATGTAAAAGAACGATATAGTGTTTTCTTTTCTTTATAAATTCAAATTGAGAAAAGTCAAACTTACAAACATACATACATATGTACACATGTATGCACATAGATACGTAATAACAGTGCGAAAAGGAGAGAGAGGAGAGGTAAGGGGCAGCAATGTTTGCAACAAAAACTGCTTCTACGACAGCACTTCTTGCTGGAGAAATAACCAACAGGAGCACCGCACCCCGCATCGAGCTAGTGCCTACGCTGCCAGAGTGTTCCCTCTATAAAAAGTAAATGTAGATGTGCTCAAAAATTGTTTTGCGCATTTTGGGCTGTGGGATGGCTTGTGGGATGGCTCTGAGCGGAGACAACTTCTCTACTCTACTTTCTGCCTGAGCAAATGTTGTTCTGTTCTGTTCTGTTCTGGGTGCTGCTGACATTGTTGTTGTTGTGCGTTTGCTCAGAGCCCGACGCGGACACACACACACACACACAAAATCATCATCAATTACTTAGTACCCCCTCCCACCACCCCTCTCCCACGCAGGGCAAAAAAAAGGAGAAAAACCACGTAGTATGCTATCTGCTGCGCCTATCAAAGCTTTTTGTTGCTCGGGCGGGCTCTCTTTTGGCTCTATGTATGCGTACCAGCTCACACACACACACCCACACATGCATACATGTAAGATTAATAATAATGTATCGTTTATTAATAGTGTTTTTCGAATAAGAGTACAAAGTGTATGATTTAAGATGTGTAATTAATGAGTCTGTTCTTCCGACTTTTTGTTCAACTTTTCGCTTCTACTTCCAACAACCGACTCCCATATCGATAACCCCCTATCGATTAGCTCTTTTAAATATCAATTACGTCTGGTTATATCGCTTAGGTCTTATCGATGGTATCTTAAGTTCAAATGTTAATTTAGCTGGGATAGTGCTAACTACTTGATACCCTGTCTTTTACATTCGGCCCTCCTGCTCATCTTCATCTGTCCCAGATGATAATATATCCTCGTTCTCTGAGACAAAACGCCATAGCTTCATATTGTCACTGCTCGTTGCGGTGATGTTTGGCCCCCTCGACTTGAGCAACCTTTCTGACGTCGTAGCGACCGTTCCGCTTTACCTTGGTGACTTCATATGGGCCTAGATACTCGCTGGCCAACTTGCGTCCTGCGACGAACTGCGTCCTCTTGATCGCGACCATGTCTCCTAGTCTGTAGTCGTGCTCAGCTCGTCGTTTTTTATCATAATTGCGCTTGTATACCTCTTGCGCCTTCTCAATGTTTTGTTTCGCTTGGTCACGCAGTTCTTGGCGCTCGTTGTTAAACTGCGTAACCAACTCCTCGTTGAGCACCTCCAATAGTCGACTTTCAGCTTGTCTGTGCATCTTTGTCCCAAACATGACCTCGAATGGCGACGACTTCAACGTAGAATGCACATGCGAATTAATCGCCATCTGGACCTGTGGCACATGCTTGTACCACTTCGTTGACTCCTGAGCTGAGAGCTTTGCGATGATACCCAAAAATTGAACGGTTCACCCGCTCAATCTGACCGTTGCCTCTTGCCACACCTGTCGTTGTACACACATGTTCGACTTTGTTCTCGTTGAGAAACTCGCTGAATGCGTTGGATGTAAACGCTGCTCCTCTGTCGCTGACTATGCGCTTGGGAAAACCAAACACAAATGACCAATCGCTCAGCCTCTTCACAACTTCTTCGTGACCTGTTGACTTAGTTGGGAACAGCCATACAAACTTGGAGAACGCATCTACCACAGCAAAAATGTACTTGTATTGCTTGGCTGTCGCATCCATTGGTCCCAAATGATCAACGTGCAGCGTGTGTAGTGGTGTGTCACCCTTGTCAATGCAATGAAGATAGCCTTCTTGTTTGCCCAACTTTTTGCTGAAAATTATACAACTGATACAATTAGTAATCAACTTGTTTACTTTCCGTTCAAGGTGCGGAATCCAGTATTGCTGCTGAACTGAGTGCATTGTCTTCGCTGTGGAGAAATGACCAACTTCATGCGATCCTTGAATGATTTCCTTTCCATCAGCCTTGGAACCACCAATACGTCATTGCCATTTACAGATTTGAAGAGAAGACCTCCTTTTAGCTTGTAGTCTTGATATGGGTGCTGCTTCAGGATCTCAACTGTGGCTTTGATGAAATCGTCATCCTGCTGTGCTTTCTTTATCCGAGCTGTTAGCTCCGTCGTCACGAACATGCATGTCTGCGGAAAACGACTGAGACAGTCCACGTGTCTCATTCTGTCCCCTGGGCGGTGTACTGCTTTGAATGTAAAGTCCTCCATATACAAAATCCACTGGGAAACTTCTCTGGGTATATCTGCTTTCGTTGTTGTCTGCTTAAACGCCGCACAGTCAGTGGCAAGATCAAATTTGATCCCCAACAGGTAGTGACGAAACTTCTTGAGTGCGAGGTATGCAGCTTTGACCTCCAAATAGTAACTGTGACGTTTGGACTCAGCTTGTGTAGTCTTTTTACTCCAATAGTAAATCGGGTGGAAATTGCCATCAAACTGCTGCAACAAAACTGCTCGAAACCTTCTTTGGATGCATCCGTGTGGAGTTCCGTTGGCGCTTCTCGTGAGTATAAATGTAATACAGGTGCGATTACAAAGCAGATTCTTTAAGGTTTGTAGCGACTGTTGCTCTGCTTCGCCAATGTTGAAAACTGCTTCCTTCCTGAGTAGATTCGTGAGCGGCCGGGCAACTTGTGCATAGCCAGGGATGAACTTTCTGAAAAGCCTGTGAGTCCCAGAAATGCTTGAACTGCTTTAATGTCTTTGGGCGTAGCAAACCGACTGACAGCTGCTGTCTTCTCTTTGCCGGGCCAGATTCTCCGTCCTCAATGATATGGCCAAAGAAAGCTAATGCGTGGCTGCATGAAGCTACATTTCTTCCACTTGATCTTTAGGCCAAACTGCGCAGCTGTCTCCAGAACCAACTTCGTCTTCCTCATGCATACCTCGGGCGACGCGGCGTAAACAATTATGTCGTCCATATAAAGCTGCATAATATCAGAGTTGATTAATTCTGAAAAAAATATAGCTTACGAACCGAATGAACGCAGCTAGCGAGTTCTTGAATCCGAAAGGCGCTTTATTAAACTCGAATAATCTCTCCTTTGTGACGAAGGCCGTATACGACTTGCTTTGCTCTTCCATAGGCACATGGAAAAATCCGTTTTCAAGGTCCATTATGGTAAACCCTCTTGTTTTGTTTTTTGGGTTTAATATAACCATTTTAATTTTAAATTGGCTTGAATTCCATTTATGGGTTTGCCCTTTTAATTTTTCCCTATTTTCTTTGGGTTACAGATTTTGTTGTTTATTCAGGGGAAATTTTTGAAAACTTGGCGGGGTTATAACTGATTCTGCTGAAAAATTCAAATGTTTTTAACGGGCTCGACATCATTAAAACTTGGTTTTTGTTTTTTTTGGGGGGATTCAAATTTTTTTGGGTCCTTTTGGGTTGATCAAAGTTCTGTTTAATTTGGATCAGGGAATGTTTTGAAATTCTGTTTTAAAAGGGAGTAAATTTTTCTTCATATGGTAAAATCACATCCTTTCCTTGAAAAAACTATTCTCTAAATCTCTTTTTGGTTTTTTTCTTTAAAATTTTCCACAGATTTTTCCCTTGGGGGGCATAAAGTTTAAATCCGCATAATTTTAGGGAAGTTATCAAAAGTTTTAGTCTTTTATTTTCATGTGGAGGGGAAACAAAAGAAAAATTTTCAATCGATGGCAAATGCGTCTATATAACGGGGGAAATTTTTGGGTTTAAAACCCAAAACAAAAATTACCAATTTTTGGGTTCTTTTAAAAAACGAAAAGTTTTAATATTAGCTTGGAAAATGAATCTCAATATTTCATATATCATCCCAGAAAATTTAGCAGATAGCCTTGCTTCCAGAGGCCATTTTTACTCAACTTCTTTTTTTCAAAACCGTTCATTCGATTATTGTCATCTTTTTGGTGAATATAGGGAGGCTATTCAACTATAATTCTATATAAAGACACACCTATTGCACGATTGCAGCAAATAAACGCAACATTCAGCACGGTGTCGTCACTGGGAGGCACAGCGTCTTTAAACGTACCTCACCTTTAGGGGTCCAGCTTGAATCAAGTTTATGATGTGCCTAAACAACTAGCATGCATGTCCCCCACCTAGCTTACAATCCCCCCTCAGTCCATAATGTTGGATCGAAAAGTAGTCGCAAGAAGTTACTCTTCGGTAACCCATCGGCGCGATGGAAACCCATGGAAATTGTTGAGTTTCCAATGGGAATAATCACCGTTAAAGAAGTAGCAAGAACATGGCTCGTAGCTCCTATTTGTCGACTTTTATATAATTACGTACAATCAACAGGGTGGCCCTTCGAATGCAATTGGTATTAATATCGACGGCTAGCCTTTGTTAGCAACGGATTTCATTCATTCTTTATTCTTTGATTCATGTTTGCCATTGAATACTTAGTATCCCCAGCGATCAAAGACCAATTATGATGTATATTTATGTGCAGATGTACATTTATGACTGGCAGCGTAGTCGCGTCGTTCAATTACCTCCCTTAACCTTCCCCCCTTCGCTCCACGCTCCACGCTCATTCCTACCATCCATTCACATCCCCTACTTCCTCCCTCGCCCACCTTCTTCGTCCAAACACCCTACTATTCGCATCGACATCGACATCGACATCGCGGTGTGTGTTGTTTATCTTTGTTTTCCTTTGTATGCACACGAAATGTTTTTATTCAGCTTTTCTTTAAATGTGTATGGGTATTCTGCATGTATGCAAATGTGTGAATTTGTGAATGTGTGTGTGTGCACACAACTATCCAGTTTTGTACGTGTGCGTTAGTGTAAGTGCGGCCATAAGTTCTGTAGGGTTCTGTTCTCCTCTCTTGGTATAAAATTGGCCTGGCTGGCTGGCTGGCTGGTCGTTCTTTTTGTATTTATTTATTTATTTGAATACCCTTGCAGGCAGGGCAGTGCAGAGCAGGGCAGGGCAGAGCAGGGGTCTTAACGGTTTTGTTTCGGTCGCTGGAGAAACTACCAAAAACCACCAGAACAACTACACACGAGTATTTTTTGAAAGCGAGATTTCATTTGAAAAGAAACGCCAGGCGAAGGAGTAGAGTATTGTGGCATTTTGAAAAGCTAGAACATCTGCAATCTAAATGTACATATGTACATATGTACATATGTATGTACATATATCACGTATACGAATAGCCTTTGGCCTGCACTAGGAGACCCCACATTGCTTACCCAACACATTATTTCGTGTATGGGTTTTTTGATCTTTTTAAACCATTAACCGAATTCTAACAAATTGAATACTGTGCTGTTTGGGCAGGGTATTTGGGGTATCCTGCAGTCGAGACATTTTTCTTGCATTCCCAACACACATTGACGTTTGAATAAAATAAAATGTCTGAGAGCGTGTATTGCACATACATACAGACATACATACATAGATACATACGTGTACGTTATAGCATTTACGGCGTAATTACTCACTCACCCACCGCATGAATCGAGACGGTCGGACGAACCGAACGAATTTACATACATATCTATCTGTACTGTATTTATTATTAAGTTGATGAAAGTTGATTCGGAATCTTCTTACCATACGCTGTCTAATATTTGAACTCTTAACTGTTCGCCTATTAAGAAAGTTAGTTGTCTTTCCATCTTGACAAACGACTTACTCGTCGAGTAACGTGGGATATGGGATATGGGATATAGAAAGGTGTAGCTGAAGGAAAACGTTAAAGTATCAAATATCCTGAACTCCTGAAATTAATCAAACCAAGTATTTGAATATAGCCATCGTACACTGAACACAACAAATTTTAATTAAATCTTTTTCAAGTGACTTTTTATGAATCACTTTATGTATCACCAGATTTGTAGCTAGATCCGCAAACGATCGCAAAATGAAGCCCAACGATTCACCAATGCGTTCACCAGCACAATGTATCATGCATCATGTATCAGGTGCCATCTATCATGTTTTGAGTGCTGGTGAATGACTATGATGCATTCCGTACGATCGCGCCGTCGTAAATATAATCGCCTCAGAACCTGTCGATATTGGCGTCGAAGCTTCGCGACTCTCTTTGTAGCACCGAAGTATATAGCTAAATTTATGATTTATTATTTATGTGTTATTGTTTTGCGATTTAGTGCACACGTGCATCGACTCACTACTCTTCCTCTTTCTTTCTTGCAGCAGCTTATGAATGTCTGCACTGTTATAGCTACATGTGAATTCATCCAATAATACGTTCTTGAGTTCCTCATAGGTGCACACGCATTCAGCTTCAAAGGAAAAGCTTAGCTACACCGGTCATTTTTCCTCTGGCCTGTACATACTTTTGCTTTTCAGTAAGCTCATATGCGTCGGCATTTTTTCGAAAATCTCAAACCATTTTCTATGGGAACCGATTTTCCATCACAATCGCTCACAACTTTTGCAAAATTATCTGGAGCGATCTTCATTTTGGATTTCTCGTTGCTCATCGCAAAGCACTTTCAAACTTATCAGCTTTATCATTTGATCAATTTTGTCCTCAGTATTGTTTTCCGCATTTTCAAAATCTTCCATCTCGTTTTGCACTCGGGCGCGACGTTCCTGGTACAGCTTCTTCCTTCTCTCTCTCTTTCCAGTGCAACGGCGGCGGTGTTTGCATCATTTTGCGGCTCCTTTCGACTTGTGTCTGTGTACCCGACGAGTGCTTGTCTTTTCTGTTTAAAGTGTGTATCACACACAACGTGTCTGTGCGTGTTTTTCTGCTTATGTACGTACTGCGCACGGACAAGGCGACGCTGCGGCGCGACTATGAATTTCACAATTTTTCAACCAGATTAAACGACCGATCTTTTTATTAAACTCCGTGTCTACTGTTATGCTCACAGAATTTGGATTGTTCAACTTAATGTTTATAGCCACCAACAACAACTTTACAACTTTATGTAGCTACAAACAACAACTTTAACAACTTTTCAACAATCCTCTTCTTGCATCAGCTTCTGCTTTCTTCTTTTTTTTTTTCACACTCCGAGCTCTGTATTCGACGCGGACGAGCCCCAAATGTAAGATTAATAATAATGTATCGTTTATTAATAGTGTTTTCGAATAAGAGTACAAAGTGTATGATTTAAGATGTGTAATTAATGAGTCTGTTCTTCCGACTTTTTGTTCAACTTTTCGCTTCTACTTCCAACAACCGACTCCCATATCGATAACCCCCTATCGATTAGCTCTTTTAAATATCAATTACGTCTGGTTATATCGCTTAGGTCTTATCGATGGTATCTTAAGTTCAAATGTTAATTTAGCTGGGATAGTGCTAACTACTTGATACCCTGTCTTTTACATACATATTAGAAAAACACACACACACACACAAAACAATTCGCCTAGGAGCACTGCTCTGCTGTTGTGTTGTGGCGCTGATACTGTACCATTTTAATTTATTAGCTTGTACATACATATGTATGTACACATAGTACATACATATGTACTTATGTACAGATCTGTATGTATATAAATTCATGTGTGAAAGTTGTGCAAAACTTGGTCGGTGGTTATTGATACTCTTGATACCTGACAGCAATCAATGTTCTTTACGCTGCGATCATCATTAAGGCTTGTTTTTGTTTGATATTTGTATTACAATTTGTGTCCTTTGTGTCGATCAAAAAGTTCTGTTGAATGATCAGAAATGAATGATAATTCTGATTTTAAAATGAGTCATTTCATTCATATGGGTCACAAAGTGCACATTTCCGTGCTGATCCTTTTCGAAATAACACTATCGTCTATCTCTAACAGTTCTTTGTGCTTTACGATCTGTTCACACCAGATGTTTATCCGCACTAAAAATGGGCATAGTATCCGCATAATTTATGAAGCAATTATACATATGTAAATATGTACATATATGTACATGTGGATGTATAACATAATTATGAATAAACTCAATCAGGAGTGGCATGCGTCTATATCCAACGGAAATGGTAACGTAACGCCAGTAACTTACGGCAGATGCCTCCGCGGTTCTTATACAAAAAAAACGAAAAGTTTTTACATATAATAGCTTGGAAAATGAATGCTCAATACTTCATATATCATCCCAGAAAATGTTAGACAGATAGTCCTATGCAATTCGCAGAGTGCTGCGATTTTGTAGCTCAACTTCTGTTTTTCAAAACCGTTCATTCGATTATTGTCATCTTTTTTGGTGAATATAGGGGGGCTATTCAACTATAATTCTATATAAAGACACACCTATTGCACGATTGCAGCAAATAAACGCAACATTCAGCACGGTGTCGTCACTGGGAGGCACAGCGTCTTTAAACGTACCTCACCTTTAGGGGTCCAGCTTGAATCAAGTTTATGATGTGCCTAAACAACTAGCATGCATGTCCCCCACCTAGCTTACAATCCCCCCTCAGTCCATAATGTTGGATCGAAAAGTAGTCGCAAGAAGTTACTCTTCGGTTACACATCGGCGCGATGGAAACCCATGGAAATTGTTGAGTTTTCAATGGGAATATTGACCGTTAAAGAAGTAGCAAGAACATCGTTCGTAGCTCCTATTTGTCGACTTTTATATAATTACGTACAATCAACAGGGTGGCCCTTCGAATGCAATTGGTATTAATATCGACGGCTAGCCTTTGTTAGCAACGGATTTCATTCATTCTTTATTCTTTGATTCATGTTTGCCATTGAATACTTAGTATCCCCAGCGATCAAAGACCAATTATGATGTATATTTATGTGCAGATGTACATTTATGACTGGCAGCGTAGTCGCGTCGTTCAATTACCTCCCTTAACCTTCCCCCCTTCGCTCCACGCTCCACGCTCATTCCTACCATCCATTCACATCCCCTACTTCCTCCCTCGCCCACCTTCTTCGTCCAAACACCCTACTATTCGCATCGACATCGACATCGACATCGCGGTGTGTGTTGTTTATCTTTGTTTTCCTTTGTATGCACACGAAATGTTTTTATTCAGCTTTTCTTTAAATGTGTATGGGTATTCTGCATGTATGCAAATGTGTGAATTTGTGAATGTGTGTGTGTGCACACAACTATCCAGTTTTGTACGTGTGCGTTAGTGTAAGTGCGGCCATAAGTTCTGTAGGGTTCTGTTCTCCTCTCTTGGTATAAAATTGGCCTGGCCGGCTGGCTGGCTGGCTGGCTGGCTGGCTGGCTGGCTGGCTGGCTGGCTGGCTGGTCGTTCTTTTTGTATTTATTTATTTATTTGAATACCCTTGCAGGCAGGGCAGTGCAGAGCAGGGCAGGGCAGAGCAGGGGTCTTAACGGTTTTGTTTCGGTCGCTGGAGAAACTACCAAAAACCACCAGAACAACTACACACGAGTATTTTTTGAAAGCGAGATTTCATTTTGAAAAAAACGCCAGGCGAAGGAGTAGAGTATTGTGGCATTTTGAAAAGCTAGAACATCTGCAATCTAAATGTACATACATATGTACATATGTATGTACATATATCACGTATACGAATAGCCTTTGGCCTGCACTAGGAGACCCCACATTGCTTACCCAACACATTATTTCGTGTATGGGTTTTTTGATCTTTTTAAACCATTAACCGAATTCTAACAAATTGAATACTGTGCTGTTTGGGCAGGGTATTTGGGGTATCCTGCAGTCGAGACATTTTTCTTGCATTCCCACACATTGACGTTTGAATAAAATAAAATGTCTGAGAGCGTGTATTGCACATACATACAGACATACATACATAGATACATACGTGTACGTTATAGCATTTACGGCGTAATTACTCACTCACCCACCGCATGAATCGAGACGGTCGGACGAACCGAACGAATTTACATATCTATCTGTACTGTATTTATTATTAAGTTGATGAAAGTTGATTCGGAATCTTCTTACCATACGCTGTCTAATATTTGAACTCTTAACTGTTCGCCTATTAAGAAAGTTAGTTGTCTTTCCATCTTGACAAACGACTTACTCGTCGAGTAACGTGGGATATGGGATATGGGATATAGAAAGGTGTAGCTGAAGGAAAACGTTAAAGTATCAAATATCCTGAACTCCTGAAATTAATCAAACCAAGTATTTGAATATAGCCATCGTACACTGAACACAACAAATTTTAATTAAATCTTTTTCAAGTGACTTTTTATGAATCACTTTATGTATCACCAGATTTGTAGCTAGATCCGCAAACGATCGCAAAATGAAGCCCAACGATTCACCAATGCGTTCACCAGCACAATGTATCATGCATCATGTATCAGGTGCCATCTATCATGTTTTGAGTGCTGGTGAATGACTATGATGCATTCCGTACGATCGCGCCGTCGTAAATATAATCGCCTCAGAACCTGTCGATATTGGCGTCGAAGCTTCGCGACTCTCTTTGTAGCACCGAAGTATATAGCTAAATTTATGATTTATTATTTATGTGTTATTGTTTTGCGATTTAGTGCACATTCTAATTGATATGTCCGCATCATGTATCATGCATCAGGAAAATGGATCGCCCTGTTTTGACGCTCCTCTTCTGATGCATGAATTTCTGCACCAATCATGTGCGTTTGCCAGTGAGTAATCCATCACTGATCCCTGATCAAGTTGGCGCCGTAAACGCGCCCATTGATCGCCCAGTTTGTGGCCCTGAAAGTGAAGCTTTCGATAACTCGTTACTTAGTCACCTGTCGCTCGTTTGCAGGTCCTTTCACGATAGTCGACGAGATTCTACTCGTTGCTTGTTGTATGTTCGTCCAATGCTGTTTTTAAGTGAGTCCGCGAAACCTCTCGCGAGACATCAGTCATCGCTCTCGGTTTTGTCTCGGGAAATATGTATGTACATATGTAAATCCACTGCACAAGAACCAAAAGTACATACGTACGTTATTTTGTACATACTCGTATGTACATATGTATATTCAGTCTCCGTCTAGAGTTTATTTATTTATTTGCATTCGTTTGGCGCTAATTCTCTTAGTCTGTGGGAAAATTGCGATTATTTATTTTTCGAAACTTAATAATTTCGACACACACACACACACACACACACACGTACATCGGTATGTACACTCACAGAGAAGCGCGAGGCAAATGGAATACCGAATATTGGATCTAGGAAGGAGCCACAGCCACAGCCACAGCCACAGCCATAGCCAGAGCCAGCCGCCATTCGTAGGCAATTTGAGTTCAAAAGACAAAAGGTTAACGGTGTCTGCCAGAAGTCCGATACTTAATTTGTTTGCCAGTCTCAGAAGAGACACTAGCCTATGCCAATATACACACATACATATATACTGTGTGTGTGTTTGGTTGTATAATACTTTCCTCTGCTTGCGAGTACATGGCATGTACATTTTGCCATGTAAACGTCGCTGTTTTTGGTTGCCTTGGACAGAGTGGAACGTAGGGAAAGATTTAGCCCCTCGGAGAACTTAGACAATGGGGAATCGCAGGGTAATTCGTTAACAAAGCCTCGCTACTTGGGGGAAAGCTGCACAGCAAACACAAGAGGTACAGGAGGTACAGGAGTGCAGGAGCTACAAGAGCACAGAGCGTAATCGCATCAGCTGTGTGGCGCTGCGCTGCGCTGCGCTGAGCCGCGTTGCATTCCATTGCATTGCATTGCTCGGCAATCAATATCAATTTAAAGATAAGCTCCTGCGAATGCGAAAAGTTTAAAAGCCTCTCTGTGCAGCGAGGGGCAGGCATCTACGGCATGGCATGGGCATGGCATTGTACTGGCCTGTAAGCTGCAAGCACTGGAAAAGCTAAATGCATCTTCAAAGTCTGTTTCTTCTAACGAGTACTCCTCGAGGACAAGGGTATGTCTTTGTCTCCGTCCTCCGTCCTCCGTTCGGTGCATATGCACTTGTACTTAGTCCTATACGTGCTCGTAGTGATAATCTCCATCCATCTTCCTAATGCCCTTGCATACGTACATACTTATAGTAAGTACACAGTGGAACAGAAGGTTCTCATGGTCTGGTAGGGCACATAGATATACTTATAGGTACATATGCGGATCTGAAGCTTAGGATTATATATTTTTATTTTATTTTGATTATCTCTTATTGTTTTGCTAATTCAAGATGTTGCTCGAGGGACCAAAAAGGTGTTCTATGGCGTGGTTTCAGTTCTCTGCTGCCTCCCTACTCGTGGGGCTCGGCTGCTCACCTCGTCGGGGTCCGAAAATGTTCTAGCAACAAATACACAGTCTTTGGCGACGCTCAACGCGGATCGAGACTCGAGACCCTTCTAGGCCGTCTAGGTCGGAAGATTGCAAAAACAACTGCATGGCTTGGGCATGATTGGCAGCACATTAAAGCTTGAGCTCCGCTGTAGCTTGTCATACGCCTTATGTTTCGAAATTCTGGGCCATCCACAACTTTGAAGGTAGGACAAATCCGTAAACGCACCAGCATACAGAATGATCATTGCGCTCCTCGAAGACCCTCCCCTTGAAAAGTGGAACGGAGAACCCTGTGATGAGCAGTGAGGTGAGGTGCGGGCAATGGGAATGGGTATACTCTTGTGTAACGCACTGTCCACCTGCTTGGAGTCTTTTTTATTGGGCATTCTTTCCAGGGCGAGAGTGTGTTTGCCGCTTTTTCAGTTGTTTATTCAGTATTATTCACTATTTCAGTATTATTATTGCGAATTAGGGCAAGGAGTTACCAGTAAATACTCGCAACAGTAAAATTTAAAATTCGATTTTGAACTTTGATAATTCGCCTTAGCTTTCTAATTTCATGTCCTGTCAGATGCTGGGAGCCATGCGAATTTATTTTTGGATACTTATTTCGTTCCTCCTGCCTTATGCTAACTCTCGCACGCTCCCATTCCCTTTCTTCCGCACTCTTGCTCACCACCTGTCTCTCTCTCTCTCTCTCACTCAGTCCCTCTCTCTTTTGAATGTGACTTTTGTCATGCATTTGTCGCCGGTGCTGGCTGTGTGCTGTGTGCTGTGTGTTGGGTGCTGTGTGTGGGGTGCTGTGTGCTGCCCTTGTCGTAGTCGTAGTCGTCGTCGTCGTCGTCACTGGGCCGGAAGTTGGTTTCAAACTGTTGGCAAATGAGTTTCCGTTTGCGAGGGAGGTTTCCTGCCCTGCCCTGCCCAGCCCTGTCCTCGTTATTGTTGTTGTTGTTGTTGTTGACTCTTGCTGGCCTGCCTCTGGGTTTTTTGTTCATTTGCCGTTACACACTTGCACAGTTAGCAGAAGTTTATTAATTTGCTTCGCCTTGGGTTTGTTTTGTTTTTATTTCGTATAAATGCCCAACGCGTATTTTTCGTATTTGTGTATCAGTGTTTGTGTTTAAGGGAGCTCCCTAGATGTGTGTGTGTGTGCCTCCCTTCTTGCCCATATACCCGGTACTCAAAAGAGAGTACAGAGAGAGGGGTATATTGGATATGTGTCGAAAGTGGATGCATATGACACCCAGGATATACATATATGTATATATTCTTGATCAGCAACAATAGCCGAGTCGATATTCGAAATTTAACGCGCCTGCTCATTCTCTCTCTCTCACACACGCTCTTCTTCGTGCAGTGCGCGCCCTCTGGCCGAGTACCGGGTAGAAAGTAGACGTTTCCACAACGTTCCCCCTCGTTCACTGTATTTTTTTTTGCCAACGAGAGAAGCCCAATGTTGTTTTGCTATGCATTGACCCCATATCATATCCATATCCCCTACCCACCACCGTATTGGAGGCCAGCCTTTATGCGTTTCTTTCCCTCAGCATTTTCGCAAGATATCATAAACTGCATACCATGATATTGCATCAGGAACCAAGTCTCGATCTACGTTGTGCGTCGCCAAAAAGTGTAGGCAGTGGGTCGCGGTCAGAGGCGAAGGATAGCCTAAAAGAGATCTGAAGCGCCGCACGCACCCTGTCTGCGGGACATCATGAAAATCCCCGCCATAGAAGAGCTTTGCTTAAACTCAGAGGAAAATGACACACTTTTCACTCCCATGGCTGGCAATCTGTGCGTTTGCGCAGTGATAAAATAATTCACTTTGTTGGTTTTTCCTGGACAGAGTCGCAGGGACAGTCAGGAAGCCAGGAAGCCAGGAAGTACTGGCACAATACTGCCTGATGCCAGGCTCTTGTCATATTAATGGGCACCGTACCCCTTTAGCCCAGTTGTAGCCCAGATGTAGATGCATTAAAGTCGCTGTCAATGATGCCCGCCCCGACAAAGAACACATAAATGATTGATTGCCCGATTGATTGAGTCATTCAATTACAAACCAGGCCAATTCAGGTCATCTTCCGTTCCCGCTCCCGTTCCCATTCCCGTGCCCCTTTCCGTTGCCTCCTTCTCCTTTTATCGAGTCCGAGAATATTTTAGATTACGCGACCTCGACTCCTTGCAGCGTCAGTGTCCCCCCACCCCCCACAAGTACCTACATTTGTCAGTCCATATATGTACATATGTACTTGTGTACACACAACCATGACGTTGGTTCAGCTTACATTCATTTTGCATTCATAAATGGATCTTTCATGTCATTCGATGCTGCCGTGTATGTCGTAGCGTTTGCTGCATTTTCCTCTTTTCAAAATTTGATTAACGAGTATTCCATGACGAGTGTCAGGGCATGCCAGGGGCAGCATGTTCAATGCAATGGGTATTGGGTATTGGGTATTGGATAACGATAACCCAATAAGGATATTCACTCGTGATATTGCCATAAAGACATCCTTTAAACGCAGATTTGAAAGATCTAGGAATATATCAGAAAAATACCGGTAATAATACCAGAAAGTACTATAAAGATTGAAATATCGTACGAAATTTGAAAGCTATTCGAAGATTTCTCCATTGGGTATCCGATTCAAAAGCGTGTGCTGGCGGGAGATACAGTAGTAACTGTCCTAATACGTATAAGAATACGTATACGTAATACGAATACGTATACGTGATTTCGAACAGATAATTCTTGTTGTCTCTTATTCGAAAGATCTCTCTTTCTGTTTCCGTTTGAGTCTGAGTCTGAGTCAGAGCCATCCATCCGGCGAGCCATTGTAGGGCCTCTCTCTTAGGTCTCTCGACTTCGGGCCAACATTAATCGGAACGTTAAAGTGTCCGATGACGAAAATTGTATTTCTCAAGGGCTCATGCGAGAGGTAAGAGCGTTTCGGCTTTACAAAAAGATGAAGAAGGAGAGACTATTGACAAGTGGTTTATGAAAGTCAGTTCCTTCTTACGGCAGGAGACTTCTGTGGGCTCAGCGTTCCTTCAGCATCCCGAGCCGTAAAAGAAGCCTCCCGAGCGATTGCAGTGCTAAATCAGTGAAAGAATCCATTTTCCAAATTCAAAATCTTGAACGAATACAGCTGATGCAATAATCAAAGAAATCCTGTGTTTTCGCGCCAAGTTTATCTGGGGGTCAACTCCATCCCAACGACAACTAACCGGCACCTTAACCCGGAGTCGAGAAGCCGGCCTTAGTCGCTCACAAATGCTGCTATTAAAGAACCGAATGCCAGCCACTGGCACAACAGCAGAGCAGGCGACTCAACTTGATTGGAACGGCGGGGCCTCTCCGGAGGAAAGGAGAGGGGGGAAAGGAGAGGTCGATGGGTCGATGGGTCGATGTGGGGAAAGTGCGTGTGGTAATGTCAAAATGGTTATATGTACAAGTTGGCGTTTGGCACACGGACACGCACACGCACACGGACACGCACACGGACACGCACACGCACACGCACACGCACACGCACAAACAAATAAGTAAGCACGCACACAAACAGCGAAAAAGAGAAAAAGAAACTTGCTGGCAGCCGCCGCCCCCGTGTTTCGTGTGTTTCATTTAATTCCCACTGGCAGCAGCGGCAGCTGCCAGCCGGCCAGCCAGCCAGCCAGCCTGCCAGCACTGCAGTGCAGTCCTTGCATGGCTTTGAGCCTCTCCTCTCCGACAGATTGCAGCTCCCAGCTATGATCCGTTGATAAAAATAAATAACATAACGTACATATACGCAGCGCAGCGCAGCGCTGCGTCTCGCTTTGCGTCATTTGCGACGTCAGGAGCCAACAGGAGCCAACAGGAGCTCCTGGGTCTGGGATTTGGGGGTGTAGATTTTCCATCTCCAGTGACTCCGGCGACGAGTTCTATTTTTAAACAATCATCAGTTTTGTTTTCGTTGTATCGGTGCACTGCATACGTGCAACATACACACATACATATGTATGTACATACATGTGTTCAAGTAATTAAAAGTATTTGTATGGTATTCGTGGAAATATATGTACATATGCACATGCGTGTGTTGGAGATTCCCAGAATAACGGTCTGTAGTATCTGTAGTCAAAAAAAAAAGTGGAAAAATCAGGACAGCAACTACGCAGCAATCTAAAGTCCCGTTCGTTTTTTCCTGAGAGGGAGAGGGAGGGAGAGGAGAGTCGTCTCCAGGCCCTCCCTCGGCTCTGGGGAGCTCTCAAGCCTCGGCTTCGGAGCTTCTCGAGCTCTCGGCTCTCTTCAGGTCGAGTCGAACCGCGTCATGGGGTGGCGCATCGGCGCATTTGCATGTATGTGTGTAAGCCGGCTGTCGCAATATATGTATGTGTGATTGTATGCAAATTTTCATTTTTATCGCTTGACCCGAATAATTGAAAAACAAGCTAAAAATAGAGAGATTTCTCGGTATCAGAAGACATCAACAGAATAAACAAAAGGACTGATTACAGCTTACAGAAATAGCATACTTTGCAAATATAAGGGAGAGACCCACTGAGGCACTGAAGCCAATCAATCGATCCCTCTTCGTAAGTTATATATACTTTGTCCCCGGGGAGTGGAACGGAATGGAATGGAAATGTGGGGGCAGCTCTCTTCACCTTCAACACAGATCACGAGGGTAGACCATTAACATTGGACTCTACTGTCACTGCTGATCTTCGAGTAAAAGGACCAGGTCCAGTCCACCATAGAGGCGTACCACCAACAGTGCTGTATGATAATGGCCAGCTCCGGATTGATTTGGCCTGTTACAAGAATAGGAAATAATTCTGATGGGGTTTGGATGTTGATGATGGTTCTAGAATCTAGATTCTGGAATGCAGAATCGAGTTTGTCTTAAGCACTTAAGTAATTCAGCACAACACTTGAGTAGATGTCGACTGCAATCGAAATTCAAATGTCGCTACTTTAATTAATATGTTAGCGTTTTGTTGTCCTTGCAGGTCTTCAGCTGCACACGCCACCCCCTGCTCCAGAGGCCCCTGGCAGAGGCAAGTGGCACCTGGCGAGAGGAGGCCCTAGGAGGCATCATCGAGCACCAATCACCGTCGAAAACCAACCGCCGTCACGCGGAGGCCATGGAAACGTACTTTGTATGAATAGAGGGCCGCTGTACCGGAGTCCCAATCGATTCAGAAAATTCTGAACTCTGAATTCTGAAAGGAAGGATATTTTAAAGAGCACCGCGACTGTGGAGGGGCTTCGCTATTGGTGGGCGGGTGGCGTCGCTACTAGTGCCACTTGGTGGCAAAGGGGCGTAGAACCACCGCATCTGATCGAATCATGAAACATTGTAAGAAATATTCCACACTTTGCCGTCACCGAATCCGCATGGAATGGAATCCTTAGACTTTTCTCTGTTCTTCTCTGATTCTCTGATTCACAGCAAATGTTTCCATACACAAGGACATGATGGAATTCGGCTAACTGCAGCAAAAGCAACCAACTGAAAAGCGAAGCAGCCAGCCGCCTGCAGCACAATTGTGATCCAACTCGTGGGATTACGCAGCAATCAAAATTTAAGAGCGGAACCAAACGCACAACCGAAGAAAGCAATTCGCAGGATATACTCCAATTCAGCAAATATTCCAATATTCCAATAGCAGTAAAAGAATAGTTAGATTAGAGACTAGTAGCCATCATCATCAGATCACCATCTCAGACTCAGCGACGGCGGCTGCGATACCGAGACCCTAGCGGGTAACGCGGCCATGGAACCTCCCGGTGGGGTGCCACCTGACAAGGATCGACAGCTAGTGCTCAGAAATTCAGCTCAGTCGGCTCCCGGTTCCGTTCCCATTGTCGTTGCTGCACCCATTGCCGGACACGGAACAACGTCAGCGGCTGCGAACCCTCAGCAGCAGTCCAGCAGTCAATCCACGCACTTGCCACAGTCCATTAAGCCGACGACACTGAGCCTGCAACCACATGGAGTTGTGCATGCCACGGCCACGCAGCTATCTCCCTCGGCCGCCGCGAACAACAATGCAGCGGCAACTGCGGCAACGGCTACGAGCAGCGGGAGCGGTAACGCCAACAGCGGCAATAGTCCTGCGCTGGCGTCCACCGCCACAGCCATATCCGCCACAACGCAAGCAGCGACCGCATTTAGCGGCAGTTCCGTGGGCCACCATCACTTGCAACACCACCAGCATCCGCACGCCCATTCACAGCCCGCAACGCACCAACAACAACTGCTGCATGCGTTGCCCCATCAACAGTCCCAGGCGGCGGCACCAGCAACGGCGCCAGCAGCGGCACCAGCAACGGCAACGGCGTCACACCACCATCATCACAGCTCCATCTCCGGGCCTGGTGGTTCGGGCAGTGGAGGACTGCTTGCAGGGGCAGGCAGTGGCTCCGGAAGTGGCAACCCACAGCAAACCATTGAAAAGCTATCACGACCAATGGCCTTCGACAAGGTGGGTAGAGGGATCCCAATACCGATATAGACATAGACCTAGATACAGATATAGATAGATGTACTCAAATATTCATTTATTTATACTTTTATGGCAGATGGAACTGCTGGTGCGCGAGATGCAGGATCAAGAACATGGTGTACCCGTGCGACAACAGAAAATGTTCCTTACATCTATACCATACGCGTTTATGGGTAAGGGGGTGTAGCATCATCATCCATAATCCATTAATCGTTAATTACTTACAGGATACGATCTGATCGAATGGCTTATGGACCGATTGCAAATTGAGGAATCGGAGGCTCTGAACATTGCCAACCAGCTGTGTCTGCACGGGTACTTCTTTCCGGTGAACGACTCAAAGACGCTGACCGTGAAGGACGACTCATCGCTGTACCGCTTCCAGACCCCCTATTACTGGCCGTGGCAGCACAAGGCTCCGGATAACGTGGAGTATGCCATATATTTGGCCAAGCGATCGCTACGCAATAAACAGCGCCATGCGCTCGAGGACTACGAGGCCGAGGCCCTGTCCTCACTGCATAAGAATCTGAAAGGCAAATGGGATTTTATATCGATGCAGGCCGAGGAGCAGGTCCGCTTGGCCAAGGAGCGCAAGAAGGGGGACAAAATCGTTGGAGACTCGCAGGAGCGGGCCTACTGGCGCGTACACCGTCCACCTCCAGGCCAGTTCACTCCCCTGGAGCCCTGTCCAGTGCCGTCGCGCGACCGTCAGGGCTTCAAACCCAACAAGAAAAAGACTGTCGACGATGTACAGCGAGAGGTCGACTATTTGGGCAAGTCCCTGAACCGAACGCGAATGAAGATGTCGCAGGCCTGCGAGTCACTGGTCTGCTACTCGGAGACCTTCAGTGAATACGACTTCTTTCTGCAGCCGGCGTTGCCCTCGAATCCCTGGGTTACCGAGGACATTACCTTTTGGCAGCTGAACAACACCTTCGTGGACATTCCCACTGAGAAACGAGTGAAGCGGTGGGCCATTTCGATCGAGGAACTGGTCTCGGATCCGACGGGTCTCCAGGAGTTCACGACCTTCCTCGAGAAGGAGTACTCGCATGAGAACATTCGTTTCTGGATTGCTGTCAACCGCTTGCGTCGATCCGCCCACTCCCAGGTGGCACGGAAGGTCAACGAGATCTACGAGTGAGTACATCATTTCCCTGTAATGATTAGCTCATTAGATCATTATTGGTTGCCATTTTGCAGAGAATTTCTGAAGCCTGGAGCACCCTGTGAGATAAACATCGATGGAAAAACGATGGAAAGTGTGCTTCGCGGTCTCAAGAACCCATCGCGCTTCACCTTCGATTCGGCCTCAGAGCACATTTACATGTTGCTTCTGAAAAAGGACTGCTACCCTCGCTTTATACGATCGGAGCACTACAAGCGTCTGCTGGACACTGGCATTCAGCCCTCGTACAAGAAGCGTTTCTTCAATTTCGGAGGCGTCAGCGGAGCCAAGAAGAAGATGACAGCTGCCCTGTCCAGCCAGCCAAACCTGGGGGATGCGGGGGGATCGAAGGGGTCCAGCAGTGCGGCAGGCGGCACGGGCTCCATGATGCAGGCACCACCACCTGGCAGCCTGGCACGGCGTCGTGGCAGCGACCGCAGTCTTACGGGCTCAGCACATGAGCTGGCTGTCATTGGGGTGAACAAGGATGCAGGTTCCAAGGTACCGCACTCCCATTCCCAGAGCAATCTCAGCGAGATTCCTTTTAGGTAAGCTGGCTTTTGAGACCGCTGGAGAGAGAGTGTGCGAGAGAGTGAGAGAGAGGCTGTGTGCATTTTACATTTATCAATTGATTTATTTATCACCTAATTTGCTTCGATTTTTAACAACCAAACAAACGCCTAGGTTAGCAGCATTTATTTCTGGTTTTGTTCTTGTTTTTAAATCGTTATCAAGCGCGAAGCCTTGCGTTTTTATATACATATAGATATATTGTAGTACATAACACTTATAACTTATTTATCATTGATTTACTTATTTATTTATTGTATTTTCACGGTTCACGATTCACGATTCACGATGCGTTCGACCTTTATGAACATTCCTCAAAATTCAACAACAACATTCGAATCGAAACATGCAATCCATTTGAACAATTGATAACCAAACAATACCGAAATACGATTATTACTGTGTAATGTGTAATTAAATATATCATACAATATGTCATACGTCACACACGCACCACTGCAGTAGCGATTCTATTTATCGAGGCGATATGCCGCAGCCACATCGCCACATGGCGATCATGGATGTTGGGATCTATGCTGCTTACGGCGGGAATCGCGAAAGTAGTTTACAGGCACTTCCGTAAGACATACATAATTTCTTTTTGATTGGGTTGATTATTCGAATCGCATAATATCACTTGTAACAAACCAACAACGAATTGTTCAAAATCTATTATCCGTATATCCACTATATGCTAGTGTTTCTCCTCTCCTATTGTATTGTCGTTCGATCTGCTGTGACCCCTGAGCCCTGTACCCTGTACCCTGAACCCAGAACCCAGCCTCTGACCCAACCCGTTCTTCCATTTGTAATGTTAATTTTGTGTTTGTCGCTCTCTCCCTTTCTACCCCCACAGACGAATACGAATATGATACATACATTAATCAGCTCATTAATGCTCCGGTTATCGCGAATCGCAAATCGCAAAAAGTGCGTGCTCCGGCTTTTGGCCGATTTAAAACCGGTTGCATATTCAACTAAAATATTTCAATTTCCAAAAGAAAAACTCAATTTGCTATCTAATGCACTATCTATAGGGATAACCGGTGCACACCGATTTCATAAGTATGGATGAGTATGGTACGATCCGTAGAATATGATCTCCAACTGGTTGTGTTCCGTTATGGGAACTAGATTCATTTGCACCAAATTAAGGGCACTCTTAGAAGAGTTTGGAGCGCTTCTTCAGAACTTTCAGAAATAAAATACAAGACTCGATCTATCGAAAGGCACATCATCGTCTATGGTAAATCGCGATTTAAGTGTACTTTGTAGCCAGTATGTAACCGTTAACCGAATGGCAGTAGTTCAAATGAGCTTAGGGTGCCTTCTTACAAGAAATTACTTGTCGATGAAACTTAATGATAGTCCGTACCAAGGTTGGGCTACCGTAGCTCACGAGTAGCTGTACAAACTGATGTTCTTTTTGTACCGAATGGGGAGTAGGCGACCCTTCCCTTCCGACATAGGTGATTTATGTAAACCCAAGCCCAACTTTTGTTAATGCTTCACCTTAAACTGTTTTCCATTTATGTTCTTTCCCGACTTTGTTGATCATTTGTTGCCGTACTGCCATGTTGTCGAGAGCATTTGTAGTATTTCTCGGACTCTATATCCCGTCGGACCCCTGTGTTATCCGTGTCTTTTTTCCTGGACTGTCTCCAAAATACATACATACATACTCGTACACATAGTTGCCCATTGGACCAAAACATCTCAGACGAGAGTAACGCGAAGCTCAAACGTGTAAATCCATCGAGAACAGATCCGCAAACGGTAGCTAGCTTCTCCGAGCCTTGTTGGGACATCTTTCACGAACCGACTTTATGTTCAAGCGAGCAGTGTTTAGTAATAAAAGTAAATGAATTCGTACATTTCAGAATGTAGTGCGTCCGCGAACTTTCGGCGAGTCTTCGGTCATCGTTCCCGGCTGTCTATTGCCGGCTGTGCCGCGTTTCCAGCTCCGTTTACGAACATCTAGCGATTGTTTCGTGTTTTGGTCCTTTGGGTGACGACATACTATTGTTTATTTGAATGCTCGAATGTTTGCTATATTGTTACATGTTGTTTGTGCATTCCGATGTGCATTCGTTTCTGATCTGGTTCTGGTTCTGATTCTGAGTTTCTCCTGTGCGCTTCCTTCCTTCCTCCCATTGTGTATATCTTCTGTTGTTGTATACATACACACATCACACATACATACATATTTATATAGTACATATACATATACTCTTAATGTCACACACACACACACACACAAGTATCGTATCCGGTTGTACCCACAGTCTACTGTCTACTGTCTACTGTCTACTGTCTAATTGTCTAAAGAAGCTTCCAATTCCAGAAAGAGCCATAACATTTTGCTATCTTCTCCGTACAGAGAAAACCCAAAGACGAAGTCCACCGGTCTCGACACGTTGGAGTCCACCACAGCATTAGCTGGCAACAGTAGCGCCGTTTGTCCCTGGGACGAGCCGGTGGCCATACTTCCAGCAGCTCAGGTGAAACTCTCTGTGTGTCCCTGGGAGCAGGATACTGTAACAGATCCAGCGCCGGCGCCGGCGTTAGCTCCGATTGCGGTACTGTCCAAGCAGACGGCTGTCACCGTACAACCACTGCGATTGACTAGGTAGGTAGATAAACGAGTCGCTTAATTATAAATATAATTATATATATCTATATCTACGTTTATATAGCACTTCGTCGGACAACAGTGATGTGGCTGATCGCCTGCAGCGAAATCTAGGCATTCGCCACCAAAACACCGTCGACAGTGGAGAAACGAGCATCAAACGTCTGACTCCCAACTTTACGGAACAGCGTCGGGCATCCGTATCCTTCACTCCAAGGTAGGTGAAGCAGTTGTCTTGTGTTCTCTTATGTTTTATGTCTTATGTTATGTTGTATTTTTATTAGCCGCAGCTCCGACTACCAGTTTGGACGCCCAGCCGGTGCATGTCCGTCTACCACATCCACCACGCCCACCGTTGGAACCCAAAGCGCAGGTGTCGCCAGCAGTAATCTCACGCCACTGCAGGCTAGGAGTGCCGTCTTTGGAGGTGTCAGTGGCGGCAGCAGCTTCGTTGCAGTTGCAGTTGCCGCCAAAGATCATCAGCCACTACCTGGCTCGGATGTGGAAACCGAAGTGGAGGATGAACTAAACAAGCTGTCACAAGAGTCGTCGACATCGGAGTTGCCTGTGCTTGTGACTCCCACACCCACACAGACCCCGCCGCTCATAACGAAGGTCACGCCACCGCCCGAGGAGTGCATCCCCATCCAGGCAGGTTCGATGACGAATTGCTTGCAACCGCAGCAACTCGTTGAGAGCTGCGTGACACAAAGGAAAGAAGTGAAAGAAGTGAAAGAAGCAGCCCAGCAGCAGCCACCATCAGTGACTATGGTAAAAGAGGTACAGATCGAACTGATCGAGTCGCGTGCCTACGAAAAAGATCTGGCCACCACGACGCCCACCATTAAGGTTCTGGAGTTAGTTGCAAGTACTCCAGGCTCTTATATCCGCTTACCCTCGGGCCAGAGTCAAGAAGCACTAACGACAACCACCGAGGATGCCGCATTGGCCGACGACGACGAAACGGAGCAAGCAGCCCCAGCCCAGGCGCAGGTACCCTTGTCCGAAGTGTCAGAGGCTTTGCAAGATGAGCTTTCTCCCACCACCGATGAGTACCAAGAAGGACTGCAGTTTGGTGGCAACGACACCAAGGACGTGGTCGACGACTTTGACAGCATAGATAGTGACATACAGCTCGGCTATATACCGCCTGCTCCCACCCCTGCTCCATCCATGGCGCCCCTGGCTGAGTTGGACGTAGACACGATGGTGGACGATGATCCAGCGGACGAGCCTGCCAGCAGCACAGAGTATCCGGCAGTGGCAGTGGCAGCAACAGCAGCGGTAGCTCCCACGGCAACAGCAACGGCAACTCCGACATCCAGCCATGACGAGGCCCGCAAGCGCCGCAAGAAACGAAACTCTGATGGGAAAAAGCACAGCTCGCAGGATGACAAGGATAAGGATGGTGGAAAAGATGGAAGCGGAAGTGGCGGCGGAGGCGGCGTCGTCGATCCGGAACACAATGCGGTGTGCCCCTGGGAAGACGAGTTAGTATACAATACAATGAGTTTCTCCCCTTACCCCCACCCTGGTTAACGCGCTATCAATGTATGTATGTACCTCCAATAATCCACAGGAACGTGAGCACTAGCGATGGAACCTTCGTGAAGACATATGCCACATTGGGCTACTTATGAATAAAACCAAATCTGTTCAAGACGGTGGTCAACAAGTTGCTGAAAAGGAAGCCGCACAAGCAAAAGTAGGGTCTGGGATAGTGTTTTAGCTTACTAACTTTATTATACATAGTACATATATGTATACTATATGCTTATATACTTCGAACATATGTATGTATGTGTGTTCTATATGTATGTACGTATTTGATTCATGAGTGTATGTACATGTAATGTGTAATTGTTAATTGCTTCGTGAGTTCAAAGGGCAGACAGTCGCAGTTTTGTTGTCTATTGCTGAAACTTCTTCAACATACGGAAAACTGAAATGAGAAACGTCTATGAGTACATACCATATGTACTATATATACATATGTATGTATGATCTAAGTGTATATGAAGGAACATACTCTTATTGTACAAAAATTGAAAAGTCTATACTATGTACTCTCTTAACAAAATAAAAATGATAAATGATAAATGAAGAATGATAAATGATAAATGAAAAGCAACGTGATGGAAACAAAGAATACGAAAACATCTATAAATCTAAAAATATTTAAAATCAAATAATCCTCCTCCAATCACAATTGACATGTTTTGTGGTGACCAACTGGAAAACTGAAGAATAGACAACAAAAAAAAGAGAATACCAATACCAATACGAGGATTGTAGATTCGGCAACAAAACAGATAGATCTTTCATTCATTCATGAACCTACAATGCAATATATACATAAATGGAGTTGGAATAACTGAATCCCTATGAATAATAAACAATTAACAAGCCTATTTGGGGATCTACAAAGAACAAAAGGACATCCCGCATGTAACTCCCATGGAAATCGTTAGCATTGTTTAAGCGTAGTGCCTTTTGCCTAGAAGTACACACCGACCATTAACCGACCTCTTAATTTTGGGTTATCCATCAAGACCTTCGGCTTACAGACCGTCGTAGACATAGACATTGAACTGAACTCAAAACAATAAGATTATAGTTTGGCCTAATTGGCTGTCTTCTATTTTGTGTGTCTATCGTTTGGTTGTTCAATAAGTTAATTCGTTAATTCGCATATATCTATGTATTGTATTGTTAATTCATCTGTTTCATTTCACGGGTGCATGCAACACACTCACTCACGAGCCCCCAGGGTACAGTGTGCAGTGCAAATGAAACATATCCACACAAGGAGCAAACCACCAAATCACAACTTTTACCATGCGTATAGTAGGAGTATTATGTGCTGCCTGTCCGCCCAAAACAAAAACAATCACAGTAAACGAGCTACGCTGCATACCATACGCCGTACACCGTATACCATATCTACAGTGAATCTTCAACATGTCGAACATTTCTTTCACCAATACAAACACACACAAACCTATGAATGTGTAGATCAATATAATCAAATAAAAATGAAATCCTGGTTGTTCGCGGCTAATACCTTTATATAACATAGATCGATCGAAACAGAAGAAAAACACAAGTAAAACTTAAAGGGAAAAACTATTAAAATCTAAGTATATTTCTACTTTCATTTCGGTGTGCGTTGTGCATTGTGCACTGTGCATTGTGCATTGTGCATTAGCTACTATATTTACTGTACTGTACTGTCGAAAACCGCTTGCTGGTAAACAATCTTTGTATAAAATATCTAATATCTGAGCTAATCTATGCGTGAATTTTCAAGTTACTTCAATTAAATTAAAACTAAAACACTCAGAAAAAACACAAAAACAAAAACACTACAAAATGTGCTCTCGAGAGAACACAACACAGAGTTACATTCAGAAAAATAATTAGATAATAAAGTTGCGTATTTGTTGGATTTTTTGGAATGAATGCAAACAAAAAACTATAAAAAGTATGTATAGAAATAAATAAAATAAAATAAAATAAAATAAAGACAAAAAGGTCTGTGCCGTGCGTACAAAAAAAAAGATGTGTACATGAAACCACCGTTAACTTTGCTTATGCGAGCCGAGCAATTAAAAAAAGTTAAAAAACAAAAACAAAACCAAAAACTAAAACTATAAAACGATCAAATTCTGCTGCAGCATTAGTTGGAATGTTGTTGTCAAATATACATAATCCGTGTACTAGTGAAAGCAGCTTCGTAGAACAACACCAAAAACACACGCAAAAGTTGTAGTCAGTGCGGAGGTAATATTGTATTGTTGTTGTTTTTTATGTATGTAATTGTACTTTTTTTTGTAATACGATTGTTGTAAGAAAAGAAAATTATGCCAAAAACAAAACAAAATAAATAGTTAATTAAGGAGTTTACAAGCAACATTTAAATACAGAACAGAACAGAACAGAACAAAGCAGAACAGAAAAGATATGAATTACTTTACCACAAAAACAAAACAGAAAAAGAAACAGAAACAAAAAAAACCATAACAAAAAGTTCCGAAAGTTTTCAAATAGTCGATGGTACATATGTTTAGTATATGTATTTGTTTTAATTGCATATGTACTTATGGTATGCTTACATAAAAGTACATAAAATCAAAATAAAAAAATAAAAAAACGAATAACGAGTAATAGTGTGCGGAGGCAGTCGAGACTTCACGACTTGAATATACCCGGTACTTGGTAAAAGTCAAGTAATAGATATCTTCGAGACCATCCGAAATTATCCGAAATTTTCCGAACTTATCCGATTATCCAAATCTGTAGTAGCCAAAAAATGACTACAAAAATCCTAAGACAACCGAAAAACGGACAAACGAACCAACAAATGAAATCTTAGAAGAGCTTAGAAGAGAAAAATTGAACTCAATCCAGGTACCGGGTATAAATATTATTTAACAAAAACAAATGAAAGCAGCTCCTGGAGCAGCCACACAAAGCGCCATTTTGATAAAAAACCAAAAAGAAAACTTAAAAACTAAAAAAGAAAAAGAAACAGAAACAGAAACAGAAAAACCGATTTAATAAAGATACAGAATTACTGTGTACTAACACCAGAGGTGGGGGGTGATGTGATTGTCATTGCCCTGCGAAGGATTTACTTTAATTTCTGTGTAATTAGTGCTCATTTATCACTAATTAGTGGAGACAGGAATGTGAAAAACAATGTGCTTATAAGTTGCCAGAGCTTTTACTAGTAGAGACGCCATTTAAATTCTGATTCTGGGTTTAAAAATACGAAACAAAAAAACCAAAAACAAAAAACAAAGAAACAAGAAAACTAAAAATAAAAATAAAAAAATAAAAAATAAATACCATTGTGAAGAGTGCAACCAAAGTGTTTGTTATTATTAATGATTCATGTCGTTCTATATATTGACAATGAATGGTAAAACACATACATACATATATATTATGTATATATATATTTAATAATTGTTATAGCAAATTTAGTAAATATATTAAATTAACAGAAAAGCAGAATAATTCATTGTTTGTCTATTTACTATGCCATTGAGAATATATATTGTACGAGTATGTGTAAGCATAAGTTTAAATCCAAATAAACCTATACATAAAAAATGAAATTATACAATACATGAGTACATATTTATGTATACATACTACATATGATGCATACATATATATACATATAGGTGTATAGTATTTAACATTATTTCAAATGTTTAAAACATGGATGGAATATTTTGAGAACAAAACTAAACCAATGACAAAGAATCTGCAACACCTGCAAACATTAGTCGGTAAACCACAAATCAAATGTAAAACAAATTCATGTAGACTGTATTGGAAAGGAAAGGAAAAGGAAAATTCGAAAGGGGTAAAGCGATAAACGAAATTTGATTGGTTTGGACTGGGACTGGGATTGGGATTGGGGCTGGGATTGGGATTGGGATTGGATTGAATGATATCAACACTCCTCCATTTCGAAGAACTTGCTAACTCTCTCGTAAGAAAGATCGATCTAAGTGGTATTCAAGTTGAAAGGAAAATTATTTGCACAGTGCAGAAAAACGTGTTATAAAATTATTATATTATACATAAAATATATACATATATTACTGAACTATGCTGATGAAATTTAAGCCCGACAAAAATGTAAAAACCCAAAAACAAAAAACGATTTAAATGAAGTACAATAAATATTCAAGTGAAGTAAAGGGCTTTCTGTTTTCTGGGATGTGGTTTATGGATGGGATGCGATCCATTTCTGTCTGTTTCAGGTATTTTTTAAATCTGTTTTAAATCTTTAAGCACATACATAACATAAGTACATATGTACATATGTACGTACATGCAATGCACAAAGGATAAATACTTGTAACTGACTAAAAAAAGATACCCTACAAGGCGGAAGCACAAGCCAAAGGCTCCAGCACAACGCACACACGTGTGGGTACAGCACAGCTTATTGTTCTTATTTTTATACCCGGTGCTCGAAGAGAATACGGGTATACTCGATTTTTGGTGGAAGTGGAAGTGGATGTGGATGTGTGTCCGCCCAGAAGGAACCATTTCCGACCCCGTACTGACCGAGTATCGGGTATACAAGTAGAGTCGCGGCCTCAGCTGCGGCTCACAACGTTCCCCAGAGCAGTTGTGTGCCAGATAATTCAAAAGTAATGAGGCGTCGAAAGTGAAGAAAGAACGAACTCATGCTCAAAGCAACAGAAAAGGTACATACATACATATGTACATACGAGTGTGCACATACACACGTACATGTATGCAGTTAAGTCGTCGCTTCTTTAAAATACATAAATACAATGTCCCGGAATGAGGACATCCGTGTTATACCCAACTACAGTACGTATAGTATGTAGCTTCCTACAAATCTACTGCCTCCTACTTTGTTAGAAGTACGCAGAAGCAAAACGAAACGAAACAAGTTTTAAGTAGTCCTAGGTGCGATATGTGCGATATGTGGGATAGGAGGAATAGGTGGGATAGGTGGGATAGGTAGGAGGATATCTGCCATCTCTCGGGGTGAGTGTACTCGTACTCGTAGGTGAGGCCAGCTAACAAAGGCCAGGAAGGGATTTGAAAGTCATATGAGCGAATTTTCATACGACACTCCCACTCCCACTCCCACTCCCACACCCACTCCCATAGACAGGAGAAGGCGTTCTTTTGTCATTCTGTCCGTCTGCCTGTCCGCCTGTCCGCCTGCCTGTCTGTCTGTATGAGCATCTTAGTCTCACCTTAGTAATATGTTAGTACGTATACGAGTAGATTCTGTTATACTGCCTAATTATTTAGATTCTAGGATACTTGAACATCCACAACAAATGAAATCCTGTGTAAGTGCTGGGGAGGGCGTTGATGAGAGGTACTCTTCTTCGTTTTCCCTACTTCCTAGTACTCGTACTCGTATGTGCGTCTTGCAAGACCTTTTGTTAAAGAGTTTTTCCTCTGCGCTGCGTGTCAGTCAGGCATGACCACCACGTCGCGTGATCAGGTATCAATAGCCTATCAATTATCCAGCCATCCATCTATCTTTCAGCAACGCGAAGGCCCCTTAACACCTCTGAGTTGCTCCTTTCTTGGAGCCCTAACCAAAGCTCTAAGAAAACACCTCTAAACTTAAAAAAAACACAACTCAAATGGTTTTTAATTTAATTTCAGTTCATTTCACTTTATTGATGTGTGTGTTTAGATAAAGCGCTTATATTGGTAAATATAGAAATTTATAGGTATAGGCATATAGGCATTAGTATAGGAATAGGTATAGGTATAGGTATATGTATAGGTATAGGTATACGTGTGTATATATATATCGCTAAAAATACTATTAAAATTCTAAAATATTATTTACTACCGAGGAGACACCCTGCATTACATTCTGCTTACAATCTACTGATCGTCTGGTCAAATTTGCGTCCGCAGTAGCTGTCAAAGAATCCTCTTGCGGGATGCGCTTCCATTATTAGTCGATGCGGCGACGGCGGTGGTGGTAAGCCTATTCTGCAAGGGGGCAAGTGATGAGGACGATGTCACTGTAATTGCTGCTATCATATTTTCCATGACCCCGCCGCCGCCGCCACCGCCGCCACCGCCGCCGCCCCTGCTTGCAGCATCAGACAGAGACAGAGACAGAGTGCATGGGGTGGTGTTGGTGGTGCTGGTGGTACTGGTGGTACTGGTGGTACTGGTGGTACTGGTGGTGGTGTATGGCGGTGGAGATGGCTGACGGCTATGGCTATCGGTGGATTGGCGTTGGCTGCTTGGCAATGCCAGCGACCGGCAATGCCTTTGCAGTCCCTGGAGCTGTGGCTGTGGCTGTGGCTGTAGCTGTGGCTGGAGGTGGAGCTGTTGCTGGGCCACCTTTGGGGGGTAAAGCAAAAAACTTCCGGATGCAGACGCCTGACGACTGTCGCTGATGTTGTTATTGTTCCTTCTGACAGCAGTCCCCACACTTCCGTACTTATCCTGCAGGTACTTTTGCACATTGATGTTGTACTTGCTGCGGGCATTGGAAGTGCAATTGGAATTGGAATTGAGCCCAATTAGCATTAATTGTTGGCTTAGCTGATCTTCATTGTTCTCGAGCATCGTCAGCCCCCCAGGCCCCCCAGGCCCCCCAGGGGGGCTGCTCGAAGGTAGCACGTCCGGTTGATATTCCTCGCTCTGCCTGATGATTGCAGTTTCCCGTACGTCAGAGGCAGTGGCAGAGGCAGAGGCAGAGGCAGATGGCATGATCCTGTGATCCTCTATGACGTTTGATCGGTTCAAATCGTACCCTTTGGACGTTACATTGAGCTTATCTGGTGTAATATAATATAAGACATAAAAAAGGACATGTCATTATGGGTATTGAGAGGGTGAGGTTGGGGGTGACCTACCTTTGAACTTGCGCTCTAAGGTAAGTGTTTCGTCGCTGTGTTTTTGTGCGCCATAATCATCCTCTCTGCTGCGCAAAGAGTTCGAATTCCGCGTTGCCACATTATTGCCGCCAATGGCCGAGGGCCGATTGCAAAGGTATCCCATTATTGCATGTGGATTTCTGTTTCTGTCTATACTCGTTATCAGGTCAGAAAATTTTCTGCTTTCGGCTGTGGGCTCGACCGATCCGGGTCCATCTGTCGCTTGATTTTGGAACGTGTCGAGCAGAACCTCCGTGCCCCCGGCAACGACTACGCTGTTGCTTACGCCATGCCCATGGAGGACCACCGCTCCAGCATCGCTGGAAAACTGTTGAGCGGAAAAGTTAATCGATCGCAGGTGGGTGTGCTGCCGGGGATGGAGATGGAGATGCTTGAACCGCCTGTAGATGCAGTAGGTGACCATCGACAGCAGAACCGAGACGCTGATTAGGCCCAGGACCATCAGACAGATGATGACAAAGAGATTGCTGTTTAGGAGCAGATCCCGCTGCACGCTGGACTTTTGCACCACGAGGCTCATCTGGACGGCATCCTTGCCGCCAGCGTTCTCCGCCAGGCAGGTGTAGACACCCTCATCGCTCTTCTCGGCACCGACTATGGTGAGTCGCGAGGTGAAGACATCGCGACCAAACTGTGGATCTCTTGTCGATCTTTTCTCTTCCCGGAGCATCTCGATGTGAACACGCTGATGGCGTGGACCCATGGAACCCGTGGAACCCGTGGAACCCGTGGTGGAACCCGTGGTGGAACCCGATTTGTACAGTTGCTTATTGTAGTCCCAGGCCACGACCGTATTCGGTGAGCCGTGCACCCGACACACGAGGGTTACATTCTCCTTCGAAGTGTTAATGGAGGCACCGCGTGCCGGATAGACAATCTTTGGCTTGCAGGCAAACGCCTCCGGCTGATCCTCGATCCAGAGCATACTGCGCAGCTGCAGCGGATAGTGGCAGGCCGTGGGCGGTGTGTACAGGTTCATCTTGAGTACGAAGTCACGAAACTCCTGAAGATCGCAGGTGCAGTTCCATGGATTCTGGTCTAGCGACAGGGCCGTCAGTCGGCTCAAACTCTGAAAAGTCTCCCTGTGCAGCACCCGAAACTGGTTGCCGTCCAGATAGATCTGTGAGAGGAGCGGCACTTCCAGAAACGCCTGCGGATCGATACTCACCAGGCGATTGTGTTTTAGCTCGATCTTGTGCAGGTACTTCAGATGATGGAAGACACCGCCGCGCAGGGTCTGCAACAGGTTACCGTTCAGCACCAGGGCCCGCACCTTGGTCAGGCAATCGAAGACATTGGGAAGCAGTTCTCGCAGCTGATTGTTGGACAGATCCAGCTCGATGAGTATCTCCAGCTGCGTGAAGCTTTGCGGTATGATCTTTTGCAGCGTACTGTTGCGTATGAACAGCTTGTGGAGATTCTGAAGCTGCGTGGCCAGAAAGGCGTTCTCCTCGAGGGTGAGTATCTGGTTCTGGGACAGATCCAGCACTTGGACCTCCGAACTGAGATACTCCGGTACTCCGCTGAGACTCAAATTGCGGCAATCGGCCGTCTTCTTGCCCGAGTTCCACTTGCAGTGACAGTTTCCACAGTCCATTAGCCAGTCACCGCGCGCGGGTCTCGGCCCCGGCACGAGCCGCAGTAGAGATACCAGACAAACCCATTTGAATAGCAGTAGAAGTATCGGAAGACGAAGACGACGGCTAGTGAGGCTTGAGCTTGAGATGACCATTGTGATGAGCATTCCTATCACCGGCAGCTGCCGCCTGCTGCCTGTGTCACATTCTAGCTCATGCTCTGCCTCTGGCGTTGATGCCCACTTATGCCGTGACCTTCTGCAAATGGAAGGAACACGTAATGCCCTAACCATCTGCTTCCACAGGAACCATCAGGAACCGTGGACCTGGGACAACTGAATCTTAGTTGCAATCGATGTCCCCTATCGCGGTCCCTGGTCCTCGTTTGTGGATTTTGAGTCTACGTTTGAAGTGCGTCTTGCCAGCACCATATCTTCATGCAAATCAATTGTGAGGGGCTGTGGTTTATGTACCCTTATGTGTGCCTTTATCGTTGTGTTTTCCAACCATCCATCTATGCAGTTTTTGCAGTTCAACATTCGTGTGCGTAGTCCTGAGAGCTGTGCAATATATGCATCCCGTTGGACTAAAATGAAAACGGATTTACATATGCATATCTGTTTTTTGTTAAGTACTATACATAATTATTTGCATGGTTCTACGATTGCGTGTGTGGCACCTGTACTTGTGAAACATACATGGATAGACACAAGATACAAGCGAGTATCCCAGCTTAAAGTAAAGATTAAAGATTAATGTTCCCAAATCTATGCTAAATCTACTACTTCTCAGAGTTTTTACCGACCCGCGCGACTGAATGCCAGTTTGTGATTATTCGTTGTTCTTTTGCTTCTGACATTTTCGGTCCGTTCTTGGCCTTATTGTTGGCAAAGCTTTTGAGCGCCATTGGCCACTGGCGATTGGGGATTGGGGATTGGGAATTCATTGGCAACATGCTGCTTGGCGCCTTGTCAGTTTCACCTTCGTCCCTTGACACACGACTAAGCACAGATAATTTCATCAACACACATAAAAAAGAAGGAAAAGAATTTAGAACACAAGGCTGGTCGTTTCAGTATTTCCCCAGCCTTTTCAACGTTTTTACACTTTTCTTATTCGCTGTCTTTAAAATATTTGGTTTTGTTTTTGTCCGCACTGACACTGGCCATGACACGGGGCACTTGATTGGCTTGACTCGCAGCACCACCTGATAATTTCCCTATTATGTATAAAGGAGGGGCACACGGCTTGACCGTGTTTATCAAATACAATTCACTTTGTGGCGTTGCCCAACGTTTGGCATACAATGCTAATCAACTGGGGACTCGGCTCACTATCGTCCCGATATCATCTTTAATAAATACTCTTATGTATATAAAAATTGCATAGTTTACTTTAGGAAAATTCCAAGCCAAGGTGAAAATGGAACCAAAACACTGCGACGCGCCAGAATCACGAACAACACGACACTTTTCACGAACAACGAAACGGTGTGCCGATGCTGGCGTGCCCCCAACACGTTCACGAATAACTGTTTTTGATTCCCGTTATTCACATTACTTATACGCCCTCTCGTTAACAGTAGTGCCAACAGTGTCGTTAACGTAACAGTGGCATTAACAGTGGCATTAACATAGCGCATGTCAACTAGCATTTTAGCTCTCTCTTCGCTCTGCTACATGTTATCGGAAAGGCATTAAACTGGACTGGACTGGACTTGAACTAGCTGGTGGGTTGGGTTACGGAGAACGCAGAGAACAGCGGCAAACCAGTAGACATTTGATGATTCGCGGCACCCGTGCCGCGACCGTACTAATAGCCGGTAATCATTAATTTCATAAATCTTATCATTTATGTAACTTATAAAATACCTATATTTTATACGACATTTGACTTAAACGCCGGATCAAGCCAATGAGTGCTACAAGCTCTCTATCTACCTCTCATTTAATTTTTTCGGTATCGTCCGAAACATATCTCTCTTTCTCTCTCTCTTTGCACACCAACGAAGTAGCGTCCAACCGTTATATCTCGCTCACTCCGCCAGGGGGCGCTCACTAGACGGGGAAAAGCGTGTTTGAGAGAGACAGCAACCATTTGTAACACAAACTCATTTATGTATTCCAGAAGATATTAAACATTCTTTATTCAGTCAACGCCATCATAATTATTGGATATTTTGTCTACAGGCCAAATCAATCTGGATCTTGCCATTATCATACAGCACTGTTGGTTGTAGATCCTTGCTGAACGACAGGCCTGTATAACGTTCGATGTCTTTGATGCGGTGACGCCTATCGCGGAAGCTGCCACCACCGTTGCCAGTGTTTTTAATGATGTACGCCTCTATGGTGGGCTGGACCTGGACCTTTGACTCGAAGATCAGCACCTTGAAGTAGTGCGTCGGAATGGGCGTGACAGTAGAGTCCAGTTTCCTGTACTCCACCCACCATGTGCAGCCATTGCCCATGGGCATGTAAATGGGACCGGTGTAGGAGTACACCGATCCGCATTCCTGTGTCTTCGAAGTCACGTACTGCTCCAATTCGTGCCAGATCTGCCGCTTGAAGGCCCTGCCCATCTCCGCGGAGTCATCGCCCAGCAGAAATACATCATTGTAGCGGAGCAAGTCATCTGGCAATGCATTCGCATTCCCATTCCCGTCTCCGGCGCGAAAATGCTCGATTATCCACCTGGCGCTTTTCATGTCTTGGCCCTGCGACATAATGTAGTCCTTGTGCACCACCAGATTTTCTGCGCTTGGTAAACCGTACTTGATGAGATCCAGCATATTCGCAACGGAGGGCTCTCCGTCTTTCTTCGGCTTTGGCAACAATACCTTGTGCAGCCGTGGAACTAGCAGCTGGCATAGTTTGTCCTTCAGCCCAACTGACCGATTCCACAGTCTACCCTCGTGATCTGTGCTGAAGGTGGAGAGCTGCCCCCCATGGAAGGAAGTTACTACCATTCCATTGACGAGGGATAAAGTATATATCACTTACAAAGGGATAAAGCCTGTGCCGATAGTGATACAAATACGGATCCCTCTTTATCGCTTCGAATAGGTGGATTATGGACACCTCGTGCTGGACAAAGGCACCGCAGAGAAGGCCCGACACACCAATCAAGGCGCACATTCCAAAACGTTGTTGTGGATCGGACATTGTTTATTCGAGTAATTAATAAAAATGTAAATATTGAAGTTGAAGGGAGGTGAAGTATTTGTTTGTTTATTTGTTTTACAGGCAAGAATGTTGAATGTTATCTAAAGCAAAGCCTACTGTTGCGATATCACCCAGAAATCGCCTTCGATTTTCGTTCCAGCCACCATGCAGGTCGAAAATTGGAGCAACTTTTGAAGGCAATATCGATGGAGCTAGGGCATGGGGAATCAAAGACTCTGTCGTAATGTGCCATAAGTGGAATTAAAAGAAGCAACTAAATTCGCACGTATTTATGCCAACACCACACACAAGGCCTGTTCATAATTATTGCACCATCAAGAGTCCTGCTGACGCCAGGTAAAACAGTGTTCAGATTTCCTTCGCTCGCTCGTCGTTTCTCCCTCTTTTTGTTCTCCCAGACGGGCGTTGGCGTGCCTAAATTAGTTTGGGATTATGCCACATCAACGCCCCGCAAAATCTCCACTTTGGCACGCAGCCAACAATGGAAAGGCTTCCGGCCAAGGGCGTCGACTTCGGGGCGGGGATATTTTTTAATTATGTGCTTCAAAAACTCAAAACGAATTAACCATTAGAGGACAGTCGTCGCACAAAGTGTATTTCCAATTCGGATATGTGGCTCATTCTAGTTATTATTAACTGCTTAAACCCTTCTCTTCTCCCACTGCCTGCAGTTGCCGTGCACCTAAGTCGATTTAACGTTTGATTAGTAAATACATACTATATAGCACAGGGCATAGCATACTATGCAAAGGGAATAACAGATCGAAATCAATTCAAAACACGCGCCCTAATCAAATGTAGCCGACTTTTCAACAGGAAAAAAGCTGTTTTTAACTTGAATATATCGAAAAATAAGAGCTGAACATTTTTAGAAAAAAATTAACAAGGCCTATTTAACGGCTTAAGAATTTGTTAGTTAAGTGATATTTAATATTTTTAAACTCTTGTAGCTCTTCAGATTCGCATTCGTACGACAAGATCGTCCCAATCAAGTCTTCGCAAGCCATACCAGTATATTTAAATAAAAATTAGTAATTGCCTTTTACTGACTTTATTTGTTAAAACCTTATTTAGACCTTACCTTGTAGAAAATTGATCTATCAATCGGATAAAAATATGTGTTCAGCTACGGAAGGTATGGCTAGGACAGCTAGCAATATCAAATCGAAAATCAAAATCGACGAATATGATTTTCAATTCTTGGCGTAGAACGATTAACCCATTGTAGACCAAGGGGTATTTTAATATTCCACAGAAAATAATGAAAATTTAATCATATTAGCGCAGTTCAGATGAAAGCTATCGAGGGGTATTTTGTAAGTAAATAGAAGGGACAAGATGGATCTACAAGAAGAATTTACACTCAGTAATTTATCTCGCCATTCACCTCAAGTCGCTGAACTGTTTAAATAGAGGGGGCTTAAGTGGGCTAAGTTCATTTTTTCATAAAATAAAAATTTACCATAAAAATCTAAATTTGTTCAAAAATGTCGGAAAAAAGGCATGCCATAAAGTAGATTACGGAGGTTTTTCACATTGGCGCTTCCATGGGGCTTATATGAAAAAAAAACCGCGAAAATTTTGTGAGACGCACACATAGCAAATGTGTAGTTAACGTGTAGTTACCATGTAAGGAAATGAATTTAGTGGAAATTGTTTAAACTTATTTTACAATGAAATCTAATAAAAAGGAGTATTTAAAATTTGCTAGTGTTGTAGAAAACTCATTGATCAATCGAATAAAATCATGTGCTTAGGACTGATTGTACTACCTAGTTAGTAATATTCAACCGAATATCAAAAACAAGGAATATGGCGCTACTTGAAAACAAATATGTCTCAGTATATTTACGGTTTATGTCGAAATTTTTGACGTAATTCGGTATATTTCTGAGGGTCACTGGACGCCAGCCGTATCGATAGACATCTGGTAATTGCTATCGAAATACAAAAGACTCAAGCCAGCCACAAATAAATTAAATTAATAAACAAATGGATAACGGCAAACTGAGTGCCGTTCGCGTGGCCGTTCGCGAAGCACCATTTCGCTCCTTCCTTGGCCGACAGGAGCCCAGCATCGTGCAGTTCTCGCCGCAGGCCGGCAACGTAAGTGATCGTCCACTCCCACTCCCACTGTACTGTAACTGTACCTGGACGCCATTTCATCAATATCAAATCCAGTAATAATAATAATCTTTGCCCTCGTCCCATCCCTGTGTGCCCCCGTGCCCCCGCAGTCACTGGTGGTGGACCAGAACGATTACCACTTCGACCACGCCTTCCGCTCGAGCGTCAGCCAGGAGCAGCTCTACGATGCGCTCATCCAGCCGCTGGTGGATAAGCTCTTTTGTGGCTTCCAGTGCACGGCCATGGCCTACGGCCAGACGGGCACCGGCAAGAGCTACTCCATGGGCATGGTTGCGGACAAAGAGGCTACGAAAGAGGAGCACCTGGGCGTCCTGCCGCGCTGCCTGAGGGACATCTTGGATCGGGTGGCCGCCCAGCAAGAGAACACCGCGGAGCGTACCCGGATTACCGCCTCTTTCATCGAGATATACAACGAGAAGGCTTTCGACCTGCTGGGCGCCTCGCCCATGGACCCCATGGTGACCTCGCGCTGTCAGAGTCGCACCTGCCTGCCGCTGGCCAGCCAGCAGGATCTGCAGCACCTGCTGCAGCTGGGGACGAGCAATCGCCACGTCCGGCGCACCAACATGAACGCGAAAAGCTCCCGCTCCCACGCCATCGTGACCATTCATGTGTGGCAAGAGGACGGCAAGCAGCTCTCCCGCATGAACATTGTCGATCTGGCCGGCTCTGAGGGCGTGCGCCGCACCGGGCACGAGGGTGTGGCCCGCCAGGAGGGAGTCAACATCAACCTAGGCCTGCTGAGCATCAACAAGGTGGTGATGGCCATGGCGGCCGGCCATGCTGTGATCCCCTACCGCGACAGTGTCCTCACCACGGTCCTGCAGGGTGAGTAACCCGCGACCCATCCATTTATGCATTATCCGATCTGATTATAATCTTTAATCTCTCATCCGCAGAGTCGCTGACCTCGCAGTCGTACCTCACCTTCCTCGCGTGCATCAGTCCGCACGGCTGCGACCTGACCGAGACCATTTCCACGCTCCGCTTCGCCAAGAGCGCCAAGCGGCTGCGCCTCAATCCCCAGCAGATGAATATGGCGCGCGCCCACCAGCTCCAGCTGCAGCAGAAGGTAAGCCATCCTAGATATAGTCGCTGTCAACGCAGTCGAGGATTACCTCGCGCATGAGCCGCTTGTAGAGGTCCTCGTTGCCGGTACCCAGGAAGCCGGCTCCATGGAGGTTAGTGCTGCCGCCCGCTTCGATCATATCGCTAATGGCCTGCAGATCGGGCACATCCTGGCCCCGCATTGTCACTATCGGCAGCACCATCATTGCGAGGAGGAGGCCCACGGCCGCCTTGGCACGTACCTGCTCCGCGAAGGCCTCTCGAGGCAGCAGCTGTTCCACGGACTCACCCAGTCTGAGAGAGGATAAGGATAAGAGGCATTACAGGATACGATTATCTTTAACTAGGATAGGGATTATATTAGGGATTAGGCCGCTCACCTGGTCAGCTGCTGGCCTAGCTGGACATGGTACTCCTCGAGCATGGCCTGCAGATGGGTCTGGCGGAAGGCGCGCGTGGTGCAGGTGAAGAGGAAGTAGGCCAGATCCGTTACTGGGGAGGCATAGCGCATCAGCTGCCAATCGATCAGGCGGAGGTCGAGCGGACAGAGCCTGTACAGGATGTTGTTGTTCCAGCAGTCGCCGTGGCAGACCACGGCATAGGGCTCGCAGTTGGTGCCGTTGATCAGGGGCAGGAGCAGGTCGAAGTAGGTTCCCCGCGAGAAGTACTCCCTCAGCCGCGCCCCGTACTCGTCGTCCGCCGGGGAGAGCAGAGCGCTGAGCGCACTCTCCTTGAGGTTCTCGAAGTATGAGGCGAGGGCGGTGTCGCCCCGCCGCTGCTCAAAGATGTCTACCATTTGGCGGAAGGGGAGCAGCCTCTCGGGGCACTGGCGCTTGGCCGCCAGGGAGACGGCGTGCAGCTTGCCGTAGGCGCGCATCACCAGCGCCACATGCTGGAGGGGCAGGTGTCTGAAGCGGTCGTGCAGCTGGAAGCCGGAGCGGCACAGATCCTCCAGTACAATGCACTCGTTGGGCTCGTCCCGGCAGGTGTGGAAGCAACGGGCGTGCTGCCGGAAGCGCTCCTCTTCGGGCACGCCCCACCGCTCCTGCAGCTCCTCCACAAGGGGCAGGAACTCCTCGTAGGCCTGCGACTCGCGCAGGAAGCACGGCCGGGCGAAAAACTGCTTGCGCCGGACGCTGTTCTGGGGCGGCAGCTTTAGCACCAGGCTGCGATCGGGGGGCACGCGCAGGCGCCACACCACGCCCAGGTAGTTGTCGCCCTTGGCGCTGGCTCGCTGCAGGTGATCGCTGAGCTCTGAGCTCGCGGGCAGGCTCTGCTCCGGCCAGAGTTCGCTGATCAGCTGCCGGAGGCGCACGGTCACGCTCTCATTGGGGAGATCATCCTGGGTCAGTTCCTCCTCCTCCTCCTGTTCCTGTCCCGGCGGCTTCTCCCTCTGCGGCTCCATGCTGAACTGCGCCACAGGCGGTCACATGAGCGGCTTTTATAGGATGTCGATGGGAAACCGCAGCAACCACAAGCGATCATCTACATATGCGCCTTCTCATGTTTCACCTTTCGCATTGCAGCAATCCATGGCCGCCCGCACGCCACACATCTTCCGGCGGCTAATGACCAGCTCGACGTCCGTCAAGCGGAGCAGGCCGCCGCAGAACGCTGGCGCAGGAGCCCCCGTTCAGAACAGCTCCTACCTGATGCCGCCCAAGGCCAAGGAGAGCATGCCCCTGGTGCAGCTGCAGCGCACGCGATCGGAGATGGGGCTGACGCCAAAGGCCAAGAAAAGGTGGGCACCTCCATTCCACTCCCCCCTTCAGAGCGTGCTCTGACCATCTCTCTTTCTGCCTCTCCCCAGGGCCCGCGAGGAATTGCAGCTAGAAATGACATTGGATGCGCCATCGGTCAGCGACATGTCGGAGAGCAGTCTCGTTCAGCCTCAAGATGTGAAACCACTGCCACTACCCATGCTCCACCTCCAGCGCACGCGCTCCGAGATGGTGCTGACGCCCAAGGGCGAGGGGAGGTGCGTACAAGATGGATGCTCTGCCGCTGTGACCCTCTCTAACTCGGGTCTGCATCTGATTCTCCCTCTAAATAGAGGCCAAGAGGAGGAGCTCCAGCTGGAGGCAACATTGGTGGAGCCATCGAGCGTCAATTTCTCGGACAGCACCCAGGAGGAGCAGGACTCCAAGGCAATGGCCCCCCCACCGCCTCCGGACACTGGCAGGAGGAGAAGCAGGAGCTTCTTCCACTCCTCTGTGCTGAGCATACCAGGGGAACCAGGCGCACAGCAGCAGCAGCCGCAGCAGCCTATGAGGTGCCTGTTCTTCAGCAGTCCCTTCAGTCCGATCAATCTGCAACCGTCTGACTCATTGGAGATGAGCGGCATCCTGCCACTGGAGACCAGTGTAAGGCCACAGGTGAGACGCTCAGCCCGCTTGAACAGCATGAGCAACATTATGCAGCCTCCGCCGGAGCAGCAGCAGCACCAGCAGCAAAAGAATGAGAGTGTGCTGCGCCGCAGCATGAGACTGGCGGTGAAATCGGAGAAGGGCGTCGTCAAAACCAGGGACTTGTTGACCACACAGATCTCGGGCAGCGTAGAAGCCCGTGGCGTTCGCTCGAAGGCGGCTGCGACACACTGGGTGAGCAAGCATCGGGTCATGTTCCTGAATCTTCTCAACACGGCGGAAGTTCGCGAGCTACAGAAGCTGCCTGGCATTGGCCCGAAGACCGCCTTTTCCTTGGCTATGCAGCGGTGAGTGAACAGCAGAGGTTTCACAAATAATTCCAAATAATTGCCGAGTGTTTGACTGTCGTGTCTTTTCTCCCGCAGATCCCGGCTGGGCGGCTTCCAGAGCCTGGCCCAGATTGAGAGCCTGCCCATCTGGGCCGGCAAGAGGTGGCTGCGCGTGTGCCAGGCCAACTGTTTGGATCCGTAGGAACCGCAGTGAATCATCCCAACCAACCTAAGAACTTTTTTGTGTGTGTAATAGTCCTGTCAATGTTTAATAGTTTTTTTTTTTGTTTGTTTGTGATTTTTAAATTTTATAGAAACTAGGGTAGGGTTTAAGTAAGGAAGCAACGAATCATCCCAGAACCAACCAGGAAAACTGAATATAAACATGATCTATGGAACTGTTTGTATTGTGAGATTCTGTTTTATATAGTCTCGATCGAAATAGTGAACTCTCCTCTCTCCCAATGAAAATTTTAAATAAACATTTTGTAACACCGCTACCTTTAAGTGATCCTTTAATGTTTGATGTAAACTAGCTTAAGATTAAATTCACATCATATATATGTACATATGTGTCATAATTTCGTTACTCAATTATTAGGTTTTAGAAATAAATTGGAACATTGACAAATCAGTGAACGAACTAAGATATAGGCAAAACAAAATAATCTGGATTGTATTCCTTACTTTGTAATTATGAAATAGACCCTGAAACCTATTTGGATACGTCATAGCCCTGTCGACAACCACGAGTCGAATAATATAGAATACTTATATGAACCGAATGAAAGAGATCTGCGGAGATATGGACACACTCCCGGCAAACACTCGACAAGACAGCGGGAGGTGACCTCATAGATAACACATATCGTGTGCTAAATTAGACCAGACCGTATGCTGTATTTATTAGCCTGCCACTAGCTTCTGTATAAAGGATTGGCTTAGAAGCTTATATATATCCTCGATAGTATAGTGGTCAGTATCCCCGCCTGTCACGCGGGAGACCGGGGTTCAATTCCCCGTCGGGGAGTAGTATTGCTGCAAGCCATCATGACTGTAGTTTTTTGTTTAGTTTTCCTCTTTTTTTTTTCTTTTGGACTTTAAGTGGAATAGTAAGGAATGATGTCAGATGTTCAGATTATATGGATTTGACCAATTTCCCGGTCTGCTATTTATAGTACCCCTGGTGTTTCTGAACATAATTCAACCAATCGTTGAAGTCATACATACATATGTACATACATATATATATTTTTTTGTACATAATTCCACCAAAGATTATTCAAATCGAATCATTATCATTATCATTTGCGTGCCATAGGAAGGAAACATCTCAACGGTGTCCATCTTCCTTTTCGTACGTGCGTGACTTTGTGAAGATTGGACTGCACTCATCTCTAGTTTCTGCCCAACGGCTGTCCCTGTCTTGCTTGCACTCTCACTCTCTTTTCCTTCTGACTGTGGGATCGACCACATACAGTTGTGCATGTGTGTGTGTGCAAGTTGTTTTGCCACCTTGCACAGTGCTAGAGGGAGGGGTGGTGACAGAAAATGTATCTTAAAGATATGTGTGTACATTTAGTTACTGCCAGGCCAAAACAAAGCCCGCAGGCCACCCTCTGCCCGTTTATCAACAGCAGCCGCTGCCGCAGCCGCTGCCCGATTTAGCGGCTCTTGTTTTTTGGTAAACAAGATAAGGACAAAGAGAAGAGCCGATCGATGGGAAGAGAGCAGAGAGCGGAGAGCAGAAAGGAATCTAAGTTGCGTTTTCTGATTGGAAATCGCTTAAAGATAACGCCCGAATATAAGCGTTGGTGGCTGGGGGCAGGGGCAGGCGCTACAAGCTAGGTACAAAGTGTATCTGGTTAGCCGCAGCCGCAGTCGCAGTAACAGTCGCCGCCGCTGCCAAAGAGCAAAGAGGAAAGGAAAAGGCGAGCAAAAGAAACCAGCAAAACAGAAAACAAGAAAAAACGCGTCTTTGTGCGAGCAAAACAAACAAGACAACAACGTATGTATGTACAACGCAAGCAGGGAAGGCGACTCTTAAATACCCTTCCACCAGCAGAGAATAATTTGACTGCCAAAACAGTTCATCGTTCATCTCTCTTTTGCTCTCAGACTTTCCCTTCCGGCACAACAAGACTGCAGCTAAGACGGCAATGCAATGAATTAGTGAAACGCAAAAATGTATCCCAACGAACCACACCCTCTTTTATATCTAGCCACAAACCGTCGTCTCTCTCCGAGCCGGTTAGAGTGCACGCTTCGTACGCAACAACAAAATCTCAGCAGCGCTGCATAAAATGCGCCGCAAAAACAAGCTAGGCAGCGGCAGCGGCAGTGGCAGAGGCGGAGGCAGCGCCAGCAGCAGCAGCTCCAGGCCAAGGTATATTAAACAGAAGGTAAGGTAGTTCGATAGGCTTACAGACATATGTAATGTTCTTGTTTGTGGCGACGCTGTCAGTTGCGCGAATGCTGCAAAATGCTAATAAATGCTCATGCGCTTACAAAAATCATACCTTCTTTTTAATAGACCTTGAACTTTTTGATCACAACAATATGTGAGAAAAAAATGCAATAAACAAAGCAAAGCCAAAACCAGGCAAAGGACAAGGTATATTCAAGCGATTGGGAGACAAATCCGTTCTTCGGATATCCTCTCTACACTTTTTTTGTCTATGTGAATGCATTGTCATGTTTCTGCTGCGAAGCAAAATATGCAAACATCCTGAGGGTGCTATCTGGCAATTCCTCAACCCTTCTACTGAATATACCTTGGCAAAGCAAGCAACGACGACCGGCTTTTTTTTACATATGTGTGTAGACTGCACACACCACCACCCCACTATGGTCCCAACGCCTACTTTTGTTGGCCAAAACCTAATTTTTAAAAGTCAAAACTAAAACCTGGTTTTGATCACTCTGCATTAGAAAAAGAGTGATCCTGCGTACCAGAAATTTCCATAGACGGCGCCACATTCGCATGCATTATTAAAAAAAGGCGGTGCCACACCCATTTCTTTTTTTAGATCCATTTCCTTTTGATTATATATATCCAATAGAAAAAAACTAAATAAAAAAATCTTGTTTCGTTCGCAAGTTATTAATTTTGGCCAACAAAAGTGGTCGTTGGGACCATAGTGCACCACCTCGCAGGCACCAACAACCCGGCAAAGCAACGCATAACATACACACATTTCGGCTTCTGCTGCCTCTGCGCAGCGGCAACTGGCAACAGGCAACTGGTTGTTGTTGCCGAACGCCGACGCGCTGCGCTGCCAAAAGGCGACGCCAACTTCGTGCGTTTAAAATGTCGCAGCCGCAGCGGTTTTGAGCTCTGTCTAGAAGCAGCACTCCAGCAGAGCAGAGCAACTAAAACTAGTCAAAGTCAATTCAAATTCAGTTTCGGTTCGAATGCGGATTTTGTTTTGATTGGACATTCGAATCAGCTGATTATTTTGTTAACCGTTAACCTGTGATCCGATCTGCAGTTAAGGAGACCAGCAGCAGCAGCAGCAGCAGAAGCTGTAGAAGCAGTATCACACGATCCAACAATCATGGCGCAACCTTTGAAATTCTACTTTGATTTCCTGAATCAATCCAGTAGGGCACTCTACATATTCCTGGAGGCCTCCAAGATACCGTTCGAGGCGATACCCATATCGATGCTCAAAGGTGAGTACGTGCCCAGCAGCACACACAGCCCACACCGAGCCCACACACAAATGTATGTATACATATACACATAGGGCCCAAAGGTCGAACACAAAAACACGAACATTTCTATGCACTTATATTGCTATCTCTTTCATGGATTCGGTTTTTGGAATGGGGTTTTCAACAAATTTTCCGCTCGTTAAAAATTCCACTGGTCAGGTATCCACTTTACTCAAAGGTTTTTGAAGGGGAAAGCGAGACTGCCCATTGCAATGCCACAAAGATTGAGTAATATCCAAAGCCCAAACAAAGGTACAACTACAAATCGCCCCCACCCGCATTCCGTTCTCTAAACAGTAGTAGAAATCAGCAGAAAATTGAATGATGAATCAAGAATTAATTGAAATTAGTCACAGGAATTTTTGCACCTAAATCGAGTACAATGTATCGATCGTTATTTTTGTCGCGAGATAAGTGTACGTGAGGATTCCTATAAAAAGATGGGAGCTACTGCCATTAGAACGACTAGTGGAACGTGTTTTATTTGTCGAATCGATTAGGGGACTCAGTGCCCTGCCATGGCCACAAAATCTTTGGCGCATTCAAGAATCCATCGTATTTGCACAGAGATATATTTACACAGATGGCTACTTACTGGGTATACGTATACCACCTGTGTGGTATCCGTATTAGATCTATCACCTGCTTGCCAAGTTTTGGGCCACAATAAAAGCTGTTTGAGAGGCACCTACTGCAGCTCTTTGTTGTGTCGTTTTTCTTGTCTTTTGAGTGTGGACTTGGTCAAGGTTACAAAAACAAGGTTTGCATCCGCGAACGCATTCGTCGGACTGTTAGCGCTGAACGCTTAACGAGACCACGCCCCCCATAAACTATAGAATTAATGCGAGGATGCAATCAGGCAGTGACAGAGGCTGAGCCATTAACAAGTTGTGCCTTTAATCGCACATACTATATGCGATATGCGATCTGCGCTATTGCATACATATCACATCACCCCAACACATCGTAGTATCGAGTGCGAGTATATATACATATATAATTACGATCTCTTGTCAAGTTGGCTATTTCTTGGCTGACGTCAGCCCCCCTCCATGCCCCATGCCCCATGCCCCATGCACTCCCCTGCCTTGAAGCTACAAGCGATATCCGTGTCTGAGATCCAAGATCCGAGATCGAGTCTCTTCACTGTATGCTAATCGCATGGAATGGAATGGCTTGGCAGGCGCCTGCCTGCCTTCAGCAGATCATCGAAGCTTTTATTTCGTCCAGAGACAGACAGCTACAGCAACAGCGCAGCGACTGAAGCAGAGACTGAAACTGCAGCAGAGGCTTAAGCCTAGACTAGACCGGGGGGCTGGCTGAGACCAGTTGGACTTTGCCCCGCAACTCGAGCGAGTGCAGCCGCAGACAGCCACAAACCAACGGCAACGGCTGCAAAGCTTAGAAAATCAGAGTCAATGCAGGCAACGGCTACGACGACGGCGACGGCGACAACCTTGTGGAGGTTAAAGACTCCGATCCAGCCGATACGATCCGCTGCGCTCTGCGCTGTGGAGGTAAACATTGGCTTTTACTGTTTGTGGGGGCTACATCGAAATGTTCCCATATCATCGTATTATCGTATCATCGTGTGTACACTCGATCTATGCCCCCCTAAGCAATACGAAGCAGAATCTAATCTTTGGGCCTTCCCTCTTTATGGGCCAACTGGGGGAATGGGAATGCAATTGCCATTGGAGCAGGCTCTTTAGATAGTTTACCAATCTTTTTGGTAAGTGGCTTTACTTATCTCTCGTGGGTATTGCTAGTAGTTTTCAGAGAGATCTAAGGATTACCTGAAGCTATATAGTAGCTGAGTATATATGAGTATTTCCAGTGATATTTCCCTCAGACTTTCATAGAGATGCACAGCTAACCAGCCACAGCTAACCCGTTTACACTCCACAGAGTATTTGTCAGGAATGTCAGTCCATCAATCAATCACGTACCACTCACGTGCCGCCCTTCGGTCTGCTATAGTTTCACATAGTTCCTCTTCTAATCAAAACACAATCCCATTCAGATAGGGCCATAATTTTGCTTTAATTTTCCAAATGGCAGCAATTATAGAATTGAAAAATTGCCGCTGCTTTTTCAAATCTAATCAAATGATGTCGGGAGTCACAGACCAGACTGTCATTTGTTCCCGCTCTAGTCTCCCCGCCCCTCGTCTCTGTTTGAGACTGTCAGACTGTCTGACTTGACAATTAATTTCCATGAAATTTTCACTTAATTTCTTTTGTTTTTCCACACAAAACACCCCATACCCACACCATCCCATGCCATGCCCCAATCACGATGGGAGTCATGCACATGCCACATCTTACTTAATTCCTGCCTGCCTACTCAATTTGTTTATATAGATTTCGATTCCGGAGATGGCCGAGCTAATTATAGCCTTTCATCATCATCATCATCATTTCCCTTCCATCCACCGGTACCCGCCCCGCGTCTTGATTGGGTTCCGTTCCGTTCTGTTCCGAGTGGGTGAGGCAGAGGCCCTACAAGTGCCACGAGTAACCTCCCCATATATGTATACTTATGTATGTACCCTTATCAAGTGCGATATGTTCTTATAACCTTGATGAGACACACACACAACTTGACATTGACAATGACTTTGAGACACACCCTCTTTTTGGGTGCAATCGGTTCTTATTTTCGGACTGGACTCCTTCCGTATCGGATGATGTGGCTGTTGGGAGGAGGGTGGGAATCGGCTCAACTACTTCGGGTGTCACCTGTTACCGAGCGTGACTAATAGATAATCACAGCAAAGGTGGACGGGAATCAGGCGATGCCCTGATGTATGATGGCTTTTGGCACTTATCGCTTCTTTTTTCTGCAGGCGAGCACCTGACGGGAGAGTTTCGGGACAAGGTGAACCGGTTCCGCAAGTTGCCGGCTATCACCGACCATGGCTACCAGCTGTCGGAGAACGTGGCCATCTTCCGGCATCTGGCGCGGGAGAAGCTCGTGCCGGAGCATTGGTATCCCCGCCGACAGCTGGGCCGCAGCCGCATCGACGAGTACTTGGCCTGGCAGCAGACGAACATGGGCGTGGCCTGCACGGACTACTTCCAGCAGAAGTGGCTGGTGCCGTATCTGCAGAAGACGCGTCCAGCGGAGAATGCGGTAAGACTACTAAGAGCTGCTTCTCTCCCAAACTTGCGACTAATGCCTTTCCGATGATGATCCCTTCGATCCACAGGTGAATGTGGCTGGCAAGCAGCTAGAGCACACACTCAACGATTTCGAGCAGCTGTTCCTCAACTCGCGCAAATTCATGCTGGGGAACAACATCTCCTTTGCCGATCTCAGTGCCATCTGCGAGATCGATCAGCCCAGTGAGTACAGTGAAGTACATCCCTAAAGAATCCCCAATCATATTCTACCCCCACACAGAATCCATTGGCTTCAACGCCTTTCAGAACCGCAACAAGCTGGCCCGCTGGTATGAGGCGGTGCGCGACGAACTGGGACCCTACTACAAGGACGTCCACGGGGAGTTTGAGGCCAAGCTGAAGCAGAGCAGCGGCAGCAGCAGCAGTCAGGGGCAGCAGGGCGTGGCACAGGCCCTGAAGCAGTAGAGAGCCTCAGGACCCAGGACAAATCTTGATTAGTTTTAACGATTATTAATTATTAATTATAAATTACCCTTTCTTCACAGTCTATTCTGTATACCTTTTTTTTTTTTTTTTTTTTGCAATATCCTATAACGAATTTCTTGTGATTCCCCCTACTACCCCTGTCCCACCTCCCTCTTCCCTTTCCCGCTCTCGATCTGTGGCACGCCCTAATGGGATGGCCCTGCATATATGATCTATATAGTATTTAGTTGTTAAATATCTTAATTGTCCATACATAAAGTACGCTTACGATTGTTTAACCAAAAAACATAATAGCTGGCTAATATCTGTAGACTGTTGGAGATTGTAACCCCAGCCTCAAACAAATATCCGAAGATACAGATATGTTTGAAAAAGAGTTTAAAAGAGAACCAAACCAGTTGGAATGTTTTCTGATCTGATCGAATATCTTGCAGACTAGGACGGACAGATAGAAGGACATGGGGCTATATGGATGCTGATGCTGAGCAAGATGGGTACTCCTTCTGGCTATTCGATAACTGTAGGGAGTATCGGCAATAAGAATACATATTTTTGAGTTACATTTACATTTAGGGTTCATATATATTTCGATTAACATCTGTATGGGTCGGGGTGGTGGGGTCGCCTTCGTTGGACGAGCGAGTGCAGGTGCTGCCAAGGTTGGACGAGGGATCAGAATGAGAACATGAGGTGTGTGCAGTTGTGTACGAGTGTACAAGTGTGTACAAAATATAGGATCAGATCAGGGTATCTGCCTGCTTATATCACAATGAGATTTGTATACACAGAAATTGTTTTTGTGTAGAGGAATGCTGATTGATGCAGAGACGCGTGTATCAGTGTCTGTGGCTGTGACTGGCCTTTCTCCTATTCATTTCATGGTGGAGTCGGGAAAGGCGTCACGCGGCGGCTTGAAGCTGAGCATCATGATGTGGCGAGCGTAGGATTTGGTGGCCCGGAACAGGGAGTCGGTGCCATGCAGGCGGTCGAGCACTCCCAGAACCCCAAAGCAGTTGCTGAATCTATCCAAAAGGGGAATGGAAATCATGGAAATGTCTGTCAAAGAAGGGAAATAGAGAAGAAAACTCACTTGAGATGGTGAAAATCGTGGGCCTCGGGGCTGGGGAAGAAGGGCAAATGGTAGCCGGAGTGGGCATTGAGGGTGGACAGAATGGCCAGGGCGAACCAGAGCCAGGCGGTGGCCACGTGGCTGCCCATGAGAAATACGCCCAGGAAGGGGGGAAGCAGGTTGCTGAAGATGTGCTCGATGGGGTGGCAATAGATGGCCGTCACCGAGATGGGGGCCGTCCACTCGTGGTGCTGCTTGTGGATGTACTTGTAGATGAACTTGTGGTGCAGCAGGCGGTGCGAGTAGTAGAATCCCAGCTCCTCCATCAGTATGCAGACGGTCAGCTCGAAGCAGACCCAGTGGAACGTGGGTAGGTCCCGGATGTCACTCAACCCACGGATCTCCATCAGCCGATAGCTCCCGTATGCCAATGGTATGCCCACAAATATCTGATTGAAGATTACACACCAAATGACCTAAGAACAGAGTACAGAGAACAGAGATCAATTCAATTTAAATTTTAAATTGATTAATAATTTGTCACACCTTCATCAGACGTCGCGCCTCAACGGGCTCATTGGTTCCCGGCTGGATCTTGTATTTGCGCAGACAGGCCGGCCGGTTCGTCAGGTCCATGAATGTGTAGATTGTGCCAACGGTCCAGTAGACGATCATCGTGAATATAGTGGTGCCAAAGACCCAGAGAACCATGGGTTCATCTCCTGCAAAGAAGTGAAGTGTAAGTGCAAGTGAATGAGAAAGCTTTTGTACTTTAAAATAGGAGAATCGATGAACCCATGGATTTAATCGTAAAGAGCAGGGTACAGAGACAGAGAGCAAATTATGTATTCTTAATACATATAAATTCCTGATTAGACCAAGGTTCAAATTGATTATAGGGGTTAGATCGTTTAGTTCTTAAATAATACTATAAATATACAGAATTAGAAGTGTAGTATTCTCGGCTGGCTAATGCATTTTATGGCTCATTAGCATTACCACGTTCAATGGCCCTTAACAGTAAACGCATTTTAAGCTATTTACAGCTTCAGATCTCACTAATTGTAAATGAGTGTAAAGTTTCGTTCCATTCGGTTCGGTTCAGAGTCCCTTTACGAAGAGCAAACAAAGTCCAAGAACAGCATTGTGCAGTTTCCATATGCACATATATGTACATATACAGGGATCCGCCATACTTTTCTTTTCTCCAGATATACAGATAATGCAGATGGAAAGAGGGAATACGATACTGAGTAACCTTAACGATTCATTTTGCGTAATTGGCAGCACTTGTCCACTGATCTCTCTCTATCTCTTTCTGGGCGTGAAATGCAACCTGTGTGCGTGTGTGTGGGTGTGTATGATAAATTATCTGTGTGTGTGTGCGGGCGAATTAGTAAACAAAACAATGGAATTCATGTTGGGGCAATATCACAATTTGCACAATCTCTCTCTCACTCGAGCACACAAACAAACAAAGAGCACAGAGTGAGAGAGGAGGAGCAAAGTACGGATTTTGATCACACTTACCAAACGAATCGATGAACTTGTCCCACTGCGATTGCCAAAAGTCACCGGAGGCGCCCCAAAAGCTCTGCAGATGCCTGGCGTACAAATAAGAAACCTCAACAAATTTCTCCTCCATGATATGGGCAAAAACAGAAACAATAACAAAAGAGGTTTGTTCTTTTTCTGGTTCTTGCTGATTTCTCTTTCTCTCTCCGGGAACGTGTGTAGGTGTGTGTGTGTCGGGAAAAAGCAGTGCCCAATTGGGATTGGGGGTCTTCGTGGGTCAACGCCGCAAACGCAACTGAATTTTTGGAATGGGAATTGCAATGGGATAGGACCAGATCGTGGCTAGAATGTGCGGAAGCACAGCTCAAAACCAGACTCTCACTCTCACTCGGGTTCATTCTGCCCAAATGAGAGAGAGAGAGAGAGAGACACACACACGCATATACTCAGAGAGAACGGCGGTAAACGGTCCAACACGAGAACAGCTGATTACGATCTAGCGAGAAAGAGAGAAATCAGAGACAACAACAACAACGCTGTACTGACCAGGTGAGAACGTTGCGAAAGAGTATGAACACGGCCAGGGCGCACGTAATGATAAAGATGACGCTGTGCAGTGAAGAGAGCCAGACATCGGCGGTGCGGTGCTCATCCCAGGATCCTGATCCTGACCCGATTCCGGAGGATGAGTGCATCTGCTCCAGCTTGCTCGCATGCTAGTGAGTGGGGGCGAAAGTTAGAGGAAGAGAGAGAGACAACTGTTAGGGGGCAGGACGAGGGATGTGCGGTGGCTTACATCATTGAGGGTTAGGTAAACGGGAGGTAGACCAACTTTATCCTTGTGCGTCGCTGATCCAAATGATCCTGATCCTGAGGATGAGGCGGCGGCTGTGCCTGCGGGCGGCACTGTCAGGAACACGGGCGATGAGGATGTGGCTTGGGCGGAGGCATTGTTGGGCGGCCTTTCATGAGCCGGATGGGACATGTCTGACGCTGCTTACTCTTTCGAAATGTATTTAATTAATTGTTGCTCTCTTTTCTCTGTTGACAACCTTTCCTTCTCGCGCTTCTTTTCGTACGTTCCGTTTGTTATGGCCCGTGCTCTTCATTTGTTGCCCTTGACATTTAAAGGACTTTACTTTCGATTTTTCGATTTCACTGGAATTTCGCATCGATTTGTGTGTGCGTGCGTGTGTCCTGAGAATAAGGAAAGGTTGCCTTCTTAGGGTTGCCGCCAAAAACAAATTGCCAGCAATTGTTGTTGACTCTGGAGCAAAATACGCATTAAGTCCGTATCCTGCAGTTGCCGCGAAAATCGTTTCGTTTGAATTTTTCGCCTGGGTGTACGCGCTCCTACAGAAAGCTCACACACACACATACAAAGAGAGACACAGAAGCACACACATGCACAGCTGAGAGCTGCTTGCAGTGGGACCATGTTCTTTGGGATAAATAATAGAGATATGCATTCAAAATGTCTTCAAGTTGAATTGAGCGGAGTGAGTGCGTCGGCACATAATGAATTGAGCTTATATGAACGCCAGTGTGTGTTGGCCTCATAGAATGAAGGGTCAGCTTGCAAAACAGTATTTTAACATTGACTATAGGGTATGCATTCGTCCATACTCCATAAATATGTTGTTGATATGTAGCAATATGTTGATTTTGTACACATACCGTGTAGTTACCATGTAAAAATTGACATCTGTGCTGACCGTTTTTGTATAAATATTATTTTATAAAAACTCAAAATAAATGCAGTCCCTAAAATTATTATATTAGGCTGAGGGTTCTAGCTAGCTAATCATGGACAGAGAACGATTAACCCATTGTAGGCAAATGTATTATGTGTATTAAAATACACTCTACGAATAATAGAAAACTGAAAAGTTGCATGCAATTTTATCGTTTCCATCGGAATGTCATCCATGACTGGTCGTTGGAAATTTTGCTGATCTGAGTTTTAAGAGAGGATTTTTTACGAGCAGTACACTAAACTGTGCGCTTAACAGCACTAAATTATGCGTTTAACAGGACATGAGAATATTTGACAAGCATTGACGAGCACCTAAAAACGAAAACGAAACGTTTCTCTGTAATTGAATTGTCCTTGCTTTCGTAGCTTTGTTTACCTGTAAACTAAACAGCTGACCGGCAGTGTAACCGTAAAGCATGCACACCTGATCACACTCTGCTGCTAGCAAAATATATGGCACTTTTTGCTAGCAAACATTTTTTCGGATCTGAGTTCCAAGCTTTTTTTTTCATCGGTATATTTACGGTATATTTTGGAAATGAGACGGTATAGTTCGGCTTATTTCAGAGGGTCACACTTTATCGACAAATACGCGGTCACACTGCGTGATTTCTGGTGGGTGGAGGAGTGTAGTGTGTGTATGTGTGCTGGTTCTGTGCCTGTGCCTGTTCTAGTTTTGATGATAGTGAGCGCCGTTAGACAAGGCTAACTGTAATTAGATTCGATCGCGTAAGGAGAGGCGCGTGCATTGCCCGGCGCAGCCTGCACAAAAGCCGCCTGCTTCCTGCCTCCCTGTATTGAGTAAGAGTGAGATTTTTTTGGTGAGTGCGTTTTTCACTTAAATTCTTTGCACGCTAATGCTCTTTATTCTCTCTTTGGTTCGTGAACAGACACAGCCACCATCCAGTGGCCACTGGCTTCATGGACGAACCCAATCCCATGCCCAGCACCTCGGTAGCTACCTCCGCACGGGGCCGGGGACGCGGACGGCCGCCAAAGCGTGAACAGCCGGCACAACCCCCCGATGCAGACATGCAGAACTCGCAAGATGCATCCGGTGTAGGTGGATCGGTGGGGCGCCCCTGTTCGCCCAACACCATCCGCCGCAGCTCCCGTAAGCGGTTCTGCAAATTCGATGTGCGCGACGTGCTCAGCCTGCGCAAGGAACACAAGATCCAGATCGAAGGACGCATCGACTCCAATGTGCCCGACACAGCAGCAGCAGCAGCAGCAGCAGCAGTAGTAGCAGCACCACCACCTGCCACAGCCGCTGCTGCAGTCACGCTCCCTCCGTCTGCCAATCGGCTGTTTTCGATGTTCCCGAGCACACGTCCACCGCCCAAACTGCCGCCGCCGCCACCTGTCCTGGGGATCTTCGTCAAGCCGCGGAGCACACCCAGCTTGATTGTGGCCCAGCTAAACAGCGAACCGTCGTCCAGCTGTAATCCGTCGACTCCGGCGACAGCCTCGACTGCCACAGTGACTGCAGTATCCGCATCAGCACCTGTCGCCCGCAGGGGCCGAGGGCGCCCCAGGACTAAGAATAAACTGGAGGAGACAATCAGCCACAACCAAAGCTTAAACTTCTCCGATTCGGATTCGACAGGTGCCTCCACGGGGAGCACTGGAAGCAGGGGCGGCAGCACGGACAGCAATGAGACAACGGCTTCCAGGCGAAAGTGCAGGGTGACCCTAAAGCGATTGAACTTTGTGCAGCGCCAGGGATCGTGGGACTCAGGGGACTCATCGACCGTTCTGGGCGACACTGTGGTGGACGTGAGCAGCTCCTCGTCCTCCGCGGCCTCCAGTCCCGTTCTGCAGGACGACAACGCGTTCGATGAGCAGCCAAAGAGGGAACCGCTGCCCATGCCAACAGCCGACAACGACGACGACGACGACGACTCCTCGGACTCTCAGATAATCTTCACGGAGATCGACACGGGCAAGGAAGTGACGGCTCGAAAGAAGGAGGAGAAACAGGAGGAGCCAAAGCTAAAGCTGGAGCTAAAGGTAGAGCCACAGATTGAGACAGATATTGAGCAACAGGAAGAGCAGGAGCCTGAACAGGAGCACGATCATGAAGTGCGTAATTTAATGATGGAGATCACTAAGGGGTCGCGAAACCTCTGGTTTTTTGACGACGAGGATGCAGACGATGCGGAGACCTCTCCGGCCTCTCTGATGGCGACGCGTCGCAGCAAGCGAACTGCCAAAACGGAGGCAGCCTGCAGCAGCAGCAGCAGCAGCAGCCACGTGGGCAAGACCCTCGAGGAGACATTCGCCGAGATAGCAGCCGCAAGCAGCGAGCAGATCTTCCTCAAAGCAGAGTCAGACGAGGGCGAAGAGGAGGAGCACACGCTGATTGACTTGATAGAGGAGAGCCAAGAGGAACAGGGAATCCAGGGGGAGTACGAGATGGTCATTGAGGAGGAGATGAAGGACGAAGTGCAAGTGCAAGTCATTGAGCTGGATGGGCTGGTCTTTAGGGTGACGGAGTCCGAGCCGGAAGTCACTCCAGCAGAGGCTACCCTCATTCCGAAACAGCAGGAGGATGCGGTCGCCACTGAAGTCACATTGGAGGAGTCCCAGGAAAAAAGCCCCAGCGCCAGCACCAGCACCAGAGTCCTGCCAAAGGAGGAACCGCAGAAGGCGATCATCCTTTTTGAAGTTGAGGCAGCGAAAAAGGAGGCCACCACAGAGCAGTCCCCCGTGAATGTGGATGTGCCACCAGAAAAACAAGAACCAGATATACTCGAGGATGTGATTATCCCAATCCCAATCCCAATGGAGGCCATGCCAGAGCCACAGCCAGAGATCTCATTAGAAATCGAATCATCAAAGACACTAAAGACACTGCCACTGCCGCTGCCGCTGCAAGAGGAAAAGAAGAAGGAGAAGGAAGTCGCTCCTCCAGAGGATCCAATTCCAATAGAAATCGCAATGCAATCTATGTCAAAGCAAACACATGCAGCCGAGAGCCCAGCCATAGCGGAAACCCCTGCAGAAGAGGCACCAAAAGAAAATGAAAAGGTATCCCCCATCAAAGCCCCTGCCAAAGCAGAGCAGAGCGCAGGAAGTCCAAGCAGCAGCAGCAGACACTCCTTCCATGCCAGTCTGAATCCGAGTCCCACTGCCACTTCCATTGCCATTCCCGAGGGCAAGGAAGCGTCGTCTTCCTCCGGCTTTGTCGGATGCAATGTCATATTCCAGGCCCTGGATACTGCCAATGCCCAGACGCTGCGCGAGGATACGTACCAGAAGCTCAAGCTGGAGGTCAAGAAGGGGTCGCCCCCCATTCCATCGACTGGCGAAGGATGCCTGGAGTCGACGAACAACCCCCACAACTCCTTGAACAATATGAAGCCCCTTGCGAATGGGCACGACAGGAAGAGTGACGCCATTGGGCGACCCAGCACCTGTAACGACGATCTGGAGGCCGGAGAGGAGTACTCCTCCTCCTCTGAGCAGGCCAAGCAGTCCAAGGAGGAGACGCCTGCATCGAGTGCATGCAAGAAGGGGAGTGACAGTGCCACAGCAAAGCCAAAGCGACGCCTCACCACCACTTCCGAGCTGCCACATTCCACTGCCGATGAGGAGGGAAAACACAAATCGCGACGCAAATTCCGCTGCTCGGCAGTCTCTTCATCCCCCTCCGCTTCATCCTCCGATTCCAGGAAAGATGAGGCCAGAAGAGAGTCTCCTAGTGCTTCACCAAAGAAGGGAAATCCGATGCCATCGCGACGCTTCACTACCATCGATCGTCCGTCGTCGAATGCAACTTCCAGCTACGGCGGCTTACGCGGCGCCTCCTCCGGTGAATTCTCTAAATATGAGACAAGGAAAGCAGGTGATGGTTCCAATGAGGCATCCAATGCATCCGTGAAACGACGTCCCACTATTTCCGAGGGCTCCCTGTCCTCCTCCGTCGAATCGCTGGTCCAAAAAGACTCCAAGAAAGACGAGGGAAAGACAGCATCTGGAGAGACGCAATCTCCTGTCTCGAAGTCATCCATGAAGAGACGTCCCACTATTTGCGGCAGGTCCTCTTCTGCCTCCTCCTCGGTGGAGTCTCTGACACGAAAGACGGCATCTCCAGGAGGGACGCTTTCTCCTGCGAATCTCACCAAAAACATACGCAAATCGAGCTCCTCCGGCGAATGGCTGGAACGAGCAGATTCCAGGAAAGATGAGAGCGGCGCCGTCAACAGAACATCCCCCAGGCCACAGTCTCCGTCTCCTGCTCCGTCTCCTGCTACTGCTCCGGCTCCGGTGGGACCCAAACAGGAGTCGCAGGGGAGGGCTATGCCATTGCGACGCCTCACAACCATCGATCGTCCGTCGTCGAATGCCAATCCCAAAGGGGCACGCCCCTCCTTCGAGCAGCTGCTTGGCCAGGCCGACTCCTATGTAAATCCACAGAAAAAGCGATGCCCCACCACTTCTGAGTGCTCCTCGCCCGCCTCCGGCGAGTCGGCTGCCCGAACCATACGATCGCGACGCTTCACAACCATCGATCGCTCATCTTTAAATCATGGCTCCCCCTCTGACTCCAGGGAGACGCAATCGAAGCCATCCTCTCCCCGAGAGCAGTCCCCGGCGGATGGGGATGGGTCACGAGGCAGCTCCACTCCGGCCTGTCGCTCGAAAGATCCGTCGCCTGCGAGTGGTAGCTCCTCCAAGCTGGCAAAGAAGATCGACATAGGCCGCCTCCCCCTGATGGAACCTAGGACGAAACCCAGTGCAGCAGCAGCCGGAGCTATCACCCCGGAGCTGATAGAGGCATGTTTCAAAGATCTCGCTTCGAGGGCAGACGATGCTGGTGCTCCATCAGGGAAACTGCCACGAACAGAAGGGAAACAGTCACTGTCGCAGTCGCCTGCACCCACCAAACAGGACACAGAACAGAAGACGCACTCCCACTCGCACTCCCACGAGACTCGGGACGCCAGCAGGAGCATCAGCAGCAGCAGCAGCACTTCCTCCTCGAAGCCAGCCTCCAGGACGTCGTCTCCTGCGAATGAGCCAAAGATAAAGAAGATCAATGCCAGGCGCAAGACCATGCAGGAGCCGAGAATCGCAACACCGGAGCTGCAATCCTCAAACGCAAAGAAGGGCTCCTCCAGGACAGGATCGCCGGAACTTTTGCTGGAAAATTATTCCATGAATACCAAGAAAAATACCGATCCACGTGGCAGAAACGACTCTCCAGCACAAAAAGCTGAAAAAGCAGAAAAGGTACCCATCCCCAAAAGAGGTACCCCCCAATCAAAGCAGGGATCGGGATTGGGATCCCCGATGTTGTTGGATCAGCATCACCGGAGGATCACCATTTGTGCAGAACCTGTGCCTGTGCCTGTGCCTGTGCCCGTGCCTGTGCTGGCTGCTGGTGTTGCGGCTGCTTCCCCCTTGAGAAATGCCGATCCACGAGTCAGGAATGCCTCTCCCGCGGACCCCATACCCATACCCACACCCATGTTCATGCCTATCCCCCGAGATAAGGCGCTTCCCAAGAAAGCGGCGGCTTCGGTTACGACTCCTCCCTCAAAGCAAGCGGCCCCGACACCGAAGAAACCCAGGGCCCCGAAGGCGGGAGCCAAGAGGGCAGAAGCGTCGCCAGATCCCAGTAGCAGCAGGAAGCGTAGGCCAACGGCAAACACCAAGGCCACCGACGATGCTCTGGCTCTGCAGCAGGTGACAACTCTGGCCTTGCCCTTGCAGCAGACACAAACGGAGGCCATGGACACAGAGTCCACGGAATCATCGGTTGGCAAAGGCAAACGCTGGGATGTGCAGCCCCCGGCTTCAGCTGCAGCTACAGCTTCGACTGCAACGCCAATTGAAGCGGTACCTGCATCCACATATTCTGCTCCGCCATCAGCTCCTGCCGCTGAGGTCGAGCCCCCTGATACGCTCAAAGACATAGTGAAATTCATCGAGGATGGGGTGAATCTCCTGAAGCGGAACTACAAACATGATGAGGACGAGGATCAGTCAGATGAACCACAGAAGCTGCAGCAAGAGATGCAGGAACCAATGCCCAGCGTCAGCAGCATGGACACGCCTTCAGTCACACGCTCGCCCTCGCCCTTGCCCTTGCCAGTTGTCAGTGCCAGCGCCAGCGTCAACTCCAGGGCCAGTTCTACAGGAGAGGACTCCTCCCCTGTGCAGCAACAGCTGCAGCACGGCTCCAATGAAGATGTAAGCGCTGGAGGCGTGCGACGCTCTCATCGGATTAAACAGAAGCCGCAGGGGCCGAAGGCTAGCCAGGGCAGGGGCGTGGCCAGCAGTGCGCCCCCCATCAGCATGGAGGACCAGATGGCGGAGCTGGCCAACACGGAGTCCCAAAACGAGCAGTTCCTGCGCAGCGAGGGCCTGCTCACTTTCCAGCAGCTGCGCGAGAACTACTACCGATGCGCGCGGCAGGTGAGTCAGGAGAACGCAGAAATGCAATGCGACTGCTTCCTCACGGGCGACGAGGAGGCCCAGGGGCATCTGTGCTGCGGTGCGGGCTGCATCAACCGGATGCTGATGATCGAGTGCGGCCCGCTGTGCACCAACGGGGATCGGTGTACGAACAAGCGCTTCCAGCTGCACCAGTGCTGGCCCTGCCGCGTCTTCCGCACCGAGAAGAAGGGCTGCGGCATCACCGCTGAGCTGCAGATACCCGCCGGGGAGTTCATCATGGAGTACGTGGGCGAGGTCATCGATAGCGAGGAGTTCGAGCGAAGGCAGCATCGGTACTCGAAGGACCGCAACCGGCACTACTACTTCATGGCGCTGCGGGGCGAGGCGATCATCGATGCCACCATGCGGGGCAACATCTCGCGGTACATCAACCACAGCTGCGACCCGAACGCGGAGACCCAGAAGTGGACCGTCAACGGGGAGCTGCGCATCGGCTTTTTCAGCCTGAAGAACATCCTGCCGGGCGAAGAGATCACCTTCGACTACCAGTACCAGCGGTACGGCCGCGACGCCCAGCGCTGCTACTGCGAGGCGGCCAACTGCCGCGGCTGGATCGGCACCGAACCAGAGTCGGACGAGGGCGAGCAGAAGAACGAGAACAACTCCGAGCCGACACTGGCAACGGAGGAGACGGACAGCGGAGGAGAGGCAGAGTCCGAGGCGGAGGGACCAGAGCAGAGCAAGAGCAAGGGTAGAGCAAAGACCACTAGCAGCTCCAAGTTCAAAGTGAAACTACCTGCTGCGGGCTCCAAGGAGCAGCGCAAGAAGCGGGAGACGGCGGCCAAAGCCAAGGAGCGGGAACGCGAGTTCAAGGCCGGACGCTGGCTGAAGCCTACACCTGGCGGAGGCTCCTCTGCAGAGAAGAAGGCAAAGCCAAAGGTCAACAAATTCCATCCCATGCTCGAGGATCCAGACGTGCTGGAGCAGCTCTCTCTGCTCAGCCGCAGCGGCCTGAAGAACCAACTGGACACGCTCCGCATCTCGCGGATCATGGTGCGCGCCAAGCTCCTGCCGACCCGCATCCAACTGCTGCAGGTGCTCACCCGCGGTGAGCTGCCCTGCCGCCGGCTCTTCCTGGACTATCACGGCCTGCGGCTTCTGCACGCGTGGATCAGCGAGAACGGGAACGAGCAGCAGTTGCGGACAGCGCTCCTGGATGCCCTCGAGGCGCTGCCCATACCGAACCGGACGATGCTGAACGAGAGCCGCGTCTACCAGAGCGTGCAACAGTGGAGCGCGGGTCTGACGGGGCAGCAGTCGCAGCTGCGGAGTCCGGAGCAGTCGGCCCTGCGCAAGCGTATGCAGGGACTGATCAGCAAGTGGAGCAGCCTGCCGGAGATCTTCCGCATCCCGAAGCGGGAGCGCATCGAGCAGATGAAGGAGCACGAGCGCGAGGCGGATCGCACTGGTGAACGGCCCACCGAGAAGCATGTGGCCAGCCACCATTTGACTGCCGCCTCCGCCCTGGAGGACTCGGCCCGCGACAGCAGCACCGACCGCTACCGTCAGGACCGCTTCCGCCGGGACACGATCAGCAGTCGCAACAGCAGCCAGCACCAGAAGCCGCCCATGAGTCGCATGAGCGGCAACAACACCATCTGCACCATCACCACACAGCCGAAGGGCAGCAATCCCTCGGAAGGACAGCCCCGCACGGAGATGCGACGTCGCCCAGACAACAGTGGACCCACAGTGGAGCCACGTCGTGGCGGTGCTCCGTTGTCCAAGGAACTGAGGCGATCCCTATTCGAGAGAAAGGTATGTATTAGAGCTCTGCATAAACAGACAACCGAGAAATGGAAGTTCAACAGAAAAGAGGTTGTTGAAAGAGGAGATTCCGGATACCGGAAACGATGATAAAGTACAGGAGGAATATCCATGGCAATATCTTAAAAATAAATCCTTTAATCTCGTGTACAGGTGGCCCAGGATGAGGCCGAGAAGCGTGTATGCAGCGAGGACTGGCGCGAGCACGAGCTGCGCTGCGAATACTTTGGGGCGGACATCAATACGGATCCCAAAATGCTGCCCTTCTCCCATAACACGGAGACCGGCGAGTGGTTCAACTCGGAGGATGCCCCCGTGATGGCGCCCCTGCGCACAGACCTGGCCCTGGCCCCGTCGCCGGAGATAAGCGAGCAGGACATGATGCCCGCGGAGTACAAGCTGCCGGCTAGCGTGGATCCGTTGCCGCCCTCCTGGCACTGGAGCCGCACCATCGACGGAGACATCTTCTACTACAATCTGCGCGATCGCATACCGCAGTGGCTGCCGCCAAGCCCCGAGCAGCGCCTCCAGACGCTGCTGAAAGAGGAGCCGCAGCAGCCGCTGCAAGAGCTCGACCCGGCGCTGCTAGCCGAGGAGCTGATATCGGTGGACCCGGACTATGTGGGCTCGCTCTCAAGCAAGTCGCTGGCGCAGCATATCGAGACGAAGGTGCGGGAGCGCCGCGAGATACGCCACAAGAAGCTGTGCTCCGTGCGCGTGATCAGCCCCCGTCGGGACGAGGACCGGCTCTACAACCAGCTGGAGTCACGCAAATACAAAGAGAATAAGGAGAAGATACGCCGCCGCAAGGAGATTTACCGGCGGCAGCGCGCCAGCGCGGACACCGTAGCCGTCAGCTCCGAAGCGAGCACAGATGCGGAGGCCTGGTCCACTCCTCGGTATCTGTACTCCTCGGACGAAGACACGGACACGGCCCATGTTACACCCTTGGAGGGCATCATCTATGGCTTTAATGGATCAGCTGGGGCATTGTTTTCCACCTCAAAGGTGGATGAGCTCGAGGCGGAGCTCGATCTGGAGCCCAGCACCAGCGCCTATGCCCTGGCGTGCCTGAACAAACCCCAGCAGATCCCCACCCTGGTCACAGGCGGTAACGGGGCTGCCATCAAGCGAAAGTTGCCACCGCTGCCACCGCACACGCCGGAAAAGCCGGCTGGAGCCTTGCCAGAGAAAAAGAGTCGAACCCATGACCGACGCGCGCCCAAGCGGAAAATGTAAGCAAACATATTGGGCCATTGATTTTTTGATTGATTCCATTCCATTCCATTGCATTTGCTTGCCTTTAGGTTACTGAATAGCTCAAAAAGTGGAAGAGACTCGGTTGAGAAATTCCGCTTCGAAATAAGCGGACATGTGGCCGACTTTCTACGTCCATTCCGCAAAGATAACTGCCAGATGGGTCGCATCACCAGCGATGCGGCCTACAAGTTCCTGATTAAGCGGGTAAGAAAATGGCATTCCCATTATGACTTGTCCAAAGGCTATAACCCTTCCTTCTACCTTCTTCAGCTGACGGAGCATATCATCACGAAAGAGATGCGCTACTGCGAAATGAGCGGACATCCTTTGATCTGCAACGATTCGGTCAAGCACAAGTCGCACGAATTCATCAACCAGTACATGCTGAAGAAGGGCCGCGTGTACGTCATGCCCCCAGATGAGGCCTTCCTCTAAAATGGCCCCAAATCACGCTCCAAAAACGCCAAAAACAAATGTCTCCACTCTTCCTGATCTGTTCGTTCGATACGTTCGATGATTCATTTAGCTGTAAGAATAGAATGTTTTTTATTTCCGTATAGCAAATCTCTCTCCTACCCATTATCAAAAGGGTAAGGGCTCGTTCGTTCATCTGAATAGAAAAAGGAACAGGAACAGGAATCGACGATGGATGGCACGCGCATTGCCTCGAGAATCACATACACATACACATTAAGTTACACATAATAATAATAGAAGAATATAAGGATAGACGAAAACAAGTATTGATTTGATTTCAAATTACAAAACAAAATGTAGTCTAGTCCGTAAGTAAATGGAGATAAATTGAGTCCGGAGGCAAACGAAACGTTCAATCTGTGAAGATCTTTGTAAGAAAAATGTATCTAACATATACATATATATGCATCCTATAACCTATGTGAATCCACAGAAGGAGAGGTTAAGTTCAGTTTAGTATCCCATCCTTTGTATATCCAAGCGAAAGAAAGCTCAAGTTCAGTAAAGTCTCAGTAAGAAGAGCATTGTATTCAGGATGTGCTTGTTTTTGTGCTTTTTTCGGTCACGATGGCCAAATGGACACCCGATTACCGATTAGTAGGAATACGATTCCTGCAGATCTTTCTTCAACATTTGGACGGGGTAGGAAAGATTTAATCCAATCTCCGATTATGTTACGGAATGGCCCATTCTTAAGTCGCTTTGGTGCTTTCGCTTCTGGATGTCTGCTGAATGCATACTGCGGAAACGCACACAATAAATGCACTATTGAAATTAGAATGCTTGATAAGTGATTAAATAAAAAGGAGTAAAATAAAAAGCTACAACGAAAAACTATTCCCATACCGGGAATTGAACCCGGGCCTTCCGGGTGAGAGCCGGATATCCTAACCACTAGACAATATGGGAGTCGATGCATACGGCAGCCAAAAACTGTTTTAAATCTGTTCTTGAAGGATATTTCAAACGATCTGTTGTTGAAAATTCAATGTAACGTTGTTGAAAAGAATAAAGGCAAGAGATGGATGGCCTTTATAATCTAGTATGTCTACGAATCTGTCACGGATATAAAATATTGAGCGCATGAAGGACGAGAGTGCAATAGTTCGACTTAAGGACTCAAGTTTTAACTGGGAGGAGATTTCACTGAAACAGAAGAAACTAATGGAATTTCGGAAAATACAGGAAGAACTACTTCGACATTCGACATTCCCAATGATTGGGAGAGCAGAGTTCATCTCAAAATCTCAACATTTAATTTCATTAAAAGCCTAAATATAATCCCACTAACCGGTACAAAAGATGGCCGAGGCCTTGTAAGAAAAATAATCCAAAGTGTTTCAGGTAAATCTACGGCTTTGCCTATAACGGCGACAGATGGAGAGAGAGAGAGATAAAGATCTGAGGAAGATACGCAGGAAATCCTAATTGGAAAATAAATTTTGTGTTTGTTTATTCGTTGAATAAGTTAAGGTCTTAAGAGGGGCACAACTGGGACCAGAATACAAGTAAAAGTACATTACGACTGAGTCGTCGACTGATCATCTCGGTTCCAGATCCTACTGCTTAACAGCCTCTGTGGCCTCGGCTGCTGCTCCTGCTGCTGATGCTGGTGTGCGATTGGCTTCCTCCGGCTTCATGGCAGGGAACAAGAGAACCTCCTGCAAGATGAAGAATAGAAAAATGGAATAGAGATCTGTGTTAAGTGGGAGGGCATGAGTGCCGTTTACCTTGATGTTGTTCGAGTCGGTGAGGAACATGGTCAGTCGATCGATGCCCATGCCAAAGCCTCCAGTGGGTGGCAGGCCGTACTCGAGGGCCGTGCAGAAGTTCTCGTCGACCATCTGGGCCTCGTCATCGCCGGCCGCCTTGTCGCTGGCCTGCTGCTCGAAGCGTTCGCGCTGGACGACGGGATCGTTCAGCTCGGTGTAGGCGTTGCAGATTTCCTTTTTGGCGACGAACAGCTCGAAGCGCTCGGTGAGGCCTGGGGCGCTGCGATGGTACTTGGCCAGGGGCGACATGATTTGTGGATGCTCGCAGATGAACGTAGGATTGATGCACTCCTCCTCGATGAACTCCCCGACCAGCTTGTCCAGCAGGCGGGCGGTAGTGCGCGGGGCCGGGCACTCGACCTGATGCTTCACGCACAGCTGCGAGAGGAAGTCGGTAGTCTCGCGCGTATTGAAGGTTTCCGCGGAGGGGAACTGCACTTTGAGCTTCTCCTCGAGCGTCTTGATCATCGAGACGCGCTTGAAGGGCGGCGTGAAGTCGAGCTCCTGCTCGGGCCCTTCGGGTCCCTCCGGATGATACTTGATCTTGTACGAGCCGCGGATCGACTTGACCATGCCGGAGATCAGCTGCTCGGTGATGTCCATCACATCGGCGTAGTCCGCGTACGCCATGTAGAACTCGCACGTCGTGAACTCCGGGTTGTGGGTGAGGTCGATGCCCTCGTTGCGGAACTGCCGCCCGATCTCGTAGACGCGATCGAGCCCCCCAACCACCAGCATCTTGTGGTAGAGCTCCGGAGCGATGCGCATGAACAGGTCCATCTTCAGTTCGTTGTGATGCGTGACGAAGGGCTTGGCCGTCGCCCCACCGGCCACCATATTCATCATGGGCGTCTCAATCTCCAGGAAGCCCAAGCGATCCAGGAACTGTCTGACATATGAAATGATCTAGGAGAAGGAGAAGGGAGACAGGGAGGAATGGAGTATTTAGAGACTGGATTCTGTTGATGTAAGCCGTTGCTTTTGTACCTTGGCACGAATCTGGAAATTCTCGCGCACTTTGTTGTTGAGTATGAGGTCGAGATAGCGCTGGCGGTAGCGCGTCTCCTTGTCCTTCAGTCCGAAATGCAGATGCGGTAGCATATGCAGGCAGGGGGACAGCAGCTTGATCTCCGTGGGCATGATGGAGAGCTCGCCCTTCTTGGTCTTGCCCGGATGCCCTTTGACGCCAATGATGTCACCGCGCCGCAGCTTGGCCGTGTCCGTCTCGAAGGCGGTCTCCGGCTGGTACGACTTGGCGCTGGCCATCACCTGCAGCTTGACGCCCTCACCGCGCAGGTCGTAGAAGATGAGCTTGGCCCCCGACTCCCGGATGGCATGCACGCGGCCAGCCACGCTGAGGCTGACCTTCTCGAGGGTCTCGCCGTCCGTCAAGCCGGCATACTGCTCGATGAAGTTCTCCAGGGAGATACTGACATTGAACTTGTGTGGATAGGGATGCGAGTCGGCAGACTGCTTCAGCTCCTGGACAGCGGCCGAGCGCAGCTTGAAGTACTCATTGGGCGAGATCTCCTCCTCATCGGCAGTGGACTTCTTCTTCTGGGCACCCTCCTCCGCAGGCGGAGCAGCTGCTGCCCGCGTGGCCTCCTTCTCGCTCTTCTCCTTGGCCTTCTGCTCGGCTTTCAGACGGCGCTTCAACTCACTGCGAAATAGGTCGAAAGGAAACACGAAATCAATAAGAGAGCCGCCCTGTAAGCGGTGCCTGTAACCCACAGTTTGGTTCGTTTGCTAGGTGCCAACTGCAGGCCGCTCACATGGTACCCTCTACGGTTGACTGCCACTGGCGCTACATGGCCATATCCGACCAACGACACTCGCTGCAGCTGCCTTAGGGCAAAGCGAGCAAGCATTTTATTGCATCAGCCACTCAGCCTCAGGAAGTAGCTTGGAACGTCGTCGCTTTTCTTGGAAGGAATCACACACACACAATTCGATGCGACTGCTGCCGACTGCTGAAGGCGGCTCGACTTAACCTCACTTGTGTGCTTCGTTGGCCAGCGTTGTGGATGATCCGGCAGGTCTGTTGGTCTGTGGCGTCGTGTGATTCTTGGCAGTCTCCGTACTTACTTCTTGGACAGTTCTCCACTTGCAGCAGCCATGCTGTTGGGGCCTCTCTGTGGTGATTCCTTTGCGGATATATGGAGCGCGGGCGCGGAAACTAATACGGTGTGGGAACCAGTGTGCAGTAGAGCTGGAGAAACATCGATGTCATCGATGTTTGGGTTGACTATTGTACACAGACTATACAATACGATACTATACGTACAGACTATTGTACGGCGGACTCAATAAACATGTAGCACGAAAATTAAATTCCTTGTATTTTATTAATATTTGTAATTGGGAACAGTAAAAAATAAAAATACAATACAATTAATAATAAAAATATTTTAGCATTTTTTCCTTTTCTTTTCCATTCTTCCTTCAAACGTAAACAAACTTATTCCGTTTGTCTTGCTCAAGCTCATACGTGCATGTATGAGTAAATAAGGACAAAGTAGAAAGCAAAACGTGAAAATTTCAAGAAATTTTAATTTTTTTTATCGGTTCAATTTTTTTTCATTTAATCGATTTTAAAATAAAATTTTTTTTACCTCTTATCGATAAAATATATTTTAAAAATACCGCAAATATACTGACGAATTCAAGTTATATTATACATATTCTTCAATTTTGATGTTCCGTGGAATATTACTAGCTAGATAGAACATTTTGCCATGTCCACATAATTTAATCCGATTAGTGAATCAATTTCCTACTTGACTGGTCTATTCTAAATACTTGCTTTTGGATTTCTATATACCGTTTAAAGTGAAATTTAATAGATTGATGAAATTGACAAAATATACTATCGAGCTAAGTAACTGTTGCTTCCCCATCTCTCTACATTCGAATTTCTCAAAATGTTGTAAATTTTCAAAGAAGAAGATGATTTCTTGTGTTGGGAGTTGGCCAGTGAACTCCAACTGGAACGGAGGGAACCATGGAGTTGTCCTATCACTATATACACACATTTTTTGTAAATTTTCAAGCTTGGAACATGGGAGGGGGTAAGGTGAGACTGCTCCCGCGAAATTCATCCTTGCTTGGTGGAGTCATCCATGGTTGAGTCCGGCTCCACCCAGCACCGAAAGTTTAAAATACATACCTTAGTCTGTTATAATGTTTAATATGTCTTCATAAGAAGGATCGTCTGGATCGTCGGTGCCGTGCCGTTGTTGATGGCGGAAGAGACACGGGCAGCAGCAGCAATGGCGACACTTTCGTTTTGGCTCGGCGACATGAGTAAGACATGATTAAGCATGTTACACGACACTTATAGTCTCATACAAGAAGTAAGTACTCGCGGATAGTGCTTTAAAATTATAGCCTTTGAAAAACTTTTATATTAGGATTATGAGCCCGAAATCATTTCCATTCAAAACTGTCGAGTGGCGCCACTATCGATGGTTTGACAGCTCTACTTGACTTGTTTTTCTACTACGGCGATTGCTTTGATTGTTTTTAAACTTACCCACTTAACCCCCCTCTATTTAAACAGTTCAACGACTTGAGGTAAATGGCGGCAAATATTACTGATTGTAAATTCTTCTTGTAGATTCATGCCATCTTCCTCTGAACTTAAATACAAAAAAAACGATTTCTTTCACCTGAACTGCGCTAAAATTATTTAATTTTCATTATATTCGGTGGCATTTTAAAATACCCCATTTTAAAATACCCCATACCCCCTTACAATGGGTTAATCGTTCTCCGTCAAGGATTGGAAACCATATTCCTCGATTTTGATATTTCGTGGAATATTACTGGCTAGATAGATCTCTCAGCCCTGCCCACATAATTGTATCCAGCTAATGAATCTATTTTCTACTTGACTGGCTTATTTAAAATACTTGCTTTTATTGGATTTTTTCAAAAAAAGGTTTTAGCGAAAAAGGTCAAACAAAAAAAACGTAAGGGAGTAATCGTTCCTATTGCTCAATTTTGATATTCCGTTGAATAATGCTGGCTAACTAAAACCTTCGGCCCTATACGCATCCATATATTTAGATAGTAGATATACAAGTTTTCCACTGGTTTATTTATTTGTACCAAGATATATATGTCTGGAGAAAATATCCTTGATCCTTGGTCCTTGATAAGGAATGCATTAGATCAAGGAAGCTATTCCGAACACAGGAAGACGTCGCACGTCCCGATCGTGCCTCAAATAACGGAGAAAACAACAAAAGTTGTTGCTGTTAATTGTTGTACAACAAATTTTTGTTGTTGTACAACAAGCCTCAGCCTGCAGTCGATTGGCAGGACTTTCCCGATCTTGAAATGACATGCCACGCCCAGATCGGCCGCTGTGTAGCCGAGATATAGCGTGCAGTAAAAACCAGTATTTTAATGATATGCCAATCTTCGGAAGGCTATATCTCAGACAAATAGGGCCAGATCGGTGAAGGACCTACTCTCCCAGGATCGCGAGGATCCAGACTGTCGATCGGCATCAAAATCTCGACTTCGAAAATGAGGCCGATTTTTGGCAAATTTAGTGATGTAACCATCATGATTTTTTGCGAAAATCGTGAAAAAATTGATGTCCTCTTTTCTGATGGCAGTCGATTGACAGGACTTTCCCGATCACGAAATGACATGCCACGCCCAGATCGGAAGCTGTTTAGCCGAAATGAAGCGTGCAGTAAAAACCAGTATTTTAATGATATGCCAATCTTCGGAAGGCTATATCTCAGACAAATAGGGCCAGACTTCCCAGGATCGCGAGGATCCAGACTGTCGATCGGCATCAAAATCTCGACTTCGAAAATGAGGCCGATTTTTGGCAAATTTAGTGATGTAACCATCATGATTTTTTGCGAAAATCGTGAAAAAATTGATGTCCTCTTTTCTGATGGCAGTCGATTGGCAGGACTTTCCCAATCACGAAATGACATGCCACGCCCAGATCAGTCGATAAATAGTCGAGATATAGCTAAAGAAAATATGAAAAAATCGGCTATTTTGGTCGCAAGTTGAGGATTGTTGTTGCACAACAACAAATATCGTTGGAGAAAATTAGTTTTTTCTAATTTTAGATGTAGAACAATTCACAACAACAACAGACTACAACAAGCGAGTTTTGCTTGATTGTTTTCCCCGCTATTTGTGAACCGATATGGGCGTGGCACGCATTTTTGTAATCGGGATAGCTTCCCCCATACAGGATACAGCAAGGATGATTTTTCAATAGTTTTATTCATCAAAACTTAGCTTAGTGTAAATAAATAAACAAGTGGAAAACATTAGTATCTACTATCTAAATATATATACGCGTATATCCTTAAGCATAAAAGCAACGATATATATCTACAGTCTAGTAGCCCACGTAGCCCCTCCTATGGTTGCCATAGTCAAAGTCCTTGTTGTCGATGGCTAGGTGGCAGGATGACGATGGCTTGCTAGGTTCGGATCTTGCAAGGGGTGCCCATCTGTCCTGCTGGGATACGATTCTGTCTGGCTGGAATACTTTGATAGGACTCCGTTTGGCGGGAGAAAATCGGATACGCCTCTGTGAAGAAGTTATATCTTAAAATATAAGCACAGCGACACCAGCGGCAGCAGAGCAAGAGCGCAGGCGCCGGCGGAGAGCTCGCGGTGACAGATGATCAGGCGCCTGGAGTAAACAGCCGTCATCGAACGCACACTCACTCATATGAAATGGAAGAGCTGAAGGGTGAAGCCCCAGGTGGGTATATCGGTGTACGCGGGCACGCAAGGGGTATTCCTGGCTACCGGAGGGGACGACCTACTAAAATAAAAGAGTAAGTTAAATGAATAAATAATAGCTTAGCTTAATAGGACCAACTCTCGCAGGATTGTGAGGATCCGGACTGTCGAACGGCATCAAAATCTCGACTACGAGATGGATGGATGTCCTTTTTTCCGATGCCAGTCGATGGGCAGGACTCTCCCGTCGGCCGGTGTTTTAGCCGAGATATAGCGTACGGAAAAAAACAGTATTTTAAAGACATGCAAATCCAAATCTTCGGAAGGCTATATCTCAGACAAATAGGGCCAGATCGGGGAAGGACCAACTCTCGCAGGATTGTGAGGATCCGGACTGTCGAACGGCATCAAAATCTCGACTTCGAAAATGAGGCCGATTTTTGGCAAATTTAGTGATGTAACCATCATGATTTTTTGCGAAAATCGTGAAAAAATTGATGTCCTCTTTTCTGATGGCAGTCGATTGGCAGGACTTTCCCAATCACGAAATGACATGCCACGCCCAGATCAGTCGATAAATAGTCGAGATATAGCTAAGGAAAATATGAAAAAATCGGCTATTTTGGTCGCCAGTTGAGGATTGTTGTTGCACAACAACAAATATCGTTGGAGAAAATTAGTTTTTTCTAATTTTAGATGTAGAGCAATTCACAACAACAACAGTCTACAACATGCCAGTTTTGCTTGATTGTTTTCTCCGCTGTTTGTGGCCCGATCAGTGTGCTGGCTTCTTTGTGATCGGAAAAATGTACCCGACTTAATGGAGCCCTTATCAAGGATCCAGAATATTTTTCCCAATCAAACATTTTAGTATTTATTTATTTATTTTATTATTCGACAACGGAATCAAAATAGTCCTTAACTAACTTATCTCTATCTTCAATAATAACAAAAAACAAAAAGTTACAAAATCATACATGAAATAGGAAAAAATCTATAATCAACCGTCTGATGGCTCTTTTCCCCTGGCAAAAGTCAAGCTGGCAACGCATTGTGCTGGAGAAAAGCCCAACAGATGGGCTCATTATTGCCATAGTTGGTCCGGTGGAGATCAACCACAAAAGGTACATGGGTCCTTAGGCTCCTTGCAGGCGTACTCAAGGCAATCCTACTAAGCAGGTCAGGGCAATCGAGCAGCAATGGTCCTTCCATCCTAGAGGGGGGAGAGATGCATGAGGCGAAATCTGCCAACTTTCTGGATGCCAGGATGGGCTACAGCTTCAAAACGCGTAAGTGAATCAGTATATAATTGCGGAAATATTTTTTTTAATATATCTTCTTTCACAAAGGACTTATGTACCCTACGCTTTACCTCAAACCGATTCGTATTCCATTTCCCCCCGCCAGACGGAGTCCTATCCAAGCATTAGCGAGGAGTATTCGAGACAGACCGAATCCTATCCCACCCCTTCCAAGATCCGAACCTAGCAAGCCATCGTCATCCTGCCACCTAGCCATCGACAACAAGGACTTTGACTATGGCAACCATAGGAGGGGCTACATGGGCTACTAGACTGTAGATATATATCGTTGCTTTTATGCTTAAGGATATACGCGTATATATATTTAGATAGTAGATACTAATGTTTTCCACTTGTTTATTTATTTACACTAAGCTAAGTTTTGATGAATAAAACTATTGAAAAATCATCCTTGCTTCCTTCCCTTGGGGGAAGCTATCCCGATTACAAAAATGCGTGCCACGCCCATATCGGTTCACAAATAGCGGGGAAAACAATCAAGCAAAACTCGCTTGTTGTAGTCTGTTGTTGTTGTGAATTGTTCTACATCTAAAATTAGAAAAAACTAATTTTCTCCAACGATATTTGTTGTTGTGCAACAACAATCCTCAACTTGCGACCAAAATAGCCGATTTTTTCATATTTTCTTTAGCTATATCTCGACTATTTATCGACTGATCTGGGCGTGGCATGTCATTTCGTGATTGGGAAATCCCTCCTGATCCGCATCACCATGTGCTTGAGGGCGGCATTCCGGTTGTAGATCGTCAGCGCCGCCTCGTTCGTGTGCAGCAGGGAATAGAAATCGGGCCGACAGAGCATCAGTATGGCCGGATGGATGCCCGACGAGGCGACTGGAGTCGCTGCAGTCGCTGCTGCTGCGGCGGCGGCTACTCGGGGGCAGTAGCAGGGAGCCGCCGCCACTGCATCTGACTGCCGGGGCGGGGACGGCTGGCACACTGTAGACCGCCAGTCGGTTCTCGTTGGTGATGGTCCGCCGGATGCTCTGGTAGCGCCTGTCCAGCTGCTGGCGATGGTGCTGTTCACGTCCCGCAGGTCCGCCGCTAGGCGCCGCTCCCGGTCGCTGCCAGGATGTCGTCCGGGTGGTGTGGTCAATGTAGAAGATGCGCCCGTGACTATCCATGCGCGCCTCCCACGCTGGTGGCAGTGGCGGTTCTCCAGCTCCAGCCCCACTGCCACTACCCCGGGTTCAACTCCTGTTCCGGCCCTACTTGAGGGGGCTCCTCCGGCTGCTGCTGCTGCAGCTGCCGCCGCCGCCGCCGCTGCTGCTGTACGCTCCGGAATGGACGGCAGGCGTGTGCTGCTGATGGACCATCTCCTCGGCTGCTGGCTCCCTGGGCCGCTGGCGACCCGGGCGGTGTCGTCTGCAGGTAAGATGTAATCCAATTGACTAGATGAAGGAGGAGGACTGGAGGAGCACTCCGCTGGATGGCTGGAGTTGGCAGTGACTGCTTGAAGGCGGGCATGCCGCCGGGCATGGTGGTGGGCGTGGGTGGGCAGATCAATGATGACCTCCTCCTCCGGCTGCAGCTCCTGCTCCAGCCCCCCTCCCACCCGCTTTGAGAAGCCTCTGCTGTGGTCGCTGGTGGCCATGGAATGGGCGTGCCGGGAGCCGCCGCCGCCGCCTCCGCCGTGGCAATGATACCACCGACGCCTCGACTCCGCGATAGTGAGTGCTGCTCCGGACTGGCAGCCACATCCAGCGGTGAGGCACTTCGTGGAGCAGCCGGAGGGAGGACTCCGCGGCGCTTGGGCGAGAGGAGCAGACGCGGCGAGGAGGCCAAATGCTGCTGTTGCTGCTCCTCCGTGGACGTGGAGGCACCCTTGCCGTTGGACAGGGCTCGGAGAGGGGTCGGTGCTGGCGCAGATACGGAAACTGGTGTTGCTGGTGGCTCGGCGAAGAGCTAACAGACACGCCGGCGGAATTGGGGTTCGAGTTCGAGTTCCCGCCGAGAGGGAAGGTGGGGAAACCGTAGCTCTGCTGGACCCTGCCCCCGCCGGCACTGGCACCTTCTGCGTGCTGATCGTGTTGATGTAGCTGTCCGGCCCGATCTTCTTCTTGATCAGCGGCTTGAAGCGCACGGGCGGGAGGGAGAGAGGGGGTTATGCTGTGGGTGCTGCTGCTGCTGCTGGCGCCGGCCCCTCCTCCGCGAGACGCTCGTCCGTGTCGAGGGATATCAAACTTGAAGACATCGCCCTGCAGCTTGAATTCCCTGCCGACGGCTCGTGGCGGCCAGGAGCGCTCCAGGGGTCGGTGCTGCGGCGGCGAGAGCTGGCGGAGATGCTGGTGCTTCTGTCGGCGTTGGACATTCGTGCTGGCCTGCAGGGCGGCGGCTGCTCCCAGCAGACTCTCCACGGCGGCCTCCTCGTCTTCCTCGTCCTCTACTGCCTCCTCGTCCACCTCGGCCACGCTTAGGCTGTCCACCATCTCGGCGGGCACCGTTTCAAAGCATTCGCGGGCCACCCACAGATTGAAGCTCGCCATTGGCGTTGGACAGCGTGGAGCAGCCCGAGGGAACTGCAGCGACTCCTCCAGGAACCGTAGACACAGCTTTGGTCTTCTTCTTGGCCCCACTCAGGGGCGTGGAGCCGCCACTCTGGGGCGACAGGGTCCAGGACTTGCGCCGTGCTCCGCCACCAACGCTGCTGCTGCCATCGCTGCCGATGCTGCCGTTGTACGAGTTTGTGGGCGAGAGCGTCGAATTGTTTGCCGGCGTCTCGCAGGATTTGGTTGAGAGTAGCGTCTGATGGCGTGGTTCCTTATCCAGAACCGCCTCCGCTTCCGGCTTAGGATCGTGTGCTGGCAAGTCTTTTCGTTGTGGCTCAAGTCTTTCGGGGCTGCAAGGGGATCGAATGATATACTCATATCGTTCTCATGGCATAGATTCAACGAAGGAATATACTTACAATTATCACGTTTCCTGCAAATCACCACAGGACACCCATCAAGGCAGACGCAGAGGCAGAGGCAAAGGCAGAGTCAGAGGCAGGGGCACAGGCACCACTGGGTGGTTGCTGCTCCTCGTCCGCATCGCTGATGCTCACCTCCGGGTGAGCGTTGGCAAGTGTTAAAGCACTTTGAAAGGCATTTTCCAGCTCGTCGCTTTCGTTGCCGTTGCGCGCCTCATAGTACGCATCATCCTTGGCATCATCCTCGTCTTCTTCCTCCTCCTCTTCCTCATCATCATCGTCTGCATCATCAGCAACACCTGAACTGGGCCTGGCATCCGATGGATTCCTGGAGTCCGCCAGGCAGCATGCCAGCAACGGCGTCAGGGCCACTGCTGCCGCCGCTGGGGGTTCCATGACGAGGATGCTGCGCCTCCCGCTCCTCCTCCGCCCGCTGTTACACCAACTGCTTGTGCTTCTGCTGGTGCTGCTCTACTTTTTGAGTTATAGATTTTTTTGCTTCGCATTGCGTTGCCGCCTCCCATTTACACAATGGGCACTCGCGTAAAGGACTCAGTTCATGGACGCGCCCCCGATTGTCCTCGTTCACTTAGTAATTAACAAACACTCTTTCAAAAAACAGCAATAATTAAAAAAAAAAAAAAAAATTCAAGAATTTCGCTGGACAGCTGGGGTTAGAGGTCAGTGTGACCGACCCTCAGAAATATACCAAAATATACCGTCTCATTTTCAAAATATACCGTAAATATACTGATGAATTCAAGTTCTATTGTACGTATTCCTCGATTTTGATATTCCGTCGAATATTACTAGCTATTCAGATCTCTCAGCTTTGCCCACATAATTTTATATGATTGATACATCAATTTTGTTCAAGATTAACTACTTTTAAGTACTTGCATGTATTTTATTTTGATAAAAACACGGTTTCAACAAAAAAAAATAGTCGCAATGCTGTGACGTCAATGTTGCTGGTATTTGAAGACTCATTTCTTGTCAACCAGAGTATGGGCATTTGTATACCCTATTTCGTTAATATTATATAAGCTGCTTTGAAACGTTATTAATAAAGACCTTGTCTTAGATTGCATTTTTTTGGCCTATTCATTTTATTAGTTTCTTGTATATATCCTGATCCCTGTACCAATTCTTGGTCTCTGTAAGAAGACCACTTATTGCAAAATATCGTTGAAATACCTTTAAAACAAAGACTGTCTAGTTTCTGCATTAATTAGCGCCTAGGATGACAAACATTTTCTTAACTCTATAACATCCATTACCCCCAGGGTATCATTGCGTATGGAATGGGGCTCATTGTTGTCAACCGGTTCAAAGAGTGCCTTACCCGATTCAAGTGCGCGCCAAATAAAAATGAGCTGCCAGACATAACCGTTAACCGTTAGAATATAGTCTATATTCGATCTTTCAAAAAAGAAAATCAATTAAATCAAAATAATTATCAACGAAGAGTATCCCTAAAATGTAAATGGTGGATATGGATAGATTATCGTTAGAGTAGTATATTGGTATATTTAATTGTGCTGCAAGTGGATGATTGTTTCGGCAACAAATAATACAAAATAATAATTTCTTACGGTCCCTGGAAAAACAAGTGCATTTTTTATTTTGATATGCATTCGTTTCATTGCCGAAGAACCCACTGGTTTTTGTTGGTTGTAAATGTAGAGTTAATTTTATTTTAAATTGAGTTAGTTTATTGGTTTATGGAGGCTCCTCGCCTGTCTGAAACGAGAGTGCCAGCTCTGCTGAACAGTATGGGGATTCCTAAAACAGATTATGATAATTTTCGATATTTGAGAGCTGGTTATATAGAGGCTGGAGTTTCGTTGCTCATCTGTTATTTATTTTTGTATTTTTATTGTTCTCATTTTGTTCCCCTAGTAGCACATACAATTGAGCTTATGGACTTGAACATCTTTAATTTTTTGTAATTGTACCTTGATTGTTTTTTGAATTCCCTAAATTAGGTTTTGAGTTTAGGTTTTTATTTGGTGTATGGGATTTGGTTCCGGGAATTACAAGTCAGTGTCAGAATCATTCCCCTCGGAATTAGACTTATACGTTGCTGCTAGTTTGGCCAGTAGATTGTCTTCGTATTGCTCCGCCTGTACTGCGAATTTGGACCAGGTAGTAACCTGCTGTCAGTAAAATATTCGTCTGCTGGGTCTTCGTCGTCAGTAGTATATTCATCTTTTTCCAAGTTAGAGCTTTCCACCTTAGAGCTCTAGTTCATCTTTGCCGCTGTCCAAAACATTACATCGATTTCGTATTCCTCCGTCGCTACTCCAGTATGTGGGTTTTTCGTCTTCGTAGCTACTTCTTTGTCTACTCCTGTGTCTTCATCTTTATCTTCGTCTTCGTCTTCTTTGTCCCCTCGGAATCAGACCTATGCATTACTGATAGTTCGGCCTCTAAATCGTCTTTGTCTTCCTCCGCATAGACTACGTAATTGGCCCCTACTGCGGCTGGGTCATCGTCATCCTCCTCGTCGTCAGCATTTTTGAAAGCTGCTAATCTTGCTATTAACTCGTCTGCAGCGTCATTCTCTTCGCTCTCAAGATCTATTTCTTCTTCCATTAATTCTAATTCGGATATTAGTTCGGCTTCCGGGTCATACTCTTCGCAGTCGGAGTCCATTAATTCTTCAGCGGTCTTGTCCCCCTGTAAGTCAGCAACTCTCTGTGCTTTTAAACGGGCACAAAACTCCGCTGTGATCTTCTTCTGTGCCTCTACGTTGGCTAAAAGCTCTTCTGTGGCCCTGTTTTCGCGTTCAAATTTTTGCTGTGCTGCTAGTTGCAATTTGGCCCTCAATCTTTCTGCGATTTGGTGCTCCTTTACACGAACTCCACGAACCATTTGGTACAAATATTCTCCAAAATGACCATAGTGTGCAACATATTTGTCCATTTGATCGGGGGGTGGGCTTACAGTTTTTAGCACCGTAGAACATAATTGAATTAGCCGATACCATATATTCTTTAAGGCTCCCTCTTCCACTCTGGGATCCCTCCAGCCTCCAGCGTACATGAATTCCGATAATTTCGATAATTCCGGTAGCAGGTAGTCTTCTACGACAAGACTTCCCAATTGGCCAAAGCCAATGACGGCCCCATAAATCGTAAGTAAATTTCCGTGGCGGCGAAGACCGCTAATTAACACCCTTAAAATTTGTACATAAAATGTAGAAACAATCAAGATCGTGGATCCAGGGATTGTGACTCGCGTACTTACCGAATAATTCTACCGAGCAAATTGTAGCTCCTGGCGACCCTCACAATATCGCCCATTATGTGACTGGCCAGTTCCTGAGGTACCAGTGAAACTCATTGCCCTCAACGTCCTCCTCCTCGAATGCCTCCTGAATGAGTAAGCACGAGAGTACGCTAGGTAGGATTAGGTGGAACTGCAATTAAATATATATCAATATAAATATAAATATATAAATATAAATCAAACACTGATTACACGCACTATTCCTACTCCCACTCACATGCTTGTTGAAAGTGATCCTACGATTCTTCACAAGAGCTTGAGCCATGAGTAGCGGAACGATGCACTGATATACATCCTTGTCATAGAGACCCTCATCGATTCCGTCTACTATGTGCGTGGTCAACTGGGGAAGTATGTACTCTAGACTCGGATCTATTTGCAATGACTTCAGTGTTTCTGCAAGCGCATCCTCGTCATCTCCCCAGCACGCATGGATGATTTTTTGGTAGAAGGCTTGCTGCTCCTTGGTAAGCGGAAATCGTTTGGGGGGCTTCAGTTCCACTGTCTCTTCCCATTGCCAGCCAGATACGGACGATTCCTCGTACTTGTCTCCGGCTGTCGCTGTCTCCGGCGTGTCGGTACATGCGGCAGCATGCCCTCCTTTAAGTGCTCCAGGTTCTTTCGCAGGCAACGCCATACAAAGAATACTGCCATAATCGTCGTCATCCTTGAGGGCATGGTAAATGTCTGCTTCCGTTACCACATTGCTACGGTTGTGAATTGCATATGTTTTTATTGTCTCCAATATTTCATTGACTTCTGTGCCCATGTCCCTGGCAATAGCTTTAGCCACTTTGTTGCTTAGGCCCCCGTATGTGGCGTCCTTGTAAATGGCTTTTATCGTTTTGGTCGAAAGCGATTTCACTCTAATTTTGCCTGTTCCATTTACGTAGTGATACGCTGCCATTTTTTCCACAAACTCTCCGTCTACTGTTTACCTGAAGCGATGGAAATTTCCCAATTTGCGAACTTCTTTGCAAGTCACGTACTTACATATAACCAAACACACACACCTTTGTGTGGCGCCGCCAACTTCAAATGATACGATGCCAATTCACAGAGCTGCCAGATAGTTCAGTTTGTATCAGACTAGGGGTATTCCTGCATTCTGCGAGAGATCATAAGAATGAATGTGTGATTGACTTTACTCTCCAAAACTATTTCCCTAATTAAGGAAATAATTTCCGGTATATTTTTACGTCGAAATTCAGTTTAAGCACAAACCACTTTACAGTATATAGATGTGCCAGTACATACACCGAACATGTCGCAAGGGAACTTTCTGGATTAGATCCCAGGGTCTTCGGTTCTGGCGTTCGTCTATCGCCGCCTTTGCCCAGCCAGACAGAATCGTATTCCAGCAGGACAGATGGGCACCCCTTGCAAGATCCGAACCTAGCAAGCCATCGTCATCCTGCCACCTAGCCATCGACAACAAGGACTTTGACTATGGCAACCATAGGAGGGGCTACGTGGGCTACTAGACTGTAGATATATACCGTTGCTTTTATGCTTAAGGATATACGCGTATATATATTTAGATAGTAGATACTAATGTTTTCCACTTGTTTATTTATTTACACTAAGCTAAGTTTTGATGAATAAAACTATTGAAAAATCATCCTTGCTTCCTTCCCTTGGGGGAAGCTATCCCGATTACAAAAATGCGTGCCACGCCCATATCGGTTCACAAATAGCGGGGAAAACAATCAAGCAAAACTCGCTTGTTGTAGTCTGTTGTTGTTGTGAATTGTTCTACATCTAAAATTAGAAAAAACTAATTTTCTCCAACGATATTTGTTGTTGTGCAACAACAATCCTCAACTTGCGACCAAAATAGCCGATTTTTTCATATTTTCTTTAGCTATATCTCGACTATTTATCGACTGATCTGGGCGTGGCATGTCATTTCGTGATTGGGAAAGTCCTGCCAATCGACTGCCATCAGAAAAGAGGACATCAATTTTTTCACGATTTTCGCAAAAAATCATGATGGTTACATCACTAAATTTGCCAAAAATCGGCCTCATTTTCGAAGTCGAGATTTTGATGCCGATCGACAGTCTGGATCCTCGCGATCCTGGGAGAGTTGTTCCTTCAAAGATCTGGTTAAATGTTCCTGAGATATAGCCTTCCGAAGATTTGCATGTCATTAGATTACTGGTTTTTTCTGCACGCTTCATCTCGGCTACACAGCTTCCGATCTGGGCGTGGCATGTCATTTCGTGATCGGGAGAGTCCTGCCAATCGACTGCCATCAGAAAAAGGGACATCAATTTGTTGGAATAACTTCCATCAATAACCAAGGATCAAGGAAATTTTCTCCAGAAATATATATCTTGTTTTCTCCCTTAATTGTGCCCTGATCGGCTCGTGCCATGGCACCCGGTGATTAGAAAAATTTCCTTGATCCTTCGGTAAGGACTTCTACAACCCCCACCATACAAATTTAGTTTTCTCGACTATTTGTGAACCGATAGGGTTTTGCGACGGCTTCCTGTGATCGGATAAATGTCCCTGATTTAATGGAATCCTTATCAAGGATCAAGGACATTTTTCCCAATCAAAAAATATTCATCAAAACTTAGCTTAGTGTAAATAAATAAACATGTGGAAAACATTAGTATCTACTATCTAAATATATATACGCGTATATCCTTAAGCATAAAAGCAACGGTATATATCTACAGTCTAGTAGCCCACGTAGCCCCTCCTATGGTTGCCATAGTCAAAGTCCTTGTTGTCGATGGCTAGGTGGCAGGATGACGATGGCTTGCTAGGTTCGGATCTTGCAAGGGGTGCCCATCTGTCCTGCTGGAATACGATTCTGTCTGGCTGGGCAAAGGCGGCGATAGACGAACGCCAGAACCGAAGACCCTGGGATCTAATCCAGAAAGTTCCCTTGCGACATGTTCGGTGTATGTACTGGCACATCTATATACTGTAAAGTGGTTTGTGCTTAAACTGAATTTCGACGTAAAAATATACCGGAAATTATTTCCTTAATTAGGGAAATAGTTTTGGAGAGTAAAGTCAATCACACATTCATTCTTATGATCTCTCGCAGAATGCAGGAATACCCCTAGTCTGATACAAACTGAACTATCTGGCAGCTCTGTGAATTGGCATCGTATCATTTGAAGTTGGCGGCGCCACACAAAGGTGTGTGTGTTTGGTTATATGTAAGTACGTGACTTGCAAAGAAGTTCGCAAATTGGGAAATTTCCATCGCTTCAGGTAAACAGTAGACGGAGAGTTTGTGGAAAAAATGGCAGCGTATCACTACGTAAATGGAACAGGCAAAATTAGAGTGAAATCGCTTTCGACCAAAACGATAAAAGCCATTTACAAGGACGCCACATACGGGGCCTAAGCAACAAAGTGGCTAAAGCCATTGCCAGGGACATGGGCACAGAAGTCAATGAAATATTGGAGACAATAAAAACATATGCAATTCACAACCGTAGCAATGTGGTAACGGAAGCAGACATTTACCATGCCCTCAAGGATGACGACGATTATGGCAGTATTCTTTGTATGGCGTTGCCTGCGAAAGAACCTGGAGCACTTAAAGGAGGGCATGCTGCCGCATGTACCGACACGCCGGAGACAGCGACAGCCGGAGACAAGTACGAGGAATCGTCCGTATCTGGCTGGCAATGGGAAGAGACAGTGGAACTGAAGCCCCCCAAACGATTTCCGCTTACCAAGGAGCAGCAAGCCTTCTACCAAAAAATCATCCATGCGTGCTGGGGAGATGACGAGGATGCGCTTGCAGAAACACTGAAGTCATTGCAAATAGATCCGAGTCTAGAGTACATACTTCCCCAGTTGACCACGCACATAGTAGACGGAATCGATGAGGGTCTCTATGACAAGGATGTATATCAGTGCATCGTTCCGCTACTCATGGCTCAAGCTCTTGTGAAGAATCGTAGGATCACTTTCAACAAGCATGTGAGTGGGAGTAGGAATAGTGCGTGTAATCAGTGTTTGATTTATATTTATATATTTATATTTATATTGATATATATTTAATTGCAGTTCCACCTAATCCTACCTAGCGTACTCTCGTGCTTACTCATTCAGGAGGCATTCGAGGAGGAGGACGTTGAGGGCAATGAGTTTCACTGGTACCTCAGGGAACTGGCCAGTCACATAATGGGCGATATTGTGAGGGTCGCCAGGAGCTACAATTTGCTCGGTAGAATTATTCGGTAAGTACGCGAGTCACAATCCCTGGATCCACGATCTTGATTGTTTCTACATTTTATGTACAAATTTTAAGGGTGTTAATTAGCGGTCTTCGCCGCCACGGAAATTTACTTACGATTTATGGGGCCGTCATTGGCTTTGGCCAATTGGGAAGTCTTGTCGTAGAAGACTACCTGCTACCGGAATTATCGAAATTATCGGAATTCATGTACGCTGGAGGCTGGAGGGATCCCAGAGTGGAAGAGGGAGCCTTAAAGAATATATGGTATCGGCTAATTCAATTATGTTCTACGGTGCTAAAAACTGTAAGCCCACCCCCCGATCAAATGGACAAATATGTTGCACACTATGGTCATTTTGGAAAATATTTGTACCAAATGGTTCGTGGAGTTCGTGTAAAGGAGCACCAAATCGCAGAAAGATTGAGGGCCAAATTGCAACTAGCAGCACAGCAAAAATTTGAACGCGAAAACAGGGCCACAGAAGAGCTTTTAGCCAACGTAGAGGCACAGAAGAAGATCACAGCGGAGTTTTGTGCCCGTTTAAAAGCACAGAGAGTTGCTGACTTACAGGGGGACAAGACCGCTGAAGAATTAATGGACTCCGACTGCGAAGAGTATGACCCGGAAGCCGAACTAATATCCGAATTAGAATTAATGGAAGAAGAAATAGATCTTGAGAGCGAAGAGAATGACGCTGCAGACGAGTTAATAGCAAGATTAGCAGCTTTCAAAAATGCTGACGACGAGGAGGATGACGATGACCCAGCCGCAGTAGGGGCCAATTACGTAGTCTATGCGGAGGAAGACAAAGACGATTTAGAGGCCGAACTATCAGTAATGCATAGGTCTGATTCCGAGGGGGACAAAGAAGACGAAGACGAAGATAAAGATGAAGACACAGGAGTAGACAAAGAAGTAGCTACGAAGACGAAAAACCCACATACTGGAGTAGCGACGGAGGAATACGAAATCGATGTAATGTTTTGGACAGCGGCAAAGATGAACTAGAGCTCTAAGGTGGAAAGCTCTAACTTGGAAAAAGATGAATATACTACTGACGACGAAGACCCAGCAGACGAATATTTTACTGACAGCAGGTTACTACCTGGTCCAAATTCGCAGTACAGGCGGAGCAATACGAAGACAATCTACTGGCCAAACTAGCAGCAACGTATAAGTCTAATTCCGAGGGGAATGATTCTGACACTGACTTGTAATTCCCGGAACCAAATCCCATACACCAAATAAAAACCTAAACTCAAAACCTAATTTAGGGAATTCAAAAAACAATCAAGGTACAATTACAAAAAATTAAAGATGTTCAAGTCCATAAGCTCAATTGTATGTGCTACTAGGGGAACAAAATGAGAACAATAAAAATACAAAAATAAATAACAGATGAGCAACGAAACTCCAGCCTCTATATAACCAGCTCTCAAATATCGAAAATTATCATAATAAATCCCCAACTGTTCAGCAAACGTTTCAGACAGGCGAAGCCTCCATAAACCAATTTAAATTTAAAATAAAATTAACTCTACATTTACAACCAACAAAAACCAGTGGGTTCTTCGGCAATGAAACGAATGCATATCAAAATAAAAAATGCACTTGTTTTTCCAGGGACCGTAAGAAATTATTATTTTGTATTATTTGTTGCCGAAACAATCATCCACTTGCAGCACAATTAAATATACCAATATACTACTCTAACGATAATCTATCCATATCCACCATTTACATTTTAGGATACTCTTCGTTGATAATTATTTTGATTTAATTGATTTTCTTTTTTGAAAGATCGAATATAGACTATATTCTAACGGTTAACGGTTATGTCTGGCAGCTCATTTTTATTTGGCGCGCACTTGAATCGGGTAAGGCACTCTTTGAACCGGTTGACAACAATGAGCCCCATTCCATACGCAATGATACCCTGGGGGTAATGGATGTTATAGAGTTAAGAAAATGTTTGTCATCCTAGGCGCTAATTAATGCAGAAACTAGACAGTCTTTGTTTTAAAGGTATTTCAACGATATTTTGCAATAAGTGGTCTTCTTACAGAGACCAAGAATTGGTACAGGGATCAGGATATATACAAGAAACTAATAAAATGAATAGGCCAAAAAAATGCAATCTAAGACAAGGTCTTTATTAATAACGTTTCAAAGCAGCTTATATAATATTAACGAAATAGGGTATACAAATGCCCATACTCTGGTTGACAAGAAATGAGTCTTCAAATACCAGCAACATTGACGTCACAGCATTGCGACTATTTTTTTTTGTTGAAACCGTGTTTTTATCAAAATAAAATACATGCAAGTACTTAAAAGTAGTTAATCTTGAACAAAATTGATGTATCAATCATATAAAATTATGTGGGCAAAGCTGAGAGATCTGAATAGCTAGTAATATTCGACGGAATATCAAAATCGAGGAATACGTACAATAGAACTTGAATTCATCAGTATATTTACGGTATATTTTGAAAATGAGACGGTATATTTTGGTATATTTCTGAGGGTCGGTCACACTGACCTCTAACCCCAGCTGTCCAGCGAAATTCTTGAATTTTTTTTTTCAATTATTGCTGTTTTTTGAAAGAGTGTTTGTTAATTACTAAGTGAACGAGGACAATCGGGGGCGCGTCCATGAACTGAGTCCTTTACGCGAGTGCCCATTGTGTAAATGGGAGGCGGCAACGCAATGCGAAGCAAAAAAATCTATAACTCAAAAGTAGAGCAGCACCAGCAGAAGCACAAGCAGTTGGTGTAACAGCGGGCGGAGGAGGAGCGGGAGGCGCAGCATCCTCGTCATGGAACCCCCAGCGGCGGCAGCAGTGGCCCTGACGCCGTTGCTGGCATGCTGCCTGGCGGACTCCAGGAATCCATCGGATGTCGTGCCCCACACAGCCAGGCCCAGTTCAGGTGTTGCTGATGATGCAGACGATGATGATGAGGAAGAGGAGGAGGAAGAAGACGAGGATGATGCCAAGGATGATGCGTACTATGAGGCGCGCAACGGCAACGAAAGCGACGAGCTGGAAAATGCCTTTCAAAGTGCTTTAACACTTGCCAACGCTCACCCGGAGGTGAGCATCAGCGATGCGGACGAGGAGCAGCAACCAACCAGTGGTGCCTGTGCCCCTGCCTCTGACTCTGCCTTTGCCTCTGCCTCTGCGTCTGCCTTGATGGGTGTCCCTGTGGTGATTTGCAGGAAACGTGATAATTGTAAGTATATTCCTTCGTTGAATCTATGCCATGAGAACGATATAGTATATCATTCGATCCCCTTGCAGCCCCGAAAGACTTGAGCCACAACGAAAAAGACTTGCCAGCACACGATCCTAAGCCGGAAGCGGAGGCGGTTCTGGATAAGGAACCACGCCATCAGACGCTACTCTCAACCAAATCCTGCGAGACGCCGGCAAACAATTCGACGCTCTCGCCCACAAACTCGTACAACGGCAGCATCGGCAGCGATGGCAGCAGCAGCGTTGGTGGCGGAGCACGGCGCAAGTCCTGGACCCTGTCGCCCCAGAGTGGCGGCTCCACGCCCCTGAGTGGGGCCAAGAAGAAGACCAAAGCTGTGTCTACGGTTCCTGGAGGAGTCGCTGCAGTTCCCTCGGGCTGCTCCACGCTGTCCAACGCCAATGGCGAGAGCTTCAATCTGTGGGTGGCCCGCGAATGCTTTGAAACGGTGCCCGCCGAGATGGTGGACAGCCTAAGCGTGGCCGAGGTGGACGAGGATGCAGTAGAGGACGAGGAAGACGAGGAGGCGGCCGCCGTGGAGAGTCTGCTGGGAGCAGCCGCCGCCCTGCAGGCCAGCACGAATGTCCAACGCCGACAGAAGCACCAGCATCTCCGCCAGCTCTCGCCGCCGCAGCACCGACCCCTGGAGCGCTCCTGGCCGCCACGAGCCGTCGGCAGGGAATTCAAGCTGCAGGGCGATGTCTTCAAGTTTGATATCCTCGACACGGACGAGCGTCTCGCGGAGGAGGGGGCCGGCGCCAGCAGCAGCAGCAGCACTCCACAGCATAACTCCCCTCTCTCCACTCCGCCCGTGCGCTTCAAGCCGCTGATCAAGAAGAAGATCGGGCCGGACAGCTACATCAACACGATCAGCACGCAGAAGGTGCCAGTGCCGGCGGGGGCAGGGGTCCAGCAGAGCTACGAGTTTCCCCCCACCTTCCCTCTCGGCGGGAACTCGAACTCGAACCCCAATTCCGCCGGCGTGTCTGTTAGCTCTTCGCCGAGCCACCAGCAACACCAGTTTCCGTATCTGCGCCAGCACCGACCCCTCTCCCGAGCCCTGTCCAACGGCAAGGGTGCCTCCACGTCCACGGAGGAGCAGCAACAGCAGCATTTGGCCTCCTCGCCGCGTCTGCTCCTCTCGCCCAAGCGCCAGCGGAGTCCTCCCTCCGGCTGCTCCACGAGAAGTGCCTCACCGCTGGATGTGGCTGCCAGTCCGGAGCAGCACTCACCCACGCGGAGTCGAGGCGTCGGTGGTATCATTGCCACGGCGGAGGCGGCGGCGGCGGCTCCCGGCACGCCCACATTCCATGGCCACCAGCGACCACAGCAGAGGCTTCTCAAGCGGGTGGGAGGGGGAGCTGGAGCGGGAGCTGCAGCCGGAGGAGGAGGGTCATCATTGATCTGCCCACCCACGCCCACACACCATGCCCGGCGGCATGCCCGCCTTCAAGCAGTCACTGCCAACTCCAGCCATCCAGCGGAGTGCTCCTCCAGTCCTCCTCCTTCATCTAGTCAATTGGATTACATCTACCTGCAGACGACACCGCCCGGGTCGCCAGCGGCCCAGGAGCCAGCAGCCGAGGAGATGGTCCACATCAGCAGCACACGCCTGCCGTCCATTCCGGAGCGTACAGCAGCAGCGGCGGCGGCGGCGGCAGCTGCAGCAGCAGCAGCCGGAGGAGCCCTAGTAGAGGCCGGAACAGGAGTTGAACCCGGGGTAGTGGCAGTGGGAGCTGGAGCTGGAGAACCGCCACTGCCACCAGCGTGGGAGGCGCGCATGGATAGTCACGGGCGCATCTTCTACATTGACCACACCACCCGGACGACATCCTGGCAGCGACCGGGAGCGGCGCCTAGCGGCGGACCTGCGGGACGTGAACAGCACCATCGCCAGCAGCTGGACAGGCGCTACCAGAGCATCCGGCGGACCATCACCAACGAGAACCGACTGGCGGTCTACAGTGTGCCACCCCCGCCCCGGCAGTCGAATGCAGTGGCGGCGGCTCCCGCTACTGCCCCCGGAGGTGCCGCCGCCGCAGCAGCAGCGACTGCAGCGACTCCAGTCGCCTCGTCGGGCATCCATCCGGCCATACTGATGCTCTGTCGGCCCGATTTCTATTCCCTGCTGCACACGAACGAGGCGGCGCTGACGATCTACAACCGGAATGCCGCCCTCAAGCACATGGTGATGCGGATCAGGAGGGATCCGCAGTGCTTCCAGCGGTACCAGTACAACAAGGATCTGGTGGCCCTCGTCAACACGTTCGCCCAGATGGGCCGCGAGTTGCCCTCCTGCTGGGAGACGAAGCTCGACCAGTCCGGCAAGCAGTTCTTCATCGACCACCAGCACCGCAAGACCTCCTTCATGGACCCGCGCCTGCCCGTCGAATGTCCCCGCGTCGTCCGCCACCGGCAGCAGCAGCACCAGCACCAGTCATACTTCCATCCGGATCTCGTGGACGGCAACTGCCTTTCGGCCACCAGTGGCCACATCAACTCCAGCTCTGGCTCTCCCTCGGCTGCCTCCTCCTCCCTGGGCTCTGTGTCGGGTGTGCCGCCCCTACCGCCGCCTCGTCCCTCCTCAAGCAGCGGCATCAGCGGAAGGAGCAGTCATGGCAGTCATGGCGGCCACAACTGCACCACAACGGCGGCCATCGCCTGTGCATTCAGTCTGGGCGGAGCAGCAGGCGGAAGCGGAGCCACTGCACCCGGCTACGAGGATGTGCCTATTGCCTACAACGAGAAGGTGAGTAGATGCAGAATGCAGGGTGCAGGCTTATCGTCTTCATGCTCTCCTTTGATTCCAGGTCATTGCGTTCCTGCGCCAGCCCAACATCCTGGAGATACTGCGCGAGCGCCAGGGCCAGCACACGGTGTCCCGTTCGCTGCGCGAGAAAATCAATGTGCTCCGAGTGGAGGGCGTGCCGGCTCTAGAGCGGCTGGGTCATGACCTACAATTGACCATTTTGCTTAGGTAAGTAGATGAATGCAAAGCAGTGACCCGTGACCCGTTACCCCATTTAACAGTGAATCGAGAGAACCAAAATCTGTCGACAGGGAATCATTTGCAGTAGATTGCTTATAAAATGGAACTGCAAGTATAATAAGGGCTTAGAGAAATCCATTAAAAACTCGGAAATTCATTCGGCCAGCCTTCCAGACTTCCAGCCTCCCATTAACCCATTAAACCATTAACCCATTACGGAACGCTCCTAAACGGCTCGTACGATTTCTCTGTAATTTGGATATGCTTGTCTTGGGGACCATAGTAGTTGATAGAGACCACAGGTATTCGCACACCTGTGCAATTTTGAATTTTCGGACCACTAAAACCCCTAGCCTATATATTTTCACAGGTGAAACTTTTAAGGTAATCCCCGAAAAAAGATACATTATTTCTCTTTACTTAACAACCAGTTTTGCGCCAATTCCTTAACTTTCATATTTTTCATGGGTATCTAAAAACCCATTGGACTCCAATGGGTTAAACTTAAAGAATTTTAGAGCAGACCAGGCGAAAGATATCGCTATAAGAAAACCGAAAGCACAGAATCATAGAGAATAACCATATCTAGCAGATTGCTGAATAAGGATCAGATCGGATCATTACAAAAGCCAGAAGGAAGAGATTAAATGAGCTCCTAACGGTCCGCCTTGTGAAATTTAAAATCATAGATAACATTTATTTCTAATTTCTATCAGAAATAAGAGTTTCTTGGTATTTGAATACCTCCTACATAATTTTTATCATCAAAATGAGAATCCTTCCGATCCCGTAAATAGATCTAGATTGTGGATCCAACAAATTGCTTTCACAAGGACCACATCTGTTTGGTGTCCAGCTGAAGAGTGACGCACCGCACCCCATCCATCTGCAGCCCCCTCTCCATCTCCCCCTGCCCCGGCACCCGCACCTGCACCTGCACTTGACGAAGGTCCCACATCCGAGACCGATATCCACCTGGCCCTCAAATTGCATGCATTGCGGTGGTGCGTCATTGTCTTGCTTTGGTCTTAGATTTGGACTTTGATTTGCTTTTCGCTCGGCTTTGATCGATTTGGCGTTGATGTTGATTTTGTTGCTGGGTGTCTTTGTGCAGCGGCGGTCCTGCTTGAGTGCTCTCCGATATACTCATAGAACTCATGGTACTCATGTACTCGCATGTTTAATTGCTTTTGAAAATTGTGGCCGAAGGTTGTTGGCTAATTTTCCAAAGCATCAAGCAACACCTCCAAGCGGCAGGCAAAGGCAGGCAAAGCAAAGCAAAGCCCACAACCAAGGTTAATTCGTGTTTCCCCCCCAAGCCCCCCACTCCGATCCAATTCGAGTGGGGTGTATTTATTGTCTAATTGGCCGTGTGTTTCTTTTAAAAATATTCTTGAATCGACTTCGACCACAAATTTGGAGGAACTGCCGCCTGCATTCGATCACTCGCCTGCATTTCTTGACCTTAATCTTAATCTGAAATCCAAATCTAAATCTTAATCCCCTGAAAACTGAGAGCCTGAGTCCGTCCACCAGCAATTTCCGATTCCGATTCGTATACCGATTGAGCCGTTTAATTGCATTTCAATTAGCTCAAATGTCGCGCTTCATTGCCTCCCAAAGACACAAGCAGAAATGGTAGCCATGTGGCATGAGCCGTGGGAGTTTTGATACTCATTTGCGGCTGGACATTGACACAAGGAATGCGTGTACCACCCATGTACCCCGTGTGGCAACCAGATGACTTGAGAGAACAGCAGGAAAAACTCGCCTGTGGATCGATTTCCCCACGAAAGATCTTTCCCTGTATTATATTACATTCTCTCATCCGCTCTCTGACTCTCTCTAGCCGATCTCTATCCGTACTGTATATCGTATATCGTATGTGGTATGTGTTATATGTTATATGTATCCAAACGAACCTCAGACAATCTGCACTCGACTCGGCTATTACTCACTTTGGGCTTGGTGGGCTTTTTCTACTCCCCCCTCTCGAGCCAAGCCACATCTCTCTCTCTCTCTCTCTCTATCCCCGCTGTCTCCCTGTGGGACTGTGGGCCTGTGCCTGTGCCTGTGCTTGTCCGGGCCTCAATGAGATGAGAAATTAATAAACGACAACTAAGATTCAGCAAATACTCAGCGTAGCACACAATCGTATCTTGTATCTCGTATTGGTTGTACATTCATAGGTACTCGTATTTGTTTATTGTTTGTCCCCTTGTATTTCGCCAGTTGGCTTAATTATTATTTGTCAATATGAATTACCAGCAAAAACAATGCATAAATACACGATCCGTCGTCTCGTAGTTGAATCAACATGCAGTCCGTCGATAAAGAATTTTGGGATATTTTATTGATATTTTTTGGGTTTGAGTTTAGGATTTTCTGATCTGTTGATTGCTTTATGGTGGGACATTCCACTTTCAGATGGAGACGGAGACGCAGACGCGACCGCTGCCACGCCTCCACTCGGACCTCGGACAGGGACAGGGCGACGCCCCAAAGCAGCAGCTGCTGGGGGCAGGGGCACTCCATCTATCCACACTAATCCCCCGTTCGCCGACCCAACACAACACAACTCACAGTTTAACCCAATTCCAAATTCCAAATCAAGCATAATTTATTGGCCAAACGGGGCACAAATTCGTGGAGTATCCCTCCGCTTCAAGACTTCACTTATGCCTCCACGGCTCCACCACAAAAGTCCCAGTCCCAGCGCCAGTGGGGGTGTGGCAGGGCAGGGGCAGTGTCGTCATCGTCATCATTGAGCTTCGCTGAAGCGTTGACAAGTTTCAGTAATTTTCTATTGCTCCCGCAGTTGCGGCAAGTTGGAATTGGAATTGGAAATGGAAATGGAGTTGACGGTTACATTACTCGCTCGTATTTGTGTTTCAAATTTGACCCATAGAAGGAGAGTTTCGCCTTTGTTGTATATATACCCTTATTGTGAATTGGGGTATTCATCGTTTGACCAGAGACCGGGTTTGCAAAGCACAAAAGGAAGAACGTTAAGCACAGTCCATCTACTATTCGTATGAGAGTTCCTTTACAGCAAGAGCGATCTTCCATAGCTGCTAGAGCTGGATGGGTGAGGGCTCATCTGGTCCGATAGGTTAGGGTATCTAGAGGCTCGACCCACCCGAGGTAGCCACGGTAGCCTTCCTTTCTTGTGGCCCTTGCCTTGCTCTGTTGTTTGTTTACAGTTCATTGGGTTTTCTGTCGACGGTGGAGCGCGCGCGCGCATGCGTGCAGTTGGCTACAATTTGGAGACACACACAGAGTGAACGAACAGTGATATGCGTCTGTCAGTCTCTGTCTCCGTTCTGTTGTAGCTTCCGCTTTGGGGCGTGCTAAATGCAGGGCGTGGTGGAGTTAGGCAGGGCCAACGCCGCGGCGGTTTAAGCGATGAGCGATGAGCGATGAGCGATGATCAGCGAACAATTACAAGCATAACAATGACCAGGGTATATTGAATGGAAGGTAAGACAGGCCAAGAATAAATTCCCAGTGTATGCACTTGCCTTTACCCTCTATTTAACATGCTTTGACCATGACCAACGCCACAAACACACACATGCACAGACACTGAGGCCAGCCATGCAGCCGCTGCTCTGCTATGCACTGCTCTGCTCTCTCAGCTGAGTGCAATCCTCGTGGGTGGTGAGTCAGGGGAGAGAGAGAGAGAGAGAGAGCGGGTCGTGTCATGCAGGCCACATTTGACGGCAGCGGGCACAGTGGCGCTAGATAATTACCCCCTGATCTTTGCTCTCTCTTGGCTCCCTCTCCCTCCGTTTATGCGATGGTCCGCTGCTGGGCTCTGCCTGCCAGCCCCATTGTGTAGTGGCGTGCGCTGCCTCTGCGCCAACGAAGGCGTCAGAACTTCGGCAAAGAGTTCGGCAGATTCTGATTCTGCTTTGTCTTCGGCTGCGCTGCGCTGCGCTGCACTCGTGAACGCTGCCTAACCGATCGATCGTCTTGCATCGCTCGCACTGCCAATAGAACAAAACAAAACACCAAAAAAACAGAAACAAAAAATAATATTCATTGCCGCTTAATTCCATTTTCCATTTTCCTTTCATAAATGCCAACATTCTGCAGTTGGCAGGCATATCAAAAGGAGCATATCAGAAGAGCGCAGCACAGCAGAAGCACAGCATAAAACATAAGCATAAGCTACCCCCTCTCTGGCCGGGAGCCGTCAGAAAGCGAGAGTAAACTCTGCCTGGGTTTAGGGGGTCTGTCGGGTCTCTGTGTCTCTTTTATCTATGACTCCCCAACTAACCAACGCCGGTTCAGTTCCGTTCGCTTTGGCTCGCGCTCTCTCTTCCGCTCCGCTCTGCTCCATTCGCCGTATGCCGTACGCCGTGCCGTTCGGCGATTCGATTTGCGTAGCTTTCAATCCACAGAAGCATTCGAGGCAGCAGAAGCATTTCTGTTCCAACTGTCAAAGCGCGTGCAGGTCGATCCGTTGATCCCGACGATCCAACCAACCCCCAAAAACTGTTTATATTCTGTGCCGTGCATTCATTTATCGCTATACGTAGATTGTCTGTGTGTGTGTTTGTGTGTGTGCCGTTCCGTGGTGAAAAGATATCCTGGAGATCTCGATCCCAGGGGAACGGAATGGTTAACTTTTCGGTGCTTCAACCTTATGCGAACGCAACAAAATGGGCTTTCTATCGAAGGCTGCCTACATCGTGTGGGCCGTGTAAGTACAACCATCCATTCATCCATTCATCCATCCATCCATCCACTCGTCTAACACACCCCTAGAATACCCCTTTGGGGTTACTCATCATTCTTGTTGTTGTTTGAGGTTTGAGGTGTGTTAAAACGCCGTTAGATTACACCAAAGTCTGTAATGTGATGATGCGTTTTTATTTTTATTTTTCTTGTTGTCAAAGCTTTCAAAAGCTTTAGGCTTCCGAGTCCTGCAGCAGCTTTCAAAGCTTTTGCAGCTGCAGCTGCAGCAGCAGTCGCGGCAGGATAACTGTTATTAACTCATTAAATGTCCTGCGGTTGCAAGTTTCTAGAGGCGATTACTAGGCCCCTTAAATTGGCATAATTGGACGGTGTGGAAAGTCCCTCCAATGATGAATATTTCACAAGCTACAGTCAATATTTTTGCACCCCATTGAATGCCCGTTGTATCAGAATCAGTTGAAGCGTTCGTCCTGTCGCGGCAAGCGGGTATCCAGTGCATCCTGTCCTGTGCGTGTATCGTATCAGGTACGATTATTGCTAACAAATGTATCCGTTTCCATTCCATTCAGTTTCATATGGAAGAAGCAGTTCCTAGAGTATTCCTATTCGAGTGCCAAAGTTTCCTCCAATCCCCCTTCCATTCATCCATCCCTTGGGGAATGTGCCTGCGTATAAATATTTTTCAGGGAAGAATTCCATCAAAAACACCGAAGCTCAACGATGTTTTGTATTGACTTAGGTCTGTCCCCTCCTTCTCCTTCTCCTTCTCCTCCTCCTCCTCCTCCACCCAATCCGATTGAAGTGCGCACTCTTCCAAGAATCTTCTCTCCTCTTCCATCCCTTCGGAATGTTCCCACCGAATCGTGAATTACATACATATTGTATTTATGCCCATATGTACATATGTCGTTGCATGCCTTATATACATATCTGTATCTCATAACTGCTTGGGCATGCAAAACAACATACATGTATCCACATCCTGTCCGTCAGTTGCATCCGACTTTTGTTTGCTATCTCTCCCCCTCCCACTCCCACTCCCACTCCCCACTGGTCCATTGAGAGCGATTCCGTCTGGCTTGCACTTTTTGGCGGTCCGCTGCATCCGAAGGCTTAGATCGAGTTCTAACGACGGACTCTCGGCTCCCATTCCATTCCCACGTTCTATCGCATAGACCAGGAGAAGGGTAGGAGGTGCTTTTCCATTGGGTTACAGTTACAGGAATGGAATAACAAATAGAATGCCAAGTAAACAATTCCAGCAAATTGCCCATTTGAAAATTGATGTGTGATGTACACTCCCCTACACTCATTTTGTACCACATTGTTGCCTAGTATCCAGTATCTAGTATCCCAGTATCCCAGTATTCCTCAATGATTCGTCAGTTGGGACCTCAAGTGGGACCGATTCAAGTGGATTCCTCATATTACAATGTTGTGGCATGCCTTTGAGACTCCTAATCATGGTTTCTTATTACTTCCGAATATCGGTGGTTGGTCAATCGTTCGATTGGATGTTATGTTGCAATCACTTATGATTTAACGATCTACTAGTTGCTGTCGCAACTCCTCAGATAACTCTTCTGATTCTCTTAGAACCCTCTCTCTCACTCTCACTCTTTCGTGGCAGAGTGCCGAAATGGGTTAAGGCTCGCTTCATTATCATCGCCCACCCCCCGCCCCCGTCCGCTTATCAGCTTATCAAAACCACTCCCACTCCCATTCACATTCCCCCCGACGCCACCCACAGTCCACAGTTGGTCGGGGACTGCTGCAGTTCGAACAGAGCCCGAAATCAGTCGCCTGTTGCCTGTCCCTGTCGTCGTCTGTCTCTTGTGCCTCTTTTGAGTAACAAATATCAAATATCGTGGAATTGAGAATTGATTTTAGTAAAGTGTTTTGGCCGCGAGTGTTACCTTCTTTCTTGTTGGAGTTTTTTTTGGTGGATTTAGTGCATCGCTAATTGAGAATCCATTTGGGTTTTACAACCCCCCAAAATCCGGTAGACCCATCCAAATGGGTCTCTTCTCCAAGTTTGTCTACAACTTCCACATGTGGGAGCCGTAAGTGGTTTTTCGCTTTGTTTACTGTTGGTTTTTATTCAAATAAACCCTTACTGGCAATCATATTCCATAAGTTGTGAGCCCAGAGAGGAATACCTGGGGGATACCAGCAGGGACAAGTGGGTATTCCGCTTGGAGTATGACGTTTCTTTTGGAGATCATTTGCATCTTTATCTGAGGACATTTACAATACAAAAGTGTCCCTGTCTTAAGTTTCCTTTAAAATATGAATTTCCCCCCCATTCTCGATCATAACCCATATCCATATCGAGTCCCCGGATATTTGCAGAACGACGAAACAAGTCAGTGACCCAGCGAGCGTTTTGCCCGCGATTGCATTATATTTTTTTACAATGATATTATAGACATATCGTAGATATTCTTCCGCCTTGGCACCACGCCCATCTTGTGGCCCTATCGCACACTGCCCCTATAAACAACAATGGCCAGCACCACGTCTTTGTGTAAGGAATGATGACAGCCCCCACACCACAGTCCACACCCCGGAGGCACACGCGCAGGCCTTTGCTTTAGCGCGTTTAAAAACGCATGACACTTTCGCATGCATCTGCTTTGGCGCGTTTAAAAACGCACGCGTATAAAAATGCACGGGCTTACCATTGGCTTCTGGCTTTGAGCGTTTAAAATTGAGCGCTCTCTTTTACGCGTTTAAAAACGCACGCGTTTTTTTTTTTAATCTGAATTGGCGCTAATTTCGGCTTCCTGCTGTTTTCAGTTGCCAATAATTTGTAAAAATTTCATTCAATTTGAAAGTAATTTGACACGGGGGCATAGCCATAGCCATAGCCATAGCCATAGCCACAGCAGATATATGCGCCATAGAACCCCCCATTAATTGATCAGTTTCCATTTCCAAAAATGAGCAATAATAATGAGAGAACGAGAGCGAGCAGTGGAAAGGGGCAGGGGGAGGGGGCAGAACGGACCAGCAGCAGTAGCAGCAGCTCCAATTTGGAAATTAGTCATTTCCGAGGGGCGATAATTGCACGCAAAACTGTTGTCACTTTTGGGCCACCCCACAAGCCCCCTCTTGAACAGCACACGATACCCTCCCCTTCCCTCCCCTCCCCCGACGATACCCAATCCAATCCCCGTCCGATATGCGGTTGACCGTCATAATTTTTCGTTATTAATTGGCCAATTTTCAATTTTCAAGTTGAAGGCCAAAGTGGAAGCAAAAGGCGCAACAAAACAGCAAATTAAGCTGCGGATTACGGGGCTACTTAGAATACTGCTTATAAACAGATAGATACTCCAATCCATTCCATTCTGTATTATTTGCTGCTAATAATTCACACCAATCGACAGAACGCCTACCTCCCTCCCTGCCCCTATTCTGGCCACCAGCGAAGGTCATCGGTTGCATCGATTGATCAATCGATTCTTCCGCTTTGTGGTTTCCGAAGGGAACGTATCCGATTTGCGATTTTCGATTTCCGATTCTGAATCACAGAAGAACCTTCATCCCTAGACTGGACCCTGAATCTACCCCATCCCATCCCATCCCATCCCATCCCATTCTATGCTCTATGGCTCTTTGGTGCTCCTCTCCTTGATGAATAAATATGGAATTGTGCAAATGCAAATGCAAGTGCCAATGTGGACGGAATACATTAATTGCTATGACAAATAACTTGCTCTTTCGACCCCATTGCCTTTGTTGGTCATGATTTCATTGCTGATTGAATTCTTCGGAGTGATACTGTCATTCATTTAGTTGGCTGGCCAGCCTCCTATGCGATTGTTCCCCTTTGGAGCCCAAGGATCCAAGCAGATCCTGAATATGAATTGCCTTTCGCGTAGATATCCACCTGTTGCCTGACTCACATCCCAAAGTGCAAAGATTACTTTATCCCCTCCTCCCTGGCCTGGATACACCTGGATACCTTTCCTGGTCGAGTCGAATGTTTGCTTTCCAGGTAATCAATTGTCGGCTTAGTGGCCAGCCGGCACACATGTGGCATCCATAAACGAGGCGGCAATTGCAATCAATTGCATCACCTACAGGCACCAGGCACCAGGCACCACCTCCCTCCCCACTGGCATTGTGGCATTGGGCCATTGGGGAATGACGTCAGTTTGGGGAGGAGGCACGGGGAGGAGGAGTAGAATTATGGCACCACCAATCTATCTAACAACTCTATCAAGTGCACTCCCCCCACTCCCCACTCACACTCTTTCACATGCTTTCTATTTTCTCTACAGCCTGTTCGAGCAGGAGATCATGAGCTATGTTCCTATTGAAGAGCGGAGTCCTCAGGGCTCGCCGGTGCTCAGCTCGAGGATGCCGCAACGGGCGCCGCCGCCTTTCCGACGCGACTTTGAGGCCAAGCTGCGCAGCTTCTACCGCAAACTGGAGTCCAAGGGCTACGGCCAGGGGCCGCACAAGCTCAAGTAAGTCTTTCCCAGACCAAATCCGAAATCAAATCTCGGCAAGAATCGATAAAGAGCCTCCTTTACAGATTACACATTCGTCGCAGCCACCTGCTGGAGGACGCCTTCCGTCGGATAATGTCCGCCAATAAGAAGGATCTGCAGCGCGGACGTCTGGCCGTGCTGTGGGACACTGAGGAGGGCCTGGACTATGGCGGGCCGTCGCGGGAGTTCTTTTTCCTGCTGTCGCGGGAGCTGTTTAACCCCTACTACGGCCTGTTCGAGTACTCGGCCAACGACACGTACACGGTGCAGGTGTCGCCGCTGTCGGCATTCGTGGACAACTGCCACGACTGGTTCCGTTTCAGCGGCCGCGTCCTGGGCCTGGCCCTCGTCCACCAGTATCTGCTGGATGCCTTCTTTACGCGCCCCTTCTACAAGGCCCTGCTGCGTCTGCCGGTGGCCCTCAGCGACCTCGAGTCGCTGGACAACGAGTTCCACCAGTCGCTGCAGTGGATACGGGACAACGACATCGGCACGGGTGTCGACCTGGGCCTCACCTTCTGCGTCACCGAGGAGCTGCTGGGGCGCGTCGTCGAGCGCGAGCTGAAGCCGGGCGGCAAGAACATGATTGTCAATGAGAAGAACAAGAAGGAGTATTTGGAGCGGATGATCAAGTGGCGGCTGGAGCGCGGTGTCCAGGAACAGACCGAGTCGCTGGTGCGCGGCTTCTACGAGGTGGTCGACTCGCGCCTCGTCTCCGTCTTCGATGCCCGCGAGCTGGAGCTGGTGATCGCCGGCACCGCCGAGATCGACACCAACGACTGGCGCCTGAACACCGAGTACCGGTCGGGCTACCACGACAACCACCAGGTGATCGTCTGGTTCTGGCAGGTGATCGAGCGCTTCAGCAACGAGCAGCGGCTGCGCCTGCTGCAGTTCGTCACGGGCACCTCTAGCATCCCGTACGAGGGCTTCTCGGCCCTGCGCGGCTCCACCGGGCCGCGTCGTTTTGCATCGAGAAGTGGGGCAAGCCGAACGCCCTGCCACGGGCTCACACCTGCTTCAATCGGCTGGACCTGCCGCCCTACCCCACACCGGAGCTGCTCTACGAGAAGCTGCTGCTGGCCGTCGAGGAGACCAACACGTTCGGCATCGAGTAGAGGAGAAGTAGGGCCCCCGAGTGATATTCCCTCATCCGTTCCTCATCTATTCCTCATCCATTCCTCATCCCTTCCCCATTGTTACACTCCCCCGAGCACCCCTCCCCACGCATTCCGAAGCGCTTTATATTGATTTTAGGTTCTTTATAACTTGCCTAGTTCTACTGTTAGTTATTGTACCTACTGTAGTTATTTATACATAAGCATATACATTTATATATATACATATATATATATATATGTAGGATGCCGCCACCACAGGAATTCCAATCCCATGACAGACCTACGCTACTTTATGCATGGCATCCCATGCCAGTACCCTAGTTCGTAGATCCTTCCACTTCGTTTGCCGTTTACTGAATTGAATTGAATTGAATTGAAGTTACCTCAAGAGCAAAGAGCAAAGGTTTGCCGCCAGCGCCGCCAGTCACTAGTCCTAAGATTTATACACGAACCAGAGACGACACCCTAGAACTTAAGAACCCCCTCCCCACCCTCGCTTGACTTTGCCACTAGAGAAATTTCCAGCCCCCTAAGCAGTGAGTAATCCAAGCTTTTGCAGAATAAAACTCCAACGTAGTAGCATTCCCCCAAAGAGACACAAAGCTGAGAGACAGAGAGATAGCTATTCTATGCCAATACTTAACTAGCTTGTAATGTTGTAATGTTGTAGTGTCCTAAGCCTTAAAATTCCTCAAGAACTCAACACTCAAGTCAAGAACAGTCCCTAGAAGATGATGTGTGCATTCCCTTTTGCATTAGAGAGATGGAGGATAGGGACACCATTTAATGAGCGTATATGGATGTTAGTTATTACTATATACATTAACCCTTTTACTCCCCCAAAAAGTACGTAAATTGTTTTTAGATTTACACAACCCAAAACCCCAAAACCCCAAAATCCAACCCATAATGTAAGGGCGCCTCCTCTGTTTGTGCATGTGTGTCCTGGTCTGGAAGAATGAAGATGAGACGGATGCATCTCTGACAAGGACATGGCACACACACGCACAGAGGAGTCCCGGATCGGGGGTCTATATGAGTATTGAGTATATTATATATACACGAAAATGGCTGCTGTTTTGCCAAACAAAGATGATATGATTGATTATTGGTCCAGTACGCGTTGCTTTGGCTTTATTGGTTCTTTCGACGCATACAATTAAACGATAATACAATTCGATTATTACGATTACACGAAAACCATTCAACACTTAGCTAAATAATTGAACGAATAATGAAACAAAAGGAAACAAGTTTTTATGATTATTATTGATCGAAAGCTAAAACAAAAGCTAACGACGAAATGGTGATTTCTTTACATGTATTTTTGGCATTAGTTTAGTTGAATACGGAACGAGGACAGGACAGACAGAGACAGAAACAGAAACAGCCAGACAGAGATAGAGATAGAGATAACGATGGAGGTAGATACGCTGCTGGCAAAGATGATTTGGAGAGAGACAGCGATAGAGACATGCCAGAGAAAGAGACAGAGACAGACAGAAGCTGAGAAAGAGAAACGCTTTTTGAACTACTTATTGATAAACGACGAATGTGTTTTAATGAATTATTATTATTATTATTAATGTGCGTGTATTTATGAACAAATTAACTATAATTATAAACAAATAAATGTGAGCCTTTTACTTCAAAAGCAAATCCGTGTCCCGTTTTCTATGGTCTGAAAGGCATCCATCTATTCTCCATTCTCAGTCGAATTCCGTTTTTTTAAACAATTTTTGGAAAAATATCCTGATTTTGCCGATATTTGCCCGAAGATATAACCACCAAACCATCGTTAAATTTGCCAGAAATCGAACTCATTTTCTTCAGCGAGATTTCGATGACGATCGACAGTCTGGATCCTCACGAGATACAGCGTCCCGAACTGTTTGCTTTGCAAATAATTAAAATACTGGATTTTCCTAACGCTATGTCTGGGCTGAACAGTGGCCGATCGTGGGCGTGGCATGTCTTTTCGTAACCGGAAAAGTGCTGTCAATCGATTGGCACCCGAAACATCGATTTTTTCATCGGGATTCATTTCATTTAATTTTCGTCATCGAGATTTTAATGCCGATAGACAGTCTGGGTCCGCGAAAAAATCTCCTTGATCGATACGTTGATCCTTCCAAAACCATGGCCCTTGAAAAATGAAACAAATTGGCTTCGTTTTCTATATATTTTATCCACAATTTTCGTTTTGTTTTATTTTGCAAAATGCAATTTGCAGATACATCAATTTCCATTTTGGATTCCTTGCTGTGAATTGATAACATAGTACATTTGTATATGTCTATGTCCTTAAATATTATGCGACCATTTCTCTAGGCTAAGAGTTCCTTGTGTGTGTCTGGGTCTGGGTCTGGTGTGGGGTATTTAGTACATACATATAGATAATATAGTATGTAGATCTTGCACTCTGCTTGGATGTTGGGCCGCTGTCCCGCGCGTTTGTATGTACAGTGTCTCGCGTAAGTCTTGAGCTTTGGGATTAATGGAAGTTAATGGTCTTCGGATCCGTATCCGTGTCCGTATCCGTATTTGGACATTTGCGTATTGGGGTATTGGGGTATTTGGGTTTATGCAATATGCAAGTACTTATTCAATATGTAGGGAAAGTGGCGGCAGAGAGAATAAAGGTAGTGGTAGATGCTAGTGGATAGATCAGATCTCTTTAAGATTTGATTAAGGGTGGGCTGGATCAATCGATCTGGTTTCGTATGTCCTTGTGTGTGTATCCGTGTGTGTGTGCGTAGCAAAAGCTTTCAGAAAGCATCGTGTCGCATGCAACACATCGGAAGTGGAGTCGAGTACGTGCTAGAACAGAGGGGGCGGGCGGTTGGGGGGTGGGTGCGCGTACACTAAGCTGGTAATCAATATCGAACGGAAAACAAGGGCGTTTTTGTAACTCTAGCTACATTTTACATTACACTTGAAGAAATTTTTGCTAATTTTCGTTATACATTTCACATACGTGTACATACGGGTATGTATGTATGTGTAAATATCTGTAAGATGCATAGATACATTTTAAATAAATTCTTTCATTCAGCCACCGGCTGACTCCTCGGAAGATCTCCTCCTCCTACAAAAAATACATACAATATGGCACTAATCTACGACGAGTACAGTACGTGTTTACACCTATAGAGGGTTCGGATCTCTTCTTTGGTTTTTGGATTATGCAATATATATAGTGTATATATATATATATGTGTATGTGTATATGTATATGTATAAGGGTAATTTCCTGTTTCAAGCATTATAAAAATAGAGCATTCATCGATTGGGGGGAAAGGAGCTGAATATTCATAGCATATTCATCCGATAACTTCTTCTGGGGGGTTACGGGTTACGGGTTACGGGCTACTGGTTACGGGCTACGGTTGTGGTTACGAGTAGTATGTATTTTGTTTCCCTCGGAAAAGGCCTTTGAAAGAATTGAAAGTTGTTCTGTGGTGAGTAAAGTACATACATATACAGATACTATTTCGTTATACATAATATTAACTTTCATATAATATAATGTTATTCTATGTTCTGTCTGTCCATCTGGCTGAGTGTGTGTGTGTGTGTGTGTGTGTGTGTGTGGGTGTGGGTGTGTGTGGATGTGGAGAATCTCTTGTTGTATTAATTTCGGTATCTATCTGCGCTTTATTCTGCTCGCTTTTCCATCTATCGTTTTTCGGGGTTTGATCACAGCTTTTACAATTCTAATGATATACATGTTTTTATGAGAGTGTTCGTGTGTGTTGGTGTGTGCTTGTGTGTGTGGGGCATAGTGCAACCAACAAAGTGTACGATTTATCGCAATTTTGTTTAAATTCGCGCCAAAAAATACTGCATATAGTACATATATTGGGAAGAAAAAAAAAAACAGTTGCCTCCATCTCTTTTGTGTCCTCTCAATCGATTTATGTATATGGATGTATATGTATCCATATCTTATGTAAATATTATATAATAATACTTTTTGCACAGAGAAAATGCATTTACACACAATATTACACATTCATATATTTTTCAATTTCAATTTAAATTTCTATTCTTGCATTCTTGTATTTTTCTTTATTTTTTTAGTTCAAGAAAGCTGTCGTTCGACTTAGATTTTCCACACAACAACTAATCATTATTATCATTTATCTTTATCATTATTATTATATAGATATCCATTTTCCTCATCCGTTGTTTTTTTATTTGTTTGTTATTTAAAAAAGTAATACAAAATATGTTTTTGGTTTTCTTTTCCGTTTATTTCAATATTGTTCCGCATCCGTCTCCGTTCTTCCTTTTATCGGATTCAGATCACGGATCGTGGATCGCGGATCCACTTGGCATATGAAAAGCGTAGGAAAGTTGGGCAAAATTCTTTATATTTTCTGCTCTTTTGTTCATATGCGAAACGTGTTTCTCTCTTCTTTTGTGTGTGTTTTCTTTAGTTGGTAAATTGTGTTTTTTTTTTAGTAAAATTCACTACAAACTCGCCTGCAATTTACAATTTTACTTGTAGTTCTCTTTTTATATAAATATTTTGTTGTAAAAAATAATTAATGTTAAATTAGAAAAAGAATACACATTTAACAGCTATTTGGGGGATCTGGAGGGGGGTATGTGGAAAAAGGAGGATTGGAGGATTGCGTTCCTGTTTTCTTTTGGCGCCATTTGGGTCTTGGGGTATGCAACAACATTGTACAACAATGCTTAAATCTGCTCTATACATATGTGTATATCGTATATATTTCGTATCTATATGCTGTACAGGATATAGATCTAAGCACATACTCGTACATATGCCGTATGCTATATATGTAGGTGTGGATAAGTTATATGCTGCTGCTCCTTTGGGAGCTTCATAGTTGATTGTAGGAAACTGTTAGCACGCTCTTTTATCTTCTCTCCGTTTTCCATTTACATTTCAATTTCAATTTCCGCATTGACTATCCGTTTGCCCCTTGCTCCGGACGGTTTTGCTTTGCTTGGTGGCTGGTCTACTCGCGTCCTTTGCCTTCCCTTCGTTGTACTCTCTTGCATGCCTCCACTCCACTCCACTCCACTCCTCTCATCTCATTTCGTCTCATTGCATCTCATCCACAGTTTAGTTAACTTTCTCTTCTCACATTTCTCCTTCCCGTTGATTCATTTTCTTGGTTTTTGTTTTTGTTTCGTTTGCTTATGCTGCTGTTTTTTGTTTGTTTAGTTTTTAATTGTTTCTTCTTTATTTTTAGCTATTTGTTGTTTCATTTTCATTTAGTTTAAATTTAATTTAAATAATGTATGTATATATTTATAAATGTGTGTGTGTTTTCGCTATACATCGGCTATAGCATTGGTATGTCATAATAATAATAATAATAATTTCAATAATAATAATAAAAAAAAATTATAGTCCATTAACGTAAATTGGTTACTCTACTCTTTCTACTCTTTCTACTCCTCTTCCGTTCTTCCTCTCTCTCTCCCTCTGTTCCTTGCAATCCTTTCTCCTATTTTCACATATTTTCAGGACAAACATCGAAGTACGAACGAACAAAATAATTACAATTCCGAATTTGGAAGAATATAAGCATAAAACTAATCTGTATACAATTTGTGTTTGTTTGTCTGTCGTTCCTTTCCGTTCCGTTCCGTTCCGTTCTGTTCTTCACTTAGTTCCTCTCCTCTATACTCCTCCTGCTCCCCCTTTATTTGCTATTTGTTGCTCCTTCTCGAAGAGGACCTCCGACGTCCTCTACTCCGAATCCGGTTCGCGCTCGTCAAAGCCTGCCAGATCGACCGTCTGGAGCATGCCACGCGAGTAGGCATACTCGATGAGGGCCAGATGGCAGAACACATACTGATCGGGCATTTGGATGGAGTAGGCGCGCTGCGAGCGTATCTTCTCAACGGTGCCGCGTATATCCGCCGTTCCCACATCCTCCAGACGCGATATGCAAATGTCCAAAGTGATGAATGTTCCTGCAGGAAAGCAGAAGCTCAATCAAGATTTAGATACACGAGGAACATGGATGGACACTCACCTGTACGCCCGATGCCAGCACTGCAGTGCACCACAATCGGTGGACCGCGCGCATGTCCCGCCCAGGTATCGCCCAAAGCTTCGACGAGCTCCGCCTGCTTGTCGCGCACCTTCTGGAGGAAGTTCAGCATGGCCATGGCCGAGCTGGGAACACCGTAATCCGGCCAGCTGGTGAACTGCCAATGTGAGACATTGCGAATTTCGTCAGTCTGCGGAAAATGAAATTTTAGATTATAGATTATAGATTCAGTGGCAGTGACAGTGGCAGTGGCAGTGGCATGCAACCTTTATGTTACCTACCTTTATGTTTCTCAATTCCAACGAGGCAACCGTATAGTCCTCGTTGCACTCAACGCTAATTGTTCGCACATGGAAGTCGCCGTACTCTAAGGAACTATCTTCAGTCGGCTCCCAGTATTGGCCGCATTTCACACGCCCGCGCTCCATCACGCGCGTTGTCATCACTATAACTAAACAATGTTGCTCCCAGATCATGCGCCAAAAGTCATGGGATGTCTTTGGTAATGGACCTGAGAGACGGACAGAGAGACAGGGAAATCATTAGGTAACAAATCGAGATGCAGGCCATAGCTCTAGTCCCCCATCCCCGGGAATGTCCCCCCAAGAGGATAGATCTATCTATCCCGGTACATATGTATATCCCTCTCGAAGGCTGTATGGCAGATAATAAACATATCGTGGCCTATCGAATATCGAATAGAAGGAAAACATAGAAAACTTCTTCATCAGAGGGACAGATCCGTCCCCTTCCCTTCCTTCGGAGAGAGAGCGTTTCGTGCCTTTGAGATGGGGTCCCCAATGGGATTTTGCCGCACCTTGAGTTGAAATATATGCATTCTTCTGTTTGTAGCCATCGACGAAATTCGCATTTATGTAGTCGGACAGCTCCTCGACGCCGTCCTCCTGTGCCAGCACCACTCGACTGTGATCGAAGCAGAGGACATCTGTGTATCGGTTTTTGGTCAGGTTGGCGCGCATTCTGCAAATGGAATATGGAGTCGATAGAAACCGAGAGTTATCCAATCACGGAGATCGTATCACTTACCGCGCATGTAGGAAGGTGCCATCGGGCGTCCGGTTCCTAATGTCCGTATACTCCTTCACCAGTCCGTGGCGTCCCCGCTGCTTCACCATCTGAACAATCTGCTCGATGGGCTTGGGATCGCCCTCCTGGCCGGCCAGACTGTCGTCATCGCTGAAGCCAGACGAGGCGCTGCTGGGTGGATTCTCCGACCAGAACTCTCCGCCATTGGTGGCTTCAGCACCAGGGCCGCCGCCCGTGGCCCGTACCGCCAATCCTGCCACAGTGCCAGCTCCTGCTCCTGTCGCAGTGGAGGCTCCCAGGCCTGTGGTGGCTTTTGGGACGCCGCCGCCGTCCAAGGGAACGCCGCTGGTGTTGAGCTTGAGGGGTGATGTGCCGCCGCCGCCAGGGGCAGCACTGCCACCGCCGCCAGTGGCAGCACTGCCGCCGCCGCCGCCGACGCGATGACTGGGACTCAGGCCATTGATTGTGATGTTCTCGTTGGGCTCTATGCTGCCCCCAGAGGTGGCATCGTTGCTGGCCTCACCGTTGCTGACAGTCACCACGGTGGTGTTGTTGTCCGCCAGCTGATGGACGGCACTTATGATGGTTGCAGCTGCAGCAGCAGCGGCAGTTCCACTGCCGGTGCCACTGCCACTGCTACTGCCATTGGTGGTTGCTGCCACAGCTGCCACACCTGTGACACCGGTGACACCAGAGACTGTGCCCACTGTGATATTGGCAAGCAGTTCGTCCTCACGATTCGTCATCGATTGGCGGCAACTCAGCAACCATGTGGCGTGATCGATTTCCAGCGTGCCGCCCAGATGCAGGGGCAGCGCCTTGCGCGGCACGTGCAGGCCCAACTGCGGCACCGATACAGTGAACACCCGTTCGCGCAGCTTCTCGCGCACGAACAGGCGCAGGATCTTAAAGGGGGCCTTGAACCACAGCGGCGCCGTCACGATCAGGACTTTCTTCAGACGCGCCGGATAGCCACCCTGTGCGCAAACGAAACGAAACGAAAAGGGAAACAGAAACAGAAACAGGAATTGAGTTAAATATTAAACCAGAATATTAGTCAAACGACAGATAAATAGAAAGACAGTCTCCCATCCAACCTATGGCAAGAGTTCCCTTTCGGAGAATCCTTCAGTAACTGTTACTGAAGCACTATTTAAATTAATATTACAGAGAAATTCCATGGAATTTCATGCACTTCCGTGCTTCCACTTGCACTTGCACCCTAATCCTCAATCCCCTCGATTGTTTTCGGATTTCGCATGAGTTTCCAAGTGTTGCACAACGCGTGCGAGTGTTGCACAACGTGTGCGTGTGTGCGAGTGTTGCGCAACGACAACGTGTGCGTTTGCGTGTGCGTGTGCGTGTACGTGGGAGGAGTAGGAGTGTGTGCAGCATTTTCCACGGAAAACCCATCAGAACTAGAACCACAGATGAGCTTCAAGCAAGAGTAAACACAAACAGCATGGAGAATCAGTGGAAAAGCTCCTGCATTTGGTTACTGACACGAGCCGCATATTACAGGAGCCAGAGACAGCGACAGAGCCAGCGCCAGCGCCAGCGCCAGAGAGGCTAGAGTTGCGTGCCACATGCCCCAATGATTAAGTTGTGGACTGCAGCAGCAACTAAAAGAAAAATGCGACACTCAGAGATACCGAGAGAGAGCAGCGGAAGGAGAGAAAGAGAGAGACCTTCACCCACTTTTTGGGAACCAATTTCATTGCGGTATTTTCTTTTTTTTCGATTGCAACGGATGGAAGCCAAGAAGAGGGGTGAGGGGGGGAATGAATAGATACTTGGCTTCACTTAAAGGTACTACACACAGTACAGTGAAGCCTCAGCCTCAGCCCCAGCCCCAGCCCCAGCGTCAGCCCCTTTCCTTCTTTTCTCTCGAGGCTGCAAAGGAAGAAGAATCTTTCCGTCCGTCCGTCTGTCCGTCTTTCCGTCTGTTTGTTTGCTTTTTCTGTGTATCCGTGTCATCATCATCATTTGGTTTATTGGCCATCCCCCCCTCCGTCCGCCCGAAGGCAGAGTCCACAGTGCAGCGGCAGCCACATCCACAGCCACAGCCACAGCCAGATTAAGGTCAGCGGCCCAGTGCCCCATCGTGGCAGAGCGGCGTGAGTGGGGTGTGGCGGGGGAAAAGCGCAGAGGAAAAGCAGGGCAAAGCCAAAATCAACAAGGGGCAAACGGCCTGCGCTTAGTTTAGAGGCAAACCACGAAGCCTTCCGATACATAGATAGAGTCTTGCAGTTCTTAAATGTTATAAGTAGAAACGATCCTGTGGGTTTCGATCGAATCCTAGCTTCCTGGCTTGCATCCTGTGGAGAACGTAATGTGTCGAAGGGATATCTATCTATCTGCATGACCTGCATCTGCCTCTATGTGTAAATACTGCATCTGCATCTCCCGCAATGCAAGGAGTATCGCTGGGAGGAGGTGCTGGGGGGCGGTGCATTTGCGGGCACTTTAATTAAACGCAAATTCACAATCAAAAAACACACAAAAACAAACACGCAAACCGGGAAACCGGGAAACGGTGGAAAGCGGAGAGGGGAGAGGGGAGAAGGGAGTGTGCGTGAAGGAGAACAATTTCATGTTCATGGGAAATTTTAATTAAAGTTCTCCATCGTTTGGTCGTTTGTTGCACTTGCAACTGCATTTGCAGCTTTTCTACTAACAAGTATTTTACAACACTGGCACTCTGTCGCCTTCTCTCGCCCTCTCGCTCTCGCTCCCTCTGTGGCTCAATAAATTCCCGTTAAGGCTCTAATTGCCAGCAATTTTCCATTACGCATCTTCCACGGGAGCCCCATTGTTTGTCCCCTGATTCCAAGGTATATTCAATAGCAGGTAAAGGCACTCCTCACTTGCTGTATCTCAATCTGTGCAGGTTAGAATAACGAGTGCCAAAATAATACCAGAAAAATACTAATAATAATAATATTTAATATTTGAAAAAATACCGGAAAAGACACTGGGTGTCTGGTACTAGGTGCTTACTAAAATCATACTAGACTCATACTAGAATATGCCACAAAAAATAGTACTAAATCCTAGAATAATGCCAGAATAGTCCTATCAAAATACCAGAACCAAAACGAAAAATACTATACAAAATACTAAAAGATGTCCCCATTACAAATGAAATCTTAAATGGGCTAAGTCGAAAGTCGAAAAAGTCGACACAAAATACCAGAAAATACTACAAATAATACAATACAAGGGGAATAAATGCTAGAGAAAATACTAGACTGAGTAGGGGGAAATATAATACTTGGGAAAATACTAGAAATATTAATAGCGGAAACAATAAAGATACTAGAATACTGGATGGATACCATCAGAACCGAATGCACCGGTAGAGTGCACACACACACACATGGACACAAATGGACACACATGCACACACATTTACGGGGTTTCTTTTGTTACTTGTCGATGCTATATGGCTGTTCTGCCACCCCCAGCCCCCCATGGCTTTCCTTTATGTGTTGTATACTTTCACTTGGGACTTGCCCCACCTGTGGGTGAGTGGCATAAAGAGAGGGAGGGCCGGAGGGCAGGCAGGCAGGCGCTTGTTTGCCCTTAAAGGTGGCGCTTGAAAGTAGGCAATGGCGGAGAATTCCGGGCATTCCATTCCATTCCATTCCATATCCATTGCCATATCCATTGCCATTGCACTGCAGGGCAAACATTCATTCGGTTCATTCATTCATTTCTACTGCTGCACTCCCCCTTCGTTTCTTCGTTTTCCAATTTGCATAGCCAAGACCATCCCATCCTCCATTCCTGAGTCCTGGGGATGCAGGAGGAGGCGGCATCCTTAGGCCAAAGAGTGCGTCGTGTGCCCCAAAAAAGTTGTTCAAAGAACTAAATATTGTATGGGCCTGGCATGGCATAGCATTGGACATGAAAGGAAACGAATGTCTGAATGGAGTTGCCTGCTGCTCAAGTGGCACGGCGAATTATGAGTCATAATTGAGTTGAACGCTGCCCCTGCCATGCACCACGGATGTTGCAACCAAAAACCAATAAGCGTCAAGAGCAGGCAACAGCAGCAGAGGAAGAAAGCCACTCGGATTTAAATGTGGAAAATGTAATGGCTAAATGGGGAAAACGTGGAAATTCTCTCTCTAATTGGATGACACACAACACGACACACGACTCACGACACAACACACAACACTCTCCCTGTGGCAGCGAAAGTGTTCCTTTTTTGTACAAATCTGAACAGGATTTTCGTTTTAAGTTTCGTGGTGGCTCCTGCTCCTTCCTTTTCCTTGCTGTCCATTCCAGTCGCATGCAGGCGGTGCCTGACAACATTTCAGGGTCATCCCAATCCTCCCCCCCGACGGCTATCTCTATGCCTCTATGGCTGTCCCACACATTCAATTATAATTGAATTGAGGACGAGGCCGAGGACGAGGACGAGGAGTACGAGGGAGGACTACGACTGGCTGACTGTCAGAGATACAGATACGAATATGAATATTTTCGAGTACGTTCGCAATTGGACGGTGGGGGGCAACAATAATGCCCCGATAATCAGAATCGGATGATGACGGCGACTCGTGGACTCCCCTTCCACCCTTTCCCCATGGCTGTATCCCATGGTTGCATATGGCATTCCGTGTATATATAGAAACTTAATTGACAAACGTCCAGGCCACATGGCAACAGGAACGAATCACAGGACTGGGGGCGAAGGTGGCAGGTGGCAGGTGGCAGGTGGCACCCACACATACTGTTGCTGTTGCTGTTGCTGCTGCTGCTGTTTCTGCTGTTGTTTTTTGTTGCCTTGAGGGTCAAAAGTCTGTGTGCGGAAAAGTTGAATGAAATGTCGCGTGGGCTCTGCCGCTTTGGCTTTGCTGAAAGAAGAACCCTGGACGGATTTCAACCCCGTAGAACCTAGAGGACAGCATGGAGGATGGATCTGGATCCCTCGAGTGGGCCGAGTAACGTGCCTGGGCATGACTCGCCTTCATCTGAGACGCCCCCAAATCCTTTGCTTTGCCTCTGGGGATATGTGTGTGTGCGTGTGTGGGGTGCTGCGGATAAGGATGAAAACAGGATGCAAATGGCAGAAAAGGAAGGCTCTGTGGCTAAAAATAGGTGCCACTGAGCACCAGGGGAGCCTCTGTTTCAAAGGAAAACCCCCGCCCACTCCCACAACCACACCCACACCCACAGCATGGAGTGGGTGCGTGGGGTTGGGTCTTCGTTTCCCAGAATATGGAATGGAACGTATCTGCAATCTCATATAGGTTTTTCCATGAAACGAAACATATCTAGATACTATAATCATCTGCTGCTGCTGCTGCTGCTGCTGCTTCCTGGAAATCCCATCGAAACCGAAATTGAAATAGAAAGATTGTTTCTACATTTCGAAGAAAGTGTCATGCCATCCCGTGCCAGGTCCACGGATTTAATATTTCTATTTCGCCAATTTTCCACTGAAAATTGCACAAAATAGTAGGTGCTTTTCCTGAGAAAAGCAATCCATCCATAAAAAAAACTCTTCCACGAAAAACTAATGTCAAAGCAGGGGGAATCTCAATTACAACCGATATAACGATTGCATTTCGTTTGAATCTTTGAAGTGAAGTGTGTTCCGGGCGGTATTATTGCACAGAGGGGGGGATGGGGGATGGGGGATGGTGGAGACACCGGAGCGAGATGGCGTCACAAATAAGGCAATTATTGTGTACTCTTCAAGAGAAAAGGAAATGCCAAGCCAATTAGGAGAAGGCGAAGGAGAAGGGATTTCTGGGAAATCAAAACCCGTTTGGGGCTCCCCCAATGGTTTTTCTCCTGTACCAGCAGCGTCTTTTATCTCCTGCAATACAGTACTGTACTGTGCTGTACTGTACTGTACTGTCGTGTTGCATCATCCTATTGCTCCCTCTCTCGCAGCAATTCCTTTCCGATCTTCCTTCTATTTCTCTCGCTCTACCGCGCCACACTCGACTGAGACGACTCTCTTTCGCTCTCAGCAAATACGAATTGAAAGAATAACGGACTGCTCTCTACTGCGTAGTTTCCGTCTTTGCCTATTGATGCTCTTGCTTGCTTCTGTAATTTCTGCTGAACGACACAGATACGCTTTATTTTTATGAATCTCCGACAGTTCTTCGAGAGAAATGGAAATGCCAAACAAATTAGGAGAAGGAGACGGAGACGGAGAACAGATTCCTGGGAGTAAGAAAAGGAAATGGAAACCCTTTTCTCCTGGACAAGAAAGGAGTACAATCTGCCACAAATACTGTATTTGCTTATGCTTTCGTTTTTTTGTTGTCTTTTGTTCCACAAAATAAATATTCAAACGCACAAAAATTGTTGGAAGACGTCTCAGAAGAGAGGCAAAGGAGTGGCAGAGCGGCAGAGCGGGGCGGGGGCGGGGGTCACGGCATAGAAACAATAAATAAATAAATAAAATATATGCAAAATTAGCCATTGACCAAAATAGGTAATGCTTTTTTTTTTTTTTCTTTTCGAAGCTTTGTCGCCGGCTTTGGGCATGAAACGAATTTGTCGCGGGCGTCCGTCCGTCCGTCCCGTCCGTCCCGTCGTTCGGCGTTCGGCGTTTGGCCAAAAAAGGCGAAAGCGGCACGCACTGAACACTGAGCACAAAACACACACAGAAAGAGAGACGCAAAGAAGAAGGAAGAAGGCGGAAAGGGGAAGGAATGAATAAAGCGGAAGAAGCAAGAAAAACAAACTGTTTGCTCAGATCCAGTCATCAGTTGTTCCCAAAGGGAAATGGAAATGTTGGATTATATAAGGAATGTAGATACAAGACCCATTTGAATGCTCGGAGTATCCCAATATTTGTATGTAATTCCGAGCTTCTAGCCTGGCTCTTCGCTCTTCGCTCTCCCTCTCTCTCTCTCTCGCCCTCCTGCCAGAAGAGAGCCTTGAAGAACCGAGAAGAGCCGAGCCACAGAGCCACAAGAGAGCGTATTCTGCCTCCGGAATTCTCCCAGACACTCTCAAATGTTGTGCGAGCGAGCCGGATGTTCGTGCATTCGATTGCCTTGCATTGTCGGTGTTATTATTTATTTATTTATACAATACATGCAATAAATAAATACAATCTATCGAAGCTGTAGCGCCAGAGCCACCGTACCTTCCAGGCTGGGGCTCATTTCTATTTTTGATTTATTAATGTGCGTGTCCTCTCCCTCTCCTCGGGGGGCAGGACTTGCAATTTTTCAAGAGTTTTTCCCTGAAATTCTCTCGAATTTGTGTCAAACAATAAATCGAAAAGATACAAAGTGGGCGTGGGGGTGTGGGGTAGGGGGTAGGGGGCGAATCTCTAAGGGATTTCCAATTGATTAGCTTTTTGGCATAGGTTTCCATTTGCGTTGAATGCGGCATGTGGCATGTTGTGTGTGTGTGGCATGTGGCATCATGTGTATCGTGTGTCACTCAATCGATGTAAAGAGCTCTCCAATTAGCATGGCCTATCCCCAGACCTCCTCCTCCTCGAGAGAGAGAGCCCCAAACCTCGATCCGAAGCCATCAAATATTGATTTCACCTTTTCCACTATGGACTTCCACATTTCTGTGTGGAACGTTGAATGCGGGATGTGTATCGGAGTGTGGGATGCGTGTCCTTCATTCCTGTATTCGAATATTATTTATGATTTCGTTTCGGGAGGCTTTGCTGCTTGAACTTTTGGCACCTGACCTCAAATGGATACTCCGTGCCATTAATCGATATCTATCGGTGACTTCCTTTCTTCCTTCATCGCATACGGAAAGATCGATCTCTTACGATCTCCACAAAACGATAAATAATCATCCACTTCGATGATCGATAAGGAGAGCAGCACCCCAGCACCTGCCTGACACCATGACACCATGAAATGTCGCACGTTGCAGCTTTTGTGGCGAAGAGGTCTGCCTTAGAGGTACAGCTACTTCTACGTATACATATAGGAGGTATGTATTTATAGATACAGTACAATGCGATACGATAGTTCTCCTCTATGGACGTCTATGGACATAAATCATGAAAAAAGCAACAGCAAGAACACAGAAACAAAAGGCAAAGACGTGAAATGTACGAGCCATTGAGCCAAACCACACCAACAGCTGTGTTTGATTGGCTTTACTTCTGCCTATCCTTCTGCCTTTTGCTTCTTCCTCCTCCCCCTCTTCCTTGGTGTTTGCTGTTGTTGTTTTTTTTCTTCTTCTTCTTCTACTGTGGCTGACAGACGACAGCTTTCTTTGAGCCAAAGACAGGGAAGACAGAAGTCTCACCAACAGCACACACATCACCTGCTGCCAACATCATACAAAATCGACAGAATAGAAAGGAACAGAACAGAACAGAACCGAAGAGAAGGGAAGGGAAGAGAAAAGGACCCAGGTGTCCCTCTCCTTTCTGCTCTCCTCCTGGATTCCTGATTTCCTGGTTTCTGGATTCACAGATTCCCTTTCTGCAATCCAATTCCCTCTCACATCCATGCCGCTTGGTCTTCATGCCTGGAAGAATCTTCCTAGTGGGAGTCCCAGTGGATCCCTTCATGGAATCTTTCCGCCTATCGAATGCCACAATTTGCATACTGCAGACACCCGCAGCCACAGCCACAGCCACAGCCTCAGCCTTCGAAATAGTTGACCTACTTATTAGGAGAGTCCTGCCTGGCCCCCTAAATCCTGGCTAATTGACAGGCGCAACACCTCCTAAATTATTGATTAATAGCCAAAGACAGAGGGTAGGGGAGGGGAGTACGGAGAGGGGCTTTGAATTTGATTGCGCGATTCTATGAGTGAATCCATGAATAAAGCGAATCCAGTGAATCCAATGAATCACTGAATACATTTCGAAAGCTAATGAATCATAAAAAACCCACAAAATCAGAGACGACAAACAGACAACAACAAAAACATCAAATTATATTTAAATGTTAAATGTTTGTCTACAAATACCTTGAAACCCAACAAAAAACTAGCTAAGAGAGAGGGGGAGAGAGGGGGGGAGAGAGCAGTAATGAGGGGGCGACTCGCACGAATATATGTCTAGCATTATATCGGAGTGTACGTATACTATGCATCGAGTGTACCTCTCTTATATACTTATTTATATTCAATTCAATTGGTAGTACCTGCTGAATGGAGCTTAGTTTGTGGCTGCTTCTTGAGTTGTTGCTGCTGCTGTTGCTGCTGCTGCTGCTGTTGTGTTGTTGCTCTCTTGTCTAATTATTCAGATTTAGTATCGTAATATCGTACTATATAATTTCGCGGGAGGTGGAATGGTGGGGATAGTGGGACGGCAGGGGGGCATGGGGCCTGCTGCCGCTGGCTGCTGGCTGCTGGCTGGTTCGCACAATTAAATGCTAATTTCCTTTTGGTTTTTTTGGCTGCACTTCCAATTGAACAATTTTTTGTATTTTACATAACTTTTCTTTTAGATCGTTTTTTTTGTTTTTTGTTTCGTGTGCACTTTTTTGTTGTTGTTGCTGTTGCTGTTGTTGTTTTGTTTCAACAATTGCCTGTCACATTACACAATGAGAGGCAGGCAGAGATGCACATGCACATGCACATCCACATCCTCCTGTTCGCCGACCGGAAAGGACACGGAAGGCGCGGGGGGGAAGGGCGAAAAAACAAAACAAAATTTAAAGTTCTTTTCTCTCGGATTTCTTTCGGGGCTTTGTGCTCTTGGTGGTCTTGGTAGCCGCCAGGTGGACGACGCGACGTTCGCCTGCACTTGTAGATACTTTTCTCTCTCTTTCACCCGACCAGCGACGGACCTCTGGGTAATGTATCTTTTTCCTTTTGTTTTTGTTTTTGTGCTGCTGTCAAAACATTCAACAAACTAAAAACCAAAATTTTGGTTTCTGTAGATACACACACACACACTCACACAGCCACAGGAACAGGCACAGGCACAGAGAGACACAGACACACACGCACAGACAAAGAGTGGGTTTTCTTTTGGCAGTCACTGTGTTCCGTTTTTTGCACTTGGAAAAAATTCGATGATGTTTTTGTCTTTTAATTCTTTGTGTGGGGGCGGGGGGAGGTCTATTTTACAATATATTTCACGAGTGGGTGTCCCCCGTTTCGAATATGGGAATAGAGGCGTTTGAATAGTTATTGAATATTGAATGAATATACGAGATATGAATATTGTTTCGTCTCGCGCGTCGTCTCGTGGAAAGCTGAACTACGTCTGACTGCTGCTGCTCCGGCGGCTGCCTTTATTTTTTTTTTCGTTCCGTTTTCGCTTTTCGCTTTTTCGCTTGCTTTTTTTTCGTTCTCGGCGCACGCGCTCTCTGCCACCACCTCGGCCACTCTCTCCCTCTCCCGCCCCCGCCCCATCCCCATCACCATCACCATCGCTCTCTCTCGCTCTCCGACGGCACGAGCCATCAGAGAGAGAGGCACAGGGTTGCTGCCTGCCTCTGCCTGCCGGAGAAAGAGAGAGTACTGCGCTGCTGTGGGGGTTGTTCCGTTGTTCCTGCTGCAAGGTTGCATGTGTCTCTGTTGTCGCTGCAGCTGCTGCCCCGTTGATGCTGCTGCTACTGCCTCGAGTGGGTGGCATGGTGGTTGCTCGCTGCCAGGGTTGCCATCGCTGTCTGTGAGACAGGGGGTTGCCATATGGCACCTCAGTAATCAAAAAACATTGCCAGAACTTCTCACTTTTAATGGAAAAGTCAACAGACGTTTTCGAATTGTTGTTTTTTTGTTTTTGTTTTTGAAAATACTCGAACTTGAAGCAGCAAAAGGAAATCAGGAATTACCGTTACCCCCCGAGAAGAGGCAGTGAAAACACAGTCACCAGGGTTGCCACATAACCACGAAAAGCATTACAGGGTCTGCTTTGATTTTCTCAAAAACTGGTCTTAAATGATTTCCAATCAGATTTTAGAGTTTAGAACCAGACCACTGAGTGGGTGCAGGGGGGGACTGTGTGGGGGCATGACATGTGTCTACAGGGTTGCCAGACCAAATAGCAGAAATGAAAGTTATGTTCTGTTGTAATGCGGAAGTTCGAAATGTAATTGATGATTCCGCGGCTCAATAGTAGAGGTTGGGGGGGTTGCACAAACAATTCCGTTGTTTCTTGATCGAATTTGCATTTTCACACAGATGCATACACACACACGCACACAGAAATAGAGATATATAGAGAGAGAGAGAGAGAGAGAGAGGGAGGGATAAATACTCAACATTTGCGTCAATGTCGAGGAACAAACGGGCACTGGCTAAAGCCAACAAAAAGAATAAAAGCACGTTGTAAAAATAACACACAAATCGTATTTAAGCCGTTTTGAGTGAGTGAATGAATGAAATGATACGAATGGCCTCTTTCTCTCTCTCTCGCTCTATCGCCCTATCGCTCTCTCTGTTGGTACTATAAATATCGCAGAAAGAGAGTCGATATCCCATCTGTCAATCGAGGTTAGTCCAAGTGTTTTTTGGGCCAAGTGCAAGCACCATACATCCCACACCACAACATCCAACAACATCCAACAATAAAAGCACTATTTATTATTGTACGAAATATTTAACACACGCGCGCATTCCACGTTTCGTATCGCGTATCGGAAATGGTTTTTCCATATTGGAAAAGGCTTTTCAAAACAATAATTCTACACACGCACATGTTCCGCTTATTTGTTGTTTCTGTTTCTGTTCTTCTCCTACTTCTTCTTGTTGTCGATCTCCTCTTCCTTTTTTATTCTCTTCTCTGTTTCTTCTGTCTGCTGGTCTGCTGCCTGGCTGCCTCTTTTGTGTGTGGAGTGTGGACTTTTGGATACAATCTATAAACGTCGACTAGAACACGTCAACTGAATTAGTTAATCAGGCAAAAGATAGCCACAAGCGACGTATTCACGTAGCGCCAAGCGCACACCACACGGCCGAAAGAGCAGGAGAGCAAGAGCACCAAGAGTGCGGGAGAGAGTGGCAGCGAGTGAGAGCGAGCTTTGGCACGCTCACTTGTTCGCTGGCTGCCTCTGCCTCTGCCTCTCCCTCTTTCCTCTGACTAAAAAGTGAGAGTGAAAAAGCGTAGGCATATGACGCACACGAGTGTGGTGTGTGGTGTGTGTGTGTGAGTGCGAGAGTATGTATATGTATGATGCACGCTTTCAACGATCTCATCTGATCTTATCTGATCTTTTCATTGATTTAATTTCCATCCAAGCAGCAAAATGTTGCGTATGCGTGATGATGGTAGAATATTGCGCATACGCGACACCCTGAGGCACCCTGTCCCAGTGCCCTTTGGCAGAGAGAGAGAGAGGGAGATTAACCGCTATTTATCTTTTCCCGCCTACCTTCCGTCGTTGGGTCTCGCTCAGCAGCACACACCAGCACTCGCGGGCCAAAGAGAACGAACGCCTACACACACCTACACCGTAGGTTTATGTTCTCTCACACGCCCGCTCTCTCTCACTCGCCGACGTTTCAGCAAAGGTACATACATATGTGACATGTGAAGGTAACGTAATCCGCTCTCTCGCTACACATTCGGGGCGACTCTGCCTCACCTATTATTTAATATACCTTCACACAGCTGTGTTGTGTTCCATTTGCGTTTCAATAAAAAAAGAGACCAAGAGAGAGAGAATGAGAAAGAGCGAATGAATGAATGAGGGAGCACCCACGCAAATCATTTTCATTGTTAACTTTATTTTATGTGATTTCGTACTGTGGAATATATATGGAATATATATAATATGTAGGTATGTATATATGTGAGTAGATTATACCAGTATGTATATAAAGGTGTATCCCCCACATACCTTTTGAAGGCCTTCCTTCGGGTCAAGGAAGGCGAGCTTGCCCCCGCAGTCAGCCGGCCGGCGACGTCTGCCCTCTCTCATCCCACCCCTCCTGTTCCACTCCCCTTTCCCTATTGTTTCTGATCTCCAGCAGCAACGGTACCACTGGCCGGGGAAAAATAAAACGCAATTGCAAAGTAAACAAAAAAAACGAAACAAAGATCATGGAAAGTGTGCTTCGGCTTAGCGGGGGGCCAGACCAACCGCCCGCCCGCCAGCTAGCCAGCAGCCAATGAGATGGAAAACAACACGAAAGTAAAGACCATTCTCCCGAGGGACCGACAATTTAGGTACCCTACCATTCCCATGGTTAGCTTATATTCCTTCGAATGCCATATTATCTGACGGAAGTATGTACGTACATACATACTCGTATCTTTAGATATATTTCTTCAGGTATAATAACCTTTTTTGCCAATGACAATTCCGTTTCATAACCATGATACCCAACGCCCCCCATGGAAGAGTATCCGCAGGGCTGCTAGCAACAAGAGCGATAACAGCTACCTGTTGTTTTTTTTTCTGCCGCCACTGCATGCAAATAGGCGGATGAAGAGCGGGAAGGGGGCAGACACGGCGGAGAAAGGGTACGGGTACGGGTACGGGTCAGGGGAAATGGAGGCAGACAGGCTACGGGCTACGGGCTACGGGTTGTCCCCAATCCAAATTGCGTCTTACCCTGACTAAGGGTAGTGTAATTTGAGCTTTTGTTCTTGTTGTTGCCATCTCCCAGCTCTTGCGTGGGCAGAGACGCCGCCGCCGCCGTCGCCGACACAGAGAAGCATCAACGCCCACGCACCGCTAGGTTGATACTTGATGCTGCTCTGGGGCTACTGCGTCTGATGCGGCTGTGACGCCGCTGCTGTGCTGCTGTGACGCTCTCTGTTTCTCTCAAATAATCGAGTGCTTGTGTGTGGGTGTTGGTCGGTGAAGGATTTCCGGGTAAATCGTTTCTATGGGAGCCAAAAGCTGACTATCGAACTGACTCGATGGAGAACACTAGGTTTACAGAAAAATTTAAGCCCCTGGCAGAAGAGCAGGAATGGAGGGGCAGACCAAAGAACATTGATATGTTAACTAACAGAAAGAATAAAAACATACGTGTAACATGGCCATGTTAATGGTGGCAGGAAGAACAGACAGTTCCATTCCATGTTAAGACAGCATGTTTACAGTTCAGAGGAAGAGCAGAACGCACACTGTTAGCTAACAGAAGGCGCATTGGCTGTTGGCTGTTGGGTGTTGTCTGTTGGCTAACAGAAATGATCTTCAACCACTGAAAAAAGCTCTGTTAAGCAGCAGACGATTAGGCAGAATAATTTACATACAATAATTATGTACAGTGGTCTCCCAGCACTGCCAACGAACTGCAACCAAGCCAAGTCCCGCTTTCCTCTCCTCCTCTCTCCCTTCTCGTTCCAACAACAAAATGCAAGTAAATGAAGAAAATTTGCCGCATGACATGAAAAGCCAACGAAACGTAACAGAAATTTTCAGCTTGAAGACATTTCCCAACCACTTTGTTGATAGGAGAATGAATCCGCACACAGCACACAGCACACAGGCAGAGGCACGGCCCTCCCCGTGGCACAGATACGCAGATAAATGCCCCACCACGTACTGTTAAATAAGTAGATACAAAAGCTGCGACAAAATAGCTGCAGTGGCAGCAGCAGCAGCATATGGAAATATTAATAGAAGACATCGTGTTTTAATATTTATAATTTCCAGGGGCTGACTTCCACGCTCCGTGACTTTTTGGGGCAAGCTCAGATTGGAGTTGAGTCGACAAACGACGGACGACACACGCGACTTGACTTGCGACTAGGCCGGAAATGAGGCACAAACTACGCCACCGACTGCCTGTCGGAAGAGTCTCCTAAGCTGACATTGATGGTAGGGAGGAAAAAGACTGACTTTTGTCCCCTTTAGTGTCCCACATATTATCTCTAGGAACTTAAAGCCTTAAAGAAGAGCTGTTCCAGCACGATTAATCATGGATCTCTGATATAAATATTAAAGATAAGTAAAGTCTTAGCTCCTGGGGAGAATTGCTAAATCTCTTCCGTTACAGGGGACTCCGTTTCCGTTTCGGACTCACCTTTAGCAGGGTGAGTATCTTCTGTGAGAGGTCGTAGTCAAAGTTTGAATACTTGGAGCCGCTCATGTCGTAGATAAACACCAGTCCCGCACGCTGCGTCTCCGTGTCCTGCAGGGCGCTGTCCAGTTGATAAACGATCCCCTGCAGCGTCGTCGTATGGCCCACGCTCAACGGACTGTGTCGATTGGCGGTGAACAAGGCAATCGCCGCTCCACTGGAGGTCCGGGCGGGCTGTTGGAAAAAGAAAACATAAGTTTCAGGGACAAAGGATGCAGAGAATGTACTCTTACGAGGATTGTAAATTTTCCAGTCTGCAGCTCGGAGCGCAGCGGCTCCACATCTGGATCGATGTTGTAGAGATACTCCTTCTGGCGGATCTGCTCATGCTGTTCGTAGAGCGACACGGCTCGTGGTATATCGAATTTACGGGCGTACAAAAACTTGACGGCTGTGGTGTGTGAAATGTGTCGCCTGGCGATGGGTACTGGCCCTCCTCCTCCCCCTCCTCCTGCTATCGCTCCTGCTGTGGCAGCTTCTGTTGGTGGCGCTGTAAAGGCCAGTGGCGGCTGTGTGCCGCTGGCGGAGGCTGTGGAGGAGGCAGAGGCAGAAGCAGAGGCTGCTGATAACGTGGATGTGGATGTTGTCAAAGTCCCTGCTGCTGCTGCTGTGGCTGCTGTTGTGGCACCAAGATTGTTGCAGAGATCTATGAATTGTTTCACAGCCTGAAACGAGAAGATAAACGAAAACGAAAGCTCATGAGAAAATTGTTCCGTTGCTGTTGTTGTTGTTGTTCCGAAAATTGTTTTTTGTGGCAGCGAATGCGAAGGATGATGCAAGCAGAACAGAAATTACAGAAGTTTCCATCAAATGTAGTGACACTCGATCGCGATACGCGATCAAGATTGTAATTAATCAACTGATCATTCTATCCTCCTATGATTGCAAGCAAATTACTCATTCGATGATCTATTCCAGGAGGAAGATTGGAAATCGGAGAGGTGTGGTGTTGCCATTCCATTCCAACACCCGTTGGACGTACACCGACTAGCTAGCTCATAATTAGTATAAGAGTTTATTATTAGTAGTGCTAATCAAGCACTGGCCTACGAAGATTGCAGGCCCGAAGTCAGTCCCTATCGAATCGAAGCTCCTTAACATACTATATTTATTACCCCCGTGTTCATGGGAGCACTGGAACAAGCATTCCTGGAAGTACTAGGTACTGGGTACTCGTTCCATGGAATCCAATCGCAAATTCCGAATTGAAAATCTCTAGAGATCTTTCCGCGAATCCAAAATGAATATTTTCGATTACGAACAGAGTTGCGTGTCATTCGAGCTCTCTTCCATTTATATCATTCGTTGAGTTCTTTTTTTTTTGTTTTTTGGGGCCCACAAAAAGTGCAAGTTTCAGCAGCAACCTCTTGACCTCGTTCTCCATCCAAACGATACCCGTTCGTTTCGAAGCAGTTCAAAGCACCAACATGAATGGTGCTCTCTCTCTCACTGGAATCTCTCCTAACAGTGGATGTTTACACGGTTCTCCCTCTATCTCTCTTTCCTTCTCTCCCTCTGATAAGAGTGTAGACACATTTCCCTATCCATGGCATGGTACAAATTCCATAAACGTTTCGATTCTTTCATTCATTCATGCGCAATTTCTATGGGAAATGAATTAGACAATTCGTATGCCATCCACGACACGATGCTCTTTCCCCACACACACACAGATACACACTTCCACTTCCACGAGTATTTAGAAGATAGATGACGCGTGCCGCCTGGAATGAAACGGATCTCCGGTTCTCTGGTTCTCCACTCCACTCCACCCACCTGTTCGCGGCTGCGACGTCGCTGGTAAAGATGAACCATCGTATCGTATCGTATCGTATTGTATTTTATCGTATCCGTGGGTTTATTCAGAGGATCGGTATCAACTCATTCACCAGTTGAGAACCGAAAGCACACACACAAAAACAACAAAATATATTCTCCGCTTATCACTTCCTCTTTCGCTTTGCCTTGGCTGTTCTTGTATTTATTTTCTTCTCTTATTTCTCTCTTTATTCGCGATGTTCCGCTGTGTTCAAAGTTTTCCCCATTACTGACGACGACTGCCGGCGGCGGCACTTCGATCGTCGTTGTCGTTGTCGTCGTCGTCGTCGTCGTCATCGGCTGATAGCAGCAGCGTTACTCCATCTGTTGTTGTTGTTTTTGCTGCTGCTGCTGCAGCTGCAGCGCTTGGTTCAATACACTCGGACGCTAGCAGCAGCAGCAGCAGCAGCAGCAGTGATGCCGTTTTGGCTGATTTAAGGCCAGATCATAGAATCTTTTTTGCTATTGAGGCAGATCGCAGATCATAGAAATGGCTTCGAAGATGAGCTTTTTGTGGTCGGGTTATTCGTAGCTTTCTGTGAGAAAAAGCTGTGGCGTCTAAGCTTTTTTAAAGCTTTTTCTAGCAAAGTCGGCTAAAGTTCAAGTTTCATTCTGGGTCACTTTTCCAGCTATTTTCTGGCTGTTCCGTTGGTTAAAGGGTTGCCGGCAGCAGCACTGCGGCAGAGCTGCGTATGCGGCAATTCCAAGAACCATTAGACGCCAGCAGCAGCAGCAGCAGCAGCAGCAGCGGTGGCAGCGTCAGCAGCAGCAGTGGCAGAGAAGACGGACGCCAGGTTGTCGCTGGAGGGGCATACCAACAATTTGAGTCATGCGTGAGACGTGAGCCACCGTCCATATGTCACCCTTCAGCCTTCAGCCGGGGCACAGTGGCCCCAGATGGGCGATAGAACCCCTGAAATGTTTGATTAGTTGTTCGACAAGCGATACAAAAAGATAGATAGATAGATACGAGGTTGTCGATCAAATTGTATTCGTGTGAATTTCAATTTTCGTTTATCTTCGAGGCTCCTTGGGACTTTGAAGAATGCCCTTAGATATTTTTTTACCCGGTATATGTATGATGACGCCCACTGTGAGCGGGTGGGATTCATCCGAAGCGGATTTCGATCCCCCGAATGGAGAGATGATGAATGGACGGAATGGAACGGAAGGTGAGCGGAGTGCTGAGGGGAGTGGGACGTTGATGCGTCACCGCCTTTATGATTATCACCGTTTTTTTTCATTTCGTTCACTTTCGCGTGTTTTCACATTTATCTCTCTCGTTCCGTTTCGTTCCGTTCCTTCTTTCAACGGAATACATTATCGGTTATCGGGGGGTCTCATCGTCCCATTCATCGGATGATGGAATGGCAGTGTTTCCCTCTTTTCTGGCCCTCTGGCTCTTTCCAGTTTTGCCAGACACAGTCGGATCGATCCTGTCATTGGAGTCATTGGAGGTGGGATTGGAATGTTGCTTGAATTTGTATGTTTTTCCGAGTTAACTGGGGGCAGGGGCAGACATGGAATGTGTCATCCATCTGTTGGCCTAGGGTTCAATGGGGGGTCATATTCCACTGCGGCTGGAACTGGAACCTGAGTTTCCTCCAACTCCCGATTCTTTGCTTTCCTTTTTCTTATATAATTACGATTATATCAGAGAGATGATAAAAAAATAGTCCATTGAAAGATCTACTTGGGAAACAGCTGTTTTCGCAACCAGTTCCAGTTCAGAGTAAGCCCCCTGGAAAAACAGAGCTAATTTTAAGGAACCCAAACCCCAAACAATCTATAAATATCACAGAAGGAAAATAACGATATTTGATTCACAAAAAAAACACCAAAAGATAAATAAAAGATTCGTCTGTAGAGTAACATAGAGGAGGAGGAGGAGGAAGTGTGGGAAGGGAAGGCCATGCAGGCGCAGGCACCAGTCACCAGTCACTTCCGGTTCTCTCCAGTAGTTCTCATTCTGCTTTGGATCTCGTAAATATCTTAGCCATTAGCGCGAGCAAGTTAATAGAGCAACAACAAGAGTACCTCTACTTCTGCCCCTGCCTCTGCTTCACCTCCAGCCATCTCTCCCTCTCTCTCTTCATCTCTATCCCTCTGTTTGTTCCAGCATCCACTCATAACTGTACCATTATGCATCATGCAAAGTAAAAGCACAAAACGCGACATCAGTTCCGTTCCGTTCCGTTCTGCGCTGGGGTTCGGTTCGGTTCTGAACAACTGTAAAACTTTAGAGACTTGGAGTCATAGTAGTAGATCGCGATATGGAGCTATGGATGGATGGAGACTTTTAACGGACTCCGAGGAGCATGACAGCAGTTCTTTGGGGCTGGCTCTGGCTCCGGCTCTGCTCTGAAACCCAACGATCAGCCAACGATTGGAAAGACACTCTCAAGAGAGATACAGACAAAAGACACAGTTATGCTTGGCGAAAGATACAAGATACTTAATCGTAGTGATTGATGAAGAATGGAAAAATGGAAGAACACCAAGAACAACCTACAGCTTTAGCTTCAGATGATCCACAGAATCCTCTCTCTGCTGCTATAATCATTATTCATCCTGCTCCTTCTCCTACTCTTACTCCTGCTCCTGCTCCTGCCCCTGTCTTTTTAAGTGTTTTGTACAGACAATTTCCTCGTTTCACTGAGCCCAGGATGCAGGATATTGCTGACAGATTGTTGTCGGAGAATGAATATTGGCCGCACATTTTACAGCCGCAGAGCAGCAGGAAATGCACAGCGCGAGAAGTGAACAGTGGAGGGCACAGACAGGGGGACAGGGGATAGGGGAACTTCCTTTCACACTTTCGCATTGGAAATGCTTTGAAAATGCGAAATGGTATTTTTTAAGCGCACGTTTAACACGCTTCTGCTCGAGGGGCAGGCAGTCGCCGGTCGGTTGGTCGGTCGGCCGGTTGCCAATTGAGAGTCGGTTTGAGAAGAGGGGAAAAGCTGGGGAACCGAACGGACAGCAGGTCAATTGTTGAACATAAGAGAGGCTAGTGGGTAGGGGGGATTCCTCTGTTCGCATTTTGCGCTTTCCGTCTCCGCTGCTGCGATGATGCTCAAACGGTGTATGGTCTTCCACACCCATTTGCATATTAAATCTATGTGTCCGAATCGGAATCTGAATCCGAGTTCAAGCCAAAAACGGAACTTGGCCAAGAAGAAAGAGCCCAGAAAGTGACAAAAGAGCCAAGACAAACAGCTGCTGCTGCTGGAACCGCTATGGAACCGGATCTAACACACGAGTATAAACAAATTTTTGGAAATTTCTTTTATCAAAAAACGTATGATATTTTCATATGGAAATGCACAGCCGTGGGGTTACAAAATGCGATTATTGTACATATGCACTCCGTTAACATGAATACCCCTACTGAACATCAAAGTTTTTTCTCTGCCATGGCAGAGGAGCAAAGCGAGAGAACACCTCAAAGACCCATCAGCAGCAGCAGCGCAGCTCAGCTACAGAAGCAGAAGCAGAAGCAGAGATGCACCGACAGTGGAGAGGGGGAGCTAAAAGTCCAGCTTGGGACTTGAGATGAGGCGAAATGGAGAAGGAGAAGACAGCAAAAACTAATAAAGTTAGTCTATAAATAGCCCAAAAGCAGCAGCAGAAGTGCAGCAGTAATAGTAGCAGCGAAACTGCAACTGATGGGAGCAGCACAGCGTGAGAGCCGGAGAGCGGAAGAGCTAGAGGGGGACAGGGACAGTGCACAGCACACAGCAGCCCGATGAAGCGGGCAAAAAAAGTAAAACGAGCAGAGAGTTGCAGGGCAGGACAAGATGGATGCAGAGGAGGCGAAAGCAAAAAAGCTAACTGAGAGAAGATAAAACTTAGAAAGTAAATAAGAGGAGGCATGGGCATGGCTAATGATAGATAGAAAGAGAGAGCACACACACACACACCTTGGCAATGCACAGGAAGAAACGCTGATGACAGCCGTTGTTTCTGCTGCTCCTGCTGTTGTTGTTTCTGCTGTTGTTGTTATTGCTGTCACTGCAATCGTCGTTAGATTCCCGCTGATACTTGTTCTGCTGGCGTCGCTGCATTTTGCTGCATTTTACATAAACACACACACGAAACACTGATCACACACACACTAACACAGTAAAATAAATAAATAAAATTAAATATATTTAATAACTAGAACATATTGCCATGCTCTCTCCTCCCGTGAGTGGAAAACGTGAAACCAACGAGGGCGCGCGATCGTCCCCGAAAAGAGACGAGAGATGAACACGCGACGACTGAAACAACAATGAAACAACGGCACAAACAACATCGCCTTTGCCTCTGCCGTACCGTGCCAAGCCAGTCGCGTCGCTGCTGCGCAAGAGCAGAGGCTCTCGGCTCCAAGGTGTATTCGTGAAAGGTTAGGCACTCGCACACATGGTGGAAGGTATATATTTATGTTTTCATTTTGTTGGTTCGTGCATTCGCATACACGCGGTGGCAAATGAGAGAGTGGTAAGAAAATATGCGTCTCGAAGAGTGGTTCAAAAGCCTCACCTTATATTAATGCACATTGGGCAGATTGACTCGAGCGAGTAAAGCGAAAGAAAGAGAGCGATCGCGCACACGAGGCGGCAGGCGCCGACGCAGCAGCAGCCCGACCGCCCCTTTGCAGCCGCCAGCCTGCTGTTCATTGTTTTTGGTGCACTCTGCCGCTGCCGCTGCCGCTGCCATAGCCACTGACACAGTTCAATGTCAGCTCTGGAGCTGAAGCTGGAGCTGGGCGTGGGAATGGGGGGGATGGAAGAATGGAAGAAAGAGATCGGACAGCCGAGAGAGTGATTGATTCTTGTAAAGGGATGCCGCTGTTAATGGTATTCCCGTAGGAGCTGTAAGTCAGGTTCGTATACAAAATAAATGCACTTACATTCTTACTTACATATGTTTTCTAATCCTATAAAACAGCTGTTCCTATAAACAGTTGTGGCTCAGCTTTAGATTTATTTAACTTCAAGTACATTAATTAACTTTCTGGAATACCATTAATATTCCTGTTGCAAAAACAACTGCTAAAATCTTAAGCCCCCCCCAGGGCATGGCATGGCTCGTTGAACAGCTTTTGTGCTGGTGCTTACTCGTAATTTAATTTATTTTATTTTCTACTGCTGCTCTCTTCCCTCTCTCTACTGACTCTACCGCGCTCTCGCTCTCCTGCTTTTATGACTTCTTATGGGAAAGTGTTAAGAAATTTCGCCACAGTTTCGAGTGTCGCTGGAAAAGTTTCACTTGTGCTCTTCATCCATATCCCCATATCCCCATATCCATATCCATATCCACATCCACATCCATGTGCACGAGAAGAGTGCGGAGAGTGAGTATCGGGGTTTGTCTACCATTCGCTCGCTCATACTTATGATTATTGCCATTATTTTGTTTATTATTACGATTATTACTACGCTTTCTTATGGCACTGCGCTCGATTATTATAAGCAAAATGCTCGCGGCTGAGGCTGTCTGGCTGTCTGTCTTTGTCTGGGGCCTCTGTGGCCTCGGTGGGGCCTGGGGGGCGTGACATTGAGACAAGACAAAAGCTGCTGCCAAGCTTCCATCCAAGCATGTACGTCCGACGCGTACGGACGCGAGTATTTCAAAGCCAAAAGAAAAACTTTCTTTTCGATGCGTTTCGACACAGCAAATCCGCGCATCGCATCGAATCGCATCGAAAAGAAATCACATCATCTATGCTCATTTCTTTTCTTTCTTTTTCTTTCCACAACACACACAACATTTCGCTGCCAGCCCTGCAGCAAAACGAGTTTGATCCACAAACTAGACGACAGACGAGACGCGACGCGCTCTGTGCTGTGCTGTGCTGCCCCCGTTCCGTGCCGCTTAGAAAGTGATCCCCCAAAATGGGATTAGTAGAGCTGCTGTCCGACGCGACGCCAACACTCCATTACGCAACTTTCAAAGTGGATGAGGGGTGGGGTGGGTTTGGGGACAGACCGCCCGATGATGCGACATATTTCCGAGGGCGGTTGGAACGTGACCACCGAGCACCAGGCCCCCTCTCACCACTATACTTATTATGTAATTTTTCACTCATAAAAGAACTTGCAATTTCAGATGTTTCTTGATTTTCAGCGAAGATACTAATCACAGAAGGATACAAACTGGAGATGTAATTGGGGCGATTTCTTTGGGCACGGGAAATCTAACGAAGAGAATGACAGAGTAGGCTGTTCCTCAGTTCTAACTAGATCTATTCCAATCTAGTTCTAGTCCAGATTTCGTAAAACTAATGGATACTACTCCAACACACGTATTATCTAAAGCAGAGACCCGAGATTCCCTTTCACATATACTATTTATCCCATATACTATATTCCCATGCATTTTCTAGACTTAAAGTAGTACCAAATATTATAGAACACATGACAAAGCAGGAGGTATCGAAATCTAACGAACGAAAGAGTAGCTTCCTAGTCGTTCCAAGTTCGTTGAGTGGCCCATCCATTCAGATCCCAGATTTGTTTCCAATTTCGCTTATTCTATGCAACATAATGTGTCCCGTTAGGTCCATGGGCACTCTGCCAAAAGCAGGAGCAGAGGCAGAGGCAGAAGCAGAAGCTGGGGCGAATGTTTGCCATTTTAATTATCAGAAATGTGTGTGTGTGTGCACCGGAGGTGGACAGAGAGACCCCAGACCCCAGACCCCCGAATGGAATGTCAAAAGAAACTTAGAGCCAGCCCCAGAGCCCGGTGAGGGGAGGGGGACCAGCATGTAGGCCAACAGACAGACAAATGAAAAAGCTCTTCACTGCGAAGCTAGATCTAAACTCCCGCTCCCTCGCCTTCGCCCTCGCCCTCGCTCCGTTGCTCCCTCTGCCTCTTGAAACTCATTTCTTTTGCACAATGTAAATCGGTCAAACCAATCAAAAAGGCAAAAAATATATATATATATAGCCACAATGCCCTATACTCTCGCCTCTCGCTAAGAGCGATGGCGCTTTATGTGCTGCTTTTTATTTTGTGGAGGCAACACGAAAAAAATGGTTTGGAGCCAGGCCCCGCGGCATTGGAAAGTGTTGTGGATGGGATTGAGAATGAGATGAGATGGGGATTGGGATTGGGGTTGGGATTTGGGTAGAGAGAATGTGATGGGATGTGATGTGATGCGATGTCCACGTCATTGTCAGGCCGAAGCCCTAACCCTACTCTCTAGCCCTGCGCTAGACTGCAAACGCCATCGAGAGAGAGAGAATATTGCAACAGAGACTTGAGCACGCGGCGGTCACAAGAGAAGAGCGACAGCAACAAGAAGAGGCGGAAATGAAGACTCCACCAGACAATGGGACCCCGCATTAGAAACTACGGATTTGTATACAAAGAAAAAGAGACCGACCGACCCCGAAAAGAAAGCCAAACAAAAAGAACGAAGGAGAACGAAAGAGGGAGAACTTTGCAGGCAAATCAGCGATAGTAGTACAGTGGGCACTAGATAAGTAAACCTAAGAGCACACACCCGGAGCGGAGGCTTCATGAAACAATATTTGAGAGCCAAGGTAGAATTCAAGGTGCCTTCAAAGAGATAATCGAAAGAAAGAACTATGGCTTTCGCTCCGACTTCCATCGATTTATCGCAAAATCGATGACTTTCTAGTATTTATTCCATCATGTTATTGAAGTATCGACAAGTTTCTGGCATCTTGCCATTATTTTATCGCAAAATCAAAGACTTTCTGAAGTATCGATTACTTTCAAATGATTTTATCGAATTATCGATGACCTTTTTATTTTTCTATGATTTTATCGATAATTTATTGCATTTTTTATCAAGCTTCTGGTGTTTTTCATTTATTTTATGGAATTGTGATTAATTTTTGGGGTATATTTTTGCAGTGAGAACCTTTCCTTTGTGCTAGGATTGTTGTATGAGAGATTATCAGATAAAATATTGTTTATTTTAGACAAGAATTACTGTTCTCCGTGTACTGCTGCTACTGCTGTTTGGGGTAGAGATGAGGGGGCAGCATCGCGGAAGCCGAAGCAGAAGCAGCAAGAAGCCAACGACGTCAAATCCATGCCAGAAGCAGTAGAAGCAGCAGCGGCAGCCTCCGCTTCGCGATTCTCTGAGAGCCACTCGCCCGGTCGAGGCCTCTCCTCCCATACATGTGCACGTACACACATATGTGTGTGTATGGGGTTCAACAACCTCCCACAGAGAAGCCACGGATTGGGATAGAAGCGAATGAGAAGAGAGGAATGATGGGAAAACAACAATACATTGCCCTATCCTATCCCCTATACCCTATCCCCTATCCACAGCGCCCACTGCCACTGCCACTCCCACACATCGCATCGCAACGCAATAGTTCGTCCAATTATGCATAAATAAAGGGAAAATCGTAATAAACTTCGGACCAGGAGAGATCCCTGCCGTGATTAAACCATGCAGCAGGCATCCAGGCACCCAGGCGGCATATATTTGACCCACTTCGGAAGCAATATGTCCATTAAGTGGGTGGTTCGTTGGTGGTGCCTCCCTGGGGAAGAGGCCCACAACAACAGGCTATAACCAACAATTGCATGCGGAAGCAGAGCATGGCCATGGGAGAGGGCAAGGGAGAGGATGACCGGCGACCGGCGACCGGCGACATTTGATAGCCAATTGTGGCCGGCAAAGTGCTTATAGAGTTCAATTAACTATAAATATAGCCACGGCCCAGGCCCTGGCCCTGGCCCTGGCCCAGGCACTGTCCTCCCCTCCCCATTTCGAACAGATCCCAGACAGAATTCAGAATTCAGATTGCAAAAATGGAATTGGATTGAATTGGATTGGGGATTGTTGAATGGATTCTAACTTCTAATTAGTCTCCAAAGATCTCAGTAGATACAACAGAAGAGAAACGAGAAATGGCGACAGACATCAGACAGCCTATTGTTGTACTGCGATAATTATAGCTCTTTTCTTCGGGGTATACCCCCGAAAGAAGTTTCCCTGAGGGTGAGAGCACTACAACGCAATTTCCGACAATGAAATATACATACCATATAGTATATACCCATGCATACTGTTCATATTGTAATACACACAATGCGAATATACTTGCGAGTATAGCTACTGCACATAGTATATATGTATACTCTATTGTAATCATACGAGCACTCGTACGATGCGCTCTAAATAGGCAATCAACAAGCATCGAGAAATACAATTCACGAGTCGGAGAACATACTATATTCTATATTTAAGCATAATTTATAATCGAATGCAGAAGTACTTAGTATAAGTAGGAACAATACTTCCATCTCCTGCCTGAAGGCCGGTTGCTCCGGCTATAACTATTAACTGTAATGCAAGATATGTCTTAAACTACAATTTGTATAAATGAATATTTCCAACGATAGCGTCGATTGTAGAGTAGTTTCTTTTCCACAAACCTCCGGGAACGGTTTACTATATGTGAGCTTTTTTTTACATATGTTGTTTCTTTTTCTCAATTCTCACACCAACACCACGAGGCAGAGTGTGTGAGACAGAGAGAGAGAGAATGAGTAAGCGCGTGTCTGGGGGTAGCCCAGCCATTGCAATTTCAGTTCTTCCCTCTGGCTATTATACTGATCTGATCTGTTCCAGACTCAACAATCTGGTAGATATGGCCATTCTCTATGATTCTGCGTTCTCGGTTTTCTTGTATCTTTAAAATGATGGATGCCACCAGATTTTCGCCTTCTGGGGGGTGGTAGGGTGCCAAAATGTTGAAACAAACTTGATTCAGTAGGATATCACAGGAGCCTACACACTAAATCCTTTTCCACCACAAATCTAATATATGTACACATACTCTGAGTATCGAGTATAAAAACATTTATTTGGATATCATTTCAAGTGTTCCCACGACCTGCGACAGGGTAATCTTTAAGTTATAATTTGTTTTCTTTCCAGAATACTACGACTATAACCATTATACTATATATTTTCAGTATATACATATATCAGTATATTTCATGGTACATATTTCTGGATTTAAGGTTTTTTCTTTTTTTTTTGGGAAAAACACTCCATTCCCTCTCTAGTAAACAGTATCATTTTCTGCATTCTTCTGCATTTGGTCCCCTTTTATTCTTTCATTTTGGATAGGATAGGCCTAGAGCCCTAGGGCTCTCGCTCTCTCCCTCTCTCTCTCTCTCCGTGTCGTTGGACCCTGTGTTCCAGTTTTGATTTCGGTTTGGTTCCGTTTCGGATTGTTGTTGGGTTGGTGGGTGGTTCGGGTGTTTTGGTGTTCTGCTGGTGTTTCTGATTGTTTGTTAGTGGGTTGTTCTCTGGTGATTCTCTGTTGATAAGAGTGCATTGGGCCTGACCCATTTTCACACACGCACACACACACACACACACACACGGATATGGATACGGAGGCACGAGTGTGTGTGCGGCTGCCTCCGCATGTGTGTGTTTTCGTTGCACAACGCAGTTTTGTGTTCCATTCTCATTTTCATTCTGTTTTTATTTTTGTATGTGTTTATTGTATGTTTTATTATTTTTTGTTACTTTTATTCCCCTTATTTTTTGCTTTTAATGAAAGTTATTGTGGCTGCCACTGCTGCCGCTGTTTCTGCCACTGCCACTGCTGCTTCTGCTGCTGCTGCTGCTATCTGCGGTGGCAGCCCTTGCGGCTTAATCAACGCAAATGACGAAGAAAAGAAATGAGAAGAAACCTCAGGGCATAGCAACAGGCTGTACCACTGCCATGGCATGCCACATCCTGCCCATGCCCCATGCCCCGTGCCTACCCCGTGGGTTATTGTACTGTGTCCCCCATCCCATCCGTAAGGATACTATAATAAATTCAGGGCAAGCCCAAAAAGAGCAGCCAGCGAACAGCACCAGGATACAAATATTTCATAAGTTTTTGAGGCAGAGCCAGAGGGGACTCCCCCCACTGCCTTGCCATTGCTTTATTTAGTGGAATACACACACAAACACACACACATCAAGCCGAATAAATTTATTTGTGTGCACACAAAGAGGGGCAGAGACAGAGACAGAGGCAGAGGCAGAGATGGCTGAAGTGTGGTTGCTGCTGCTGCTGCTGCTGCTGCCCGAGTGTCTGCACTTTTTATGAGCAATTTGATTTATGCACTGAACAAACAGACAGTGGGGCAGGCAGGCAGGCGTGTGGTGTGTTGTGGTGTGGCATCCACAAAAGTTGGCAAATGTGCAACAATGGAAATGCAACAATTTGTAGTCTGTAATGTCAATTCAAGCGAAATCAATTGTGTTGTATGCCATACACACACGCCACACACAGAAATAAGCGCAAATTGATGCAAATACAACGACGGGAATGGCGGTGGGAGGGGAGGGAAGGTGAGGGGAGGGTCCCTGCCCCCCTGGATGACACATAACATAATCAAAAAAGGGATATGCCAGTGAGAAAGAGATAGTTAATTGAATATTCTATTCATGAGATACATTTCCATACACGAGTGAAGAGAAATATGTAAGTAGAAATTAAAGATACGAGTCTTATGTACGAGTCGTATGGGTTCTCCTTCTTAAAGGTAAATCTCCCCCACATTCAGGTGGTCTAAATCTGATGAAACTGGTGTGCAAGATGATCTCCGTGTAGAGGAGGGTTTCCACATTAATTTCCCTTTAACATAAGTCACCCGAAAGAACGAACGTAGCAAAAGGCAAGGAAGGCAATCCATCCGCATGGCAATCGTTTTCCACGGAACTTTGTAATTGAAATCATTATTCCGGAAAAACGTTATACCTCCCCCCTTCCCTTGCCTTCCGTTCCCTCCCCACTGTTGTACCTTTTGCAAAAATTTAAATGAATGAAAATTTTTGGGGGCCATAGATACAAGATGCAAACACAAACACAAGATTTCCAAAGAACTAGGGAGGCAACAATTTATGAGGTTTTGCGTTTTTTCAATGGAACAAAAATAAATTATCAGTGGAAAAAACATAAACAAAAGACAACCAGCAAGCAGCAGCGGCAGCCCCAGCGTCAGAGCTTCCGATTCGTTTCGGGGAAAATGCAAATGGAAATGGAAAATCTAAGTAAATTTCCGCAGCAAAAAAAAAGAAAAACAATCACAGAAGCTGTACATAAGACTATGAGATACCCTCTATTGCTCTCCTTCTTCTGGCTGGCATACATACATATGTATGCATGTACATACATGTATCGCTGGAGAACAGAAAATCTTTCCAAAATGTGGCGAATATTGGAAACGTCCCAGTCCCCATCCCCTTCGATTACGGGTCTACATATTTATAGAAATTTTTGTTTGGGAGGGGGAGGGGGGGTGGAATGTATTTCCAACGAAGATTCATTCCGGATATTTTGCATGCCCGCCCCCCTTCTCCATACCCTTTGGCGGGGCGATTAAACAAACAATGAACCCGCGCCAACAGCTGTCTGTGTGTGTTTTTGTGTGTTTGTCTGCCTGTTTCCATGTTCGTGTTGTGTGTGTGTGTGTGTGTGTGAGGGATTGGGAACAAAGATTTGTGCAACGGAATGGTAACACAATTGGCCAACATAGAGAGAAAGAGTAACAGCAGCAGCACACCACAAAAGGCATATGGCAAAGGGAAAGCGTTTTTCCTGGGCCTCTGCCGCCTGTTGGCCGAAACTGGTTTCTGCGGCCCTTGCTTGCAACACACAGGCCCGGAAATCACTTTCCCTAATGAAGCGAGACCCGCGCACACTTACACTGGCACACACTCACGAAAAAACACACACATGGTAGCAGGGTTACAGTTACGATTATAAGCTGATAACAGTGTGCCACTGCCTCGAACGAAAGAGGAGTGACTGGAACAGGAATGGGAATTGCGGTGCATTGGAATTCCAGAGTGTGGGAGCTGTGGGCTGCCTGGTTAGGCAGGAGGCGGCACGTGTTGGCAAACATAACAGGCACACACACAAACGACCACGCACTGGAAGATGCAATAGCGGCACAAACACACACACGCACGCACTCGCCTGCACCACTCTGACGAAATTTCCACACACACCCACACTCCCAAGCCCGCACACTCACGCACACAAATACCAGAATACCAGCAAAGAAATACAGGTTGAAAACACGCACGCAAAAAATTTCGGTGTAGTCTTCTCCTTCTTTTGTTGTTTTTTGTGTTGTGTTTGTGGCAACGCCTGCAAATCGCTCTGGAGCAGGCATATTTACCCCCGCAGCCCCGCAGGCGTGTCACTTTATTTAAATTGTAGCTTTCCGAAATGAATAACAATTTTAAATTTTCATTTTGTTTCGAGCAACACTTACAAATTCTTGTTGTTCTGCCTCCGACGCCATTATTGATATATCGAATATCAATATATATGTTTTTTTGATATTATATTTCTTGCTGATATTCTTTTTGGCGAAAATATCATAACTTTTCGTAACTTAGAAAAAAATTCGCTTTATTTGTGTGCAACAACAACACAACCACTGTTGTTGTGTTGTCGTTGTTCGCGCCGTTTAACATTTACATCGCATACAGTGTGACCGCGGACTTATCGATAAGAATATACGGTCCGACCCTCGGAAATATACCGCAAATATACTGGCGAATTATTTGTATTCAAGTTGCATCACATTACTCGTTTTGGATATTCCGTGGAATATAACTAGCTAGCTAAGACCTGAGGGTCTAAACTGATAATTTTATCCGATTATAATATCAATTTCCTACAAGACTGGTTATCTTTAAGTTCTCATCTTTATAGGTTTGTTTATGAAATAAGGTTTAAGCAAAACCGGTCAACAAAAATGTCCACTAAATTAATTTCCTTACATGGTAACTACGCGCTAACTACACAGTTGCTACATATTAACTACATATTTATGTAATTATCAAAGGCGACACCTGAAGGGGAAATGTGTACGTTTCAAAAATTTTTGCCCGTTTTTTTTTTCATATAAGCCCCATGGAAGCGCCAGTGTGAAAAACCTCCGTTATCCACTTTTTGACATGCCTTTTTTCCGACATTTTTGAAAAAATTGAGATTTTGATGGCAAACGATCAGGAATCCGATTCTGATCACGAATTAGTATTCGATGTGGCCTGGGACATGGCTCTAAGTGGCATTTCTACACGGTTTCTACATTGGTGCATTGGACAAGAGGGTGAGTCCATAACGCGTCTTAAAATATACTGGAAAATACTAGAAAATACTATGAAAAGTATACAAATTGCGAGGTGTGTGAGCTAGACGTGGTGGCAAGAAAATAAGAAAATCCGATAAGGTATACGGTCCGACCCTCAGCAGTATACCGAAATATACCGTCTCATTTTGAAATACATATACCGTATATATACTGACGAATTCAAGTTCTATTATACATATTCCTTGATTTTGATATTCCGTCGAATATTACTAGCTATATAGAACATTTAGCCATGCCCACATAATTTAATACGATTGGTGAATCTATTTCCTACTTGATTGGCCTATTCTAAATACTTGCTTTTATTGGATTTCTATATACTTTTGAAAATGAAATTTAATAGATTGATGAAATTGACATTTACATCGTATACAGTGGACTTATCGGACTTATCGATAAGATATACGGTCTGACCCTCGGAAATATACCAAAATATACCGTCTCATTTTAAAAATATACCGTAAATATACTGACGAATTATCATGCAAAATTCGACTACCGGTGGACGTCACAAGCATATGTTGCTCAGCCTGCATGTTGCTGGACACCCGTACTCATGTTGCTTGCAAACCGGTTGCATGCTAGGTTTTGTTGAGTATAGACATTTGCATACCCTATTTTCTCTATACCATACACGGCATTGCGTCTCAAATTACCTTGTTCTGAGGTACGGCTTTTAATTGACTGATTTCATAAGAAAATCATTACAGACCATTCATGATCAATTTGTATACCAAGGAAGACAAACATCTCAGCATTCGTATAACATTTCTTCAAGGGTATAACAAAACTTGATATTCCCTGCGCATATTTTATAACGAAGTAGCAACAATTCGCATGTTGCTTGCATGTAGCCGTACGCCACCTCGTTGTGCAAAAACAGAAGAAACCGATAGTATCGAATGGTTGCAGACAGTGTGATTGGCGCCAAATTCAAACGATATTTCTTTTTAATATTTTTTAATAAATAAAACTAACTAAATACAAGAAAAAAAATTGGTTCGTGTTTGCTGTTTCACTGTTCACTGCTCAGGGGATCTAAACCTTTGATAGCTCCTCGGCGGTGCTTCCGGGTGAGGGCGTGATCTCTGCCTCAGTCTCCACTGTAGTAGGGCTTACACTGACAGGGGCAGGAGCAGGGTCAGAGGCGGTAGGCTCGGCTTCCTTGACCTCCGGGGCGGCACTCTTGGCCAGATCGCCGGGCGAGGGCTTCTTGGGCGCCGGCTTGGAGCCACCAAAGATGGCCTTCTCGATGCCCAGGATGGGGGCCTCAAAGGCCAGCGTCGCGAATATGGAGGCCGTCAGGGTGATGCCAAAGTCATGCCACCAGCGAAGAACCTGCAAGCGAGAGATTTGAGAGGGTAATGAGGGAGAGCAGAGAGAGCAGAGAGAGAGAAACACTTACCGCATCGTAGTTGGAGAAATGGGTGTCGGTCTGGAGGCGGGCGGCATTCACCAGCTGCACGATGCGATGGATGACGTACATGCAGTAAGTGAGACGACTGAAGCCGGTGAAGAAGCTCCACGAGAGGAAGTCGTTGATCAGGCCACCGTGGCCGTTGTAGCAGGCCCACACGATCCATCCGATGGACAGGGCCCAGGAGGAGCGGCTGAGCGGCTCGAAGAAGGCGCCCTCGATCAGCGGAGAGTCTGGTGTTCCGGGCAGGATGCGCCAGTAGGGACCCCACATATCCGCCAGCATGGTGCCGAAGGCCACCGTCCAGCCAGTGACCACCCAGACCTTGGCCAGCGGGATCTGGCGTCCGCGGTTGCGGGTGAACAGGAAATAGCCGAAGATCACGCCAATCAGCCACGTGGGTATGCGCGTGTGGGTGGGATAGTAGGTCATCTTCTGCCGCAGATCCACATGCTCGTCCTGCACGCGGAACAGGGTGAAGTCCTCCAGTATGAAGGTGATAAAGGTGCCGCACAGGCAGATCAGACCGAAGATCGAGATGGGTATGAGGGCCTTCTTGCCCCACTTCCACAGCGGAATGAGGAACAGGGGCGAGAGGAAGTACAGCTGCGTATCGACAGCCAGATACCAGGATTGTGACACGCACTAGAAATTCAGAGAGAGATTCAGACTTTCAGTTCCAGAGGTTCAGCGTTTCAGTTTCAGAGATTGGACACTCACAATGTGATAGGGGTAGGCATAATTCTGGATATAGACGAGCGTCGCCCACCAGGAGTCCTCGCAGCGCTTGTCCTGGGTGCCCAGCTTGAACCACATGGGTCCCTCGCCCGAATACTTGTACAGCGACATAATGTACAGCACCACGACGGCCACCACCGGTGTGAGCCGAATATACCGATGGAAGTACATCATCGGTATGTTCAGCTTGCCCTTTGTTCGCTCCAGCTCGCGGAAGGCGCCCCAGCACATCAGCAGACCGGACATGAAGAAGAACGTGTCAACGCATAGGGATCCGTTCTGGACGAGCATCGAATAGGGTGTCTCCACCCACGTGTAGAACTTATTCCGATTGATGTGCGGCAGGTCGTAGAAGGTCATGTAGCCATGCCCGAACACCACCCACATCATGCTGAAGCAACGCAGGCCGTTCAAACAGTGGATCACATTCGGATTGTTCACCTTCTTTACCGTGAAGATCTTCGGGGCATTGTGCAGCACAGAGAAGGCGATCAGAAGTGGCCTCTTGGGAGCTACATAACAACAACAACATCGAAAACAAGATCATTTATAAGCACGGGAATTCCCTGGGGTATGATATGGAGGATTGCCTTACCCTTTTTGCGGGTCTGTACGTAGTCGTAGACACTGCTGGCAATCATAAAGAACACAATCGTCGAGAAGAAGATGCTGTCGAAAAGAATGAAGGATAAATATACAATACACAATAAATTCCACTCCATTGATTGATTTAATTAATTGGAAAAGCTACTCTACTCTAAGGTAGACTCTTATCACAGTCCAAGAACGGTACTTCAATTCTCTTTGTTATCTTATCTGGGAATGGGCCTATTGCTTTCAGTTTTCAGTTCCACTTTTGATTTGGCATTTTGCCAAAACTTCCTGATTCCGGATTACCTATTCAACATCTATTCCACAGAGAAATCTCTCTATTTGTGGGTCATGCAGCAACGCCCCTCAGTGGTCCTTCGGCTTCGTATAATAATTATACTTAATCCCAACTGTTTTAGATCCGTTTTATATCTAGTATGTATATCTCATCTCATCATTCCCCCCCATCTAAATCTATAAAATCACAGAGAAATCTCTCTTCTCACGCGTCATGTAGGCGCTCCCTTCTGTTCTTTTGTTCCATCTAAAAATCGATCACTTACATGGCAAATATGTCAATGCCTCGCAGCGTGATGGGGGCATCATATTTGCATCGGGTCTCGGTGACCATATCGATATCCATATCGACGACATCGCCGCCATAGAAGTGGCTGATCACATCCTTGAGCAGGGCATCCGACTTCTTGGGTCTGCAGGTGCTGGGAATGCAGATGCCGAGCTCGAAGACCTCGGGATCGGTCTGCTTGTAGCTGATGCGCGATGATTGGAACTCCTCGCCTCGTTTCTTGACATTCCTGTAGAACATGGTGATGTTCAGGGTCGCCAGGCAGTACTGCCCGCGGATCTCGTCCCCGTAGGTGTTGGTGGCGGCCACGCACTCCTCGTACTGCCCCATGCTGATCGTGTGGCCCCAGAACAGGCCCATGGGCAGGCGGCCCCAAGTGTCAGGAACTGCAAAGTGAAACAGAACAGAGGGTGAGTCGTCTTCGTCTCCATGTTTAATCTCTCCACACAAAAGCCCATGGACAATTCTGGACTATATCGCCATGCTTATCGATATCGATGGCACCGCCTGCACTGGGGATTTGCAGAGATAACCAGGAGCGAGATTAGGTTCTGGGTTTTCCCAAAAGTTCCAAGATTATATTGTGCAATTACCCAGAAGGTGGCTCCTCTGGTGCTTTCTTGCATAACGTTCACTGATTTATAGACCCCATAAAATGCACTCTTTGGTTTAAAATTACTGGACGACGGGGTTCCCATTGAGGCAAAGGAAATCCATCAAATGAAAAGTCAATAGAAACCATTTAGAAAAGGACTTATTTTCTGCTTTTCAAGATCTTTATCGTAATCACATCCCGAATGCCTGATTAATCGCATTTCCGCGGACATTAGCCAGATCTTATCGCCGGCAATTGCCACCCAAGGAATGGGGACAATCAAATTTTGATTTGTTATGCGCTGATTAAGGGTAGTATAACAATTGAATTTACAGCCCATCGTAAAAGCTAAAACGAGGCTAAAATGGATTTATGAATGGGCAAAGAGGTAGAGCTGGAAAGGGGCCATTAAAATGGGTAATAAACAGGGGATAAGAAAGGGAGAACAGAGTATGCTCTTCATTGCAATCTTGTTGGGGATACATGAAATATGAGATTTGGAAGAGTCAGAAGTAACAGCAAGCCGTAGCCTAGGGAGAAACGCGAACTGAGTGGCGATAGCATGCAGGAAAGAATATAGATATAGGACATCAATTTGATGATCATTTCTGATAGCACTGAAGCTCCAAATGTCAGACAATTGTTATCATTGAAATTATTCTCTACGAACTACAGAAAACGATCAATGAGTAATACCAAGAGGAAGATCGATTCTTAGTGACTTTTTCACTGAAAAAGGAACATAAAATTCCTCCGATTGAGAGCAAAATTGAGAGAGATCGCGGTCTGCGCGGTCTGCGCGGCCTGCCTAGAGCAAGGCATGCATCTTTATACGTTGGATACTGCTGTCCATTCACTTTGCGTATGTCTTGAAATGAAAAACACAGAACACAAAACACAAATCACATTTCCAGCTTACATTCGAGTGCCCATTCCTCGGTGTTGTCGATGGCATCCCGGATGCGGATCAAATCTCGGTCGCACAGATCGTCGTTGTACACGGGATGAACATCCTCATCATCGCCATCGCGTTGGCTGCGCGACACTTGGCTGGCGGTGGCATTGGCAAGGATGGCCTGGTCGGCAGCCAGAGCGAAGAACTTGTGGGCCATGCTGCCCTCCATGGGCGTGGAGTAGCCACTGAGCAGGTGGTTGTTCGATGGTTCAGCGGATACCGCCGCAATCAGGAGCAGCGGCAGCAAGGCTGCCAGGACATGGAGACGTCCCATAATCCTGCGGGAGTGTGTGGATCCTGTTGGCGATCTCGTGGAACTGCTGCTCGTACGACTCGACGCGAGCGCGCAGCGTTGCGGAAGGATGGAGAACTGAGTGGCGATCGGCGGGATCGGTGGCTTTTATAGGCTATCGATTGGGCGGGGGAGTGGCTATGGCAGTGGCAGTGGCAGTGGGCAGGGCAGGTGCGAGTGGGAGTGGGAGTGGGGGTACTTGAGTCGCCGACACCGGGCACCAGCACCAGCGATGACCAAGCACCAGTCGCCCCTCGGATCTATAAATATTTTCAACATAGATACAGGTACAGGTAGGGGTACAGGTCTCTCTCTTAGCCGCACACCGAACGATAAGACGATAGAACGCGTCTCCTAACCAATTGGCTTGCATTAGCTCCACATTATCAAGGTGCTGTCTTATCTGGCTCTTATTGGCCTGGCCTGGCCTTTCTCGTATAGGTCTCCGGTCTCCGGTCTCCGTTCTCCGGCATGGATTTAGCCGGCGGATTTGGCTGCGCGAACGGACGAACGGATGGACGGTCCCTGGCGACCGTAAATTCATGTCAAAGCCAAAAGTAGTAATCGCCAGATCTCTGGGCCAAGATTGCAGACAGTTCATGCAACGATAAGCCCAATGGCTCCAACGACCACCGATCCAACGACGATCCCATGACGGAACCATACCGAGATTTGGTTTAATTAAATTACTGAAAATTTTTGGGACTTTGAACGCGCGAAACAGACAATTATCGGATAATTTCGGTTGGCCAGAGATATATTAGCAGATATCGTGATGACGTAAATCCGAGGGTAGTCCACATTCAAGGTCGATATGAAAAGGGGGTGGGGTTGAGAGGCTTTGGAAGAAGGTAAAGATGGGATGGAATAGAAGGAGATACTCGTAAGGGAATGTATGCTACAAGAGAAAGGATGGAAGGGAATTTTATAGTATGGAATGTAATAGAACGGAATGCGATGGGATAGTATACAAAGGAATAGGATGAAGGCCCGAATAGAGGATATTGAAATTACTATTTTATAGAAATCTTTGATATTGACCATCTTCAGAAGAAATATCATACAAATTAATCAATGCAACAGATTAAGGATCTGTAGAGATATGTGGTAGAATGGATATTGAATAGGGGTTCCATAAAATACTCAGGTAAGAATGGTTAAAAATAGGATATAGATGGAACTAATGGTACTGAAATTAGAAATTGGTTTACATAAAGATAGAAAAGTAAACTATAGTTTGATGGAATAGCAAAATAAATTCATTGGAAAATCAATTAATTAAATGATGGATATTCTACACTAGAAACAGAACCCTCATCGAAGAAGACTTTCCAAGAATCGTAGATCAGATTCGCAGGAACCCAACAAAAATGATAATAATACTCGGTTACTTACGGTATGCATATAGGAAGCGAGTAGAATCAAATCGAATCATACCACCTGAGTGGGGTGCGCTGTGGGCTATAAGCAACAACAAAAATCGATAATCAGAGACATTTATTGTATTAGGCAATCGGTGGGGACGGTATCTTTGATCCGGGCCATCCATCCACTTTGGGAGCACTCGGGGCACGGCACTTGCCGTTTCTCCATTAGGGACGAGTGTGAACGGCGTGAGTCGACTATTGGCGTCGCTGTTATTCCCACCTCTATAATTTATGTGACAGTCACTTGAAATCGAGTGCAAAGCTTCAGGAATTCCACTGTCCACTGTCCGATACGATTCGCTCCGATCCGATCGGACTATGGATGGATGATAGTGCTCGATGGACGGTCTTGTGCCGTGGGAACAACAAAGAGAGACGTTAGCTGAGTGGTGGGTCCTTCAGTTTTTCCATTTTAATACCCACATCGTGTAGTCAATCTTATCGGAAGATTAACCTGGTTACAGGCTTCGATTTTGCCTTTAGTTTGGCTATGGCTATGGCTATGGTTATGGGATTTACAAGCTCAGGAAATAACCATAAAGAATAAATAATGTCTGGTCATCATTTCCAGATATTCTTCATTCTTCTCCACCTTGAGAATCTTAAGATTAAAGACCAACTAAGAGCAAGAGAGAGAGAGAGAGGGGTCTTTCGTGTTTTTATTGATTTGAAGATAATCGCTTGCAAGGTCGCCCCATCGATTGATTGCCTCCATTGTTAAGTTTTTGAGTTGTTGACTGGACTTGCGACCCCCCACTGAAGGCAGCAGCTGTGCTTCCCTCCTGGGGCTATCAAAGATCAGATGCGATCCGATCCGATCCGATTCGATTCGACTCGATTCGACTATTCATCGACTCCATATTTAAACGAACGTCAATTGCGGTGGCACTTGAAACCTTTGAAAGTGTTTTCGACATATTATTTATAGATGTTCCATATGACGATGGCACCGGTTGATATTGATACTTGATACTTGATAGTAGTACCGGCAAACGGATAATTCCCAGGTCTTTATAAACCGTATTAGACTTTGATCCTCAACAGCTGAACAGTACAGAACAGAACCTCCTCCCGTCGCGTCTCCCGCCTTCCGCCTTCCGCCTGGTAATATCGTTTGACGGAGGAAAGTAAGTGAGACCCAAAGTGCAGTAAATCAATTGGCGGCCAGTGAATCACATTGATTACAGCGATCCTCACCACACTCTATATAGTACTATCTGTAAATCAGCGAATCGTACGGTTTATTCCTCACCCTCTGTGCTACGGTATCCCTTATCGGATTGTGTCACTTTGGATTAGGAATGATATTCGCGTTCAATCGCCTGCTACTACCATTTTTGGGTGTTCCGTTATCAGAGAAGTGTGGGGTCCGTGCCTTATATAATCTTAATTTAATATTCCGATAGAAATCAACTGATTGGTGGAATCAGTGGATGAACCACTTGAGTTATACTCCCACCAATCCAATCCCCTGTCACGACGCATTATGCAGCAGAGCCCCTGGCCTGGACACCGCTTGGGTGTATCCTTTCTATATCTTATAACATAAAAAACAAACCGACTTTCTTTCATTTTAATTTCATAATTTTTATTTAAATTAATTTATTTTACACTTTCAAGCAAAGTATTTTTAGTTAATTACAGTGGTGTTTGTTGTTGTTTTTTTTCGTTTGCTGTGATTTGTTTTAGGGGGTACGACATACGACAAAAAATAAGGGGGGAATTAAATTAAATATAAGAGATAGAGATTGGTGGAAAAAAATTAGAATAATCATACAATACAAATACAAATATATGTATATATATATATATAATAATAATTAATAATAATAATCATCGTAATAGTAGTAAAAAAAACGTGTATATAATTGTATCATGCAATGGATAAATGTATACAATATACTTATTTAAGAGGGTGTGTATTTTTTTCGTTAAAATTAATGAAAAACGGTATCTCATCTCACAAATCATCGTCTTGCTCTATCGCCTAATGGTTTATCGTTTTTGTCATCGGTAATCAGCGCATCTCTATTTTACATACAATCAGTTATCAACGGTTCGATCGTCTTTCGATCATCATTCATCTTTAATCGCTATAATTATTCGTAATCATTATCATCATAATCATTTTGTTAATATTACTCGTACTCATAGTTTTTAGCTGTTTTTCTTTTCTTTTGTTTCTTTTCTTTTGTTTTGTTGGTTTTTGTTTTTTTTCTGTTTTGTTGTTGTCGTGTTAGAACTAGTTTTTACTAAGGCTTGGTTTACACTTGACTTAACTAGGCTTAAACGCTTCTTGCACTCCTTGCATTCCTGCTTCTGCTTTGTTTTTTTGTGTGTTTTTTTTTGTTAGGTTTCCCTGTTCTTTCTTTTTGTTAGATATTACATTTTTCGTATGCATAGTAATATATAAACGCTGTTTTCTAGCAAAGTGTCTGTCCATTTCCATGTTCTAATCATGATCCTGAGGCCTCATTCATTGCATTAGACATTAGACGGAGACACTCATTCTCATTCTCACATACACATCATGTATAATTTACAATCGGTTGATCCTTAACTAATTCCTTGTCATATAAGGGTCGCATGCGTTGGTGTTTTTGTTTGTGTATGTGTATGTGTCTGTATGATCGTATATATACTATATATAACTATGTATGTATATAGATTTGTATTTATATAGCGTTGTTTGTGTAGACTAAGGCTCTTAGGGGGCTAGGGGCTAGGGGGCTAACTCTCGATTCGCGTAATGCTTAATGCGTTTTGTGGTTGCTCTCTATTTCGGTTCATATATAATTGTAATCACAAATAGTTTTGGAATATGCTCTCGCTCTCTCGCTACCTCCTACTACCTCTCCTCTCCATCTTCTCCATCGCTTGCCATACATGAATCGAAAAGAGCATCGATTTTTCACTCTCTCCCACTTTCCTCCTCATGCTTTGTTCATCGCTGCTGACTGTACTTAAAACGTATAACGGTTTACAAAATAATAAAAAATAAAACACATAATAAAAACAGAAACTGCAAGCTTGCTCTCTCTCTCACTCTCTCTCTCTCTCTCTCTACACTCTATACGTTCCCTCTTTTTGTTTTTTTTTTTTGGTGGCTACTGTGTGTTGTTATTTTTCCTGGCTTTTACTTTGTTTTCTTCTGCGGCTCCGCTGCGCCCGCGCACTGTGCGGCTCTCCTCCGTCAAGCGTCCACGTCCGCGTCCACCACGCGGCGACTGCGCGCGAAGGCAGCGTCATGTTACGGTTCCGTTATCGTAATCGCAATCGTATTCGTAATCGTTACGTAATCGATTGTTCCATACATTAAAAGTACAAAGGCATACGGCGGCAGAGCCCTGTGACTTGAGTATGTTTAAGTATTTTGTTTTTGTTTTTGTTTTGTTTTGTTTTACCTTATTCTTTTTTTTAGTTTTTTGCATAATCTTTTTTGTTTTTGTTTTTTGTTTTTCGTACTTCTTAATCGCTTTTGTTTTGTTTTTGTTTTTGTTTTCTTTTTACACATATATTAATATATTTACTTTAACAATTAACTTGTTGGGTTTTTTTTGGTGTCTGTTTTTTGATTGTGTGCAGCGCAGCGCGGGTTCGCATTCAGTTGGATGATCATCTTCTACATATCACTCGGATCTGATCTCTCTGTGTGTGTTTTGTATTTATTTGTTCTTTCTATGATTCTGATTCTGTTTCTGATTCTTGACTTGACGGCAGTGGCAGTGGGGCGCAGGAAGCGCAGGACTCCTCCTTCCACACTTCTCCTCCTCCTCTTATACTTGTTTCTAGGTTTCTATATTTTCTTTGTAATTTGTTGATACTACGCGCGGGTCGTCTACTACGTGGTTTACGAGTTTAAAAAACACACACACAAACTAACTAAAATATATACTATATTCTATATATATAGTAGATATATATATATATATGTGTGTGTATATGTTCCGATATATGTATATATATATAAATCTGCATGTATAAACGATTTCGTGTAGATCTATTTCCTTATATCATATATACTATATATCATATCATAATGCGTTCCCGCTTAGACACTAGGGGCAAATGGATTTTACAAACGGTTTTTTCTTCTGCTTATGTGTGTACCGCTCCGCTCCGCTCCGATCCTGTCTCGGGCGGGCGCGGGCCACCAACTAGGATAACTACCGAACTACATGTATGTAGTAAATATATGTATGTATATATCTTGTATATAATGTAATGTATATATTTACAATAAAGGTTAATGTGTTACTTGCTCGTGGCGCAATTGAAGGCATTTGTTATGCGCATTTTTAAGATTTCATGTACTATAATGCTAGTATTTATATTGTACAAAACTCTCTATCTCCCGCTCCTTATCTTGCGCTCTCTCTTACTCTCTTTCTCTCTCAATATATATATATTCGCTTTCACTTCTCTCACTGTCTCTCCCTCCTAGTACGTACTTTCTATCGAGTAGTAGTAGCAGTAGTCTTGGGCGGCGGCAACTGGTGTACAAAAAGGAAAAAAAACACAGTTTGAAAACCAAAAGCGAGTAGCGCAGCGCACGCTCCCTTCTTCTCACACTTCTAACATTACAAAAACATTTAAAATCTATTCTAGAATGAAAACCCGTCATCGGTTTCGTTCTGTTGCTGAAGATCTGCAGATCTGACGATCTGCTTGGCCTTGTCCTACTCGTCATACATATATGTGGTATATGTAGTCTATATATATACCCATGGCTTATTCCTACGTTTTCTAGCATTAATAAATAGCATTCTTCATGACGTGTATCGCATAGTATCGGTATTGGATTCAATTTAAACACTTTTCTCCTACTCCTACTCTCGTTCTCGTCCTACTCGTTCTTCTTCTACTCGTCTGTTTGTTTTTTGTTTGAGACATCCTGTTGTTTCTTGTTGTTGTTGTTGTTGTTGGGGAGCTAGTATGTGGATCTCTGCTCCTCTCCTCTCCATATTGGCTATCACAAAATCAAATACTAAGTTCAAGATCCTTAAAGTATTCTTCTCTGTCGCATCCACACACCCACTGGGCACGCGGCACATTAGTTCGCTGTTGATTCTTTACTGTTTTACTTTTTGCTTATGACTATTTAAATTTTGTCGGTTGAAATCCATGAAAGGATTTGGATTGCGGATTGCGGATTGCGGGTTGCGGGTTGTGGATTGGAACACACACTTGGGACAATCACAAAATGGGGGGTACACACGCAACATAAAAGACAAGACACACACACAACATGCAACACATACACAAACATCGATTATGCTTACAAAAAACAAAGAAAAAACAAGAACAATTCGTATGAAACAGTTCTGTTACAAGCTACAAGGTGTTTTCTTTCCCTTACTGTCCTTTACTTTACTTGACGTTACTTTACTTTCGTTTTTTTTTTTTTCGTTTTGTTTCGTTTCGTTTCCCTATATCCTAAGTATCAAAGTATATATATATATTTGAAGTACTCTAACGGTTTACAAAGCATTGTGTCTATTGCTATTTTGTTGCACATGTTTTGTAATGTTCATGTTCATCCTGATTAATCCTCTTCTCTCCTCATCAACTCTATCCTCCTCCTCTAACATCATCGATTGTTTGTTTGTTTGTTTGTTTGTTTGTTTGGTGTTCTCGATTTCATTCATTTGTAAGTTTTGTATATTTTTTAATTTAATTTAATTTAAGGTTTTATGTGGCATCGTTTTTGTCTCCTGATTCTAATTTCGTACCCCAGCCCTATCCCTAACCACATGCCACACCATACCACCATCATCATCCTTCCTCCCGAATGGGTGGGTGGCTGGTGGCTGGTGGCTGGTGGCTGGTGTCTGGTCTCCGGTCTCTGGAAGTGCTTCCTGGTACTGGGTACTTCTCTCAAATATGTAACATCAATTAACTTAGGGAAGAGTTTCCTCGGGCCTTAGGCTGGGGTGATTGCTGTTCATTGTTTTTTGTGTGTGTTAATTCTCTTTAGTTTCAGTTTTAGTATTAGGTTAATTTGATTTTCGATTCGATTGGTATAAAAATATGTATTGTATGTATTCTACTCTCGCTATTCCCAAAATTGGAAGCTCCTATAAGGAGCACGTTTATATAACTGCCTATCCGTTCGGATCGCCAACCAAACACACAGTTCTCGGATGCACATTATGGTGTATGGTGTATGGGTGATGCTTGGGGTGATTCTGACTTCTGATTTCTGATTCTGATTCTCTCTGATAGTCGCCTGATTCAAATGTGGGGTTGTGGCTCTCTATTGCTCAATTGCTTAATAATAATCTACTATGTACTTCTGATCCGTTATTTCCATCACACTATATATATACTATGCTATACTCTATACTGTATATTGTATGTAGGTACAAAAAAATTAAACATTTTAGCCACATCTTTTTTTATCGAATATCAGAATTTCAATTAAATTTACGATTTCACTGGATCATTTCATTTCATTTCTATATTTCACATTGCAGATAGCAAGGTTTTTGCTTTTAATTTTAATTTTACTTTTTTTGGTTTTATCAAATAAATATTGTTTTGCTGTAACCGTCGTAAATGTAGCTGTAGCGTGTCTTTTTCTTTTTTTGTTTTTTGTGGTACAAAAATTATCTTAAATTTTAAGTTTACTAAGGGGCAATGATGGGGGGAAACGTTAGACGTTCGGAGGGGGGGGTGTTGGGTAGGGCTTACATCATCGACTATGTGCTAGTCTGCATTCGTCTTTTCTTTTTCTTTTGCTTTTGCTTTTAATGTTGCTGTTGCAAGTGTTGCTCTTGCTGTTAACTGTTGCAAATGAGGTTGTGCACTCTCTCCTTCCTTCCTTCCTCTCTCTCTCTCTCTCTCTCTCTCTCTCTCTCTCTGCTACTCTGTTACTCTGCTTGCTCTCTCATTCATGAATGGGACATAGATATGGGGGACATATGCCTGTGTGCGTGTCTGTGGGGTCTATTTGTTGGCTTGGCTTTGTGATGTGTGTGTGTGCGTATTGGGTGGAGAAGGGGGAGAAATATATATAGTAGTGTATATATATAAGAACATATTTTCATGTATGTGTGTGTCTGTGTGTGTGTGTGTGTGTAAATATATATATATATATATATATATGTATGTAAAGGGGTATTAGTGCCATAGGTGGTATATAATGCCATAGTAACGTGTATGTATGATCTATTTAAACGTAGTCGTATTACACTATATAAGAAATGAAGGGATCGTAATCGAATTAATAATCGATAATTTATAATCATAACTATAATCGTAACTGTAATGCATCTGCGTTTCCTCATTTGTTCAAATGTTGTCCTAAGCCTACAAATAATCCGTGTGTGTGGAGCGTGTGGAGGTGTACGAAAATCCCCAACCCCCAACCATCCACCAACAACAGCAGCAGCAGCAGGAGCATCTGCATCGCCTGTCCCTCCCTCTACACTCCTCCATCACTTCTCTACTCTCCGGCTACTCTCCTCTCTCCTGCTATACATCGAGGGACTGCTACTGGCTACTGGCTGCTGCTGGTTGCTGATGGTTCCTGCTGGTTGCTGTGGGACGCATCTTAATCTTAAAAGTACATGATAATTGTGATAGTATAAAAGAGTAAAAGTTTAAAAAACGAATTTAACAATACGATTAACACAGTGTGATCCCTGGCTCTGGCTCTGCTGCATTCGCTGCTGGATTCTCTGCTGGATGTCTCAAATCGCTGTCTCTGTCGCTACCATCAGAAGTAGTGCGGCGACTGTCCGTTGTAGCGATAGTTGACAATATCATTGCCGATGTTCGTGATGTTACTGCTGTTGATGTGGCCACCACTGTGATTGCTGCTGTTGTGGTTGTGGAGGGAGTGGCCAATGTTGCTGCTGCACTAGAGCCGCTCCACAAATTTCGTTAGCTGATCAGAGGCATCGGGTAGGGCTCCGCCGGCATTGCCGACATTTACGTTGCCAACGTTTACGCCCACACCGACGCCAACGCCGACGCCTACGCCCACACCGACGCCAACGTCCTGAGGGACACCGGGTAGCGGTGACTGGTGGTGCATCCCGTGGTTGTGCATGCCGTCGTGTGGGCCCTGAGGTGCTGGCGAGTGGCTGCTCATGACGTGGTGGGGCGAGGGTTGGGCCCGCGGCGAGGCGGACGGCCCCGCGCGTGGCGAGGGCGCTGAGCGGGGTGAGGGCGTCGGCTGCGGCGAGCGGATGGGCGGAGAGGAGCGCGCGGACTGCATTAGCTGCTGTTGGAGGGAGTGCGGCGTGGGGGGGCCCATCACCTGGGAGCCAGGACCTCCTCCAGGACCCACAACGGCGGGATTCTGCTGGGCATTCTGGGCATTTGGCATCGACACCTGTTGCATCATCTGCTGCTGAAGGGGTTGCTGCTGCTGTTGCTGCATACCCGGCGGCAGCACGCCCATCTGCTGCTGCTGATGCTGCTGCTGGCCGGGACCTGGCTTCACGCCCACTCCCACTCCCACTCCGACGCCGACTCCAACACCGACACCGGCTCCGCCTTGGCCCTGCTGCAGGATGTTGGACGCTGCCGCCACCACAGCCGCATTCGCCATGGAGTACTGATCCGCTCCGGGGCCAGCTGAGCCTCCGCCGCCGCCACCAGTCACACCGCCAGGCACTCCCACGGCTCCTGCCCCGCCGCCAGCATTAAAGTTGCCCGCACCGCCGCCGCCCGGGAACTGCTGCTGCTGCTGGCCCACCGCTCCGCCCATGTGCGGGCCGCGCTGCCTTTGCGGATACGGAGGCGGGTATTGGTTCATTTGCACGTAGCGCATCTTGTTCCAGTTCTGGTTCGGCACCTAGACGAGACAGACAATATATGTGAGTATTCGATCTTATTTAGGCAGGCATTTGGGCATTTTAGAAAAAAAAAATCATAGTAGCTACGGGAACGGGCCATAGAAGGGATACGGATACCCGATACTCAGAAGCAGGGCATGCATCGACCCTCAAAGGGAGAAAGTCATTTATTTGAAACGGGGATGGATCTACGGCATTCTTTGGATGAGATCACTGCATGAACAGACTTCCGAATCGATTCGGTGGTATTCGGCATCACAGTGTAGCTGTGATCCTATGAATACAGTGGATTCATGCATGGCTCTACTTTGGATATTCAGAAAAACGGAGGGATACATACATCTGGGGGGAGGGATATACATATGTATGGGAATTTAGGATAATAACTTTACATCTGGAGTATCGGGTATTACCCATCTTGTGGTTCAACTGTTATGCTACTCCAGCCAACATTCTACTGTCTTTGGGAATGGTTCGCCCCTGCAGAAGGGATTCTTATTTCCGGAAATGAGTGAATGGGGAAGGGGTGTAGAGAAAGGACTCTTCTGCAAGGGCGTTGGTCCTTCCAAATAAAAACATAATATATAAAATAAAATAGGTATGCCTCTGGTCCTTCCTATGCTTCACGACATCATCCTCCCTCGGTCGATTTTGAGAATTGAATTTCAACTTCAGGATATTCGCTTTTCCGGTTTCTGAGCTCTTCCAAGAGTTCTGTGATCTTGAAATTTGCTCCGGAATGGGTTTTGAATTATAATTTTGAAATTGGTTTAAACGTTTCTTTTGGGTTGTGTTCTAATTGTTTTCTGAATATGTTCTAGCCTTTTTTGGGAGGTGTTCTAATCGCTGTAATCCACGGTCTAATTAGAGTGACCTCAGTGACCTCTAGACCATCTATAGCTTTGGGATATGGGATTATGCATAGAGTTATGCATAGATAAATCGAAACAAGCGAGGATCTTGTGGATTGAAGGATCAGTGGGTGAATAGAACGTCAGGATTGCATGGCACTGATTTGATTGCTTGCTTTTCTGGTATGGCATTGGAATGGGTTTGGTTTGCTTAAGGAGATTCTTAAAAGCCTTTGACTTAATTTCGTGGCTTCTTCTGCTCTATCTGCTGGTTCTATGCCGCTCATTTGAAGCGTTCAGATTTACTTGTACTTGGCGCTGGAGGATATATATGCCAGCAGTATGCTCTTGTCCTGCGCTCTGAGCCCCTGCAGGCCATACGTCCCACTGATGGACAATTCCATGGCTGAGAATATCTCATAAAGGTATACATTCGCAATGCTGATCTGTTTATCCGTGGGGTGGAGGTTGGGGGTGTGCGGTAGGGGGCTATAGGTTACAGGTTGTTATAGTTACAGTAAAAAACATTGGGAAACAAACTACAAGCCACAAAAAAAAAAAACAGGATGCATATGTAATTCCACTTGCCACTTGCCACTGGCTCGTCTTCCACTTACCATTCCTCCCTGAGAGGTGACGCCCGGTGGCAGGTTCTGGAGCATCATTTGGGCAGAGTTCTGCTGCTGCATATTGGGCATCCGCTGGTGGGGGCCTCCCGGTCCACCCGGCTGCATCAGATTCACTTGCTGCTGCTGCTGGTTGGGATTTATCTGCTGCTGCTGGGGGCCGCCCGCCTGCTGCTGCTGCTGCTGCTGGTTCATCATGTGCTGCATCTGCTGCTGTTGCATGACCTGCTGTTGTTGCTGTTGCTGCTGCTGCTGCTGTTGTTGTTGTTGTTGTTGTTGTTGTTGCTGCTGCTGTTGCTGCTGGGGATTCTGGGGTCCATTGCCAGCTTGGAGGCCGCCGCCGGGTGCACCACCGCCAACGGCGCCTGCATTGATCTGTGTCTGCTGGCGCTGCTTGATGATGGCCGCCATGATCTGGGGATTTTGCTTGAGGATGGTGAGGATGTGCTGGTTGCTCTCGTTGGTGGGGTTGTTCTTTATCTTTTGCATGATCTGGGCCAGCTGGTGCGTGTTCAAACCGCCGGCTGCCTGGCCACCGCCTCCTCCGGGCGGTGGGCGCACGCCTCCGGCACCGGCCGCGCCCATCGGCGTACCCATTCCGCCCATACCCATGCCATGCTGTCCGCCAACGGGCATCTGGCCGCCGCCGCCGACCACTCCCCCGCCCATCGGGTTGGTCAGCATCATCTGCTGCTGCTGTTGTTGTTGCTGTTGTTGCTGCTGCTGCTGGAGGACGTTCTGCTGCTGCTGCATCATTTGGTTCGGCTGGCGCATTCCCGTGGCGTTGTTTACGTACCGCGGCTGGGGCACACCCGCACCTCCACCGCCGGCGCCCCACTGGTCCATGGAAAGCAGGTTGTTGGCATTCAAGACATTGCCGCAGTTGCCGGAACCGGGCAGGGGGCCGCCCGAGGGATTGCCACCGCCGCCGATGCCAGGTCCCAGCTGATTCAGATTCACTCCCACGCCTCCGACACCGACACTAACACCTCCAACTCCGACACCCACTCCACCGACCATACCCACTCCCAGCTGATTCACATTCTGGTTGGGTACTCCTCCGACGCCTCCGACTCCTCCGACCAGAGCACGGTTCATGACGGGCGGGGCCATTGGGACGCCTTTGCCAAAGCCACCGCCATGCGGCACCTGCTGGCGTGCGGCCTCCTCCTGCACCTGCTTCACCACCTGCAGGACATTTGGCGACGGCGGGTGTCCGCCCCCGCCTCCGGGCTTCATGCCGATGCCCGGCTGATGGGGATGCGGCGAGGTCATTCCGCCCATTCCACTGCCAGACACTGGCGAAGGCACTGGCACAGCAGACGGTGAATGTCCGCCCACTCCTGGCAGCAGCACGGTCGCCTGACCGACGGGCATCACATTGGCCATGCCCACAACGGGCACGCCGCCAGCGACGACTGTCGGCCCGCTAACCGCCGGTCCGGGCAGTGCCGAAGGAGCGGCTGTCCGCGACATGAGGGCCACACGCCGACGCAGTAACTGTTGCTGTTGGAGTCTGTTTAGGAAAGAGAGTTTGGGTTGCAGGATGAGAATAAGGATACAGAGGTACAGATTTCAGACTTTTGCTGGGCTGGAGTACTCACTTCTGCTGGAGCTGTTGCTGTTTCAGCTTGTGCTTGATGTTCGGACAGAAGGGCACGGGACACTTCTGCTCCTGACAGTGCTTCGCATGGTAGCAGCAGAGGGCGATCAGCTGCTTGCAGATGGGGCAGCCACCGTTCGTCTTTCGCTTGCAGTTCTTGGTGTGCTGGACGACGCGCTTCATCTTCTGGCACGAGGGCAGGCGACAGTTGGCGTCGCGGCACTGGCAGGCGTGCACCAGGGACTGGATACACCGCTGGATGGACTGTTTGCGGGCCTCCTGGGGATTGGCCTGCTTGTGGTCCGCCGGTGCAGAGCCGTCGTCAATGTCGAAGCCGAGCTTCTCCATTTTATGGGGATGTCCGACCTTCTCCTTGCACACAATGCACAGATCAAAGTCCTGCGAAAGAGCAAAATAGTATTATTTATTATGGATGATGGATGAATTTTCTTTTGTCGGAGGCGTTGTCTTACATCACAGACGGTGCAATGATAGCGCGTCTCAACGGCCGTCTTGCAATTGTTGCACGTGTACACGAACTTGTCCTGGCCCTGATTGTGCAGCTCGTACAGCATTGAGAGCGTCGAGAATTGGGCGCGCCGTAGCGACGAGAACTCAAAGTGCTTGTCGCGGGCCAGCGTAAGGAATGCATCGCGGCCGTCCATCAGATCGCAGGTTAGCAAAGGATCGGGGTCTTGAATGGGCTACAATAGGATACAAATACAATTATAAATCTGTGTCCTTGATCCTCCTTTGGCCACATGGATATGGGACTCACCGCTAAACTGGCAGCAGACTGTGCCGAGTGCAGGCGTATCACGAAAAAGACTTCCTTGTGCTTCTCCATCGTGGCATAGATCTTCGCAGAGAGATCATTCCCCGACTGATGCTCGTTGGACTTCTTGCTGTTCTTCCGCTGGGCGGCCTTCGACTTGTTGGACTTCTTGGCTTTCTTCTGGCCCTTCTTCTTGCCATCGCCACTCACCTCGTTGTCCTCGATGGAGAAGAGCTGGGCGCGACGATAAAAAGACATTTATTAGAGGGGGGAAAACGGAAGTTAAGAAGTGATGAACACCTCGGAATATCGGCTTACATTCGCCGCTGCAGCTGCCTCGGCTGCCTCTGCCTGTTTGCGCTTCTCCTCCTCCTCTTGGTCGAGCTCCTTGATGCTCTCTTCGAGGACATTTGGCCAGAAGTCGCCCTCGAAGTAGGGCAGCTCGGCGGCAGAGCCCAGCTTGTCCTCCATCGCCTGCTTGAGTATGTCCTTGTAGTCCTGGATGATGCGCTCGATCATGCCCTTGTCCAGCATCTTCTTGTACCACTCCTGCAGGCGCTTCGGCTTCGGTATCTTCTGGTCCGTCGGATGGCAGTGGAAGATGTAGTCGTCCCCCTCCGAGGGCGGACACGCCCAAATGTGGGCCATCGTGTAGCCCAGCTGCTTCACATAGTCCATGTACCCGAGCAGGATCTCGTGGTAGACCGCGGTTCGGTATTGACGCGGCCGGAAGAAGTGCACCGAATCGAGGTAGGCAATGTAGACGCGTCGCGTGTTGGGCGCCGGACACTCGGAGCCGTACTCCTGCACGTGCATGCCAAAGAAGCAGACATCGATGCCGTCCACCTCCTCGAAGGCGAACAGAGCCTTCGCCCGGTACGGGAACTCGTTCATCATGTCCCCGCCCTCGACAAAGCGTCGCCGCATTCCCGGCTTCACCTCGACGCACTTCTCCGAGGAGCTGACAACGCGTATGTGCACCTCGCCCGCTCCCGCCTCCTTCTTCTTGAGGAAGTTATTCACGCGCGTCTCGATGTAGACGCCGAGCTTGGTGGTGGGCAGGCGCTTGGCATTGAATTTATTCTCCTTCCGCTTCGAGTTCTTCTTCTTGAGGCAATTGTCGCAGACAAAGCCACCCGGCCAGATGGAGTCCAGCCAGAGGACACAGATCTGATGCTGCTTGCGGCCGCATTCCTGGCAGTCCACAAAAGGCTCCAGCTCCAGGTGATCGTTCTTCATCTCCTTGAATTGGTCCTTTTTGATTTGTCTACAGAGGGATACGGAACGAAAAAGATTAGAATAGGGATCTGATCGGATCGGGTCGGATCAGGGGGAAAGCTTAAGTAAGGGGGGGGGACAATACTTACGTTTGTGACTGCAACGGATCGTCACCCAGTGTGACCGTGTCTCCCTGGATGTCATTAAAGCACTTTTGGCAGAAGGTGTATCTATTTGAGGCGACACCGTATTCCTTTAGACTGGTTTTTGTTTTGGTTTTTTTGTTTACGTTTTTGTTTACGAAGATTTAGTTTTGTTGTTGGATGCGATGTACGAGAGAGTTTTTGAAGATGGCAGCCAAAAAGAACAACAACGAACGAACGAGCAGGCAAGTGGCGAGTAGTGTTGTCAAGTGTTGGCAGGTTGCAGATGGTGGTATGGGTTGTGGTGGGTGCGAGAGCGAGATGGTCATCATCATCATCATCATTATTGTGTTGAGCGAGGGCGCATGTGTGTTGTGTGTGTGTGTATGAGTGCATTTTGGAGATGAGTGCGTGCGCGAGTGGTGTGCGTGAGTGAGAGAAAGAGTGAAGTGGAATGAAGTGTAGCGATCGGATCGAATCGGTTTTTTGTTTCGTTTTGTTAATTCATTAATTATTACGGCACACGAATACACACAGAAACAGAGGCACAGATAATTTTTAATACACGTATTATTATTATTATATGTGTGGGCAAAGAGACGACACGTAACACAGAAACACAAATACACAGACACAGTTATATGCACATTTGGGAGGCGCAACGCAACACAGGTTAACGGGAATTGTTGTTGGTTTTTTTTTTGGTTTTGGTTTTTGTTTTGTTTGGTTTTTGGCGGGAGAAAGGAACACAGGAACACACAAACACACACAGGAGGTGGGAATGGAAAAGAATGGAAGAAAGAAAGAAAGGAAGAGAAACGAAAAGTGTTAGGTAATTTGCATTAAAATTTGTTTACACACAATTATTACAACAATTAGAAACGGAAGGCGGATGAGTGTGGAAGGGGTGGAAGGGATGGATGGCTGGGCGGATGACTCTATAGAATAAATCCTTGTAAATATAATGATTGATCGGATAATCGGACAGTAATCGATACATCAATTACAAAAAACTACCGTTAGAAAAGTGACCAATCGGTAACTCAACATCAGGGTACCACCGATATTTCACCATTTGCAAGGATATCCATGAATTTGGGGGACATCTGTTATGACAGATGTCTGGTGGATCCTGTCTTATTTGTTTCTTTCTGCTGGTTCTACTCGAATATTTGTTTCAAATTTATTCAATATTATTTATTGGTGAATCTTGGAGGCACCTATCAAAATATTTTGTGTTTATCGGAAACATGGAAAGCAGAAGCAGAAGCGGAAGCTGAAGCGGAGTGGCATTAAGGCTCTGGCTCTACATTTTGGAATCTTGGAATCATGGAATCATCAATCCTTTTGGCACGGCGGACAAACTTTTTAGCAAAACGATAAACACGAGGGAAGTACGTGACGTGGATTGGATCCCTGGGAAACATATATGTGTGGAGTGGGAGAGTGGGGAGACAGGGAGACAGGGAGGAGAAGGATGAGAGTAGAAGGGTGAGTAGGAGGGCAGCACATACCTGTTCTGGTAGCTATAGTATTTAGCGTCGCGCGGTATCGTGCACAGCTGCTTGCCATAGCAGCACAGCACTTGGGGATTGAAGGTGTATTTCCTGCCGCAACAGTAGCCCAGGGCCTGCATCACTGGATCGATCTCTGCCTCGAACACCTCCGAAAGCTAAGAAAGAAAAGATGGGAAGATGGGGGAACAAGTTTTAGCATCGATTGGAGCAGCATGGATCATGGCTGTAGTACGAGTAATCCCCCGTATATCCTTGGACGTTACCTTGGTACAGTAGCGGTAGACGCGTGAGGTCTTGCGATTGTAGAGCCACGCATTGTCGAACATCAGCCAAACATCGTCCACGTACTCCCAGGGATCGCTGTACTTGCCGTTCTGGATGTTGTTTCGTATCGTGCCCAGATCCATCGGCTTCTTAACGATCTCAAAGTAGTCGGGTATGCCCAGCGCCTGCGGATCCACCGGATACCGAAACGGCACCGATTCCGGCTCCTGGCGCAGCAATTTTTCCAACGTTGGCAGCAATGCGGTGCGCAGCTCCTCCGGATTGAATTCTGAAATATGGATTTTACAATTTTAGCATTGAACTTCAAATTTAAGAGGGGAAATCCCTAATCCCTGAACCATCAACATTCTGTGGATGGTTTACGATAATGAACGTAAAATAAAGACTATACAAGATGTTGCATGAGGGACCATGCAGTTCAGTTCTCTTTTAGGCATAGCCTTCGTCTCTGATCGCGGCCCTCTGCCTACTCGACCTACTCGGGTTCGGCTGCTCAACTCATACTTTCTATGTTTATGTCTAGGGCCCCAAAAGTGTTGCCAGAAGTTTAACGAAGAGAAAGAAATTAGTGTCGAGCGAACAGCTGCTCAGCTATTTTTGATTATATCAAAGGAATGTCTGAGGGAGAATGATAGCAATCATTGCAAGGATTGTCCTACGACAAAAACTGCATAAAAAACTAAAGAATATTCAGACTAGCTTAAGCTTAAGTGGTGCCATGTCATATATTCTGGTTCTGGTTCTTGGTTCTGGTCATTACTTACGGCATTTCTTCTTCTTGTCGCCAGCTTGCAGGGCCAGTGGCTCTGGGACCAGGGGCTTTGGCTCGATCTTGGTCTTGATGTCCATGCCACCTGCTCCTGAGATGCCATCGTGGGCACCGTTGATATCATCCTTGCCGCCACCGCCGCCGCCTTCGTGTGTGGCCGATGAGGCACTCTCGTCGACATCCATGGGCTCGGTCTTGATCTTGACAGTGCCATCGCCGTCGGCGTCCTCCGATTTAATCTCCATTTTGATCATGCTCGTGCCGTCGTTGTTGACATTCTTGCCTTTGCCGCCCGTGGAGCAGTCCATCTGGGAGCTGTCGTTGTTGCCGCCGCAGCTGTCATCCATGAACTCCTTCTTGATCTCGTCCTCCTGCTTAATCGAGTCCAGTTTCCCCTTGGAAGCCTTGCCACCGCCCCCGCTGCCGTTTGTGTCGTTCGTGGGCGATGGGGTGTCGTCGTCGTTATCACGCGCCGCTGCCTCCAGGGCGGCCATTTGGGAGGATAGGCTGCTCGAGCTGCTCATCATGCGACTCGGCTGTGACTGTTGCTGCTGGTTGCTGCCGCCACTACCATTGCCACCGGAGGAGGTCGTTGCCAGCATATGGGGATTGCTGTTCGGCGCCGAAAGAGAACCTCCGCTGCCCGGTCCGCTCGATGCAATCGTTGCCGTCGCCGACGAGGAGGAATTGCAGCTGAGCGGCGTCGTTGCCAACGTCGTCGTGGTCGTTGTGGTGGCCATAACGCCTCCAACTCCTCCCACACTGCCGCTCCCACTGCCACTGCCACTCCCGCTACCGCTGCCGCAGTTGCTTCCGTTGCTGTTGCTGCCGTTGCTGTTGCTCCCGTTGCTATTGCTATTGCTGTTGCTGTTGCTGCTGCTGGCGCACGTTGCTGCCGCCGAGGTAGGAGCACTGTTCGTCGCCAGGCCGGAGGCACTGGTCGCCGGCACGGGGGAGGCCGGCACGTAGGGCGGAGTGTTGGCTCGATTGCTCATTGGCTGCATGAGGCTGTTCACCGACGGGGGATTGATGATGCTGTTGCTGCTGCTGTTGTTGTTGGTGTTGGTGTTGCTGCTGCTGGAGGAAGTGCCGACGGGACCATTGGAGATGAATCCTCCACCGCCGCCGCCGGGCGAAGGACTGGGCGCTGAAACCGTCATACCACCCGCACTCGAGGGTACACCTCCTGCTGATCCTCCTCCACCACTCGCACCTCCACTACCCGCCGCACCAGATCCTGCCCCTCCTGCACTCAAGGCTGAATCGAGGCTCGTGGGTGTCGGTGGCATATTGTTGAGGACACTTCCAGGCGGCTTCTGCTGCTGTTGCTGCTGCTGCATGGTAGAGTTGAAGCTGTTGCTGTTCGGCTGCTGCTGTTGCTGTTGCATGGGCGTGGCATTGCTGAAGGGGGACTGGGGCATGAGCATGCCCGCTGCCGCCGCCGCCTGCTGGTGGAGGTGTCGCTGCTTCATCATTTCGCTCAGCTGCGGATTGCTGCCCGCTACGGTGCCGCCATTTGCGTTGAGGAACTGCTGCTGCTGCTGTTGCTGTTGTTGCTGCTGCTGCTGTTGGCCCGGCACTGGACTGGTGAGGACATTGGCCGCTCCAGCGGCCGTCTGGAAGGGGGAGAGCACGGGATTGACTACCATGCCGCCGGGACTGGGTCCCGGAGGACCCACCAGCATGTTGCCAGCCTGCTGCTGTTGCTGCTGTTGCGGGAATTGCATGCGCTGCTGCTGTTGCAACGTGAGCATGTTGCCGCCGGGCGAGTGGCTACGCATCGTCACCATATTCGCCTGGCCTCCAACGCCGACTCCAACGCCAACACCGAGTGCTCCTGCCAGTCCTGCGACACCCACGGGGCCGCCACCCACTGGCTGCTGCTGCTGCTGACCGACGACCATGCCGCCAGGACCCTGGGGACGGAGCTGCTGTGGCTGCATCACGCCCCCCATGGGACTGATGATGGGACGGACTCCGCCAACGGATTGCTGCTGCTGCTGTGCCTGTTGCTGCTGTTGTTGCGGCACACCCACGACGCCCTGCAGGCCACCGCCCACCGTAGGATTGGAGACGGAGCCGGGTACTCCACCCACGCCTCCTGGCACTCCAACGGGGCCGCCGCCGGGAACCACCACGGGACCCGAACCGGATACGGGGCCCGTGCCCTGCTGCTGCATGAGCATCTGCTGGTGCTGCTCCTTGCGCTTCAGCCGCTTCTCCTCGAGCTCCTTCTGGATCTTGTAGATCTTCTCAGCGAGCAGGTGGTAGTATTCGGAGCGGCTCTTGGCCATCTCGTACATGTCCTTCTCGACCTTCTCCGCGTAGGAGACGAGGTTGTGCATCCGCTTGTCCTGCATCGTCGTCGGATCGGAGGTGGGGAAGATGGCCTGCACGAGCTTGTGGACGAGATGGTTCCGAAGATCCGCCGTCACCGATTCCCGCCAGTCCTTTTCGCTGTCGTTGCCTGTGGCGCCCGTTCCTCCTGTCCCGCCGCCTCCTCCGGCACCACCTCCGCCTCCAGCCGCATTCTGATTGGGATTCGCATTCGCATTCCCCCCGCTGGCACCCGTCGTATCGGCGGGCATCAGAACACTGGATCCCTGGCCACCGGCAGTCACGCCAGTCGCACCACCGGGTCCTGCTCCACTTGGGGGATGAACTTGGGGCACCTTCAGCTTCGACAGCTGATCCGCCTGGCCCACCAGCTGCTGCTGCTGCTGCTTGTCTGCCGCTCCTCCGCCAAAGTTGGCGCTGCCGAAGCCTCCGACGCTCACAGACAGCGGCGTGGGAATGTTGCCCAACTGCTGTTGTGCGGGATTCGTCTGCTGCTGCTGCTGTTGCTGCTGGTCGACCATGTTGGGGAGGCCACCGCGTCGCCGATTGCCAGCATTGGCGGCATTGCACTGGCCCTGGAGCATCTGCTGCTGCTGCTGCTGCTGGAGGCTATTCACATCGTTGGGCAGGACGGAACCGGAACCGGGACCCGTGGGTCCTAGGACTCGCACTGTGGGTGGGATGCCCTGCATTCGAATGCTCGGAGGCATCCCCTGCTGCTGCTGCTGCTGGCCCGCTCCGACACCCGCGCCACCGCCGATCATATTGCCGGCCGTAACGGGGGAGAGTCCCACCTGGCCCATGGCATCAAAGCGTCGCAGCTCCTGCTGCTGTTGGTGCTGTTGCTGTTGCTGCTGCTGCTGTTGCTGCTGGACTTGCTGCTGCTGCTGGGCGAGTTGTTGGGCCATTTCGGCATTGGATTTGGGTGCACCGCCCTGCTGCTGCTGCTGGGGCATTACGAGGCCCGTGTTCTGGGCTCCTCCTGGGGCTCCTACCTGTTGCTGCTGCTGCTTGCCATCGAGTGATCCCCCGACGCCACCGAGCACGGTGAGAGGTTGGTTCTGTTGCTGTTGCTGGAGACCGCCTGCCACTCCGCTGCCTGGTGGTCCTCCGCCAGGGGTCGCACCACCGCCTCCCGCTCCTCCGCCGCCTCCGACATTGGCGTTCTGGAACACCGAATGATTCTGGCGGAATGGATAGCAGATGATGCAGGTGCTGTTGATGCAGGTCTTGTAATGCAGGAGGATCTGGCGAGAGGAAGCGCAGTGCTGCATGGTGCAGTCCTTGCTCTGCTTGCAGGTACCCATGTGCGCCAGTACCGCCTTCATCGCCTTGCAGTAGTTGACGTTGCAGACCTCGCGGTTCGGATTAAGGTTCTCCCGCCGGTTGCACTTGTGCGCGTGCAGCAGGAGCATCAGCTGCTGCTGGATCTGTCGCTTGCGGTCGTCGGGGACATCTTGGCGATTCGCCTGCGGATTTCCCACTCCTCCTCCGACTGCTGCTGTCACAGCTCCGCCTGCTGCTCCCACCTGGACACCCTGGACTCCCTGCTGCTGCTGCTGTGAGGTTCCTGGCTGCTGCTGCTGCTGCGGATGGCCTAGTAATTGGTTCGGCTGCGGGGGACGAGGTCCAAGGCCACCCGGCTGCTGCTGCTGTCCGAGCATCTGCTGCTGCTGCTGGGGATTGCCGCCCACTAGCTGTCCGGTGGGTCCGCCGGTGCCATCACCGCCCAAACTGGGCATCGGGACAACAGTGCCCACCGGGCGATTGCCCTGCGGCATGACACCGACTCCTCCCCGCTGTGCCATCTGCTGGGCAAGCAGCTGCTGCTGCTGCTGTTGCTGCTGGGAATTGTTGCCGCCTGGACCGCCGTACTGGCCCACGCCGTAGGGCATGCTATTGAGTTGTCCTGCGGGAAAACGAGCAACAAAAGGATTAGGATTAGCTGTGGCTCCTTGCTCCTCGGTGGACCTACCCATCTGCATGTTGGGATTCTGCATGCGTGGTCCTCCGCCGCCGGGTCCATTCCCTGGGCCGCCTGGTCCGTTGCCACCTCCGGCAGCGCCCATTATGTGGGGACCGCGCAGCATATGCTGCTGGCCGACCATGCGACCCATCATCGGACCGTTCTGCATGTGCATGCCCTGCTGGTTGGGGGCCACTGAGCCGCTGCCAGCTCCCACGGGGCCACCAGGTCCGCCTGCCACTGAAACGGCATTGATCATGCCACCGCCTGGCTGCTGCTGCTTCAGCTGGTTGACCATGCCGCCCATGCCGCCGCCGCCGACGCTGTTGGTGAGGACCATGTTCCCCAGATTCCCTTGGGCGATTGTGTTCATTCCTGCAGATAGGAGACAGGAGACAGGATTGCACATGTATATCCGAGAGGAGTAAAGAATGATCAAGGGATCTGGGATCAAGCAGCACTCACCTGGTATGGCATTCATGCCATTGTTTCCATTATTCGATATCGACATGGGCATCGAATTTACCATGCCCATCTGTGTGGCAACCTGCTGCATACCGCCCTGATTGGGCGACTGCAGATTGGGGGATTTGCTGCCCAATTGGTTCATCCCCGGCACCACCATGGTCCCCTTCTGGCCCTGCTGCTGCTGCTGTTGCTGTTGCTGCTGGAGTAGGTGCTGCAGCTGCTGCTGGTGCTGCTGCATTTGGCGGAGCTGCTGCTGGTTGCCCGCTCCTCCGCCGCCGCCTCCGCTGCTGCTGTTGCCGCTGCCGTCGTCGCCGCCACTGCCTGGCTGCTGGGAGCCACCGCCGGCTCCGTTCATTTGTGAGGTAACGACAACCTGACCGACTCCTGGCCCAGAGCCAGGGCCAGGGCCTGTCTGTTTGTTTGGTCCGACTCCGACGCCGACGACGGCTTGGGGTCCGCCGCCGCCGGCTGTTGAGTTTGTGTTTGTGACGCCAACATTCGAGGCGCCACCACCGCCGCCGCCACTCAGCTGATCCGACCAGCCGCTGTTTGAGGACACCAGCTCGTCGGGCAGATTCTCTTCCAGAAACAACGAGATATCCGCTAGAGGAACAAAAGCAAAATAAACAATAAAAATAATTTTGAATATCTCCATGTGGGATGTGGGATGTGGAATCCAGGATTACTCACTTGGATCCATTTTAACCCGCTTTGTGGGCGGCTCGTCCAAATGATCCGCCATCATGAAGATCGCTTTGGGTTCTGCAGAGTTTTGCAGAAGAGTTCGATTGAACCGAAGATATCCAACGAATCCAAATCCAAATACAAATTGAAATCCAAATTGTAATCCAAATTTAAATTTAATTTTAATTCGAAATTAAATTGAATAACAACAAAAGTAATGATTATACGGAGGCTCGAATGCGAATGTATGATGATGCACGATACGATCCACACGACCCTGCACGACGCTGCACGAACGCCGGGAAGACGCCGCTTGCCGCTTTCCACTTGCCGCTCGCTTTGTCGACAAAAATGTTTTCGAAAATTTCCTTAAAATTTTCGTTTTGTTTTCCTATATTCCTTTACAAAATTTGCACAATTTTGTTATTTGTAATTATTTATTGGTTTTATTTGAATTTGTCGATGATTTTATTTTTTTGTTTGGTTTTGTTTTTTTTTCCTTTTCCCTTCCCTTTCCTTTCCGTTTCCTTTTCTTTCTTGTTGTAATTTTACACACTTTACGGTACACACGAGAAAACGGGGAATGGAGAACGCGGAAACGTGAATTCGAAATCGAAGAACTCGAACTCGAACGTGAACACGGAGCACAAGCACAGGCACGGGTGGAACTACTACTTTCCCGACAGCACGGCCCGACTGCTAGGACTCAAATGGCAAAAACCGATATGGGATTTTCCAATTGATGGATTTTCAGTGGAAATTTAAATTGAATTTGAATCGTTTTTTGATGCTTCTCCAACTTTGATAAAGCTGTCAATTGCCTATTTGCTGCTGCTGTTCCTGATCCTGCTCCTGCTCCTGCTCCTCTTTTGTTTTTAGTTTTACTTGTTGTTGAGGTTGAGGTTGCGGTTTCTGTTTTGTGGTTTGTGGCAGCTTCAACTGTTGATCCTCCTCCTCCTACTCCGCCTATTGCTGCTGCTGCTTCTCCAGATGATCTCGACGTTCTGTTCCTCGAAGAAGAATTCTCTCCTGGCGGCGGTACAGATGCTGTCAAGGATGCTGTGACTGTGGCTGTGTGCGTGGATGGTGTGGCTTTGGTGGCACTCCACCTGTTTTCCTTTTGCCGCTCCTGTTCTTTCTCCTCCGACCAAAGAACTATCGTCACCGCGTCCGTGTCCAATTGCCACTGCGTCGCCGCTCCTGTCGTCCGTAGGTCTTTTTTGATTAACGCAGACCTTTCCAACAGCTCCTGTAACAACTGCTGGGGCTGCTGCACAGCGTACGCGCCCCTAAACTGCAACAGCGACGAGATCTGCCCCTGCTCCTGCTGCTCCTGCTGCTGCTGCTGCTGCTGCTGCTCTTCCTGGTTAATTGTGTGGATTTTGTTGTTTAAAAAACACCAGTCAACGCTCGCGGGCATTTTCGTGTTGGTTTGCCCCACCAAAGAGATGACCTTGGTTTGGGGATGGGGGGATTGGTGTTGGTGGTGGTTTCTTGGTGGCTGCTCCTTTTTGTTTTTGTTGCTTTCTTTCTTTCCGATTTCTTACTTCGTTGTTCTTCTGTTTTTGTTCTGTTTTTCTGTTCTAGCCACTTTTAAAAGTTGTTATTGTTGCAATTGTTGTTGTGTTTTTTGTTTGTTGCTTCCGGAATATTGCGGGAAGTGTGGGGTTGTGGTTATTATGTCGATGATTGAATGATGATTGAAGTTTTCAAAAAATACGTTTGACGAACAAAATATAATTCGTAGAAGCAGCGGTTTTGTTGTTTTCTTGTTTTTTTGTATTTTTTGTTTGTGTGTTTTTCAGTGTTCGTCCTCGTCCTTCTTTGAGAGAAACAAAGGGTAGAAGGAAAAAGAGCGCGCGCGAAATTGTTTTTTGGTTTTGCTTGAACCGTTATTTATATTACATTTGTTGTTGTTGTTGTTATTTGCTGTTGGTTTGTTGCTAGTTGTTGTTGTTTCTGTTTTTGTTGCTGTTGCTATAACATTTTGGCGGCTTTTTCTTTCTTTGTCTCTTTCTTATGGCGCTCTTCGCTTTTCGCTTTCTCCTTCTTTCACTCTCCCTCTCTCTCAGGCTCTGGCTACACTTGTTCTTCGTGGTTTTGTTTTGGTTTTGGTAAAAAAAAAAAACGCAATTCACATGTTGGTTGTTGTTGTCGTTTTGGTTGTTGTAATTGTTGTAATTGTTGCACTTTTAATTATTGTTGTGTTGCGTTTGCTACGTAGTGCTGCTGCTTCCGCTGCTTCTGCATTCTTCGTTGTTGCTCCGTCGTCGTTCCTCGTTGTCTTTGCTCTAACATTGCACTTTAACTGTAAAAAAAAAACACAAACACAGCATTAGACACAGGACACAGCAACACATGGGGTTCGGTGTTTGTGTGTGTGTGCGTGAGAGATGTCCATAGAACGCGACTACGACACGACTGCGACAATGTCATTCCCGCTACTTTGGCTACTGCCGATTGCCAATATTTATTTATCTTTTTAGCCGACTTGCCGCCTTCTGGCCAGGCTGCTCTGCCCCCTGCCACACCACAGCTTCCTCCTCCGCCGACGCCACCTCCTGCCTCCTTGCGGCGAGACAGAGACGAGACGGAGACACAGACTCCTACGCCGCCACCGCCACAGACGGACGGACACGACTTGACAACGGCACTCGAACTCGCTCCCACACTCGCAATAATTCACCCACTCGCTATTTCTAACCAGACGTGGACGTGTAGCCCCTCTCGCTCTTGCGCAGCAGTTCAAAAAATAGGAAAAATAATCAAATCGTTTTGCCGCCAGGGCCAAACAAGTGCCGCCCTTTTTGTAACAATAGCCTTTCCCACAAAATAAATGGCAGGGAAAATTTGCCAAAAATTTCACTCAAGTAATTACTCCTCATAGAGGGCAGGCATCATTTCTGACGTTAGTTTTTTGACACAAGCAAAAGTTGCATTATTTTGATTTTGCTTCCGCATTGGAGGCGCAGCAGCGGGCGGCCATCATCGTACGAGATTTAAATCGAGAGCCTACTCGCAAGTTTTTCGACGAAAAGCTTTTTGCGCCTCTGCGTTTGGTTTGCTTTGGGGACCAAGCTCCACCGACAGTGGCTACGGGTGGAGACGGTCGCCAGAGCGGGACGGAACGCGTGTACAGATATATTCTCGTAAGTTTTCACCACACAAAAACACACATACGCACGCACTCACAGCGACACGACTCAGAGAGAGAAAGAGAGTAACACGCTCTCGCACGTTTGCTAGTGTGCTGCAAGCATTTTAATGGTGTTGGTGTGTGCGCATACACACACTATGGGTAAGCGGCCAGCGAGTGCGAGGAGCATTGGAAAAGGAAAGAAAAACAGAGACGACGACAGAAATATATTCCATTTTTTTGTGTCGCTCCGCTCGTCGTTTTCTTCTTCACGTCGCTTCAAAGTTTCTATTGCAGAAATTTTTTGTGTTGTGCTTTGGCATTAGGCAATTTTGGCGGCCCCGCAAAAAATCACAAAATTCTGGCCGGCAAATCCATAATTCGAGAAAATATCGTAGTTAATTAGGAAAAAATTTCAGGTTATTCTGTTCGGCGAATTAATTTTGTAAACTGCAACTTTTTGCCACGCACTTAATTTTGTATTATTCTATGGAGTTTTGTCGAATTTCGCATTTATACCGTATAATTTTCACATTTTTCCCCGATTTTTGGCAATTGCTGCAAACTTTTTCGCAACACTAAAACAAAAAAATTTCATCCGCTTGTGTTGCAGCAGAAAGTCAACTGATTTCGCGAACGAGTAGCAACAGAACTAGAAAGAAAGACTGAAGCTGAAACGACTACGGGCCCGCTACTACGGGAGCGGAGCGCGAGAGAGCGGGCCAGATAACAAGCCAGCGAGTGGTCGACGGTAGTGATGTCATGACTTGTTGGCAAAGTATTTTTAAGCCACTAGATCACTACTTTCACGATCATGTGCGATCATGTTACTTTTTCAGGACAAGAATACGGACAAATCCCAACATGATCGGGACATGCAGCATGCAGCTCAGACACGTGTGCATACATACATAACGTAAGTTAGGAAACATATCATATGCATAGCTGAAATGCATTGCCGAATGGTATATGGTATTCCGGCAAAAGACGCATGGAAATCACAAAATCAGACTGGGAACCTCTAAAGATATCGCCTTTCTGGCATATTGAAATTTTCTTTCATAAGATGAATTTCGTAATATAAGGAAATGGCTGGAAACATCGACATGGGCAAACGTATTTAATATGTTGAAGCAAAGTAAAATCGAATCAAACTCCACTCGAAAAACACTTTTCATAGAATCACCATGGATATTTAAATTTTTTAATAAATGCGTGGTTTTTTGGGGATACATTTGATCAGAAAACCATATTACAAAATTCACATTTCTGCTACAAATAGGTCAGATCGGGTCACTACTTTCGCTCATCTCTGTTGGCCACAGTGTTAGACAACGCGCGGAGTAGCATGTTTTCGGTGAGCGGACGGCTGCAGAGAGAGCGACAACAGGCCGCAAACATCCGCCACAGGACGCACCACTAGTGTTGTCCTTGTCAGACGAACCGGTGGCCATCGAAACAACAGCGCACGGAATCAAACATTTATTTGTGAATTATTCCGCAATAAAAGACCACTTAGCTGCTGGCTTACAGTTCCAATCATTGCTCCGCCGCGTATTTCATCCGGATGCGTATTCCATTCGGTTTTTTTTGGCGCGCGCTTTAGAAGGGCGGCCGCATATTTATTTACAATTTTTTTGTTATGGCGGCTAGGCTGCTGGGCCACACACACAGACGCATATTCAGCCAGAGAGCACTCTCACTCAACACGCAGACAGACACGTTGGCACGAATGTGAGTGAGACAGACAGAGCCGCTCTCTCTGGCATTCCCTGCGTGCGTGTAAGCGGGCCAGCTGGCGTGACGCACTCGAACGAGTCCGGTCAGCGAGTGAGTGGATTCTCTGAGAGTGCGCTGCTAGCCACTGAGAAAAATATCATTTTCTGTCCAAAATTTCCAGTGACGATTGGGCATAATGCCCAGCATATTTTACGTTTAAATGCATTTGTCCAATTATTGAATTCTATTCTTTGGTAGTGCGCCATTAATTGCGACCAAGTGTGATCTTCTACATACGTTTCGCCGGCTGCCTTGCAAGTCTAGTAACGTCACGACTACGTCACGTTTCGGGGCTCGCGTGTAATTTTTGCGCCAATTTTCATCTACAATTTTTTTCGTACGTTTTCTATCTTTCTGTTTTTTTTCCGCTTTTGGAAAAGTGCGCCATGATGGGGTCAGGCGGGGGGGTAGGCCTTATTTATGCTCTCACCCCGTCAGAGATGAGCAATTTGCCTGCCGCCGCGATCGTTCACAAGTTTTTAAAGTATCCTCTTCATAGAGCTACGAATTGGTGAAATCCCGGCCAGCTGCACCATTCAAATTACAGAATTCGATTCCGAAATATTACTCCTGTTCAAACTAGGCCCAGCAATGGTGTAATTTTCATTTTATTAATGTTGTTTTCCCCAAGTAGCAGGCCAGTGACTTTTAGGGCACCTGAAACTGGGTCGCCGCCGGCTTTTTGGTTTGTTTTTTTGTAGTATTTCGACGGAAAATAAATTCTGAAAAGGAATGTTCTGGAACTTGCTGGATTGCCATATATTTCCAAAACATTTTTGTATGACCTAAAAGTATTATTTAGATAATTCGTATTTATTCAGCAATTTTGCAGCGACAATGAGCCAATTAAATGTGAATATTAGAATTACTTTTGAAATCTTACTTTGCCTGTTTCATCTCTAGTATTTTTGAGCATATCTAAAGCATATGTTTGTTTTCGAAAAATGATGTATTGGATATATTATTATGGTGAATCAGGAGACTAATCGTGTTTTGTTTTCCCAGCTCGGCAATATTAACAATTTGATTCATCAATATATCGGTTGTCTGTCTAATAAGAGTTGGCAATCAATAGAATTGTTAAAATTCATATAGGAAGTGTAGAAATCTTGTATCAATATTTTAGCAATAGCCAAATCAAATCTTTCCATTGTCAGTCACGACTCGATAGTCGATGAATTGCTTACTGAGAGGTGGCCATCTCTAAGTGTGTCTGTAACACTCCGGAGAGAAAATACCAAACATAAGGTGCTGTTAAATGTGAAAATACACAATATTTAGTACTGTCAAATGACAAAAGACAGCGCCCTCTGTTGCGCATAGTCAGCACTAAGTTCGTGTGGCGTGTGTCCTTGCTAACTGCCCAATGCGCCATCTGTTGTATAGGAAAATGTCCGTTGGAAATTGAATTTTAAAAAATGTACCAAATTTGAAAGCTAATCAACCTTTTGGGAACATTATTGGCACTAGCCAAATATCTAAATGATAATACTAAAATAGAGCATATTCCCGTCTACTCTGTCACCGGACTCTCATGCCGTTTGCCGACAAAGGAGCAGCGGCAGGACATCTAAGGACTTTGAAAGGAACAGCGGTCTCTCCTTAGAGCCTTTCGCAATTTAGTATCGCACCAATTAGTCGTCCTTTGTTCACTGTGACCTGCTTTGTCGCCTTGTTTTCCCAATTTTTTGTTTTGTTTTTTTTTGTCTTTTCTTTTTGCGAAAATCCAATCGGTTTTTCCCATAGCTCTTTCACTGCTCTATGTCTGTCTCTTTCCCACAGCTGCCACTGTTTTATGCCTCTCTCTCCCTCCCAGCGGGGCGTGCGGTGCCAGAGATCAGAGGACCGAAGGCCGCCGCGGGGCGCCCTCAAACTGATGATCATTTCGACACCCCATTTATGGTACTGGCGGCTTCTTCTCTTCTTCTCCAGCGGAGTAGGAGTAGGAGTCGGAGTCGGAGTCGGAGTCTCTCTCTTTCTCTCGCTGGCTGGCTGCAGCTCCTGTTTCCCCTTCCCCCTTTCCACCCGTCCAGCGGCGAACAAGTGCCTTGCCTTTTGAGCCTTCCTTTTGGGTAGGATTTTCCTTGCTGTTGGGTAAAGTGATTTCCCTGGAAGTGTTAGAATCCTCTTGTTTCGGCACTCTCCCTCTCTGTCTCTCCCACTGTTCTCTCTTTCTCTTTTTTCGGGGTCCTGTAAATTGATGCTGTTGACATTTTTAGTGCAAAATGGTCTCCTAGGAGATCTCTAATATCTTGTTCGCGGTTCGGCCCCTGCCTGTGCCAGTGCCAGTGCCCCTGCCCCTGCCCCTTGTCACTTGCCCCTTGCCCCTAACACACGGACACGGACAGGCGCACGCACACGCACACGAGAAATATTTATTATTGAAATTAAAATTTATTGTTTGATTCTATTGTTTGTGTGTGTTTGGTTTTTTTGCATCGGAGCCGCTTGATTAGAGAATTCCCTGGAAGTAGATGAAGATTCGGTTGCAAGTGCGCGCCCCCGCCCCCAGCGTCCGAAAAGGTCAAAGGAGGCGCGCCCTGGCCTTGGGCCAAAATCGAGGCATTGCGCAATCTGTCGCTCAGAAAGACGGGGCACAGTCGGCACGGTCCGGAGTCCGAGGAGAAGGCGTTCCCTGATTCCCATTTGGATCGATAGAACGATGGATCGATGGAGGCTAGCAGCCAGCTGTTGTTCGCCCTGAGATCTCGAATATCAAGTGCTTTATGCACTCAAAGATGTACTTCTGATATATCCACAGTTAATGCGAAATTAAAGGATTTATTGGATCAAAAAGTATGCGAAGGTAAAGTCATTAATGACATGTATTTTCTTATGCTTAAGCTCTGTTCTGGTTTCCAGGCACGATTGGAGCCCTGAGGCTTTGCTGGCAGACAATCCACAATTCACGATAGCAAGACCTCCAGCCAAGCATATCTTTAATCTTTAATATCTTTAACATGTTATTCAATTCTATATGAAAATAAAATGCATTCAATTAAGCCAATTTTCGGGTGCAAATCGAATGAACTTGGATGCTTAAATAACCTTGAATAAACCCCTACTGTCTACTGTCTACTGTCTCTGCACATTTACGACTCTATAAAGATGTTGCATTTACGATTACTATGCAAAAACAAAGAATAGTTTTGAGCACGTATAATTTTAGGTTTCTAAATCACAATATTCAGAGGTAATCGGAAATAATAGTAATTTGTTGAGAGCCCGGGAACGCCGAATCCCACGTGTGCCTCGACAAAAAGTTTCGATATTGAATGCCATTTAATGAGCGGCACTTTCTGGTTCATTTTTGAGACAGATCAGACGGATTAGACTTTGACTAAAACGAAGAAGAGATATAGGAATGAGTATACAGGAGATATGTCGGAGTTCAAAGTCAATTGGCGAGAAAAACCCCGGGAGATTAGGGTTTCGTGGCTAATCTCTGGGCAAGAGCAGGGGCAAAGACGATAGAAAGGCCAAAATATTTGCAGACAGTGAAAGGATTTAAATGCGAAAATCCCCATAAATCCAATTAACATAAGTCTGCATAACGGGTTAAGGGAAGGCAATCGAAGGATTCGGAATCGTGAGGCAGCAGGCAGGAGCGCAAGAGCGCAAGAGCGCAAGGGTTAGGGTACCGAAAGGATTAGAGCGGAATGCGAAATTTCAATTGAATAAGATTCCCATATACCTGTGACTCCTCGAGGCGAGGCTCGACTTCTATCTGTCTCTCGCTCACGCTCTCTGGCTGTTGATCTACATGTACTGTATATCTGTCTCCTTCCCTCTCTGGTTGCGGATTACCGCAGACGATCCCTTGACTTTTCCTGCTAAGCGATCGTAAAACGTGGATTATGTATTTATGGCCCCACACAGACAGGCACGCAGGCACACTGACCCACCGACCCACCGACCCACACACTCACCCACTCACCCACCCGCCCACTCGCCCGCCGGGCCACTCACCAGCGACCAGGGGTGCGGTTTAATCCGAGACCAGGAAGATATGATATTAATCTGCTCGATGGGTGGTGGATGGATGGATGGATCGTCAGATCAGGGATCAGGGAATCAATAATTACGATTCAGGCGTAGCCGAGTCAGGGACTAGGTAGCACAACATTCCCTCCCGGTAATCCTCACCAGCTCCGCTCCGCTACGCTTCGCTCCTGGCGTGGATTAGCGGCGATCTAGTGCAGAAATCCCCAGGCGCGGGTGAGGATGAGGAGCTTTGGGTGTCGCTAAATGCACAGAAGTCAAAACTTTTGTGATCTCTACCTGAATCGTCTGAATCGTCTGAATTGTCTGAATCCCCGTGATCCTGCTCCTGATCCTGATCCGCGCAAGACACTTCGAAGGACAGTTGTTTGTGTCTGTTTGGTGGGCTCGTCCTGGCTAATCAATTGATTATCGCCATGGATTGAATCGGGGATTGAATCAGGATTGGGTGGGGGAAGGGGAAGGACAGGAAAGGTTGACTGTTTGTGTAGGCTTGAGACTGGATTTGGATTCAATTCCCACCGAAAAGATTAGCATTGCACAATATTTGTGGAGATTTGTGGAGATTTGTGGCGAGAACTTCCTCTAAAAGTTCTCCCTTCTCTGGATGTTCTTTAAATCAGAGACTTTCCCTTGATGTGCACAAATATACATTTTGCTCTGATCTTCCTTGTCTGTTTCTCAGCTGTTTAGCTCTGGACTCCTCCTTTGGACACTTCTTCAGATCTTTCTTCAAAGATCTGGCATCTAATTCTCCTCCCACTCAGATAGACAGACAGACACTCTCCCATCTCACTTGACCTACTGGCAGGAATAAAAAAAGGGGGCGGCGTAGCGTGAGGCAGAACTTTCCTTGGCCCGGCCTGGCTCCTTTTTTGCTAATTGATTATGCGGCGACGCTGTGGCCCAAGGACAAGAACAAGAACAAGAACAAGGACAAAAGCTGCAAACAGGAGACCGGCCAGACCGGTAGACAGGGGCAGGGCAGTGGCAGGGCAGTGGCAGGGAAGGGCAGACAGTCTTCAGGTCTAGTTGACTTCAGCATTGTCATAAATCTTCGCCAACGGAGGAGCTACCCGAAGGGCGGGGAAAAGGGCAGAAGAGAGTGCTCCTCTGGCAGCACGAGACAGTGCTCCTCCTTCTCCTTCTCGCCCCTCTCCTCCTCCTTCTACTCCTTCTACTCCTCGGTGTTGTTGTTGCTTCAATATAATTGTATCTTCCGTTTCATTACATGTTACCCCAGAGAGTCTCAGAGAGTCCCGGTCCCAGTCAGAGGATATCCAGTGCCACAGAAGCAGCCCAGGGAGTGTCGGGCATAGGGGATGCGTTTGCTTTAATATCAAAATAATCAATGGGATACAGTTGGATGAAGTTAAAGCACTTTAAAAGTGTTTGTTTCTTTGTTTCCTTGGTGTTCTATAAGAATTGAATAAATTGGCGGTCGACACTTCATATCTATAGATCTCTTTGGAATTTGTATCCAACATTCCAGGGATTTTTAACACTGTTAGCAGAGATACAACTAGTCCCCTAATCTGATTAATCTGTGAGGTTAGATAGCGACTTATGGGATCTGTATTTAAAGTTACACTGATATTACGTTAAACTTCCTTAGGACGACAGTGATTCAAAGTTCGCGAGTTCGCGAGTTCGCGATGGGGTGGTACTGGGTAGCTTTCCCGTCGATCACTCTGTCCGACTGCTGCGTGCCCCTTGTTTCCGTGGCTCGTTTCGGTTTAGGAGTCATCATTATCTTTTCACAGTACAGCGGCAGCGGCAGCAAATCGTAAAATTTGTGGCCGGGGAGCCACGTTGCGTATGCGTAATAAAAAAGACGCCGCATAATAAAAATGGATAGCCAGAAGGGTAGGGTGGGGTGGGGTGGGGTAGGAGAGCCAACAACAATTGTGATTAATGTGCGCGCACACACACACACACGCACACACAAAGGCAAAGGCAAGCGCATACACAGGAGTGTGCATAAGCACAAGAGAAAGAGACAGAGAGAGAGAGACCCGTGGCTGCTGCTGCTGCTGCTGTCGACGTCTTGCGCTCGCCTTCGCCCGCTCTGCGTCTCTGCGTCTCTGCGTCTCTCTTTTGTGGTGGTGTTTGGTTAACGCCCCTTTAAATACAGTTATTTCATTGGGCCGCGACCACAAATTTATTAGTTTTTATTGTTATTGTATTGATATTTGAATTATGCCATGCCCCCGATTCCCGCTCCCCGTTCCCAGCCCCCAGCTCCGTCTCTAACTCTCACTCCCCTTTCGCTTCTTCTTCTTCTTCTTCTTCTTGTGTTCCCTTTTCTTAGATGCTGAGAAAGCGAGAGATAGAGAGAGATAGGGAGAGGGAGATGGTGTAAAGTGAAAAATTAAATGCCATAAAACAGAAATTTTAATTTAATTAAAATGATGAGCAATGTCTGGCTCTTTTCCCTCTCTCGTTTACTCTTGAACAAAAAAAGTAAATTACATGAAAACAAATGGGAATAAATGGGTTGAGAAAGGGTATATGTACAACGTATGTATGGGTAATAATGGGATTATAAAGAGGGATACAAATCTGTCGATTTGCTCCCATATGTACTATACTACCTTGCTATTCTTCCCTGAGAACAAAGCCAAATTAACATTCAGCAAGTAGATTCTTCAAATGCAAAGACGAAGCTTACATACTCTTGAAGTTCGATGATCAATAAATCTGCATACAGGTATGGATATTACTTAATCATAAATGGGATATATGTAGCTATCCGATTTTAATGGAATCTTTGTGAGTTCTGCGAAAATATAATTCAAAGCAACTGTAAAATATATTCGTAGATAAGAAGTAACATTATATTAAGTGTATTATATTATTATTATATTATTCAATTGTATCTACTATATTCTTCTGCATTAATAGAAATGTTGAAAAATCGGAAAATAATTAACTTTGATTTGTATGGTCGAATAAGTCATTTGAAAGTTATGGGAGATATATCCTTCGCTTAAAGCTTAGAGTGGCCAGGGAATAGAGTCTAAGGAGCAACAAGATTCACCATAGGAGGCACAAAAACAACAACAACTGCTGCAGCAACACCATGCCGCAGCAGCAACAACAACCACACGACACCACAAAAATGGAATGCTCACCCAATTGCTTTGACACACAAACCCACACATAGAAATTAAAACAAAACGCCTGCGGATACCCGAAAAGAAGAAGCACAAACGAAAGAGGGACAGAGAGAGCCCGCAAGCACGCCAGTGGCCGAGAGCAAGTGAGACAGATAGTGCTGCCCTAAAGGCAAATCCAAAAACAACCACCGCCACACCACCAGCAGCAGGCCACAGACAGCGAACGCGAGAGAGAGAGAGAGAGAGAAAGAAAGCCACAGCCACAGTGAGGCAGAGACCCGATTAGTGGGTCAGAAGAGTACAGCACTATGACATGCCTCTGCTGCTGCTGCTGCTCGCATGCTATGCTGCCCGCCGCTACCCGCACAACGACGACGACGACGCCGCTGCTGCCGTCATCAGTGATTCGTTTTGTACGTTGTTAGACTCTCTCGCTGCGTTTTGGAATTCAGTCGAGAACGATAATTAACGGTGGTTGTATCACATCACGCGCAGCAGCAGCAAAGCAGCATAGCAGCAGAACAGAGCACCAAAGCAGCAGAGAAGAGCACGACGAAGAGAATCCGACCATCGACACATCGACATCGACATCGAAAACGAATTCGAATCCGAGAACGAGAGCTGCGCGCCCCCCCTCGTTTGCAGCACCGTCTACAGTAAAAACTGCAACTTTGTTTCGGATCTATATACTATATATATATATATAAACACGATATATACCACGCGATTCCGGGGACTTGTGAATTTTCGGTTGTGTTTCAGCCTTTAATTTGCTTCGTTCGGTCGTTGGGTTTTTTTTGCGGTTCCATTTCGCGTGTGTGCGACGCATCGACGTCAGCAATTATTGAGGAGCAGCGGCAGTGGCAGTGGCAGAAGCAGAAGCAGCGGTAGTGGCAGCAACCAGCAACCAGCGGCTGTGGAAAGACTATAATTATAAAACTAAAGTGAAAAGCGTGCCATAATTACAAGACAAATATCAATAAGTGCAAGAGCGAAATGTGCGAAAATTGTTAAAGCAGAAGGAAGAGCAGAAGGAGCACAGAAGGAGCACAGAAGGAGCACAGAAGGAGCAGCAGCATCCAGAGGAATCCATACCAGAGGAGCCACCACCATCCTCCTCTTCCTCCATCCAGGAATCAGCATCCAATCACCACACAAATTGCATTTACAATATGATTGATGCGGCCTGCAATTACCTGAATCCCTATGCTCTGCCCCAGCAGCAGCAGCAGCATCCCCACCAGCAACAGCATCCCCATCCGCATCTCCAGCAGCAGCAGCAGCAACAGCAACAACAGCAGCAGCAACTCCATTTGCAACAACAGCAGGAGCACCAGCAGCAACAGCTCCACTTGCAACACCAACAGCAACAGCAGATGCAACATACTCAGCAGCAGCAGCAATCGTCGCATGATTTCATTAGCGCCAGCGCCTCCAGTGGCACCACCCCCAACTCCAACTCCAGCAGCTCCAGCATCAGCGGCTGCAGCACCAGCAGCTCCCCGCTGTACGGCATTGGGATTGGCATCGGCATCGGAATCGGGAAACCCGGAATGAAAATGGAAATGCAATATCCGCCACAGGCCTCCTCCACGGGCACGGCCTCGCCCAACTCCAGCATCCAGTCGGCACCATCCTCGGCGAGCGTGTCGCCCAGTATCTTCCCCTCGCCGGCCCAGTCCTTTGCCAGCATCTCGGCCAGTCCCACCGCAACGGGGGAGAGCCGGATCGCCGTGCCATCAGCAGGAGCAGCGGCAGTGGCCGCCTCTACAGCAGCCACATCCTCCGCATCCGCATCCACACCCTCATCATCATCCTCGGCAGCAGCAGCGGCGGCGGCGGCAGCAGCAGCTGCAGCGGCAGCCGCGGATCTGGGGGCAGCGGCGGTGGCCAGCGCCGCCTACGGATGGAATTCGGCAGCAGCCGCATACTCGGGTCTGCCCGCAAGGTAAATATCGCCGGAAGGAAGAAAGGATGGAAGATGGAAGAAAGGAAGCAAAGAAGAAAGTGCTCCTCCCATGCTCCCATGATAGCCCCCTGAACTAATCCCTCATTTCCATTCCTTTTTGCGATCCTTACAGAAGCCAATTCCCGTACGCACAATACGCGTCGGACTACTACGGGAATGCGGTGGGCATGTCCTCGTCGGCCGCCTGGTTCTCGCACCAGGAGCGCTTGTACCAGCCGTGGTCCTCGCAGAGCTATCCGAGCTTCAACTTCGACGATATCGCCTTCCAGACGCAGCTGCAGCGCCGCTCGGTGCGATGCACCTGTCCCAATTGCACCAACGAGATGAGCGGCCTGCCGCCCATTGTCGGCCCGGACGAGCGGGGTCGCAAGCAGCACATCTGCCACATACCCGGCTGCGAGCGGCTGTACGGCAAGGCCTCCCACCTGAAGACCCACCTGCGATGGCACACAGGCGAGCGCCCGTTCCTCTGCCTCACCTGCGGCAAGCGCTTCTCCCGCTCGGACGAGCTGCAGCGGCACGGACGCACCCACACCAACTACCGCCCGTACGCCTGCCCCATCTGCTCCAAGAAGTTCTCGCGCAGCGACCACCTCAGCAAGCACAAGAAGACCCACTTTAAGGACAAGAAGAGCAAGAAGGCCCTCGCCGCCGAGGCCAAGGAACAGGCGGCGGCTGCCATTGGCTCCAGTACCGGCTCCGGGTCCGGGTCCGGCTCCATCAAGCAGGAGAAGGCGGAGAAACTACAGAAGAAGTCCAAGACCCATTCGCCACCTGTGGAGTTCAAGCAAGAGCAGCCGGAGAGCGCCCTGCTCCACAGCTATGCCCCCTATGCCAATCTCTACCAGCAGTCATCCTCCGCCTCCACCTCGCTGGCGGCTCCACCCCCACCGCCACCACTTTTCCAGCAGCAGGCTTCGCTCCACCATCAGCAGCAACAGCAACAGCAGTCGCAGATCGGGCTGGGTAGCAGCTACGAGCCGTGGAGCAGTGCCGCCAACAATCGTGCCATACAACTACCGACTACCTCAGTGACCGCCACCTCAGTACCCGTCACGGCCAGCTCCCCGTCCTCCTCCTCCGCCTCGGCCAGATCCCCATCGGCATCTGCATCGGCATCGGCATCCTCCACATCCGCATCTGTATCCGCCTCGGCATCGGCAGCTGTGGCCGCTTTGGCCTCGCAGCAGCAGCACTACGCCGCCCTGGCTATGCAGAGCGAATCCCAGTTGGCGGCGGAGTATGGATTGACCATGTCCGGCCTCGCCAGCGGCGCTAGCCAGGACTCCAGCTCGAGCTGTGCCGGCTCAAATGCAGTATCGAGCCACTCAAGCGGCGGTGGCGGCTACTCCAGCCTCATTGGCCACATGAAGTCGGAGTATGCGGCCAGCTATCCCACGGAATTTGCCACCGGCTCCTCCGGTTATGGGTACCCGCATTCGCATCCGCATCATCCGCATGCGCATCCGCATCATCATCACAATGCCTGGGCAGCGGCCTATCATCCGCATGCCACGGCCTAAGGCTCTACCAATCACCATCCACAATCCACGTCCTCCTAATCCTCACCCTCATCCTCGTTGTTGTTGACGGTTGAAACCGATGCCATGCTCCTAATCACTAAGCCCCAATACCTGATCCTGATCCCCCATCTGTCTCTCTCTCTTATTCTCTCCAAGTGAGTAGCGGGTATCGTGATGTCGAGCCACGTGTGACTCTACAGATATTCTAATCATTCTTTGAGGAGAAGAAACCCGTAGAACGAGATCCATCTAGTGTTTTTTTTTATATATAAATGTGTTTATTGTTGATAAATCTACAGAAAAAAGTGCAGATGCAGAAATCTATATATTATACAGATAGATATTACTATATGTACTCTATATATATAATCGTTAGCCATAAGAAGAGACCATTTTTTTTGTCCACATTTTTTTTAATAGTCCTAGGAGAAAGTGATTTTTTTTTGCATGTGTGTACATAACTCTATATAGAACGATATACCATATACCATCCTATGTATAAGGAGTATAAAAGGAGGGGAGAAACCATCTAGTTGTGTACCATAATAATTGTAATAATTGTTAATTGTCTTTAAGATAAATTATATATACTCGTAATCGTACAACAAATCGTACAACAAAAGGCGACAAAATCCACAAAAAACACACAACAAAATCCTAACAATAAAACAAAAAAAACGAACAAAATTATATCGAAAACAAAGGCGAATTCCTGTTTACTTCTTTCCACAGCAGAACAGAACAGAACAGATCAGAACAGAACAGAACCTGATCTGCTCTGATCCCTCGACTCATCCACGACTCACCCTTGAGTCCAGTGGTAGGGGTTGCTGATCAGCAAAGGGGCAGGATTGGGGTTGTTCGGAAGCTTCTTTACTTCCTGTTTGAATTTGTATAGCTTTTGGGTGCGGATAATCAATGGAGATCCAGACATTTTCCCATGCACTGAAACCATTTTCAGGGTAGAACATCGTGTAGTTATTGGGTAAACATCCAGTTCATGGAGTACAGACATATACAAGCAAGAAGAAAGCGTTTCCGATACCATAATACCGATACCCAGAGAGTAGATCGTTTCTTATATTCTTTTCTGTATAGTTTTTTTCATCAGATTCCAATCAACACTGAGGACTTGCTTTTTCTATAAGAAAATAGATCGATACGATCGATTCCTCGTATTGAATTTAATTCAGAAATTTCCCATCATCTCTTTCGCGCAGATTGGGATCATTACTCAGGGATCGTATCGATCGTCTAGGGGGAACCAATGAGGGGGAACCAATGAGAGTCAATTTGCTCGCTCCCGGACTATCCCACTTGGCCAGCCCCGCGCACCCATTCGCAGGCCAAATGAATGAGCACCAGAGTTTTTTATAATTAAATGGCCAACTTTGTCGTAGCCCCAATGATGGCGTGAAGATACGCCGTACCGCCATACAGCCATACAGCCATACCGCCATACCATACGCGCAGAGCGGTCCCCCCATACGATGCCTATAGAGGATAGCAGATCGATTGTGGCCAATATAAAATATTGATTTATGCCTCTTGGGGGCTTTCCTGGGGCATCAATCAATTTTCAAGTTGAGTGAGCGCCAAGCCCTCACAAGCCCACACCCCACGGCCCCAGCCCACGGCCCACGGCCCACGGCCCACGGCCCACGCCTCCCGCCCCGCCCGATGCCAGTCCCGAAACTCGAGACGAGTTCCAGATCCCTGGTGCAGCGGTTGACAACCTCAGAGGTGGTAGTATCCCATTGGTACTCGTAGATGCCCCAAGACCCCGCCTCCTCCTCGCCTCCTCGCCTCCTCTCCTCTATATCTCCTCACTATCCATCGCTGGGGGTGTGATGGGGCAGCGCAACAACTTCACACGCACGTTAATCATACGCCGCATTGACCGCAAAGCATTTACGATACCCCAAAACCATTCGCCCCAAAAAAACCCTTTTTTTTTGGCTTTGGGTTTTGGGGCCTCACTAAATGGCAAACAGAATCTGATTGATTTATAACTGAAGTCTGGAGAGTCCGAGGGAAAAATGGAAAATAAAATAAAATACAATCCCGAACGAAGTTGCTCTCTGGCGGCGGCTTAATGATGATAAATGATGATGTTATGATTTGTTAATTTTTCTTCAAGTCCCTCTTCAGGTTCGTCTCGCTTTTATTGCGTGATGTGCCCCCAGTGGTCGCCAGTTGCCAGTTGCCAGTTTCCAGTCGCCAGTCGCCAGTCGCCAGTGGAGGAGTTAACAAGAAACATGAGGCTCTTTCTTTTCGTATTTTTTGTTGTGCGTTTTGTTTCTGTTTTGGTCAGTTTAATGGCTCCGCCGCCTCCACCCAAACCTCCAACTGTCTGCCTATTCCTCTAACGCTCTCTGGGGCGAAAGTGTAATTTTAAGTATGGGTTACAGAAACATGGAGAGATGTCTCTAATAGGCAAGTGATTTGTTGATCATTCATCTCTGGCTCGGTGACTGCGGCTCTGCAAATGATTTCGTTTACAGATTTTTCCCCAGAGGCCGCAGGGCCTCAAGGGAGATGACACCAACGCTCCGGAGAACACCTCAGCATATAACTTCTTCTGTATCTGTACAGCATCAAGGGATATTTCTTTATCGGAGATTCATCAGAGATATTGTTCGCCAAGGTTGAAGTTACTCTGCTGTTGAGAGTCTGCCAGAATCCACAGATTAGACAGCTCCTAATGAAATCATCCCAGAAGTGTATTCCACTTGAAAGGGAGAATTATGTAGATCAGCAGCAGCCACAGAAGTTCCCAGAATTGTTGGCCAACCGACACCACACCTATGGAGGGAGACTCCTAGTCCGATTTTTTCCTATGCCCTGGACTCCACTCAAGTGGCACATAACCCAGAGTGTTGTCACACATACTCGAACCGAATCGTCTCCTCCTGGGCAGGGGCACGCTTCGCAGAGAGTCTCAAGTGGGTCTCTTCCCTCTCCCTCTCCCTCCTCTCCCTCCTCACGGGTCTCTGGGTAACCAGAGATCGTTCTAATTTTGATCAAAGCTATAAATAATCGGGTTGGTTGCACAAGAGCCACTTGACTTGACATTGGGACATTTTCCACGGAAACGATGTTTTGATGTTGCGCGCCTTGGTGATCGCTGATCGGTGATCCTTTTGGGTCCTTTGGCAAACTAGCAGCACACAAAAGGGACAAAGCAAATTGAGTTGAGATTATCGCTGGCCCGGCGGCAGGACCTGCGCTAAGTAAGCGTGTCCAAAAAGGTCCTGCCAGTCCTGCCAGTGCCAGCGCAGGAGAGATGATCGAACATGACTTAACTAGAAAATGTTTTATGTTTCATCGACCGATGTCTGGCAGTCCTGGCACTCCTGGCACTCTTGGCACTTGGTATTTATTAGTTTTTACTTTTCACTTTTCATATTTCCCTCGGTCTTTCGCTCTTTCTTTTGGGGTGGGGTAGGGGGCTGGAGGCAGGGGGCGTGTTTGACATGGTCATCGGTGATTATAAATTTCGGTCGTGTCTTGCGGTCGAGGTCCGAGTACGAGGTCCTGTGTGGGTTCTCCCTTTTGTTTATCCGAGAGCATCGTTGCGGCATATGGCCGGCCTATCATCCATTCTTCTCGAGAGTCGGTGTCTGTCGGTCGAAGCGGGTTCGGCTACCAGTGGGAGAGAGGCAGAGACAGAGACAGAGACAGAGACAGAGAGACATGTGTTTAAAGGATAATCTCGCGCAACAGGATCGCAATCTCGATTGCCTTTTGCCAAAAGATAAGCTATGGAGATGGATTGCTATTTGCTGCGGGATTAAAACAGTGCGAGTGTTCGGGGGATAATTTCTTAATTTTCTGCTGGATTTCCTACAGATATGTACGTAGTATGGGCTCCCACAGCATGCTATGTGGCGGTGAGGATCGGTTATGAATGGCAGAGAATACACATGATAAATGGCACGAATAAATGTTAACTTTCAAGTATAACAGTTCCAATGGTATACTAGTATAACAGTGTTGGACAGTCGGAGCAGAGTTACAGTGCTGGAAAATGGGAAACAGAAATAAGGAAATAATGAAATCTAATGAATCCAGATATGTTAATAAATCTATTAATTAGTTAAGTAAGTAATTAATAAATAATTTATTAATAATATTTTATTTAAGCTTGTTGGAAATCAAAAATATATAATTTATGCAGAGATAAAGAATTTTCTGAAAAGTAAAAATAAATAAATAAATAAAATATATGTATTAATGTAAATGAATCTAGAAAATAAAGTTATCAAATATGAAGCTAATGATGTTACAGAAATAAATAATCCAGGGAAATCTTCTAAAAAAAAAAAATATATATGTAAATATATTTGCAACGAATGCGAATTGTCTGAATTAAAAAAGTTGAGCCCATAGCTAAAGGATGAATAATATATTTAAAATGAATAAAGGAATGAAGCCACGACTTTGGGGTAGCCGTGGGACAGAAAGGATTAAGGGTGCACTTGATGAGTATAACAGTATAACAGAAATTGTTTTGCACTTGAATTCGAATGTGAAGTAAATAATTAGAATCATGAATACCGAATCATGAATCGATCGATTATACATTCATCCGAGAAGAGGGGAGGCCCGCGGGCGGCACGTGACCCAATCAATGCCGAGGACATCAGGCCATGACAATCGTCAAGGATGTATGAAGTATTGTGGGGGGCAAGAAAGACATACACGCACACACACACACTTTCACATCGAAGTGGCCAAGCGACCAACATGGAGATGGGGCAGGAGCAGGACAAGGACAGGGACAGGGACAGGGACAGCGACAGGGACAGCGACAGGGACAGCGACAGGGAACAACTCAATTGTTGGCGGCATCTGTGGCATACAAATTAAAATATTTATGTGTGTATTAGGACTAAGGACACACGTTAAGGACACAACACAACAGTAACAGCAACAGCAACAGCGGAGCGGCGGAGGCCGGAGCCAATGGAAAAGTGCGACATATGTGCAGTCAATAAATTTTCCACTTTTCATGCTGACAGCACAGAAAAGCGGGGAAAAACAACAGCGACAACTCTCGAGCCGCTAATGGCTCCACAATGACCAGGCGTATTTGCCACAGAACCACACACACACACACACACACACACACACACACACACACGCGCGCTGTGGAAAAGTCCTGTACGAGTGGGTCTCGAGTAAATTGCTCCTTTTTCCTGGTGCATTTAATTTGATTTTATTGTTCGCGCTCCAATTATTTGTTTGCGTCAAACGAGACGGTTGCTTTCGATTTGGTTTCGGCTTATCGATATATGTGCGTACATATGTACATGTGTATGTATTTATGTGTGGGCCCCGCCCACGCCCACACCCACACCCACACCCACACCCACACGCGTGTGCTGTGTTGTATGTTTCCCCCATTTCCGGGGGCGCCTCAAACAACAAACTAATGTTGAATGCAAAAAACGGACAAAAAATAGGATGGAAAAAAGTGGGAAATCTATTAAAATGCATTTAAATGTCTGCATCCCCCACCCCCCTCCGCCTGCCCGGTCCTTCGTCCGTTCTCAACCACCGGCCACGCCCACCTCTCAGGCTGAGGCGCCCCTAACATGTGTATATATGCCTGTTTGAATAATCCGCATTATAGCCACAAAAGAGCGTTGCGAATTGATTAGGTTTTCCATTTCCATTTCCATTTTCCCTCTTTCCCTCCTTTCCCCGCTCGGAACGGGTTGGGGGATGGGGATATAAATCGATTTGTTGCGCCTGCTTTTTGATGTGATTTCCGTTTGCCAGAGGGTAGCCTTTGGAGAGTAAGCGACTACTGTCCCAGAGAATAGTTTTGCAGGTTGAAAGACAAGGAACAACTTTGAGAAACCATGAAGATCGATTGAAGAAAGCTGTCTCCTTTCATCATTACTTGTACGTTTTTCAAACATTTTCTTTGGTTTTTGGTACCTTTTTTGTGTAATCTTCTGTTAGTTCTTTAGGCAGAAAAGGGTATATAATGGCCCGTACTTCTGTATTGCCCTCTTCCATACATCCATTGTTTTTCATTGTTTCCCATTCGAGTGGATCTCCTGTTCGTGTCTTGTGGTTTTTTTCGAGTGGCGCCTGTGGCCCTGTTCCTGATTTGGATACCGATTCGTAGCCGTATTCCTGTTCCTGTTCCTGTTCCTATTCCTATTCAGATTCCATTTGTTTGTTTGTCTGGCGTTGACGTGTGTGCCAACAATTACGCTTATCCTTTGGCCCCCATACTCCCCAAAGCCCTCGCTGTTGTTGGGTGACATGTGTCGGACAGTTCCAGCTCTCTCCTCTCTCCTCTCTTCCTGGCTCCGTCTCCAGCCCCACACACGCACACACGTTGAGTGAGTGTTTTTGCAATTATTATAAATCAAGAATTTGATTTATGCCATGTAACAAACTTCAGCAACAACCCAGCGAACTATTCCGGATTATTTATGGCCGCAAAACACTTACAAAGTGTGTGGCCCCGGCACCCGTCACCCGTCACCAGTCAGCAGTCACCAGTCAGCAGTCACCAGTCGGCAGTCACCGGCCTCCCGGTCGGGTCTTTTGGCCATTTAAGAGGGTTGAGGCACAGGCCGAGATTTCCTACCTAACAACAATGTGTGAAAAGACCGAAAGCCGTTTCCGAACAATAGAGAACTGTGCCGTTGTCGGTGACTTCTAGTGGGCCATTTCTATTATTTATAGCCGAGCAATAAACCAGACCTCAAAATAAATATAGAAATTCGCTAAGCGTTCGTTAAGTTCGTGGAGTTCTGAAAGAGCTGGGAAATATGTCTGTGGATGTTCTCTTTATGTTGTAAAAAATGGTAACCTCTGAGGACTTGAAACTATTCCGATTCCACTTAGGCACTAGCAAAATGAATCTCTGATGGAAGTTTACTTGGTGCTCGTGCTCTGGACTTGCTTTCATAGAATGAGGATGGTTTAAGGACTAGATCGCCCCTCAATACCTTTACCTTTCTTGGTATTATTGATATTGTAACTCTGATTGAAGCCTGCAATTGAAGTTGTCTGCCACACTTAACGCCTGTTTTGTTGCCACTTGAAATCGACACTTCAACACACAGAAAAAAACGCTGACAGTGTAAACAACAAACGATTTGCATGAACGTTTTTTATATGTGTATTCCCTCGAAAGAATGGAGAGCGCGGAGATATATGTACATATGTATGTATGGGGGAGAGAGAAGCATAAAAAACATGGTCAGCGGAAGCGGAAATGGATGCCGCACGGTCAGCAGTGTGTTCGATAACCGAACGGGAACAGGAATCAGGGAGCAGGGACTCCCGTCCGACTGCGGACTTGGCACCGATACCAGTCCTGGTCCGGCACTCAACAATGGAGCAGCGAAGAGCTCTCCACTTGAATGCATAAATCACGATTGGATGGGCAAGGGATGGGTGTGGATGTGGATGGGTGGATGGGTGGATGGGTGGATGGAAGCAGTTGAAGCAGCATGTTTGCATTTTTTTATGAACTTGTCGTACAACAACGGCGGCAAACAACAACCAAATCGTGTACTCGATATACATAAAAAATGCATAAAAAAACCAAATGCCAGAGCGCCAAACACAACTGGGAACACAATGGGGTAGAACAGGATGAGAGGAATCGCAGAGAGGGAAAGAGAGAGAGTCCTGTCCTACAGTTTTTGCGAATACCCAACGAGTCTACCCAACTTTCTGATCGAATTTGTGCTTTCCTGCAATAACAAGGACATACGATGGGATGCGATGGGTCCATGGCTTGCATGGGGTTCCTAGGCCATGGAAACTCTTCAATACACTATCTGAAAATAGTTCTATAAATGGGATACGCATCATCGAGAGCTCTACTGATGGCAAAGAGCATTCAAACTTCGTTGGATTGCGGGAGACATTCGAAACGTTGTCCCCTTGTCCTCGCACAGGACGTTTCATGTGTCAAGCTTCGGCTTCCTGTATGGCGACACCTCCTCCTACTCCTCCACCAGCATCCAGAATCCGAGGGATACTCACAGCGTAGATACATCCCATGAATATCCCATGAATAGAGTACGCGATTGGCGATTGGCGAATCGCATTTATCATCTTGAGCCGGAGCGGAAAAATTAAACACAACGCAAACACAGCGCCCATTCCCTCCGAATATGAGAGACTTATGCGGCAACGGATATCCTTGACATATCCTGTCACTGCCGCGCGCACTTGAGCATTGTGCGCAATTCGAAAGATACATTCGCAAGGAGATACATTTATGCGATGCGATGCGATGCGATGCGATCTGGATATGCTCTCTATTCAGTGATTAGCCTGCTCGAATTTCAAATTTCACTCGGCGATCGAACACCGTGCGACACCTGACGGGAAGTGTGTGTCCGTGTCCTCCGTGTTCCCTGTATCGGGTGCAGCACCTCCTCCTCCCGCAGAGCAGCTCCCATTCCCATTCCCATAACCTTTTTCCCTGTAGATTCCTTTTTGTCTTCGTTATATTTCATATCAATTGACATGGCACATTGGCGGCCCAGCTGCCACTGCCCGCCCGATCGTCTGCCGCATATGAAATGCCATTTTATGCTTTATGTTGCCTGTTAACTGTGCTCTATAATTATCGAGCAGCAGCAGCAGCAGCAGCAGCAGCCCTACACGACTCAGAGAAATACATATGTAGGAATGGAAAATATCAAGTTGAAATATTTCGTGCCCTTGGGCCGATTACTGCCGCATGCCGCTGCCGCATGCCGCTGCCGCGCGTGTAATGGCAACTGATTTATCGTATTTGAAATATTTTTAGCAGTGCTCTCCTGCTCTCATTCGAATGCGTACGTAGCTCTGCTCTTCTGCTTCTTTTACTGGCATTAGTCAGAGCCAGAGAATTATAACCAACAAACATGGAAAAAGGGTTCGGTTCGGCTCGGTTCGGTTCAGTTTGGGGTTCTCATGAGTTCTCATGTGTCTTCCCTTTTAGACAGCGGCTTGGACATTGAAATGTGAGGAGGGCAGGGCCATAGCACAGAGGACCGAGGAAAGGAATCGTAAACAAAGAGTATTGGAAAGCGATTGTCCAGTCTTCCAGCTGAAGCTGTTATTGGGTGTTGCATAAGAGCTGTTGCTGGCTAAACGGTTTTCGGAAAAAGAGTGTTGGATAGCAGCATGAAAAAATTTCTTAGATCTTAGAAAATCAGACCCTAATCAGACCTAAAGCATCGAAGTGGCAGGTTGAACGATTGCAGTGTTGGTCAACGCATCACATTAAAGCCAGGAATTCTGCTTGAAATCGACTCTTATGAGGAATCGCTGGCGCTTTATGGACTATCTAAAACTAAATCATCTAAATAGCATGTACAGTGTTGATTAACAGTGTTGGAAAATCATTTAAAAGCATCAAAAGCTATGACTGGAGGGTCCTGCAGTGGGTTTGCAGCTCGAAAGCCCTTGTCACCTATATCTCTTATTTTTATTTATTTGTTCAAAAAAGACTGAATGCCAAATGGAGTCTGCTCCTCCTCCTCCTCCTCCTCTGGGTCTGACGACTGGCAATATGCCTTTAATCAAGCCGCAGAAGACAAAGTAATTTCAATTTTCGAATTATTTCCAGCAAGCCCGACTGAAGCTGAAGCCCAATGCTAATGCCGATTCCGATGCCGGGGATGCCGGGGATGCTGGGGGCGTGGGCTGCTGCTGGGAAAGGAAGAGTCAAAGAGCAGGGAGGGCAGGGAGAGGGCAGGGAGAGGGCAGGCAGAGAGCAGCGCGCGTGTATTTAAATTAGGCGCACATAATAAAGCCAATGAGTGATTTAGTTGAATTGCCAACAATTGAATAAATTTTCCAATTGCCTGGATGCCCGCATTAGCATTAGACCCCCCCATTCCCCCCATCCCCCATTCGATCCGGCGACGACTCCTCACGCACGTCCTGGGCAACACACAAAACGCAAAATCAGTCGAACGTCGCTCCATTCAAATGAATGGACTTCACTGTCGTCACTGTCGTCGTTGTCGTTGTCGTCGCCCAACAATTTGGTGAACCCTTTTCAGTCCTCATACTCTGGTCTGGGGGTTGGGCCTCCTCCCATCCTCCCATCCTCCCATCCTTCCATCCTGCGATGGGGTTAACGCTTCGCTTGGGTTATTTGGGTTTGCCAACTCTTTGAAGTCCTGCCCTGCCCGTGCATTCTGCTCGACTTGTCCCGCTCGAACGAAATGAAATGAGTGTTTGTAGCTTTTCATGCGTTGACACCCATTTTTCAGGCCGACACAGACCTGACACACGCACCGCCCCGCACCGCCCCGCACCGCACCGCACTCCGCTCACTCACTCACTCAAAACAGACACTGGCAATATGCCACTAGAGTCTTCCATCTATCCACACGTATCCGAAGGCAGGCATATCTTCGGCTTAGCCTCCAGTTGGGTCAGGGGTCACATGCATTGTTTATGAGCTTTGCAACTTTCGCGGATCGATGGCTCCTAACGAGGGCACTGGCCCGCTGAAACTTCCGCCAGTTGAAAAGTTTTCCTGGAACTATTTCAGTGGAGAGTCTACGCACCTGTGCAGGACAATGTGTGCCGTGCCCCGCAGAGGACTGTGTTCTTAAAGCTGCCTCGAACATGGGGCCTTTTCCAAGGCTGATGCCTGATTGAAGGCATCTTTAGCTCTTGTAGAGTATTCGATTTTCGCTCAAAGTATCGTAGATGTCTGGAGAGCCATCATCGTTTTCCCGTTTCCAATATCAAATGAAAGCGAAAGCCGAGACCATCCTCCACGCCTCCTCCTGGGCCCCAAAAATGCGTGGGCCGGCAGTTAATTTCGAAAAAGGGTTGCGCATCGCATCGGCTGGGCCACTCAATTGTGCCATTTTTTCCTTGCCACTGATTTGCGGCAAGCACTCTCCGTTGGCGTTGGCAAAAAACACAAAACACACAGAAAAAAACACGTAGCTCTGGCATCCCGAAAGAAAGGGAAGAAACTGCCCTGAAAAGTGGGTGTTTTATTGAAAGTGGCGGCGCGCATGAGTGCCAAAGGCTGAAGGCCCAGCCAACCGAGTGTCGGCCCAGGCTCCGTCTTCGTCTTCGTCTCTGTCTCCAGCTCTAACTCTGATGCTGGTCCTGCTCCTGGGCTGGATTCTGGGGCGGTTCAGGCGGAGGGGACACGCCCAAATGGTTTTTATTTCTTAGAAATAAGTAGCTCTGGCATACTGATGCTCTTTTGCCTGCCATTTGCCATTGCCATTGCCATTTGCCATTGGTGTGTGCCACATTTTGGGAGTGCGGGAAAGGAGGGCTGTGCAGATTTGCAGGGATCGAGTGCAGCAGCAACAAGTTTCAAAGAACCTTTGACTGTCTCGGAATGCAACTACTTCTCAGATCAGATGAGAGTCATTGGCGACCTTGACAGCCAGCCCCAGGAGATTGCTTGGGAAAATCCTAGGGCCTATCCACAGAGATCCACGATGACGATGATGATGACGGCATCGTTGATCCCAAAGCGATAAGCAGTGCGGCTTCTACGCAACATTTGCTACTTTTTAACATGACATCAATCAACAATTCAGCCGCAGAAGGAGTCATCGTCGTCGTCTTGGCCAGGGCTTGGCTTCTGTTAAAGCCGCACTCAAAATGCTTTTAAGTTTTGCGAGCCAAAAAACTGCTGATGTAAAGATGACCGAACAGAAAACAAAATCTGTTTTCTCTCTCCTCGAAAATCCCTCCGTTTCAGCCGTTAATTTGATTTCAAAAGGCCGCCGACGCCATGAATAGGCAAATTATGTACAGGTGCAGTGCAGCAGCCACTGGAGCCACTGGAGCCGCTGGAGCCACCGTCGAACCACTGAAGTGCAACACCCACCGCCAAAGATCTCTCAGATCTTTGGGTTCGATGAAAATTGCAGGCAGCCGTCGCTTTGGAGCGTCGCTTTCTTTCAGTGGTTTCTGTGGCTCTTCGTGTGGCTTAATTGAATGTCAGACGGTGTGGTGCGTTTGCCCATAGAGCTACCACCATAGGAAACCCACAGCCCCCTCCCCCCAGCTGGAGATGGGTGCGTGACACGAGCTGCCTTTCAGGCCTGCAGGCAAAAGTGAAGGGGAATCTATGGAGCCGATCACTCACGGCAGTCACGACTTGTGGGTCTCTGGCCACTGTCGTCTGCGGCGACTCACGCGCCCATCCCCAGCGGACAACTACTGTGCTGCCCAGCTGCTGCTGGATAGCCCAAAAAGCAAAAGGAAGGAACAACAACAACAACAACAGCAACAGCAACAAAAACAACAACAAAACTCTCTCTGGGGCGTTGGGGCGTGCGCATTGATTGAATGCTCAATTGAGCGCATGAACCGGCGATCATTTTGCCTGTACGCCCTCCTACTCCTCCCCCAACGAGCCACAGCCACAACCACAGTGAGCACTGAATGGAGCGGAGGAGCGCACTCAGCGATTGAAGATTGATGCTTTGATTGATGGGTGTCAGCAAATTGGATGAGTCGTAGATTACGGATGAGAGGAGTCGTCGATGAGGCCGCTGGGCTTCTTCGCATTTTAAATGCAATTTGTCGAACGTTTTCGCCGCTTTATAGTTTTTGTTGTTGTTCTACATACATGCACATCGACTAGATAATCGACAATCGATAATCGATGATAATAATAACGCCATGGATGATGGTGGGTCTCGAGCCCAGCAGCACAGAAGCAAAGCTCTATTTGAATGCCGGTCTTTTTCTTTTTTTGGGGGATAAGTGTGGGAAAAGCCATAGATAGATATTTGGGCTATACCCCACCATGAGAGCCGTACCGGGGTACCACCATTCCAGGGGTTTCCATTCCAGGACTCCTCCTTCGATTCTCTTTCAAGGACACAACTCTTTGGCCACACCTCGCCCTCTGTCCATGTGGCCATGTGGCCATGTGGCCATGTTGCAGGGCGCTGGGGCACATACCACAAAGACCCCAAAGTAATTTTAAGCCTGGGCCCCCGATAAAAATCTAATAAAGTGCGCCGGCATCGGGGCACCAGGAGAACTCCAGGAGACACAGGTGGGGCAGACACGTGAAGAGGCAAGCAATTTCTGGAAATTATTTTTTAATAATTTTTCTCCTCTCTTTTTGTTGTTGCTGTTGCTGTTGCTGTTGCATTCTGCGCTGCGTTGTAAAGTATTTTTGCTTGATTTCTTGATTTTGTGCCTCGTTTTTGCTACGTTGTTGCATCGTTGTTGTCGTTGTTGCTGGAGCTTTTTGTGGCTCTTGTTGCAACGTTGTGCGGCACACTTTGCACTATCGAATCGTGTGGATCTGAGCGACGAGCCGACGACGTTGTGGTCTCCTCCGAAAGCCTCCTCGCCTGCTGGCAGCCCTGACACTTTGCAGGTGTGCCAGCCACTAGAAAGATCAACGGGACGCAGACAGAAATGGTGGGGAGGGGAGTCGAAAAGGGGGGAGAGCAGATGTGGCAATGCGCAACGCGCAACGTGCAACGCGAGGCTAAAAATTAATTTCATGTTCGAAAGAATTTTTAATTAACTTACATGGCGTATGAGTAATATTAAATCATTGCCCAGAAGAGTTCGGGCGAAGGGGTCTGAGAGGGAAAGGCGAGGGAGGGCAAGGGAAAGGATATATATTGTGTATTGTCCAGGATTGCTCTTTTGTTTCGAAAAAGCAAGTGGCAAGGGCCGCAGCTCTACCTTTCTGTTGTGCATACCCTATCCCTATCCTCCTTGAAGGATCCAAAAAGGCAAAGCTCTGGGGGCAAAATCAATGGGAAACTGGAGAAGAGGCGACAAATTCATGTGCTCGAAAACGGACGCCCTGCCTGGGCATTCGAATATGTTTTACTGGAGCCCATTGGTCACGTGGCCGGCGATGTCCTTCCCAGATCCCCTTACTGTTTGGGGGGAAAGGGAAGCAAACAATTTGCGCTCGTTACGCGGTTGAAATTGTTTCAACCCTCGCGGCAATCTCGTTGGGGGGGGACTTTAAAATCGCAGCGAAAATAACTCCCCCTGGTGGCCATGGGCTGTTTCGTTATGTGTTTTGTCATTAGTTTCATTTTATAATTTATTAACGTCAACATTGTCTACCAGAACACCACCCAGCCATCCCCCAACAGAAGTTCCCATTGCCATTCTCGTTCTCATTCCCCTTTTGTGGCCAAATCAGGCCGAAACTGTTTTTGAGAAGCGTACATGATGCCTCCCGATGCCTCATTACCAGCTTCGAGTCGGGGAAGTTCTGGTGTTCTGATGTTCTGGCAAGGAAGGGAGATGCCTGACGATGCCTGACGATGCCTGACGATGCCTTTCGATGCCTTTCAATGCCTTTTGGCTTTAAATGACCAACGAAGCGGATGCACTTTAATTTGACAACAATTGTGTAAATTGCCTCGTTCTGCTGTTTGTCCTTTGACTTTGGATTCCATATCCTAGTACGTATACTTCTTTAAAATCCCCCATATCAGAGGAGAAAGCGGCAGAGCAGCGGCAGAGCAGCGGCAGAGCAGCGGCAGAGCAGCGGTAGTTGGGTAACAACTGACACTAATGTGTCAAAGGTCACGTGGCATTCGTTTGCGACATTTGCAGATTTATCTCTCAGTACGGCGCTCATCGAGAGTGCGGGAGGGAGGGTCGTGGATGTGGGCTATGGAGTGGTGGGTGGTCCAGGGGTGTGCACCAGACTGTCTGAACTTGAAACGGATCCAACGGGGCGAGGGGAGAGGGGAGAGGGGGGAGGGATGCCAAGGCTAATGAGTGAAAGGGGAGATGGATGATGCCATCTCTCTCCTACCCCCAAAAGGGGGATCTTCTGCTCCGTTGGAAATGTCTCACTTTCGTGCGAGTACCCTGGACTGCAATGCTTCCTTAGCCCTTTCCCATGGACACCTCTTGCTCGTCCAAGTCCAAGTCCAAGTCCGAGTACTCGCTGTCTCTGTCCCTGTCCCTGTCTCTGGCCCTGTCACTTTCTGGCTGTCTATCTGTGTGTATAATTTACCATCCACACCTTGTTAATACGAAATTAATGACTGCATTAGATAAATTACATTCCAGCTGCTAGTGCCACTGTGCTGTGGCTCTTCAATTATTAAGTGACAAGCAGGGACATGTGCAGAGAGTCTACAGCAAGGAGGACTACATCAAGGACTGCGCCAGCCAAGACCTTGGCTATCAAAGTCAGGGTCCTGGGGCCACTACTCGTACAAATTGCCACTAAAGCATTTTGATGGCAATCGACGCGAAGGTCTCTAATGACACTCCCGAGGAGCTGCAGGAGCCCCCCTTTTGTTATTGTAATTAGCCCCCCAACATCCCTCCGTGCCCACCCCCACCCCCGCCCCAAATCTATCCACCTATCTATCTATCCATCTATCCATCTATCCATCTATCCTCAAGGTCTTTGTGGGGGGTTGACTGGAACATTAAAATATGATTAACTTTTGTGGTTCGTGCCATTGTCGTGTCTATTTAATTAGAAGTGAGGCCACGCAGGCCTGCGCCTTTCAGGACCTGTTCCGCCGTATCCAGCGCTAACTAATGACCCTTGGAAGGAGGCCTGCCCTGTCCTTGTGCCTGTCCGCGTCCGCCAAGGGGGTGCCCCTTTGGGGTGTGGGCCGCACAAAAGGCGCTAATCTAAGTTTGACGTGTTCGGCATTTACGCTCTTTTGGGCCACCTGATAGATGTTCAATACAGGGTGCTACGGGTGCTGGGTGCTGGGTGCTGGGTGCTGGGTGCTGCACTTTTCAGACAAACTTCTGGACAAACAGAGAAGGCACTTCTACTCGTGTAGGGTATCCTGGGTCGTTGCATGCACGCGTTTTTTTCTCTACTTTGAGAGAGATCTAATCATAATTATGTGATTTCTTCACTCCACAATGGCCACACAAGAAAGTGTTCCTTTTGTACTGTAATTTGAAATGAAATATTGAAATGAGCCCACAACGTCTGACTTCAGACTTCAGACCTCAGACCCTGGACATGGCTCTGTGCTGTCCCTGGGTCTGTATCTACGGGCCGCTTGGCTGCATTTTGTTAAAAGGTGACAATTAATTTGTCAATAATGGAAATTGTCACCAGGGGCGGGAGCACCGGGCGCACAGGGAGCACAGGGACAGCAGGGACAGGGACAACAGGGGTGGACGGAGAACAGGTAGAGAACCCCCAGCCCCTCCTCCAGCCCCACCATTCGTGCGGCCATTGTTACCACTAATGATATATGGCCTGGTTGACGGCGCGACTCGCGACTCGCGACTCGCGACTTGCGACTGGCCGAACAGGGTCGTTATTTAATTTTAATTATTTTGTCATTTGTATAAATTAAAATATTGTACGAGCCTATTGGCCACGGCCGCCAAGGGGTTAAGCTTATTATTGATTAATGATTAATGGTCGGAGGGAAGCCCTCTCCCATGGCGTGACAACTCAATCATTTTGCTCCAAAAATGTACATTCAATCGAAAGCCTTTAATTACGAGCTTGTGGGAAATGGGCTACCCTATTGGAAAATCCTTTGACAGTTCAGATTTGTATATCCCAAAGTACTCTTAGAGGTCGTGGATAGTTGTGGTTAAAGTTCATCCTGAGTGCTTACACATTTCCTCCACTTGAAATTTCATGCATTTTTGCCTCCTAGGGCCTGGGGTTTCCCTAAGTTTTCCTAAATATTTTTCCAAATCACACACGAAGGAAAAACATGCAGTAAAATTATCGTAAACGATTTATTCAACTAAAATTAAATTTTTTCCAATGGGTTCTTTTGTTTTCTATAATGTATCTCCTCCAAGAATCACAAAATTTCGATAAATTGCAACATTTACCGTTCGTTTGGTGTTGGTCTCATGGTCTCTCCCGCATACTAATATTTTATTTTATGAACAAAGAAAAAAAAACTCATTAAGAACTGGAGCTCCCCTCCAGCATCATTCTGGGGGACTGCTGGATTAGGGCCTGGCTAATGAGAAATTCTGATATATTTTTGCCAGGAAGAGAAGCGAGGCAGAGAGAATTCCCAGGAATTTTTCACACAGAGATGGAGCCAAAAAAACAAAAAAATGGAATCGAAGAAGGGGAAAATACAACAAAAATGGCGATAGAAATCGTGATACAATCACGTCTAGACTTTTACGAGTTGCGCCTACAAAAAAGAGGGTAAAAAGAAACGAGAAACAACAAACTTATACAAAACTTATACCCACACAGATACAGCGATACAGAGATACAGAGATACAGAGATACAAAGATACAAAGATACTTGTGTGTATGTGCAAGAACGAGAACTGCAGCGCCTGTCCATGGACGTGGATATGGACGTGGATGTGGACGTGGACGGGACTCTCTTTTTGGTTGGCAGGTCAAACGGGCAACGTCAAAAGCCCGCAACGACGAAGGCCCCAAACACCGAGGAACGGAACCGAACCGAGCCGAACCGAACCGGCAACAACTTTTGGCCATGGACTTGACTGGGGAGCTGAGGGTCTTCTTCTTGGATTTGAAAAGTTAGAAACTTGCAGATACCGCCGCCAGCAGCTGAAGAGACGCCTAAATACGAGGCAGCAGCAGAAGCAGTCCGAGACCAGAGACTCAGAGACTCAGAGACCCAGAGACTCAGAGATGAAGGCGAGTGGCAGGCAACGTCTGCGGCTAATTACAGGCTGCCACAAGCAACAACAGCAACCACAACAACAGATACCGAAACAACGACAGCAACAAGCCCCCGAGAAATGATATATTCAGGCTGCTGCTTTATTTGCATTTGTCCCAGGCCAAAGAAGGGGCTTCCAAAACCCAAACAAGAAGCCGCAAGAAGCCTTTCACGGAGAGAGATATCTGCAGAGCTCCCCAACGATTCAGCCACTCTCCGATGTACTCTATGATTTCTCAAAGATCTATTCCATAAGCCACTCACAATGCCATTGTAGAAGCAATCATTTGGCAAAGCATTTCTTGGATCTCACAGGTTTTTCTTGGTTCTGTGAATCAAACCTCGATCAGCAACCAACTCCTTCCCATAGGCAGCACTTCGTTCCACCATCAAATGAGCAAATTTGTTAATTTCCCACACAATTTTTGGTTGGGCTTGAAAGGGACTCGAAAGCAAAAGTGAAAAATGTTATATTGATTGAGTTTTTTTTTGGCCAGCCCAAAAGCTGGGGTTCGCATTCATCTAAGAGGGAAAACATTTCATCCTTTCGCGCATTTTAATCACGCTTAATGATTTCTGCTGCCGTAGAGACCGGCCCGGCCCGGCTCGGCCCGGCCTGGACCGGAGACCCTGAGAGCGAGCCCTTCGACACGACCCTTCCTTCCATCAACCACAACATCCTTACACTCATTCTCATTCTCATTCTCATCATCATCTCATGCCCCCATGTCTTGGGCTTCGTTCGTCGATCAATTTCGGTACGTAGGTGGTTAACACCAGCACAGATACAGCTGCAGACACAGATACAGATACAGATACAGATACAGATACAGCTACAAATGCAGATACATATACTGATACAGAGTGAGATCGTTTCGTTACAGTTTCCAATCCTCATTCTCTCGTTGGGCTTCTTTGTACTTTGCCGCATTTTTGATTTGGTTTTTTCGGCTCTCAAAATAGTCCCCTCTCCCATTCGCCTGTTCCTTTTTTTACGGTCTTTTGTGTCTGACTGACTCTGACTCCGACTCTGACTCTGACTCTCACTCTGAACTCCAGTTCCAGCCTCAACTTCAACTTCAACTTCGACACTTTAACGGCTTATGCGGCGGAGAGGCTCTTTGTTTGGTTAATTATGCGCCGGGCCAAAGTGGCGCCAGAGAATGCCCTCTGAATGGGCCGCCTCTGCCTCTGCCTCTGCCTATGCCTCTGCCTCTGCCTCTGCCTCACTTAGGGCAGACCAGAAAGTGTGTTTTATTAATTTCCTTTCGGGTTGCATTAATCGATTTCCACTCACCCCCCACCCACACACCGAAGGAGGAGGAGGCTGCAACTGAAATCAATTACTATTAAATCGAATACGAGTCTTTTTTCCCCTGGGATTTTCACACGACATGAATGGAAATGGAAGTCGGAGGGAAGCAAAAGCTTGAATAGAATGCATAGAATAGCACACGTCAAAGAACTGGATTGATCCTTTGATCCTGGGATTGAGCAAAGGAAAACTTCAGCAGCGGAATAGCCATTCCCACGACTGGTCTTCCATTCGGAATGGATGGTGCACCTGTAGACAGATCAGAGCTCAGAGCTCAGAGCTTCATCATTTTATGTTTTGGGGATTTGATGTTAGTATATCCTTGAGCTGCGACTGCCAGTGCCAGTGCCAGAGCCAGTGCCAGGGCCAGTGTCAGTCCCAGTGATATATGTATCTGGAAATTCCGAGTATTTTTTGGAGCAGAGAACAGAGAGTGCTCCAGCCCCTCCCTTTTTATTTTATTCTCGCACAGAACATGCGAGTCTTTCTCCAGCGGCCCAGCAGCGGAATGGGTCACAAGACGCATAATTATGGGTTAGCGGACAACAGTACGAGAAACACAGAAACAGAAAAAACACAGAACGCAACGCAACGCAACGCAACGAAACGAAGAAATCATTTATATGAAAGATGAGCAAAGTGAAGTGAAGTTGCAAAAGGAGTAAAAAGGTAAAGGAGCAGGAGCAGGAGCAGGAGCTGGAGCTGGAGCAGGAGAGCTCTTAAATGTTAATGTTGCTCTGGGGTCAATGATGAATGATTTGTAGACAGTTTTTGCTCGGGCCCAGAGAGAGAGAGAGAGGCCAGAACCCTGAACCCAGAACCCAGACAGACATCAAGTCGAGGGGAGGAAGCCTTCGTTTCAGCCTCCGTCTGTGGCTCCGTCTCGACCGCATGACAAACAGGTGTCAAAAGGATGCCTAGGGCCAAAGCCAGGCCAAGACTCAGAGGAGGCTCAGAGGCTCAGAGACTCAGTCGCACTCCCCTCTGAAAAAACATTTATTAGATTTTCGTCGGTTGGGCGTTGACCGAAATTGGAGCAAGCAAACCGTGCTGGAGTTCAATTAATTTCATTACAAAATTGTTTCTTGGTGCAGCAAATTGCTGGCAGCAACTGACAATTTGTCATAGGAATTGTTAGGAGTCCTGTCTGCCGGGTCCTGCCTGCCTGCTCCTCGCCAGCTCTCTGTTTCTCTGCCTCTCTGGCTCTCCTTTCTCCTCTCGTTTCTGGCTAATTAAACGCAGCAGGACGGCAGACATTCAAGGCATTCCAGGCCGAGGCCGAGGCCGAGGCTAAAGCCGAGGCAAAGGCCGAAAGGCCTGCCGAAAAGTTCCGGAGTGATAAATGGATTCGTCCTATGAATGAATGAACCACCGACCTGCCACTGCCACTGCCACCGCCGCTGCCGCTGCCGCTGCCACTGCCACTTGAAGGTGTAATTAGTGCAATTGCTGAATGAATTTGCCGGTTGCCCGATAGTTTTTGCCCGTGCGATTCCTGGAACTGCACCCGAATTCCGGGCGAGAGCTAATGAGTTCTCTCCGTACCTCTCCGACGACAGGGCGGCATGGCGGCATGGCGGCATGGCGGCCAGGGGTCAAGGCAGGAGCACCTGCAGTGCATAGCACACGGGAGGGAAAGATGAACTAGATGATGCACCATGTAGCATGCACCATGCACCGCCGACCGACAGCTGCCGAATTTTGGCAACGTCCAGCGGGGGCCTAATGATGTCAAATCTATGCCAAAGGATAATTATGGCCCGAACAGGACTCGGCCTAACTACAGGGCTGTGCACTGCCTTTGCGGGGATCTCTTTGAAGAAGAGCTCTAATTCGCATCCCAGACCCTGCTCTAAATGATTCCTCTGTCATAATCGAATCCAAGCGTCCTTTTCGGAAGTATCTTCAAGGATTCCATCTTAGCTTAAAGCCTCTTGAAGGAATAGCCCCATTTCCTCTGAATAATGTTCAACCTTGATCCCAATCCCTACTACGCCGCTGATACTCTCTGGAGATACAGCTGCAGATGCAAAAACATCAGATGGTGGGGAGAGAGGTAGGCGGGGTCGTCGTCGGCTTTCGGCCTAAACAATTTAATTAGTTTTGCGTTATTATTATGCATTAAAAATGTTTATCGCGTGGTTAAACAAACGATATTTCTCAACCAGATTTCGCCTGGCTCTTTGTGTGTGGGTAGCCACCTCGCTCGAATGGTGGCACCACCAGGGGGAAAGCTAGAGAAGCAGTACAAGGAGAGAGGGAAGAGCTAGAGAAGCAGGATGGGGGAGGAGGGAGAGGCAGGAGAAGGTGGGAGGTAGAGATGGAGAAGGAGAAGGAAAAAAGGGGAAAGACGCCATGGTCTTTTTAACCCTTACTGAAAGATACGTACATATGTTATGTGCTGATGAAAAGATTCGTATGCTTTACTGCTAAGCGACACTGGGAGAGAGAAAGAGCACTGGCGAGGGCACGGCAAAGTATTTCTTTCTCCGTAGAAGATATGTGCCAGATTCCCATATCACATTTTGTTTAGTATTCCATGGAAATCCGATCAAATGAAGTGGCGGTTCTTGGTGGTACTCTTGGCCCTGCGGACCCGCCGAAGGGTTAAGTCGCGTCTCCATAGAAGGGCTGGGAAGGGGGGAAGGGGACTGCATTTGGGGCTCCACGATACAACGTTGGCGTGGCGGCCATTGAAGGCGGTTTGGGCGCAGACCCAAAGGAAAAGCAAAACCAAAACCAAACCAAAACCAAAACCGAAGCCAAAACCAAAACCAAAACAGAAAACAAAACACCACAAGACACAAAATAATTCACAAATTATGCGAATAAAATTTTTAATAATTCTCATGGCAACGTTAAATAAATGAGCGCAAAAAGAAGGCAAATGCCTCTCTCGGGTCTGGGCCCCATGTCTGCCAGTGGCCCCTGGTTGCAGTGGATCCAGCTACGGCTACAGCTACAGCTACAAGCACCCGGCAGTCTCCTTGTCTCTGTGGCCAAAAAGTGGGTTGGCACAAAATCTTCAACGCGTCGGTATCTGAGGCCCGTGGGCAACCGGAGAGGAGAGGAGGGGAGAGAGAGAGAGACAGTATCCCGAGACGACTCGGGGGCTCGAGAGCTCGAGAGCTCGAGAGCTAAACAAAAGTCAAAGTCGTCAAGTCGTCGAGGTTAAAGATGCAGATGCCTGGAATTGAGGATTGTGGATTGTGGATTGGGGCAGGTGAGACCCCCAGAAGGCCCCACCTCCTCTCATAATGCAGTCCCCCGCTTGCATCTCCATCTCCGTCTCCGTCTCTGTCTCTGACTTTTTCGACTTTGGCAAGCTTTCGGTTTTCGAGAGCGTTGCGAAAATGTTTTGGCTTTTAAATTCTTTTTCTTTTCTTATTTTTTCCCCGTTTGTGGCTTCTTTTCTTTGGCATATTTTTCTCATTTTTCTGTCGGCATTTTTCGTTTTGAAGTTGCTCTTTTTTGGTTCGTTTTTCGGTTCATATTTGACTTTCGCAGCATCACGAAAATTTAGCATGGCCAATGGGGATGGAGGCCGCCGCTGCTTTTGACATGGAAATTTCACTCGGCCAAGTCTCAGAAAATACTTCACAGAAAACGTGGAAATTGCCGAAAGGAAAAGGGCACACAAAGAGTATCATTTGCTCATTCATTAATTTTGTAGATCGTTTTTGGCACTCTCCTAATTATTACATTTCGATTTTCTCTTTTCTTTTCTTTTTTTCGTTTTGGTTTGGGTTCTGTTTTTTTGCTGTGCTCAACTAGGCTTAAGCCACGCCTATTTTGGCCCAATATCTGTATTAATAGCGGCTGCTGCTAATGAGTGAGCGGCAAGCTCTGAGAAAAACTCTGATGGGCCAGTCCAATGGCCAGGCTGGCCCTAAACAAGGGGATCATGCACACGTTATGCATTGGATTAATCGGATTGATTTATAAATAAATTAAACTTAACAAGAATATATATATGCCATATTTAAATGAAATATATTCATAATAAAGGCGAATATTGAATTAAAATATGGGTGTGTTGGCAGGATGCACTCGTATAGATATTGAAAAAACCTAGGAAATCAATTGGAAACTCTGTCATAATACCATGTTCCTCTGTGGACGCCTCGGAATCGCCATTGTACATGATTTCGTGGTTCTCGGCTCTCGGCTCTCGGGTCTTCGGTTTTGTTCAACAAATCGACATGCAAATTAATCAGGGAGGCGGCTTGTGGCTCGGCTGCCAATTAATTAGTTGGACGCTAATGAAAATCAATTTGCGCAACACTCGGCGGCGGAGCCAGGTGATTAGCCATGTTATGGGAGGGCTAGGGGTAGGGGTAGGGGTAGGGGTAGGGGGACCTGGGGATCGGTCTAGCAATCTGTGGAGCTGTCAATCATCTGTGGTCTGGGGTCTGGGATCTGCTCTGCTTTCTGTTTTTCGGGGGGACGTGCATGGCAGACACGTGCATGGATTTGGTTGTTTGTCAGAGACTGTCACAACAAGTAGACTGCTCTCTCTCTGTCTCCCTTTCTCTCTCTTCGTTTTAATTAGCTGCTGTGACATTTTTATGAGCTGACAAAACGAGGTAGATCCATTCCAATCGCCCCCCGCTTTGGTGTCTTTTTGGACCCAGTTTGCTGACAGCGCAATAAAAACTAATTGAGTGGCAGTCAAAGGCGATTCCTGGTCTGACTCTTTGCCTGCAACAGCAGCAGCACCACCCCTGCATTCCTCCCTTGCAACCGACAACAACAACAGCAGGGCCACCCCCCCATCCTCTTGTAAATCGTCAACATCCCCCTTTGTTGTGTCGTTGTTGTCGCTTGCTATACTCTTTCAAAGGGTATTACGCTCTTTCGAGTTCTATATACATACATCCCCGATCTGCCACTGATCTGATGCGATTTTAAGTAGGGACTTGTTTGACATTTTGTAGAATTTCCAGAGCCTAGTCCTCAAGAGGGTATCTGATGCTTCGACTGTCCCGTCGAGTGTTCCCCTTTCTGTGGTTTTCTCTGTTTGTTTATTGCACTTTGGCGGTTGTGTTGCTTCTCTTAAGCACCGGCCTACCACCCACCCACTCTTTACCTTCTCGCTCGCTCTCTCTGTCTCTCTGTCTCCCTGCCTTTGTGCCTTCCCCCCTGTTCCCTGTTGTTGTCAACGGCACAGGCCACGCCTTTTTTGCGTTAATTTCAATCGAGCGACGAGGCCTGTGGTGGGATTTGGGGAGTGGGGAGTGGAGATGGCTGTGTGCCAGATTCCAGAGAGAGAGAGAGAGAGAGAGAGAGCCCTTACATCCGTCCATCCATCTATTGCTATATCTATAAAAATAGATCCTTTCTTTCCACCCACTACCTCCCCCCGTCCCCGCCGGGACCTTTTTGCTATTATTTTTTGTCATTGTCATCGCCATCGTTCCTCTCTTTATTTCGTTTCGTTTCGTTTCGTTTCTGTTGCTTGTTGTTTGATTTCTTTATTTGATTTTTTATTTCCCTCGTTTTCTTTCTCTGCTCCCACCCACTGTCCGCTCCCACTCTTCCCACTCTTCCCCCTTTTTTTTATGTATTTTCCCTCGTGTTGTTGATTTTTTTCCCTTCATTTTTATTGAAACTTCATTAAATGTTGCCTTTTGTTGTTTTCATGTTAAAAGTTGTCATAAAAAAGAGAGAGGGAGGAAGGATAAAAAAGTGAAATTTCCATGGAACGGCCACGCCCCATTCGAGGCGGTAGAGCCCGTCGCTGCTAGGCGGAGAAACAAGCGCCAGACACGGCGTATGCGTAATATTTTAATGAATTTTTTACTGCTTTTCCCAGCAAACGAACGGTGAAAATTTCCAGGTATTTTTAGGGGTACAAATGCGGATAAGGAAATCCAGTGAAAAGTATTTAGAAATCTATTAAAATACCACAAAATGTGGTAGAAAGTATTTTGGTGGGCACCCATGAGTAATAATCAATCAACTCTCAATTTATTTTTGGTTTGAAATATTACTTTGTTAGGGGAATCATGAAATGCCCGCCAAATGCGGCAAATGCGACAAAAGCTGTAAATGTGGAATGAAATGGTATTAAACAATTTGCACAACATTTCCCCTTCACTGGCAGTCCAATCCCAATCCCAATCCCAAACCCAATCCCATTCGGAATTAGCCGAACAAACCCATAAAAAAAAGAGATATGTACGTACGTTTCTTGTGTTGTATTTCTGCTGCACTCTTGACTTTTTTCACATTTTAGCATTTTAATGCCGCTGCCAGATCGTATGACAAGATAATGCCCAAGATATATGCGCCTTGTCAGACACAGACAGACACACAGACACACAGACACACCGATACACCGATACACCGATACACTGGGTATTTCTCGTGTATTTCAGTAAAGGAAAATGGCAGAGTGAGAGAGAGCGAGAGCGAGAGATCGTGCGAGGGAAAGAAGAAAACAGGGAGAGAAAAAAAATAAAATTTATTAATTCACAATAATAAATTGTTTTGTGTCTCCCGCTTTTCGATTTGTATCGAACGATAATTACAGGTTGCGCTCCAAAGAAGAAAAATTTATCCCAGAGTCTCTCCCGTTTGTATCTGCATCTGTATCTGTGTGTGTGTGTGTCTCTCTTTTTTTGTATGGTCTGGTCCGGGACTTTTGCCGACTTTTTGTGTAATTAATTGTGTGGACGCGCCAAAAACAAAAAAAAGGAACACAAAATATAAAAGCAGAAAAGCAGAAAAACAGAAAAACAGAAATTGTTGAAGCAAAAACTATTTGCAGCCAAGACCCGGCCACTGGGCACTGGGAACGGGTTTGGACCTGGCCGAAAGCTCTTGACTAGAGCTCTGGCTGTTGCTCGGGCAATGGCTGTGACTGCGGCTGTGACTGTGACTGTGGCTGTGGCTGTGGCACTGGTAATTTCCATTAGTTTCCCTGACACATTTCCAGCTACCGTTTCGGCAAACGACACCTGGAATTTGATATTAAATTTAGCTACAATTCGATTGGAAATTACCATAAAATACTCAGAAATCCAAAAGCAATGTCCTGGCTAATTAATCGCTCAATTGAGTCGGCGTTCAGCTGTAATCGATGGCAGTTATTACAGCTCGATCGGACAGGACGGACGGACAGCCATACAGCCGGAGGATTCATTCGTTCTCTGTATAATTATAGGCAATTATGCAATTAAATTTGAATGCACCAAATGCTCAATCTCGACCAGGCCAGGGCAGGGCAGGGCAGAGCAGGCCATTCCATTCCATTGAAGCCATTCCATGGCGCCATCAATAAAATCACAAGTGTCAAGAGAGAGCCCCACAGAGGGGGAGAGACAGAGAGAGCGAGATAGAGATGAAGAGGCAGTGGCAACGAGGTGCCATCGGTAGCTCTTTTGGGGGCATGCATTTAGTCTAATTATGATAATTTTCCCCAAAACGCCCCGAGCCCCGAGCCCAGAGCCCAGAGCCTGCAATCGATCAATTATCCAGAGCTTCCATCTCCATCTCCATCTCCATTTTCAACTCCTTTGTGCAGGGCAGGGCAGGGCAGGGCGCTGTCTGCTGTCTGCTGTCTTCTCTCTTCTCTCTGATTTAAACAATTTGCAAATTCGACATTTCGTCAACATGCTGCTGAACATCTCATCAAAACAATATAAAAATAATAAATAACAATAATTAAGTGCAATGAAGCCAGCAAGATACAACAGAATCAGGCATCAGGCATCAGAGGGAGCATCAGAGGGCCCAATCAGGCGTCGGCATGTGGCACGCAGCCCAGATCCGTGCCTCGAGTGGAGTACTCGCTGGACTTGGACTTGGACTTGGACTCTCTTTCTCTTTCTCTCCCTCACTCTCTGAGGGGTATCTGTGGGTCTCCCGGGTCGCCGAATGTTGGCACCCTCTTCAGCTTAAACACAGGTTTTGGGCTACGCAGCATCCACCATCCGCACCATCCGCACCATCCGCACCATCCGCACCATCCCAACAGCAGAAGCAACAGTTGCCTCAGAGTCAGAGGCAGCAACACCCTCTACATGCCACGGACGGAGAGTGAAGGAGAGTGGAGGAGAGTGTGTAATCAAGGTAGGTAGTCATTATATGGTAAGTTGGGGCCTCACCCTGGAATTTATGTATGGTATTGTGCAATATGTTGGCGTTGATTGCGCAGCGCGCCTCCATTTCACCCGCCGAACAGATTTCACCTTGATAGCTCTATTAAAACCATCCGAAGTCCGAAATCCGAAGTCCGAAGTCCGAAATTAAAACCACCTAAGACAATCGTTTAGGCTGGAAAACTCTCACTGATCTGATTGTAGGTTTCATCTTTTGATAGATTTCTCAAACAAATTGCCAACAAATCCCCCGTGGAGATCTGCCACGATCTTAGTAATGAAATACTCTCCCATTCAAAGTGATCTTAACTACGTGATCTTCTGGTTCGTTTTGCCTAATAGCTCTACTTCCTTTCTTGATAGAAAAGGTCACATAACGTTCCTTACATTGGTCTTAGGTCTACTGATCAACAGATACTCTCTGAGAAAATCTTCGTCTTCTGATCCTCAGTTATATCTGAGGACCTGCTCTGGCTTTACAGATCAATTGGGCTCCCCTGAGCATTGGGCCCGTCATCAACACCGAAACACTGCAGATCGACAGGCAGATCGGATCGAAGATCGATTGTGGCTTGACATGGGGCATGGGGTATGGGGCATGGAGCATGGCTGGTCATGGTGTACTTTCAGGATGCGTGAGGCTTAATTTGGTTAGTAATTATTGTTATTAAATGGGTTGGCTCTCGGTCTGGCTCTCGGTCTGGCTCTCGGTCTGGGACTTGCCGAAAACTGGCGTTGAGCGTTGAGTGATATCAATAAATTTGTTGATTGATTTGCTTCGGGGCTCCTCCTTGTGCTCCTTGTGCTCCTCGTGCTGCTGCTCCTGCTCCTGTCCCGCTGTGCGATCGATCTCTGTGTGCTTCTTCCTGTTCTTCTCTCTGTCTCTGTCTCTGTCTCTATCTTTTTCTCGGCTTCTCTCTCTCTCTCTCTCTCTGTCTCTCTTTTCTTTGACTTAGACACTTAACGGCTACCGTGTGTCAGGATAAGCAGCTTTGGCAGCGCCTAGCGTGCTTTTTCCTGTCGCCGCGGGGCACCGCGACTGGGGAGAGGAACTGCGGTTTCGTATGGCAGGGGGCATGCGGGACGGGGCACGGGGCACGGGGCATGGTGCACGCAAAGTGAGAGGGGTTCAGTGTCTGCTGCTGGTGCTGGTGCTGCTGCTGCTGTTGCTTTTTATGTTGTCTCGAACGGAGCTCTCGGACGTCTACGACCCACTTCAAAGTGATTTACGATTCTGTGCCACGCCCTCGCCTAGCAATTTGGAGGAATGAACTTGGACTCCTCGAACAGCTCCAGACCCCTCAGCGAACCTCAGCCCTCCCCCTGGCGTTATTTTGACGCACAGAACTTGTACTTTTGGCCCCAAACCCCATCAAGAAACAACCAACAGCGAAACAACCAGCAAACAACCGAAGCAACAACGATGGATGGACACAACATTTACATTCGCATTCATGAGCCCACCCCCCCCTCCCCATGAGGGGTTTGCTTCCCTCTCGCTCTTGGATTTGCTTGAATCGTATTTTGATATCCGTAAAATAGCCCCCGAGTAGTTTTTGTTTAGTTCTTGCGGTACATTTCGGGGGTTACTTTTATCCCCTCTCCACTCTCCACTCTCCACTCTCCCCGCTCGTTACTCGTTGCACGGGCAATACGTTGGCAATGAAAGAAGTCAACCACCAAATAAATAGTCGCAAAAAGTAAAGCAGGAAACCCCAGTAGTTTCGACGCTAGATGATGGACCAGCAGCACTCACTAATGGAGTAATTTGAGTAAGAGTTTTCTTCACTTTCCCCATTTTCCCCATTCGACCTGTGACTTCATTCGAATAGAGAACTATTCAGGAAAGTCTCTTGGAAACTGAAGGCACAGAATATAGACAGGAAACAGGGTACCAGATGAATCCTCCATTCTTTTGTTCATTTCAGGGAAACCATTCAGGAAAGTTGTACTTCTTTATTTGGGAATGCTTTTTCTTACTCGAAAAAGTCCCTTCGGGCTAAAAAATGTTTCAACATTTGTTATATGTATTGCTTACAATATAATAACCAATTGGGAGTATGAGTACTGGCCATTTGGCCATCGACTCGACAATTGATATAAGGGTTAGATGTCTTTTAAACAGGTTCCGTTTCTGTAAAATGATTAGGTTCTATTGTATTTGTGTGTTTGTGCCTTAGGGCTTGCTATTAGATTGGATGGTGCGATATGGCCCGAAAAGAGCGGTTCTGTTGTTCTACTGATGGGTCTCCTCCTGCGCAGCGAGGGATTGGGGATGTGCCACAGTCACTGCGGGTGCATGTGGCAGGATATCGATTGTTTTTAATATGCTTTTCGATGTTACGTCATAAACTCAAAGTACGTACTTAAAAAACACTTTAAAATATTGTTGGAAGCTTATCATTCTGTGGTTTCCAGGAACTTGAAGGCTCTGGCGTGCAAATTGAATGCTGATGAAGCGCTGACCGACGCCATAGATCTGAATAAATGCTTGAAGACCCCCGTGCCAGGGACATCCATTGGCCATAAATCACTCAATTGCTACAGAAGTTTTGGCAATTGGCTCTAATTTGCCCGCGGGCCTCGGGCACTGGGGAATTGGGGAATTGGGGAATCGGGCCTGGATCATATCATTGCCAGATGGGGAGTGGGGGGAGATCGTATGCTAATCGATTCAGGCTGTCTCTAAACTCTGTAATTAAGTGAGCAGTTTTTAATTGAGACATAACGGCGGGGCGAGAGAGAGAGAGAGAGAGAGAGAGAGAGAGAGCGGGCCATCAACTAACTAAATGAAAACTCATTTGATGATGACTCCCGCCCCTCCCCCTCCACCTCCCCCTCCCAACAAGGGAGGCTCCGCGCCGCGCTCCTCATTTGATTCCCTGTCGTCGGCTGTCATTTTGTGGGTGTTGCAAACAATTTAATTAAAAAGCGCAATAAAAAACACACAGAGTACAAAGAGACAGTGCAAATGGGTGGTGTGGGGAGGGTGGAGGGCTGTGGTGGTTGGAGGGGATGGCAAAAACAAAGGAGAAAATCATCATCGCAAAAAAGTGCAATTAAAAATTTAATTTTTAATTAAATGCATAAAAGTCGCGACGCAACGCAACGCGACACGACGCGACGACTTCTTTTGCTGCCACTTCCAGAGGTGTGTGGGCGTGGCCAGCAATTCGAGTGGGCCGAAAGGTGGGTTGGTAGCCCCTCACAGGGGTGAGGGTACCCTTAACGAAATTGCAAAGTGGTTTAATTAAGCGAAAGCAAAGCGAACCCAAAAGTCTCGAATGGCGGACAGTAAGAGTGTCATTATAATTGTTGACAGGCACAATGAACGAAAGTGCAAATCATCGCCAGGACCTGGCCAAAGGACCATCAGTACACCCCACTCCCGACTCCCCCTCTTTTGGGGGCACTGTGCATGCGGCGCCCGCAAATCGAGCAACGGGCAACGCCCCAAAATGAAGTTGGAAAATTGCTAGTCCAGAGACCAGAGAGAGAGAGGGGCAGAAAGAGAGGGAGAGAGAGAGAGACAGAGAGCAAGAGAAGGGGTGGAGAAAGAGATGGAGTTGGAGAATGACGACGACGACGACGACGACGATTTCGTGCAGTGCGTGCATTGAATTAATGAAATCGTAAATAAAGTCGTGCTCAAAGCCACAGTGAAACATGAATCCACAGTAGAAATCCATAGGAAGCAACCAGAGACGACCGAGAAATGAGAATCTCAGAGAGAGAGAGAGAGACAGAGAGAGAGGGAGAGATCTTATGTCTCCAAAAAAGTTACGCTCTACAAGTTCAAAAATACCAAGATATGACTTATAAGCTTTGCGTTCAATAGATGCCGTTCAATAGCCCATCCAGCCCCATAGCCAGTGGTCACTGTACCTGCACACACACAAACACACACACACACTCACATGGAGCTTTGTATCAAGTTGATGTGTGCCATCGCTGGGGCAGAGGCAGAGTCAGAGGCAGTGGCAGAGGTAGAGGCAATCAGGGCCACTCAAAAAAGGCAACAATGCCGAGAGGTAACCACCCACAACATCTGTGGGAGGGGGGCCTGTGTGGCCGACCACCCTGTCCTAGAGAGAGAGAAAGAGACAGAAAAAGAGAGAGAGAGATGGCTGGCACAAAGCTGATTCGCCCGCACAAATCACAGCAGAGAGATGCGAGTACTTCGTCGACAAAGAAGGACCTTCAGGAGTGATGAGGGAGAGAAGAACCTTCAGGACTGATGGCAAACAAGGTAGAGGGTGAGGAGATTTGGGTGGTTACACCACAGCAATCAGTCAGAGAGAGTGAGAGAGCGAGAGAGCCTTACCAAGTTGGTCAGCTGATGAGCACCGACCGCAACCTCTAGGCCATGACAAGGCAGGAAGTTAGTTGGCCTTGCCTGCGACTTTGGGGCACACACCACACACACCTCCATCCATCCTCCATCCTCCACCATCTCTATCTCCATCTCCGCCCTGGCACCTCCTAGACTTAGAGAGCCTGTCCCAGTCCCAGTCCCTGCCGCTTAATGTGTTGCATTTGTCCTGCAGCCATGTCGTGAGATATGCGCAGCAGACAATGTCTGCCCCGAAACCCTACAGAGAGTACCAGTCCAATCTTCAGCTCCAGCTCCAGCTCCAGTTTTGGGCTCTCCTCCAATGCACTCAAAGAAACCCTGTAGATCCATTGCTCTTTTAGGCTTTTAAAAAACAGAATAAAATACTACTTTTCTTGCAACACCCAGTGAAAAAAGCCTGGAGGATCGAATGCTTATATGCTATAAATGCATAAAATAAATATGGATGTGTGTTCTCTTCTCTCAGTTTTCTTAAGAAGTATCCACCTAATGTGCTAGATTTAGCAAAGAAAGAGTCTTTTCCAAGATATTTCTTCCATGGGATAAACTAAGCAAAGGCCCTACTTCCGCTCTATAGACTCTCCTTTGGCTTCCACTTTTGTCCGATAGTTTTCCACTCTCCAAAGTCTGTCGTGTTTCCTAGTTTTGTGTGTTTCTCGCAGTGCATCGGGTTTCCACGAGTGTCCCGCGGCCCAGTGGCTTGTGCCGAGCACACTTCCCTCGGTCGCTCGGTTCCTCGGTTCCTCGGCTCCTCGGTCCTTCGTCCGGCGGCTGCTGGCTGTTTTGGGCTTTTCAGCTTTCCAGCTTTTCTGTTTTCGGGCGGGCGGGCGGTTACAGGGGCTGGCATTTTTCGGCTGCTTGGGCGTTCTGTTTGCATAGGGCGTCGCGCGCCGCGCTGGAGAGTGGCTGGGCAGGGGCGGGCCAGTGCCATGGAACGGGAAGGGGTGGGGCGGGGTGGATGCAGTGCGGCAGCTGCCAATCCGGGGTGTGGTTCAATTAGCTTACTGTGCCCCGCACCGGGGCCGAGGCCGAGGCTGAAGCTGAAGCCCAGATGCAACAGTTCATTCCATCAGCTGTGGGCGGCCCAAAGTGGCCTGCTTTGGATCCGGAAACACTTCCCCTAGGGGGCAGTAGTCCCCCCTAGTTCATAATTGAGGCGAGGATGCCCTCGCTCGCTCGCTCGAAAAATGATCTTTTGATTGTTCTCTAAGTAGGGCTTTCATTTGTGGCTAATTTGTGTTCCCCAAACTGGCCCAAACTGAACAAAATATGGCCGAATGGCCCCCTGAACTTGACCATGCGGTTCGAAGTCTACTTTTAGGGGCCAGTCCAGGCGAAAATTAAGCTCCAGCCCCACCAAGTGCCTATTCATCATGGGGTTCACGGTATTCCTGAAGTGCCTGAAGTGAAGTCAGAATGGGTTAATGCCATTCTATGGATAGAAATTTCCACCCAAATGAATGTCAAAGAACCAACCGATACCAGCGAGCGATAAGAAAGGAAAAACTGGAAATGGAAGTGGGAGTGGGAATGGAAAACAATTTGTCATTTTGGCGAGAGCGTAGATTTTTCACAATCAGCCACAGTCAATTCCGAGAAACAACATTGGAGAACATTTAATTTAACATAAAAATGCGGAAAAAAGCAAAAAAAAAAAGGAACAAAAATACAAAGCGAGGAAAACGAAAGAAACAAAAAAAAGGAATAAACAGAGCTGCTGCCTTTTGGGCCCTGTTTTGTTTTCCCTTTGACGTCAGGGGCTCACGTGAGCTGAGAGTGAGAGAGAACGAGGGAGAAATAGAAAGAGAAAGAGAGAGCAGCGGCAGCGCAGTCCTGTAGAGATGTAGAGCGAGATGACAATAGACACCATGCGCGTGCCGGGCAGCTGCCATCCCGCTCGCACAGCGGCCATCGCTCTAATTATAGGTTAGGGCGCTCTCGGCCAAATACAATGATGCGATTGGCCGAACGGAGCTGGGTGTCGGTCGTCGGTCGTCGGCCGGCGGTGGGGAGGGCGGCTGGCCGAAACTTGTTTCGGGGCGCACGGCCGCCAGTCGGTTTTTATGAATGAAACCCGAGCCCCGCAGCTGCCGCCAGGGCCCACGCTCGCTCGCACTCTCTCGCACTCTCTCGCGCTCTCTCTCCACGCTCAAAGCCTCCATCCATCATAGCCGACGACGACGACGACGACGATGACGATGACGATGAGGACGAGGGCTCTGATCTCTCGGTGGTGGTTCGTTCGGCTCCCTATGGTCGTCCCGCTTGCTCTGCCTTCGGCCAGAGGGGCGAGCGATGGGTGCTGCTGCTGTTGGCGCAGCGCTTTGGCGGAATTTGAATCCAAATTGTGGAATCTCTTTCGCTCTCTCTGGCCGCCACGGCCTTGGCTAGCTCTCTCCCGCTCGCTCTCTTGTGTGGGACGCGCCCCTTGGCAGAGCTGCTGCTGCGGCATTCTGCTTGGAGTGTGGCGCTGGCGACGTCGACATTTGGCCAAGCTTTTTGTTCGCGTGAAACAGTTGCAAGCCTTTGAACGATCAGCGACGACGGCGTTAACTTTGGCGCGGATACAGAAGATTTTTTTTTCGTTTGTTTAAGCAGGCGCCTGGCGGCTGCCTCCTGACACGTTGACGCCTCTGTCACCCTCCGCAAGCAGCAGCAGCAGCACGAGCAAGAAGCGGCAGCACCAGCACCAGCACCAACGGCACCCAGCAGCAGCAGCTAAATCCGAAAACAAAGAGAAACAAACAGAAAAACAAAAAAACAAACGAAAAGATACAAAGATACAAACAAAAAAGTTACCAACAAACAACAAAAACCACAACAGAAGTGCGAGTGCATTCCAATCATCCCATATCCGTATAAATTTTCACTTCCGTTTTTTTTGTTAATTAAACATAAATTTTACTTAATTTTTTGTTGTGCCTAAACCAAAAAAAAAGAAGAAAATATCCAGCAGGAGAGCAGACTCACTTCTCTCTATATCTCTCTGTCTCTCTGGCTCTCCATCTCTATCTGTCAGTCGTTCCCTCTCGCTCTCCGTGCCGCTAGATATATTCAAATTGGCAGAACGGAGATCCAGTAGGCGGCTGTCAGTGCCAGTGACAGAGCCGTAGCCGTAGCCGGAACCACAATCTGAATCAGAATCAGAACCAGAGAGCGACAGTAGCGATAGTAGCGACAGGCCGACGGCCAAGTGAACATAAGCCAAAAACAAAAACAAAAACCAAATAGAAAAACCATAAACCATACATGAAAAATACGTTTAAAAGATTCTTGAATGCATAGATGCAAAGATACAGATACAGATATCGAAATAGAGCAACAGCAAAAGAGTGAAAAGTGCCAGGGAAAAGCCTAAGAAAAGTATCCGTCGGCATAGGCATACGATCGGAGATACTTTTCAGCCTTTTTGTTGCATATTTTGTTGATTTTTCTTTTGCAAGCGACGTGCGTGCGTGTGTGTCCTGTGTGTGTGTCCTTCCATTCCATGTCCCTCTGTCTCTCCCTCCGCCCAGTGTGTGTCCAGCGATAACAATAGAAATAACAAAAACACCAACAACGATACAGTTTTCCCATTGTGGAAAAGCCAAGAAAAACAGAGAGACAACCAGAAAAAAAGAAGCAAAGAAAAGACACCATCATTGTGCGCCTCAAACTGACAGCCAGAGAAGCAGCAGCAGGAGCAGGAGCAGGAGCAGCAGCAGCAGCAGCCGCAGGAGAAGATACACCAGCAGCCGCAGCAGCAGCAGCAGCAGCAGCAGGAGCAGATACAGATACAACATCAGCAACCGCAAAGATGCTCACGGACATGACGCCGACGGCCGGTCAGTTGTATGGCTCTCAGATACCGGCCATGGGCATGAACATCAGCAACATCGCCACACACTTGCAGAAGCCACAAGTTAATCCGGTAAGCCGCACACACAAAAGATACACAACTCCCTACAGAGCTCCCTCTCCCAGATGCAATCGGAGAGGAGTGCAGCAGATACCAGATACCAGATACCAGATACCAGATACTGTATAGGTATCTGTTGTAGCTTTGAATTGGGGCAACAATTACTCAGCTCAGAGATTCGTTTGTTGTGGGTAAAAGTAGCTAATCGAATCGTTTAAGATGCAATTGTTGGACATCGAGATCCATCTGACAGATAGATGGATACATTTTCAGACGATTTACTTTGAGAGATACATCTCTAAAGCGGTAACCTATACAGAATAAACTGAAAGATGCATCTTTTGTTGATCCCAAGTTTATTTGTATGCATCTGACAGATTGGTTAGGAAAAATTTCTCAGGGATACATTTGGATCCGTTGGTTTTGAAGTATTTTGCCTTATACCACACATCAAAAGTATCTCATACATGAATGTATCTTCACGCTCAGCCATAGAGTATAGTTTTGCAAATTAGTTTGCAGAACAGTGGACAGTACTCGTATCTAACGGATACACAGGCACTTGAGATTTTCTTTGTGGGGCGCTTGAACGGGCATTTTCGCCTGCAAATATCTCTCAGATACATGCCATCTGTCCGATACAGACAGATTTTAGCTAGAGCAATCCATTGCTTCGTACATACAGCTGGCAGCACCATTTTTAGCTGTATCTGATAGATACATTTGCAAAAACACCCATTTACAAGGTCGCCAACTATATTTTAACCCTTAAATCAATTAGATACTTGTGTATGTTCTGTGGCGACAGAAATCTGACAAATCTGGAAAATCAACCACTTACATGGCATTATCATCGACAATAACCCACGGGTTAAAAAAACAATAGCAACAAGAATCGCTAGACGCCGCCCCGATGCGGATGCACGGATACTTTTGTATTCACGGATTCGCTATCACAGTAGCTGCCACACACCTTTTGTGCGACCCTCGGATTCTGAATCTGAATCAGAATCGCAGTCGGAATCCGCATCGGAATCGGAATCGGTAAACGAGGCTCAGCTGGGCCTCCTTTTGTCTGTTTTGTCTCGTCGAGAGTCGATGATTGAGCTGAAAGTACGAGTATCTAATGCTGGGTGAACGGTAGAGAATGCTCACAAATCGATTAGATGCGGCTTGTTCAGTGCTCTGCTGTGCTCTGCTGTGTGCAAACGAATTTCACGCCAGCGCTTAGCAGATACGCAGGCCACAGGCAGAGATACAGAGATACAGATAGCTGTACTATAGCTGGCCCTTCAGCCAGGTAAGCGCCGGCTCGAAGGAATCTATCTGTCTCTCTGTCTCTCTGTCGTTTTCGGGCTGAAATCAATTATTCAGGCTCACTTGAGGTGTGAAGCTAACGATTGAATGATGCCTTTCCTGGTATGGGATTATGTTTTTGCAATCGCAATCTCGGGATCGTATTACGAGTCCCTAGCTCTCTGGATCTCTGACTCTAGATCTGACTTTTCAACACATATTCCCATTGTGGCGGCGGCTGGCTAATTGATTCGATGGCCCATCGATTGACGGCTCTTGGCGAGTGTGGCTGCGAGCGGAAGCCCACACTTAAAGGCTAACAGAGATCATAACGATCTGGCCTCGATCTGAATTCGCTCATCAATACCGTCCCGTGCATATCTCTTTGATCCGTGCCGAAACCAAAGCCGAAACTTATACCGAAACTAAAACTGAGGCATTTGCCAAGAGATTTCTAGCAGATTTCCTGCCGCGTTAATATTAATGATGGTTGTGAGGGCTCTGGGCCTGCTCTCGATATTGCTTCAATTTTCAATTAGCGGCTCGAAGAGTTATGCTAATTTCTGGCCACTGAAATCCCCAATTCCCCAAACTGTGTCCTTGATGATGATGGTGATGATGATGATGGAGATGGGGCCATGCATGGCAATTGCATGACACTTTTAATAGAGTTAGCAAACGCCAAAGAGATTGAGGCTAAGGCAATCTACTACTCGTATTGGTATTGGTACTCGTACTCGTTCTCGTTCTCGTATCCTTTCCCCGTTCCGCTCCGCTCCGCCTTGAGCAGCAAACTGCAGACGCCACGCATTTGCGTGTGCCCATAAAATATGGTGTTTCAAACCGCAGAGCCACAAGAGCCGCAAAGCCGAAGAACCGCAGAACATACTCAGAGTCGGGTCTAAACGGGTCCGAACTGGCCAACAGGCCAGAGCAGTCTCTGGCTCTGGCTTCACATCTGCATATTGATGGAGCTACCCTAGACAGAGAGACAGAGACAGAGAGAGAGAGAGAGAGAGAGAGAGAAACGTTTATTAAAATTAATACCACATCAATCATTTAACAAACGCGCCTGTCGGCCAAGTTCAAAGACTGCCACGGAGTTCGAGACTAGACTGCGTCTATGAGGGATCTATGTGTCTGATGCTCTCAGGCTGGGGCCCTGCTTAAGAAAGTTACACATGCGCATTGGTTTTAATTAAAAGCGTTTAAAGACATCACAAAAAGATACAGCAGCAGCCATTGCCATAGTCAGAGCCATAGTCAGAGCCAGAGCCAGAGCCAGAGCTGAAGCAGAAGCAGAAGAAAGATGATAAATTACCGAGACAAACTGAAATTAACATTTGTGTGCCTGAAAACAAAAAGCCAAGCCACCACACCACACAGATCATCCCGGCCAAGAGAGAGGGCCAGCGTCTTGTCGGGTTGCCGGGTTGCCGGGTTGTCGGGGGGAAAAGCTTGAAGAGGAGATTATTGAAAGCCGCTGTTAAATTATTGAAAATCATGCAACGATCCCAACGGTCCGTTTTTCCCATGAACATCTCCCAGTTGGCAGGCTGGCAGCCTCATTTGTTCACTGTTCCAGTGTTCGGTGTTCAGTGTTCGGTGTTCAGTGTTTGGTGTTCGGTGTGCTCGTCGGCATAATCAGCATAACAAAAGGAATTAAGCAATAAAATATTAATGAAAATACACTCACACATATGGAATGGGGACGGGGACGGGGACGGGGAATGGGAATGGCAATGGGAGAGAAGATCGCCGCGTCATTGACTAATTTGTTTGTGGTTCTCGGGCTTCTTTCTCCCATTTGCCGGGACCGGGCGTCCCAGAAGAGTAGAAGGCGCCAGGGCGTCGCTGAATAGCCCAGTGTGAGAGATGAGAGAGAGAGAGAGCTGGAGGGAGTGGCCAGCGGTAGCCCTGACAGGGCCCGAACAAAAGCGGCAGGCGCCCCATAGATACAACACTGAAAGAAATATATTTTCTGTGGATGAGAATTTCATATTTGATTATTAGGAAATTGTATTAGGCGACACTCTAGGGAAAGTCAAGGCAGAAGATACATCATCTTTATGCAGAAGCCCGTTTAAATTATCTTTAAGATAGTTCTCGCTTAGGTGATTTGAATGACTTCCATACTGAGATTATTCATCAAAAATGTGTCTCAAATACAAGTAAATTGTTTTCCCTTCTGGTGTATCTTTCAGTACAAGTATCTTTCCGGGTGCCCCTTCCGTTTTTTCGCTCAGTGCACTTACCTCCTTCCTTCTGCTCGACATATTTACTTAATATGATTTGGCTTAATGAATGCGCCTTGCCTTTGTGCTCCCCTGCCCTCCTGTTCTTCCTGCAGCAGTCCCTCTCCTTCGGCGCTCTCTGTCTGCATTTTTCACCTTTGACAAAAGGCTGAGCCCAAACGCAATTAACTTGCGTCATTTGGAAAATTAGTTGCCATGATGCTGCAAAAAAGAGTATAAGAGACCATCGAGGGAGAGAGAGAGAGAGAGAGAAAGAGCGAGAAAGAGCGGCGCAAGGTCGCTGCTGGCTGGCTTCAAAAGCGCCGCTTGAAAAAGCATTTTTCAATTTGGTTTTTCCTAGTTTTTGTTTTATTTCAATTACAAAGACCACGCACCAAAAATTCGTGTAGTGCAGTGTATCAGTGACTTGCAGTTTTCAGCCCATAATAAAAAAACGTCATTTAATAGGCCGTCTGTCCGTCTGTCCATCAGAACGTCAGTCAGTATGTCAGTCAATGGGGTATGGCCTGTCATCCGGTGCGTATACGCACTGCACTGCTTGGGGGCCAATTGGGGATAATTTGCATGCGAAAATGCGAAACCAGCAAAGACCCTGACCAGAATTTGAAATTGAATTTGAATCTGAAATCAATAAATGAACTAAATAATTGATTGGAAAGTGGAATATGGTTTCAGTATCTTGAGTGGGGTTTGAAATTTAAGGATATATTCAGGCATTCAGGAAGAATTCAGGGAAAAGAAGGCCTGAGAGGGAATACACTTGACTGAAACCAGATGATAGAAAGGGCCTTCGATCTGAGTGTTAGTCCATCTATCCATCTGGAAAAGGATACCCATATAAACCGTACAGAGTGTCGGCTCCCACGAGCTGCCTGCTCCCTAATTGAGATTGCAACACGTGTTAACTGCCATTCAAGTGGCTTCCTTCCTCCCTCCCCTTTCACTGGCCACTGGCTGCCCCCCACTGGCACATTGAAAGGTATTGTAGTAAACAATTTAAATGCCAAATAGAATTTATGCAAATTAATCGGCCTTTTAAAATGAGAATGTTGAAAAAATGCAAATACTAATTGAAAACAATACATACAGGCCTCTATATATTTATTTATATATGAAAAGTTACCTTCTTTCGCTGGTCTTCATGCGGTCTTCTAATGAATATGAATCGGAATTTGAATACTGATTGACTGGAGAGGAGTGAGCGGACAGAGCGGACTGAGCGGACTGAGCGGAGTAGTGGAATGAGTGGACTGGAGCGAGTGAGTGAGTGACTGACAGAATGACTGACTACCGGCCAAGTGCATATTAGATGGCAGGGCAATTATCTGCAACAACACCACACACACCAGCGGGCAAATGCAACACCAACAACAATCATTCATTGGTGAATGGTCTGAATGGTCTGAATGCGCTTCTAATGAGCGACGGGGGACCGAAGAGCGACCGAGCAACGTGTGCGCTTTACACCTTACACTTTGAACATATTTCCAAAGTATCTGTGTATCTGTGTATCAGTATGCTTGTGTGAGTGATGTGGCTGTGAATGGGAACGGGGGGGACCCTTAAGCCTCGCTCTCTCTCCACACTCTCACACTCACAATCTTCGACAGCAGCACCCTCTGCTCTGAACACCGTGTGTTCTATTATTCACGACTAATTTGAACTGACATCGAATACGCTGCAGGTGACAACCGCTGACAATCGGTAGGAGCCGCCGAGTGAGGGTGCCGCCACCAGAAGAGTGATAAGACACGCCCCTCCAGGAACCCAACAAATATATAGAGTACATATCTAGTGTCCGTATCTGGGGAAAAGTGTATCTAAGAGGTGCAAAATGTAACTCAGAATGGAAATATTCATAGGTGTCATAGGTGTTATAGATCAAAGATACTCAGATACTTACAATTATAGATTAGAAATACTAAGATACTACCGTTTATGGGTGAAAGATATTTAGATTCGATAATTTATAGATCAAAGATACTCAGATACCACTATTTATAGGTGAAAGATACTTGGATTCGATAATTTATAGATCAAAGATAATCAGATACTAGCATTTATGGGTGAAAGATACTTACATTCGAACACTTATAGATAAAAGATACTAAGGTACTACTAGTAATGGGTAAAATATACAAAGACACTACCATTTGTGGGTAAAAGATACTAAGATTCGACAATCAATAGATCAAAGATCCTCAGATGCCTACTGCCATTTATAGATCAAAGTTACTGCCATTTATGGGTAAGAGATACTTAGATACAACAATAGTTCGGTGGCCCCAAACTCAGGTGTTAAATTGTTTGATTTTGGGGAGTAAAGTAATCAGTCCATCTATTAATCTGGTGCAGGCAATATACAAGTTGAAGATACTCCTGAGTAGCTCCTGAGCAGCTGCAATGGCGGTTCTTGTATCCCTGGTATCACACCTTTCGACTGTCGCTTAGCCCCTGCTCGGGGTATCCTTTAGAGGGCCAACACTTTCTGGTTAATCGTAGCCCGCATTCGCAGCCAGCAGCAGCTGCCCCAGGGAGAGGGCAGGGGAGGGGAGTTGGCCGCTTCATTTGCGTGGCAATTTTCATCTGGTTTCGGGCCAAGTGCAAAAGCGACGATTGCACAACCGGCAACCGGCGGCTAACAGCAACCATAACTCGTTATAAATTTTGTTGACACGAAGTCAAAGCGTTTTGAGGCAGCGTTGATTTGAATGCAAGTTCATGAGTTAATCAATTTTAATGCCCGGCAACGGCAACGGCAACGGCAGCGGCAGCGGCAGCGGCAATGGGGGACTATGGCAACGGCAACGGCAACGGCTATGGGCTATGGCAAGAGTAACCACATCAAGCCGCTCGGATCGGATCTGGGCACGTCTACACATCGATCGATGCCAGATCGATGCCACCTCCTTCTCCGATGCCGTCTCGTCTCGTCGCGTCGCGTCGCGTCGCGTCTCGTCTTTGTACCCTCTCTCAACTCTCAAGCAATCAATCGATCCAGCCTCGCCTCGCCTCGCCTCGAACAGCATCGAATTGTTTGATCGTGTTGTAAATTTCTGCTTATACGAGTACGAGTACACCAGTATTTCCAACTTGGTGACGGCAATGGCGATGGCTATGGCTATGGCTATGGCAATGGCGATGGAGTCTGGTCTCGAGCTATGCCTTATACGGTCTCCCGGTACCCAGTCCGCACAGCCAAGACATTATTTATTTATATGTATTTTTTATAAAGCCTTGTATAACTTGATAAAAACAACAGCAACATCAACAGCAACAGCAACAGCACGGTGAGCGGCTGGCGGGGGCATGGTGGGGCATGGTGGGGCAGGCACAAGATTGGGTTACGTTTAAAAGTTTTGTGCGCTTGCAGAATGAAATGATTTATGGTCTGAATTACAGATAATTGTGATAATCATACCGAAAAGGTTCGGGCGCAGTTCGCATTTGCAGATATTTCTCCGAGTTGTCTGGCGTTGTCTTTTTTTTGTTGTTTTTTTTTGGCCTGAAATCGATATAAAAATCGGGCTGAAACACTCACAGGGAGAAGCAGAGCAGAGGAGAGGGGAGTGGTGTGGTGTGGAGTGGAGAGAAGTGGAGTGGAGTGGAGGCAGCAATATAAAGCGGGAACTTCTTCTTTCGAGTGGGGGGATGCGTGTCTAAAATGCATAAAAGATTTCATTTCTCGGAGCAAAAGGGTAGCCAGAGGCCTAATAGTTGTTGGGTATATGATGGGGCTGTGATCTACTTTGTTGTGTATTTATAAATGAAGGTTACGGCTCACCGAAGTATCTAAAATATGTTGAAACTCTGCGGATAACTTTGGGTAAACGATTATTCTGTATGCTTTCTTTTACCACCAATCTTTTCAGTTGTATCTCAAAAGGTGTTGTATCTATGTATCTCCAGGCCAAGTAGATATCCCCATCTTCTATACAGCTCATCAATGGGTATCACTTAGTCCAATTCCCCTGTTGTGGCCCTGCTGTAGCCATTCTAAATAAAAACGATTTTTGCTAATTTTCCAAAAAAAAAAAGAACAAAAAGGGAAACGGCGGAGAGACCAAATTATAGAGAACGAAGGGATGGATGGACGGATGGATGGGCCAGGGAAGCAGGGCAGATCGGGGGGATTTTGGGCAGGATTTTCGGCTCAGAGGCACAACTTAACAAGGCACAACAGGGCGACTCTGCCACAGCCAGAGCCACAGCCACAGCCACAGCGACAGCTACAACGGCGACAACAATGTGTTGCTGATGATGACGATGATGACGGGCCCATTGTGCCACATCTTTGTATCCGTAAGATGCAGTTCAGTTTGTTTTCGTTACGGCTATTTAGTGCTTGCAACTGGGACGCTGGGACTCTGGGACTGGCTCACTCTGGCTCATCCCTGGCTCAAGCGCCTTGCCTTTGGTTTATTTGCTTAGGCGGCTTAGCACACAGCCTCAGCCACAGCCACAGCCATAGCCTCAGTCGCACTGGAGTGAAATTCTTATGGATTTACTTGTACTTTACTATCCTTCCATCCCATTCCATGCCATATTTTCCAGTCTCTCGGGGCGCTCTCGGTGCACTGTTGGCTGTGCATTTCCAGTCTTTTTATGTGGCCATATTTCTTGCAAGTGTTGAAGTGTGCCCATCCAAAGATCTCGTCCAAGTCCAAGTCCAAGTCCAAGTCGAAGTCGAAGGGAGGACGGGACGGGTGTGGGTGGGGGTGTGGGCGCTGCGGCAGTGACAGGAAACGAGCGCCGAGCCGTAAAACTCTTCAACTTTTTTCAACTTTTCAACATTTTTAATTGCAGTTAGTGTTTATGCCTGCAAATATATTTCAGGCGAGTGTCAAAAAAAGGGGCTTTCTTTCCACCATTCCTCAACCGAAAAATGCCGTTGAGTGCCAGCTGATTTCTTGGCCTGATTTATGGCCTTATTTATGGCCCAAAGGTGGAGGTTTGGATCTCTGTCAACACACGCCATCAATACTGGTGGGGGAAATATGTTCAATAATCGAATTTGTGGATCCCACTGAGATATCACTGCACATCTTTTGGAGCAGAGTAGATCTCCACCGGCAGAACTTTTCCATTTTCCCAGTGCAGGGCAGTGCAGCGAAGAAATCTGAGCATCGTTTTGCGGCTGTAAATATTGTGTTAAACATTAAATGAAGTCGTTAAAATCATTTAATGATGCACTCGTTAGTCACTCGCGTTGACAAGTGAAGCGATGCCTGCCACTGCCACTGCCCCTGCCCCTGCCCCTGCCCCTGCCTCATGCTTCGGTTTCTGTTTCTGTCTTTGTGGCTTTTCCACTGCCACTGCCACTGCCACCGTCTCTGTTGAGGCGAGGCAGAGTCAACGGGCATGACTGCGGCAACCTGCCCCGCCTACTCGGGCGGCGGCGGCGGCGGCGGCGGCGGTTGTCAAAAGGAATTGAAAGGATGTTTGATGGCATGCTAAATTGACAAATGCATGCAAAACACTTTTCGGCTGCCGCATTTGCGCATTCCGCCTCATTATTCATGGCTAGTAAAAATCGCACATTGCATGTTGCATGTTGCAAGCACACACACACACTCGTCCTCTTTCAATCTGTCGTGTTGCGTGTAAGTTGCCATGCAATTGGAGCTCCGTATGGATCCCCATATGCACTCTCTCTCTCTCTCTCTCTCTCTCTCTGCCTTTCGTTTTTCACAAGTTCTGAAGCAATTAGGAAGACCATCAGCCCCACATCTAGCCATCATGGCCCTGCGGTAAGCGGCGGCAATTTCCATTGATTTCTGCGATTCTAAGAAGGGGCTTTCAAGAGCACAAGAGCACCTTTCTTTAGGGGGAAATGGATTAGAAATTACCCAACAAAATCCTACATCTAAATGCAGAAAGCGATGCTGGAAACTTCTGTGATGAGAATTCCTATTAAAAGTTCCTCTGATTGGTGGTGCCACCAACAAGTGCTGCAGCTGCTGCATGCAGCCCCAGCCCCGGCCCCAGCCACACCGTCAAAGTCAAATGGTGGCTGGAGTCTAGTCATAAGGTCAAACTGTGGGCATTATCAACGCTGCAATGGCAATGGCAACGACTGGCAACAACTTGCAACAACTTGCAACGCTGCCACATAATGCTGCGAGCGATTCGTGCTTAAAAGAGCGCGACACACACACACACAGATATTCACCCATGCAACGAGAGAGAGATGGTTCCAGTGCAGATATTCCAGCGAAACATTGTTGCTTGTCGAGAGCGAGCCCGCCAGCAACATGACTCGCTGTTGCGCCTGCGCCTGCTGCCTGCTGCCTGCTGCCTGCTGCATGCCGCATGGTGCCCCATGCCCCATGCCGCCGCCTGATGCCTGCTTAAGATGTATCTGCTGTGATTACCACCAGGCGAGCGTGTACTTAAGCATTTTATATGCTTTTTTATGCCATCTTGTCCTTGTGCAACATCCCATCCCGTCCCGTCCCGGAGTGGAGTGTAGTGGAGTGGAGCTCTCTCACTCTCTCTCTCTCTGGAGTTGGAGATGGAGTTGAAGTTGGAGCTGAGGCTGAAGCTGGGGATGGAGCTCCGAAATTGGGTTTATAACTTTGCGCCGAGGCGCGCGTTGAAATGGCGTTGATGATGTTCATGTTTCATGTTTGTGGCTTGATGAAGCGCAACGATTATCCCCGGCAACAGCAACAGCAACAGCCACAGCCACAGCAACAGCAACATCCACAAGAGTCTCTCGAAAAGAGGCAACAACTGCAACAACTGCAACACGGGCTGTAAAAATATGCCACAAATTGATTGATTTGCCACGGCACGAAGCTGAGCCCAGACGTTGGCCACGTTGCAAACTCGTTTCAGTTTCAATTTCATTTTTAAAGGCATTTTCCTGCCGCACAGTCTTTGCCACAGCAACAGCAACAGCAACAGCAACAGAGCTGCAGAGCTCCGGCCCCTGCCCCTGCCCCTGCCCCTGCCACACAGTCACCGCCAAAAGTGGGCGTTCTTGTTGCTGGCGTGCCAAAATCTATCTAAAAATGAGAGGGGAGCCAGGCAGGAGGCAGGAGGCAGCAGGCAGCAGGCAGCGGCTGCGACACGGCGACAAAATATGCAAAGCCCCCCAAATGCAATTGAAACGCAACGAAAATTGTGCAACGCCTACTTGCCACAAAAGCAGGCAACATGGGCAACGGGCAACCTCCACAGCAAACTGCAACTGCGGCTGCAACTGCGACTGCGACTGCGACTCAAGTATTTATTTTTACATTTTTGTTCGAGTTGCCTTCGTCTTCGATCTGATTTTCATTGCGGAAACTGCCACACAACAATTTCCCAATTGAAATGTGTACGCGAAAATTGTTGCAGTGGCAAATGCCCCGTTTGACAAATAAGTTGCATGCAAATAGCAACAATTGCCACTGCAACGGCAGCAGCAACAACAGCAGCAGCAACAACAGCAACAGCAGCAGCAGCAATTTGTTTGCAATGAATTAAATTCCAGGGCACACAATTTTCTCAATGGCCAACTACTGGCAGCAGAGTTTTCCATTGATGAAAATCACCAGGCCCACCTTTGACCCTTCGAGTTGTTTGTCAGGCCGCCTGACAGGGGCCCCGGCAAAGGGAAGCCGTGGAGCCATGGAGCCTGAGACCTGCACAGTGGCTGCAAAATCAACGATGGATGGCAGCCAAATGATTGATAAAAAAACGTCTGAATGTCCTGCCAGCACTGTTGCTCCTGTGGCATCTCTTGTCCAACAAATGCAATTAGTTGGCAGACACCAAATGATTTTTTTGGGGCAGTGGCAGCTACTCGAAAACGTTTATCAAAATCCAAATTGAAAACTCAACTCAAAAACTTTCAGCCGCCCCAAAACTCGGTTCCCACATTCGTCAGACGAGACGAGGCTGTGAAAATATCTGTCTGTCTCTCAGTCTGTCTTTCTGTCTGTCTCGCTGTCTGTGTCTCTGTCTCTGTCTCTATGAGGGGAAAGCTGAGAAAATGGCCCCGAGGGCCAGCAAGTCAAACGCCAGACCCTGGACCCGGACTCCGACTCCGAGCAGCTCCGGAGCAAAACCTTAAACGTTGTCTGGCTGAAAATTGTGGGTAATTTTCGGGGTTACCTTCTCCCGGTTACATTAGCGTGTGTGCAGGTTGTAATTTTCTACTTTGCGCCTGGAAAATCGAAATCCGAGACCCAAAGAAGACCCGAAGACCCGAAGACCCGAAAGAAAGCGGGGAAAACCTTTCCATAACCGATAGGCGGATGGCTTAAGTTGTGGGATCATTATTTCCCACTCCCAGGGCGACTCATAACCATGGCGGAGGAGCTTGTTGACTGCTCGTAAAAGTATTGCTGGCTCTGGTACGCGATGTATTGTAGATCAACAGATCCAACAGAACAGCAAATGCTCTACTCTGCGTCCCATGTTCATGTTTTTCAATCGGACAAAACAAATCTCACACATCGGGATAGTCGGCAGTCGACAGTCGGCAGTCGCCCCCTAATGATATAATGAGCTGTACAATCCGATATAATCGGCTCTGGGGATGGGGCTCTGTGGCTCCGGTGTTGGTGTTGTTGCGTTTTGTTAATTAGCCATTTAATGCCCAATAAAAGAGGCAACAACCACAATGGCAATGCCATTAGCCATCTCCACAGCTACACAGTTCTACAGCCCCACAGTTGGCATCACAATCGGAATCGGAATCGGTATCGGAGTCACAACACGATTTTTGATTTATTGAGTCATTAAATAATAATCATAATTTTCTTGTTTAGCAGCTTTAGCAGCTTTAAGCCACAACAACACACACAAAACAGAAACTATAAAAAGACATAAAAAAATTATACAAAAACCTATAAAACCAAAAATGTTGATAATTTTGTTGGGGTTTTTGTTTGATTATGGAAATGCCTCGAGGAGGTTCACCAACAAATGCCAAATCTTTTGTAAATATCATTTAAATAATTCTGAAGACATTTGATTGATTACTTTGTTAATTTTTAGCAAATTTATTCCTATTTCCTTTGTTGGGGACTGAGAGAGCAGATGTATATTTAAGGATGTCTTTGCATCTTTCTTGAGTATCTTTGCACCTCCAGCAGCAGCATCTACCATATACAATATCCGTCTGCTTTACACCTTTCGGAGGTACAGCCAGAGAGCATTTATCAAAGAGAATGCTTCAAGTGAAGGCCTGCAAGATGGTGCTCTCTTCAGATGCTTTTCCTAAGCAGATTGATTACGAAATTAAAACGTATAAAGACACTAATCGATAGAGGAGAGATACGAGTAAAAGGGGGGCCCATCATCAATCAAAGTCAGCCCCAAAGGGGCGCTGGCCACCTTCGTTTCTGTAGGTTGGCCAGTGTCAACCCGTGGAGCGAGAATAAAGAAATCAATAAGTCAAATTGCCAGCATCGGATCGGAGGAGTCCGATTCGGAGTCCCAGTCCCAGTCCCAGTCGGAGACGGAGTCGGAGTCCGAGTCGGGAGTTGGGGCATTTTCATTATTTATTATTAAACGAATTGGTGCAACCTTAGCTGCCAAAGCAATTGGCTACCGGTCTTCTCCACTCTTCTCCGACTGCCATTCGCCATTCCCATTCCCACTTCCACTACCACTACCAGATCCAGTTGCCACTTCCCGTTCCCGTTCCCGTTCCCCATCACCATCACCATCTTCAGTCAGTTCCATTCGAAATGAATATGCAAAAGAGCAGACAACAGACAACAGACAACAGACGGCAGAGAAAAAACACAAAAAAGGGGGAAGGCCGAGGCCCAAAACCGGCAGCATTTCGGAGCTGCAGACCAGACAGCTGGACAAGCCCTCTTCACAGCGGGAGAAGCAGCAGCAGAAGCAGCACCAGACAGATCCGGAGATGGCCATGGGGACTGGGGATGGGGGATGCGGGATTCGGGATTCGGGATGGGGGGTATTGGAGCATTGGGCCCCATGCCCCCGCTCTTATTTAGCTAATTTAAATGAGCTGCAAACAAGCAGTTGGGCCAGCGAGAATACGGGGTCCCCCACGAATGCGGGATACCCTAGAATCGATTGCGATGGTTGAGAGTAAAGGCTGCGGTCCGAAGAACCATAAAAACTATAGAGTATTCCAAAAGCAAGCCATCTCCAAAAATCGGAGCTAAAACTGAACCAAAATCTCCTTCGAATCGAGCAAAACGAACCGAGCGGAAAGGAAAGGAACGGAACCGACCGGTTGAAAGCGATTTTATGGGATGCGTTTTGCAATTTATCAACATTTTGGGGCAGCGGCAACAGCAGCAACAAATTGATTTGCATATCCAATTATAAACACATTCCGTATGAAAGGAGATGGCCCCCAATTCCTCCTTGAGCTCCTGCTGCTGCTGCTGCTGGTCCTGCTCCTGCTGCTGCTCCTGCTGCTGCTGCTGCCGTTTCTTTGGCTGTCCGAGTCTTTTGTTTAACACAAATTGTCGCACTTTAGCAGAACAACAATGAACAATGAAATGTACCCATGTCCCAGAGAGAGAGAGATATATGTGTGCATGTGTACTGGGTATGCCGGAGAGATGACCATGTTTATATGCCATTGGCACGAACTGGGTTTTTGTCTATTTATTTGGCCATTTAAGCAGCTCTTTCCGGCCGAAAGCTGCTTATTTGCTCCGCTAAACTGGCCCGAGATAATGGGCCATACTGCACCGTGCTGCTGGCCCAGTTACTAGTAGATATCGCCCGATATCGCTGCTAACCAAACAACGCCAGGCCATATACGAAACAAATCTGATTGCACATTGTACAACCATTAATCGAGTCACGCCAGTCGCCGGTCGCCAGTCGCCAGTCGCCAGTCGCCAGTCACCGGTCACCAGGAGTGGCCTCTCACATGATAGAAATGCATTAGTTGGAGTCGCAAAATCGGAATTGCAAGCAGGGATTTATCCCAGAAGAAGTGCTGCTCATTTGAAGAGGGATCGGAACTGGGATTACATGTTGGCGGAGTACTCCCAGGATTCATTGGTCAGATCTTTGGGCATTCCATTTAGGGGAATGGAACAGATAGAGCACATAGAGAGGTGGAACGATGGAGCGATGGAGCGATGGAAAGGTAAGGGGTGTTTGTGTAATCCCGGCACTTATTAAACACTCGTCACTTTTAATTAAAAAAGTCGCCGCCTGTTCCACTCTCTGAAGCCTGCTCCTCCCTCCGCCGCAATGGCAGTGGCAATGCCCCTCTCCTCTTGTGTGTGTGCTTATTGGCCAGGCTGTTTCCTGGGCTATGTGGTGGGGTGGCGGTTTGGTGGGGCTGCAGCATAGTGCTGCATGCCACTGCAATTTGCAATTACCACAAACACGCGGCACAGGAGCAGCCCCGCAGCCCCGCAGCCGCAGTCGCAGTCGCAGTCGCAGTCAGAGCGGCTCTTTGCCTGGGCCCTGGCATGCGACATGGGGCAGGGGCATGTGGCATGGCAAAAGTTTTGCAATTAGAACACTTTTCGCGTGGTTTTAATGATAACACATACAAGGGGCAAGGCGGCAGGGGGCTCTGTGCCACTGCAGTTGGGGCGGCTGATGGGCGTGGCAGGAAACTAGCTTTTAAGTGTGTCTGCACTCGGGGCATTCGCAGAAAGAGAGAGAGAGAGTGAGAGAGAAAAAGAGTGAAAGAGGGAAATTTCGAGTGAAAAACGCTCAAAGGATTTTCTTATTTTTCTCCCTTTTTTTTTGCATCAGAATTTGCAGGAATTCCGCATTGGCCTAAAGTTTCGGGCATTGCCATGTTGTTTTAGGCCCTGTCCCGTCTGTGGCTCCGATTCTGGCTCTGGCTCTGGCACTGGCTCTGGCACAGTTTCAGAATCAAGTGCGCCCGGGGCTCTGTTTACCCAAAAGAAAAAGAAAGGACAAGAATGGAAATAATAGAGAGCCAGGAGCCAGCTTTTGTCCTGGCCCATTGTCCTGGCCCCGGATTCTGAGAGTGTTTTCGAGTGTCCTGTGTGTCGTGTTGTGGTTCGGTCAAGTGGTGCAGCACAATGGAGGCTTTGTCCGCTTGAGCCGCTTGTTTGGGCCTCGAATCGTGTCTGTGTGTGTGTTTCTGGGTGCGCGCGTGTGTGTGATGTTTGTCCAGGATCGCACTTGATCTCGACAGCGTACAGCGTACAGCGTTCGGGACGAGGACCTCATTAGAGCGCAGATTTAGAGCAAATGTCTTTTTGCGTGTGCACTCGCATTAAAGGATTTCAAGGATCAACTGCGGGATTATTGCCAGCTCTCTCTCACTCGCCAGCGACATCCTGCAGCGATAATCGTTGAGAGGATCAAAAAACGAAAGAGAGGGGAGGAGAGAAAGAGAGAGAGGGACAGAGAGAGAGAGAGAGAGAGAGAGAGAGAGGGCTACCCCCCTGATAGACCGCTAATTTGTTACAAAAATTGCACATTTGGCTGTCGTTCCCAGCACGCCATGGGGTGGCGCATCCGCATCCTCAAAGCATCCCTCTCTCGCTCTCAGCCATCCATCACGGCCATTTGGCAGTTGCCTCCTCTTTCTGGTCCTCCCTTCTTTCCTTCTCCTCATTCATTGTCGGCCTTGTCCTTTGACCTTGGTCTCCTACTGCGCCATTTCAAGCATTTAGCGGCACTTAGTCCATCCATCCATCCATCTCCCTCAGCCATCTCTTCTGGTATCTCTCCTGCTCCTCACTCCAATGGTTCCACGTGAATCTCACAAAGGGACAGAGGTACAGTCATCGATTACGTTTGGATTTTTGTGATTTTCCGATAAGATTTCTAATACTAGTTCTCAAGCCATACTTTTGAATCGGTTTTTATTCCCAATCGAATAATTTATCTTTGGTAATCGATGGAGTAATCGATAGATTAACTTCTGTGATACCGCAGCGAGAATCATGTATTTTCAAGAGAGACAAAATCAATCAATTGCCTGCCCATAAATATCAATATCCATATCAAGTTGGCTTTCAATCAAACTCATTATGCTAATGAAGACACACAGCTGCACACGCCTACACAAACATACACACAGGTACACACCTTGACTGGCACACAGACACAGACACAGACACAGATACCCAGACACAGACACAGATACCCAGACAGTCGCTCAGTTGCTGGCTGACTAAGTGAGTGACTGAATCGCGTTGACTCGACTTGACTGACTCACCTCGAATCGCCTCGAATCGCATCGGATCGGATCGATCCACCTCTTGACTCTTCACTAACTTGTCGGGTCTGTGGCTCTGGGGCTCTCTGTCTGCTTAACCATCCAGCCATCCAGCCATCCAAGATTCCAGTCCCAGTACCAGTACCCGTGCCCCTCGCATCATGATGATCGTCGAATGCCTGACCATCGACATGAACATCGAGCATCGAGCATCGAGCATCGGACAGCTTGCGGCGACGTTTAAATTTGTTCATACTATAAACAAAATGAGCTGAAGATTCTATCTGTTCGTGTAAATATTTGTTAAAATTAAGCTTTCAACTGAAAAGTTTCAAAAATTTTAATTTTTCATATCGAATCGATCGCTGCCCAAGCCCAAGCCCAAGCCCAGGCATTCCCTGTTCCCCATTCGCTTTGTCGGACTGCTCGTATAATATACTCGTAGTAGTGCACTTGGATCATTGATTGATGTACTAGCAGCAGATCGCAGGTGGATAACTCGCCTTCCCTCGCCCCGCCCGATGGCTGACAAACGATTAGGCTAATACTCGGCAATTTCACTTAATTTGATTTGCACTCTAAATGATCACCCTATGACTGATCATTAGAGATCAGCATCAGCGTCAGCAGCAGCTGCCATAACTCTCTGGGAAAACCACAGACAACGACAACGACAACGACAACGACAACACAGCAGAGATGGAGATGGAGATGCTAATTTGTCGGCGTGATTGTTGGGGGATGGATCTCTACTACTATACTACTCTGACCTCTAGTGCTAACTACTCGTATTTGATGGGTGGGTGACATCATCTGTGGGGTGCATCTTCTGCTGGGGCATTCCCAGGAGATCGTCTGAATGAGAGGAGAGGCTGTAGTATTTGCAGGAAAGGTCATTCCCTAGAGGATCATTAGAGAACAAGGCAATATTCTCATAGGTACATCATCTGGTTGAAGGATCAGATTGAAAGTCGTGGAAGGGCATTCCACATTCGTCTAGTTCGGTCGTGAAAGAAATGTTGTTTGCATTTTTAATGTATCTTTTTGTTGTTTTTGTTGTTGCTGGGCCTGTGGCAAATGTTTTGTCTTTATTTTGCTGTGTGGTTTTTTAGTTTTTGTTTAGCCCGCAGACATGACGCAGACATGCAAACCTTGCCTCTCTCTCTGTGGCAGGGGCAGAGGCAGGGACAGGCACTCAATAGCAACGAATAAAAAAAAGAAACAACTACAGTGGAAACCAAAGCAACAGCTACAGCTACAGCTACAGCTACAGCTACACAGGAACAACACCTTTGAGAGCTGCACACCACACACATAATTCAATTAATTTGATTTGATTTAATTGCCGCAATGAAAGCGGCTCATAAATTGCATAAATTACCCACGAACTAGTGAGTAATTATAGGAGTACAAGTACCAGTACTCGTACTCGTAGAAGTATGCATATGCATATGCCTCCATAGTAAATCCCCGCTATATTGTATATGTACTCGAGATCCCCAGATCTGGGATCTGGGACCTGGCACCTGGCACCTGGGATCTGGGATCGCCAGAGCAGTGTGGCCAGGTGGCTTTCTGCCTCAAGTTTGGGCACACCATCTGCTGTTGCAAGCTAATGACGTTGCAAATGTGTGGTTCTTGTTGCCTGTCAGCGTTTATTTGGCTTCAAGTCCCCTTCCCCTTCCCCTTCCACTTGCACTGCCACTTCCACTACTCCAATCCCTCGTCCCTGCTGAAAGTTGTGCGAGTTTTATGAAGTTTTAAGCAGGCTCTAAGTGTAATGTGAGTTGAACACGTCATCAGAAGGGCGGAGAAGGGAAGAGAACCAGTCAGAGAGAGAGAGAGAGAGAGAGAGACAGAGCGAATGGCAGTAGGGGAAGGAATACTGTTACGAGAGAGAGAGAGCCCCAATGTGCAAGCAATGCTTAGAGGAAGACACTTCTTCATGGGTGCCGGCGGTGTCCATGGGTGACATATGGGAAATCCTAGCTTTCGGCAAGTCCAGGGCTCGTATTCCTCGCCCTTCCTCAAAGTCGAAATCATAATCAACCCCAATTACGGCCTGAACTGGTCCTGAACTTAAACACCCGAACAGGCCCAGGCCCAGGCCCAGGCCCAGGCACAGGCACTCAGCAAAGTTCGAGTTCAAATTAATTGCAATCCGAGGCACATTAAATGTGACCCGCCGCCCACCAGCCGCCCACCAGCCGCCAGCCATCCCCCCCGACCAGAGACCAAAAATGGGAGAATGGGACAATGGGAGGATGGGAGGATGGGAGGTTTGGGGCCCATAGAGAATGTCATGTGGCTCTAATGAGCGGTCAGTTAATCATGGATATTCCAGTGGGTGTGGGTGTGGGTGTGGGTGAGGGCGTGGTCTGGGGCGTGAGTGCTTGGTAGCGCCAGGATATGCTGCGACTGATGATGCGCATCCGATGGAAGCGAGTGCCCAGCCAAATGAGCAGCAAAGTGCTCGGACATAAAATTAAAGCATTCTCGAAATTAAAATCCTGTAGGCAGCAGAGCAGGAGGAGCGGGAGGAAGGAAGGAGGAGGAAGGAAGAAGGAAGAAGGAGAACTCCTCCTCCCTCTGCAGTTGTTGCCGCACATTAAAGACACTTTAATGCAGTTCATCAATTCGGGTGTATGACAGCAGTCCCTATAAAGCGGCCACAATTATCTCAGCCTCAGTTTCAGCCTCCGAACAGCTATGGATGTGTACCCTATACCAAGAGTCGAAATACTCGGATCAGTTTTGAGACATAATCTGTGTAGAAATTCCATTGCACGAAAGTCTAGGCCTTAACAATCGCTTCACGTATAGAGTATTTATAGATCGTAGTATCCCCATGCGGTGGTGCCTCGTGCCCCTCTGCCGCTTCCATTTTTTTTTGATTTTTGAAAAATTTCTCAAAAATAATAATAAACGAGGGGGAACGTTGTGAGTTGCTGCTGCGACCGCAACTCTACATTTATACCCGATACATAGTCAGTATGGCTACATTAAACGACAAAGAGTGCGTGCGAGAGAGACAGAAAATCAGTCAGAACGTGTCGTCGGGCACAGCGTAGCCACTGCAAATTGATTTGTTCCTTTTGGTTATAATATTGATATGGTCATTCTTTATGATTGGATACAAAATGTCGTTGCTCTAGCTCATCATAGGGACGGACAGACAGACAGGGCTCAATCGACTCGGCTATTGATGCTGATCAAGAATATATGTATATACTTTATGGGGTCGGAAACGCTTCCTTCTGGACGTTACACACATCCATTTTCACCACAAATCTAATATACCCCAATACTCATTTTGAGTATCGGGTATAAAAAGGAAGCAGCAGCGAGAGCCGCTGCAGATAAGAAAGAGCTCGAAAAAAAAATAATAATAATAAAAATTATGATGAAAAAGTCTGGGGCTTTGGAAACTCCATTAATTTTTGCCAGGCTACTTCATCCTCGTTCGGCATCATCTCCTGGCTCTGGCACTGGCACTGGCACTGGCACAGGCTCTGGCTCTGGCACTGGCTCTGGCTGGATGTTGTTTTTTGGAGCGTCATTGTTAATGAGTTTTCGTGTATGGCTTACTTATGGGAACGGTACGGGTACGAGGTACGAGGTAGGGCACGATCCCCAGACCAGACCCAGGCGCAGACCAAGACGCAGACCAGTTCCAAGGAACTCGGTCCTGCATCCACGGCAAAGTCCAAGACAAAGTCTCGGTCTCTCGGTCTCGGTCTCGGTATCGGTCTCGCCGTCGGACAGGGAAGAAAGGAGTCCAGTCCAGCTACTTAGTCCAGAGCTCTGCTCTTGAGAGGAGCGGTGGGGGCAGGGGGGTTCGTTTTTTAATAAACTTCTGGATTCTCTGGACAGAAGTTGCTCAGTTCCCACGCTGCTTTTAATTTGTGAGCTTCTCCTCCATCCAGAGTGCTCCCTGGTGCTCCCTGGGTATTCAGTATTGGGTACTGGGTGCAGAATCAGAATCAAAGCCATTAGTTTACACTTTACATGCTAATGGAAGGATGAGAGGCTGGATCCTTTCTGCTGCTTTCTGTGGACTGGAGTGGACTGGACTGGACTGGACTGGACTGGACTGGACTGTCGACTGCCTGGAGCCCTTCGTCGTCCGACTGCTCTTCTGGCTTCCGAATGGAGGAGCAGCCGCCAGAGAGCAAAATCGAAACCAATGAACGTTTTTTTTAATTGCCTATGAAAATTGTGTCTGCTCCTCTCGGAGAAGTCTCTGGCAGCGGTATCTGGCAGCGTATTCGGGTAGCTCTCTTGCCGCGCCTCATCGGCCACTGCCACAGCCGCTGCCACAGCCGCTGCTGTGCCACAGATCTGCCTCTTCTTTTGCCTGATCTTTCCTCGTTTGCCGCAATTTAAAGTTTCTTTTATTTTCGCATCGCATAGCCTCGCATCGCCGTTTTATGTTTTATGTTCTGTGTTTGTTGTTTTATTTGCATTTTGGCGCCGGAGTTTTCGAGTTAAAAACATTTTGAGTACCTCTGTCTCCGCCTCTGCCTCTGCCTCTGCTTGTGCCTCTGCTTGTGCCTCTGCTTGTGCCTCTGCTTGTGCCCCTGTTGATGAGGTGCTGGGCGGTTGCAACACACTGTGCCACAAAGTTTGGGGATTAGCCAAGGAGCCAATTGGTGGTATGGGGCATTGATGGATTGGCACCGCTGCTTGTCATCGATAGTTGGCTTTTATGGCACTGCTTTTACGGGGAGAAAGTTGTGTGTGTGTGGAAACTAGGAAGCAAAATAGTATGTTATGGGGCAGTAGGTTCCGAAACTCTTCAAACAATACTCTGAAATCTCTAGCAGATATTCTATCAGAGGATTTCCGCTAGGACTCTATCCATTTGGTTCCTTCGATTGGTTGGCTCTCAGTTGCCCTCAGGTGGTCCCTTCTTTTGGGCTAATTAAAACAGTAAAATGACATTTCGGGTGCCTGCTGCAGAGGTGAAAAGCGGATACAGGACGGGGAATCGGACACGAGAGAGCGACCATCAAAAGGCGCGAGCTAAACAAATTCGGTCAACGCAGCAGGTGACTGCCCCAGGGGAGGTGGGGGGATTCAGTGACCCGTTCCCATCATCGTTCCGAGTCCGAGTCCGAGTCCGAGTCCGGAGTTTGAGGTCTCTCAGGGATCTCTCTCTCCCTGTGCGGATCACAGCGGGCGCTATCAGCAAATGGCGCTGCAGGTTCCAGCACCTTTTATCTCTGCCTCACCTCTCACACGGCGTCTCTCCCCTCTGCCCTCTGCCCTCTCTTTCCCTCTGCTACTCTCTTTTTGCTCTCTCTCTCTCTCTTTCTCTGGGTCGCTGTGTGTGCGTAGCGGCAACAAGTTGTGCACATCAATCGGAGGCGGTGTCATAATTTTCACAGCAGGTGTCGCTGCTAATGATTTACAATGAGGCAGGGGCAGGGGGCAGGGGGCAGGGGGCAAGGGGCAAGAGCAGAGTGCACTTTGTTGCATCTTCCACCTCCGCAGACCCCGCCCCCGTCCCTGCACTGCCCCTGGGATGGTGTCGGCAAACAACAATAAAAATGTGAAAAATCTAAATTCGTTGCGGTAGAAGTCGCTCTTTGTTTGATGTTGCCCCTGTGTTGCAGCCACACGAGAATCGAAAACCAATTCATTATTCATCAGCCCACATTGTACGAGTATATGGGTCTAGACTCCTCTCTCCTCTCCCCTCTTCCCCTTTCTCCTCCTCTCCAGCGCCCTGCTCTGGCCATTGTCCAGCGCCGGGCGGCTGCTGTGTGGGGGGGGCGTTGCAGTGGCTAATTTGGGTGAGACGGGAATGGAGGCAGACTGGCGCCAGAGGCGCCCCCCGTAGGGTGCATAAATGCCAAACAAATTGTTAACTTTTGTTCTACTTTTTTTGTGCTCTGATTCGATTTCTGGCAATGGGGGCTACGGGGCACGAGATGAGAGATGATCTTCAAAAACCCTTCAGATAGGCAAACACTTTATGGGAGAGTACGACTACCCACTGAGGGGGCTTCCCCCAGTATCGCCTCCCCTTCCTCTATTCTTCCGGATCGATTAATCAAATCATTTTGCATTTTAATTTGCTCTAACTCCGCCGACTCACTAACTCACTGACTGACTCTGACTCTGAGTCTTGCCTCCTGCCTCCTGCCTCTGCCTCTGCCTCTGCCCCGATATCATTTTGTGCAATTTTCATGCCACACACACAAACACACACTTAGACACAGTGGCACACACACAGACGGACAGATACAGCCATTACTCATACGCGCAGTTGCACGACGTTGAAATTGCTCCAATTAAGTGGTGTTTTTTTTTTTTTTTTTCTACCTTTTTTCGGCCGCCACAGAGGCCAAAGTAGTTCGGTGGCTCTCGACTTTTGGCTCTGACTGTCTGCTGCTGCTGCTGCTTCTGCTGCTGCTGCACGACTCTCGAATGGGTGATGTCATTAGGCTGCCAAAGCACCTGTCTGGAGGGAGGACTCTGCTGGGGATGGGGATGCCCAAAGTGGAATTGAAAATTGGCAAATTGAGAATCAACGGCAGCGACATAAACGTGCCACAGAGCCCAGCCCCAGTTGCAGCCCCAGCCCCAGCCCCACACTGCAATGCGGAAACACAGACCAAGGATGGGGGTCGGCGGATGAGGAGGCTGCTGTGGGAGGATCGGGGGTCGAGGCCAATTACTGGCCAAAAGAGCAGCTTCCGCGGAGGCTCTGATCCCGATTCCGATCCGATCCGACCCGATCACAGCCTGATTGCCGGTTGCCAGTGGATCCCTCTCTCTCTCTCTCTCTCTCTCTCTCTCTATCTCTCTGCTCTCTCTCGCACTGTCCCCGTTTTTGTTGGTGGTTTTGGGTGGGGGAATCAACGGTAAAAGCGCCAAACTAGACAACTGTAAATCGAGAAGAGCCAGAATCAGGCAGCCGAGAAACCATTAACTTAATTTTTCGGACAACCAGCCATACGAGACTTGGCCTGGCGCTGGCGCTGGCGCTGCACTGAGCAAAAAACGAGCCCCAAACTGGGTATTCATTGATTTCGAATATCCAATATCCAATATCAGTGCATAGCCCGATCGCCCGATCGCTTGATTGAACAACTTTTACCATGGCAAGTGGCAAGTGGCAAGTGGCAAGTGGTTGGACTTGTTGTTGACAATTCTCTTCCATGGCATCTCAAGCATCTGCCGTGCAGGCATGAAATGTGTTTGATGAGGATCAGAGACCACAGATTGGAGATCCTTCGCTCTCTCTATCCCTCCTGTGTGCTGTGCTCCTGCCACACACACAATAACAAATCCTCGACCGTCGTCAATCAGGCAGCAATTAGTGTGGGAGCGGGATAGCCGCGTAGATGCTCCTGAAGATGACCTGGGAATGGGCCGAAAGATGGTCTTGGTCCTGGACAAGTGTCGGGCGAAGCCGCTAGACAAAAAGCGGAATTGAAAATTAGTTTTGGGCAAAGGCTAAGCAAAGGAGTCCGCGTCCAGGCAGCCTTTTAATGACTTCCTTTCGACTTCAGGGCGATTATAAATGTCTGTCTGCCGGAGGACTGGGCCAAGTCGCACTACGGATACCCTTATGGAGCAGCCAACCCCAAAACCATCGCTGCTCAACAGAGAGCCCCCTCTCGGTCGGCACAGCCGCAGCCCTCTCTGTCAGTTCGAGGGTATCCTCAGACCGTAAAAACGCGGCCCATTCTCGGCGTTAAAAGCGAATTTCAGTTTTGATTTACGTGGCGAATTAATTTTGTGGGTTGCTGGGCCCGTCATCATCATCGTCGTCGTCATCCTCCGACCCATCTCCATCTCCATCTCTCCATCTTCACAATCCTCGTTGGCGTTGGCGTCGCGTCGGCGTCGGCGTCGGCGGCATTAGAAGCCGCTATTGTGGCTCTTGTGGCTCTTGTGGTCTCTCTCGGTTTTCGGTTTTTGGTTTTTGGTTTCTGGCAGCAGGAAGCGAAATTGAGCATAACTAATTTGTATTTGAATAATTTGCAGTTTCACGCGAACCCCGAACCCCAAACGGGGTTTGCCGAACGAGACTTAATTAAGAAATGTAATGCTCGATTCCCCCGCTGTTCCCACGTTGCTCATCCGATATCTCTGCTGCTTTTCAGGATCATCCCAGCTTGAGAGGAACACCACTGGCCATGCTGGCCGCCCAGTGCAACAAGCTGTCCAACAAATCGCCGCCCCCGCTCGCCGATGCGGCGGTGGGCAAGGGATTCCATCCCTGGAAGAAGAGCCCCAACTCCCCGGCCGCAGGCAGCAGCGGCAGTTCCGGCGGAGGAGGCGGCGGCGGCGGCGGCGGTGGCGGAGGAGGAGGCAGCAGCGCCGGCCAACACTCGCCCTGCGCCATCTCAGCGGCCAGCTCGTCCAGCTCCAGCGGCAGCGCCAGCGGCGGAGGACAGTCGTCGAGGAGCCTCTCCTCCAGCGCCAGCACCATGGTGAACATCACAGCTAGGTAAGAAGCGGAACGGCGCACAGTGGTCTCCAAAGAAGTCCTGGTGAGGTCCTGGGTGGGTCCTGGTGGATGGATATGGCGGTCTGGTGGAGTCTCATCTCTCCACAGGCAATGATGAGCAGAAACAGAAGACAATCCATAATGATCTTGAGGCGAGAATATACCTAGAAAAGGCAGATAGATCATATTTTGATTTTGAGGAATAGATTGTCTAATCTTATATCAAAGGCTGACAAGATGATAGAGTTTCAATTGCCGAATTGTGCAGAAAAAATACTAGTAATATACCAGAAAAATGCTATAAATATATCAGAAAAATACTACAATAATACTAGGTACTAATAGCCGAATACTACAAATACTTTGGCCTCGAAGGCGAACAAAACTAGGGTCTTATGGCGATGATCAGAAGATAACCTGATACCTGATAAGCGGCCTATGAATGGAAGGATAAGAAGGGGATTAAAGTAGAAGATGGAATACAGGGTATACAGAGACAGTAGATGTGTAGACAGGAGTGTTATATCGAACAAGGAACCAGAAAGTTATCTAACCTCAGATGAGCGCCCACATTGGAGCGTCGAAGCTTTATTCCACCTCCAGCGTCATCCATCCAGCATCCATATCCGCATCCATATCCATATCCATATCCATATCCAGGCACCTCCTCCAGTACTGATACTTTTGGGGACCACTGTGCGTGCGTGCACCGCCCACACAGCGCTGGATCTATACAACTCGCGAGTAATTTCAGCATCTATCCTTACAGTCGCCCATTGGCCTCCTCGTGCGCGGCGGTGAGCGGCTCGGCCTCGGTGTCGGCCTCGGCGGCGGCAGCGGCGGCGGCATCCGTCTCGGCCTACGGCGGAGATCTGTACTTCCCGAACACGGGCACCTCGACGGCCGGAATGGTGGCGGAGAACCATCACATGCACCAGGGGCTCCTGGGCAAGGTGGAGGGGGCGGCGTTCGGGTCCGTGTACTCGCGACACCCCTACGACTGGCCATTCAACGCGGTCTCGCACAAGGCCGCGGAGGCGGCCAGCGTGAACAGCGTTAACGGGTGGTGGGACATGCACAGCGCTGCGGGCAGCTGGCTGGATATGGGGAGCGCGGCCGCAGCCGGGATGCATTCGACCATGGCCAACTACGCGAGTGCCGCGGCCGCCGGCACCGACTACTCCTCGGCCCTCTCGCACTCGCTCTCGAACACGGCCCACCTGCTGGGCTCCGGGCAGCACCTGCTGCAGGACACGTACAAGAGCATGCTGCCCGGACAGGGGGTCGGAGGCTTCTCGCTGCCGCACAGCTCCCCCTCGGCGGCGGCCACGGCGGCGGTGTCCCCACAGGCCTCGACGCCGTCGACACCGTCGCCCCGGTCGCAGCGGCGGTATGCGGGGCGCGCCACCTGCGACTGCCCCAACTGCCAGGAGGCGGAGCGGCTGGGGCCGGCGGGCGTTCATCTGCGGAAGAAGAACATCCATTCGTGCCACATCCCGGGCTGCGGCAAGGTCTACGGAAAGACGTCGCATCTCAAGGCGCACCTGCGGTGGCACACCGGCGAGCGTCCCTTCGTGTGCAATTGGCTGTTCTGCGGCAAGCGCTTTACGCGCTCCGACGAGCTGCAGCGGCATCTGAGGACGCACACCGGCGAGAAGCGCTTTGCTTGCCCCGTGTGCAACAAGCGCTTTATGCGCAGCGACCATCTGGCTAAGCACGTGAAGACGCACAACGGCACGGCGCCGAACGGCATTAAGAAGGGCTCCTCGGAGTCCTGCAGCGACTCTGAGGAGGCCGCCAATCAGTCGGGTGAGTCCAACGGGCTGGGCGGCGCGACCAGTGGCCAACAGACGGGCGCGGCCGGTGGCGGCGGGGTGGCCCAACCAGCGCCGGCTCCGGCTCGGGCTCCGGCTCTGGCTCCGGTTCGGGCTCCGGCTCCGGATCGGGGTCTGGCTCTGGCTCTGGCAGCCATCCCGGCACCCCGACCTCGCTGCACGCGCATAGCGCATCTAGCACGCCCAGCAACCTGCTGGGCGGCGGTCTGCACCTGGCCTCGCCGCACCAGATGGTCGCCGCGGGCGGGTCGCCGGTGATGCTTCACCAGCACCAGCAGCATCAGCAGCAGCAGCCCCACCAGCAGCAGTCCCACCAGCAACAGCAGCAGCAGCAACACCACCAGCAGCAGCAGCAGCAGCAACAGCAGCAGCAGCAGCAGCAGCACCTCCACCAGCAGCAGCAGCACCAACAGCAGCAGCAACAGTTCGCCCAGCAGCAGCAGCAGCAGCAACAGCAGCAGCATCCGCACGCCCATCTGCATCACCACCATCACCACCATTTGGCGGCGGGCAGTCCGGGGCTGGAGCACCGCCTGGACCGACTCGATCCCAGCGCACTGGTGGACATCAAGCCCCCGATGGTCTGAGGGTCGCTGGGACCCTTTCTGTTCACCAACTGAGCGGAAATGGGTTCCTGGTCGGAACTGGAATTGGAATTTCTATGCAACCCCAGCAGCTTACTAAACTATATCTACGAGTGATCAAAATCAGTCGATCAATCGGTCAATCGGTCAATCGATCAGTCGGTGGTCAGCTGATCAGCCGATCGAATATACTCGTATATAACATACAATATATTCTATAATGCATAATGTATAATGTTTTTTTTTGTGATTACCTTACATCTGGAATAAATATAAACATTTTATGGCGATGCATCGATGCAGTGGTGCAGTGGTGCAGTGGGAGTAGGAGTAGGAGTAGGCTCTGGCCTATCAGAAGATAAAGATGAAGATGAAGATAAAGATAAAGATATTACTCGTATAATTGTAAATATTCGATGCACTCTCTATATGTCTATGCCCGTAACCACCCAGCAGAACACACACACACTTACCGAGCACTCAACAAAAACATTGCTTGTCGCTATCTTAAGATCTGGAAATATATCATAAAACAATAGTATATTCGATATGGGATGTTAGCAGGAGGACGAGGACGATCTATATTTTTTTTCGACTTTTTTTTAATAGTTAGTAGAGGATACAATGCTATATATAGTATATATACATGGATATACAGATGTATGTACGCAGAGTTGGTTTTTTTTCTTAGGAAGTAAGTAAGCTAATCCTAAAACAATCTCTGAATGAATATTAACCAACAGACAAGCTTCGAGCACACACACACACAAACACACACACACACACAGATTAAGGGGGAAATAAGTAAACTAAGTCTCAAACTATTTGTTGAACCTTTTTATGCAATTCTAAAAAAACACCCCCTACAAATATATATATACTATATACTATAGTTATATGGATATGGCAGAGAGCGGAGATCGGAGAGCGGAGAAAAGAGGAAGATAATATATTTCTAGTCCAATTACGAAGCGGCACATGTGGGGGGAAGGGAGGAAATGTTTCGGGGCGGGGCGGCGCGGGGGGGCAATGGATAACGAAAACTGTATGTAAAAAGCTAAGCGAATACCTTTGGAACGGCAGCAGCCCGTCTCTAGATCTATCTCTATCTTGTACATTAGAATATTTTCACGATCTATTTTTTCTATCCCCAAACAGACAGATAGACAGACAGACAGACAGATACAGATACTTTTAGACGCTAGTGCTTTATCAGACTAAAACAAAAAAGAAAAAAACAAAGAAAACTAAAACTAAATGTGTTTTTGTTGTTTTATTTGAACGTAGGCTTAGTGCAGATACTTAGATACTTAGCATAAGCCCCACCCACCCGCACAGCACCCCCAAAACACACACACACACACACACACACACACACACACACACACACACACACACACACACACACACACACACACACTCCGATTAGTGCTTTGACTAGCTTATGGATTTATGTATGTATGTGTATGTGGACCATAAGCCGCCGCCGCATCAGCAATTTATCATCTTCTATTATTTTTTTTTCGTCTATGTAAATTAATTATTTAAAATACAGATACAAATACAAATACAAATACAGATAAACTAAAATATTTAAATTTCATTCAAAATAAATGTACAACAAAACCCGGAGACTCTCGATTGATTTTGGGACTTGGGACTGCCGCTCTTTGGGCTGGGGAGGCGGAGGCGGAATCAATTTGGCAAAGCGGCTCTGCTAAATTGTATCTTTGTATCTGCAGTTCATAAGCGTAAAATATGTCTCTGATTGAGGGTTGCGCTTTTTTCGGGGGATGCTTCCTGCCTTCCTACTGCCTTCCTACTGCCTTCCTACTGCCTTCCTGCCAAAGCGCCATGGGTGCCATGGGTCGTTAACGACTTTTAACGCTCGCAATCTCCGTCAAGTGGATGCTGGTGCTGCTGAGGCGAGTGTGTGGGTGATTTAAATTTTATTACCGTAGATTTGTGGACCGCACCCCCAGGAACCCCATATAAACCGAGGAACGGAACGGAACGGAGCGGAACCCTTGGGTCAGACCTCCGAACAGATTGAGATTGAAGTGGGTGCAGATTGTTTCTCCCCCTTGGTTGCAGATTTTTCAGATTCCAGACTTGTGATTCCTGATTCCTGATTCCTGAGTCTGGGAGTGGATTAAGCTGCGCAGTTATTTTCCCCGCTTATGTTTTGACATTCACAATGGGGGTGTGGTTTCCGCGGGGGGAGGCGGGGACAAGGATAAAAGGCAAAAACAATTTGCCAGGGCAATGAATTGAAGATACACTTTTGTGTGTTGTATGTTTGAATAGTGATCATCTGGACCGGAGTGGCCTGTGAGAGCCAGAGGGAATCCATCGAAAGGCGAGTTTTGTTTGCCATTAATCGAGTATTAAGGGAAAATATATAATCCTTAAGTGGTTTCAATAAATGTATGTCCCTGCAATCTATGGGTTAACACTCTTTAACTTTTAAAAATCTATGGAAAGCTGCGAGTGAGCGCCTTTGTTTCGAGCAATTAAAGTTGACTGCCAGCAAACCTCAGGGAAGATGAATCTGTTCCTGGAAGGAGGCCGGGGCCAGGGCCGGGGCCAGGGCCAGGGCCAGGGCCTCAAGTGCGCCAGGACTATCCGGCTATATCCTTGTGCAATCGCTGACTTCTGCTTCTGTTTCGGGGTATTGTTCGTCACATGGTAGCCGTGTCCTGCTGTGCTCTGTCCTCGTTCTCGTTCTCGTTCGCGTTCTCCCACTCTGCCGGCAAGCCATAGTCAAATTTCAAAAGAGTGCCAGAGCAAGTTGTAAATTAAAATAATGAAAAATACACAACACACACAGAGAGACAGGGAGAAAGGGAAAGCAGGGCTCGCAAAAGAGACAGTGAGAGACATAAAACAAAAGACGGGACATGCGTTTGGCATCGGTTTGCAAAGGACATGGATGGATAGTACTGTTGTGTGTGTGTGTATGGGGAAGGACTAGAACAGAACAGAACAGAACGAAACCCCATTCCAGATGAACAGAAAAGGTAAGGTGAACCAGCAGCAGCCTTGGGCGGAGCGAAAGAGAAGAAGGGGCACAGACAGAGACGGCAAGAGATGATAAATGGCCATCACTGCGGCGCTGACAAAATCATTAGCAGCAAACTTTAATTAAAATATGATTTTCACACATTTGAGCAGAGTTAGGCGCCAGAACGTACAGATCTACATCCAATCTCCACCCCAATCCCCTTCCCATTCCCATTCCCATTCCCATTCCCATACGCAATGCCCGAATCCCCAAATACCAAAAATTGTCAACACTTTTCCCTTTTTGTGGGGCGAGAGAGATCCAGAGATCCGGCGGAGAGGATGCCAAAGGCATTTCAAGAATCTTTTAATGGTTGCCACGCCCCCGCCGGCCCCCGTTCACAAATCTTGTTCACACATTGTTTTCATTAAGCACGAGAAAAAAGGAAAGGCGCACAGAAAATATTTGCATACCCTGTACTCCCAGGCACCCCCAAGGGCGTATATGGCCGTTGGGGATACTACATGGTATGAGACCCGGGAAGAGAACAGAGCAGATGGGCATATGGAGGTTGTAAAGGTACATGGATAATATCTGACACTAAGTGAATGAAGGATCAACTCGGATTTTCATAGAAGAGGCTATGATTGGCCTCTGAGTATTTGTATAAGTCAGGGACCGTAAATACTACTATACTGTATACTGTATCATAAAGAGAGTATATATAAAGAGATCACCAAGCTACTCCACAGCTCTAGCAAATACTTTTAACAATTTTTGATATAAACTTTGATCCTGATCATCGTTGATTAAGTTTTGTGGCTACAATTTGACCATAATTGAATGGATTATAATTTATTTCATAAGAATTAATACCACCCATTTGTATAATTATTTGAAACAAAAACATTTACCGATTCAATTCCATATGGATTCTAAGCCATTTAACCATGTTATGCCAATCAATCGGGATTAAGTTGCTTCAATCATATATTGCTGATCGGGTTCCAGAAATCAGTGTAAAAGTCTAGGGAATTCGCAGAGTCGATCATCTGCCGCTGTCGTTGCCACTGTCGTGTGTGCATCTTGAATCTTGTTTGAATCTTTGGTCGGCGGCTGAATGGAGTCTCCGTGATTTGCTGGCTGTTGTGGTCGGCCGGGAGTTGTTCTCGGAGTTGTTTCTGGTTGTCGGTTGTCATCTTCTTTCGACATCTGTTTGCATTTGACACGATTATTTATGTTTATCGCGCGTTAAATGCGCGCTATTATCAGCATAATAATCGTAATTAAAAGCCAACTAATTTATGGCAGTGATTTATGCATGCCTCGCTCTCACATTCCTCGCATTCCCTCCGAGCACCGAGCAACGAGCACCGAGCACCGAGCTCTGAGCTCCGGTTCCGTTCTGGTTCCTTCACCGTCTGCTCCGTGGCTTCGTGGCTCCGCGTCTCCGTGGCTCCGTGGCTCTGTCTCTGGAGTTTGGTCTCAATTTACGCAATACGGGGGACGTCCCGCCGGGCCAGGCATCAGGGATCAGGGTACGACCATCCAGGGACCATCCAGTCAGTGCTGCCCACCCGCTGGGTATTTTAATCTCATTAACTGTCGACGCGATTTCGGTCTCATTCCGTACTGATTCTGATTACAACTGTGTTGTTGTGGCTGCAATAACATTTAAGCAAATTGCATTTGTTGTCCTGCGGCTTCTCTCACACTCCGCTTCCATTCCAAGTAGGGGAGTGGACTGAAGAGGGTCCGTCCTCAGGGTCGCGTGCGACTCGATAATGCAATCGCAGCCAAATTGTCGTGTCGTCGCTTAAGAAGGGGATCCCTCGATACCGATAGCCCAGCAGATAGCTGCCTAGCTTTCAAGGAACTCCGCAAAGCACTCCTTCCAGGTTTCAACATTTCTGCTGCATAATTTCGGGGGCCTTCATTTCATTTTCGACAACCTATTATTCCAAGAAATGTCGCCATTTGTGAGTGCTTCGTTGGATATAGACAGCTTTTCCCTTGGATACATCGACTGTTTTCCTTCTACCCATTCAGAGAACCCATTCATTAAGAATTCTCCGCAGGTCTTCCAGCAAATGGCCTCGATTGTTGCCTTTTTAGCCACTAATTGCTCAATTAGACGGTGCCACGGCCTGAACCTGAACCACACCCACTCACCCACACCCTCTCTCCCACTCACACAGCCCAAGAGAACCCTCCTCCTCCTCCTGCTGCTAACCCCACCATAAACCATAAGGCAATTATCTCCTGTACTCGAACTGTACCTCAAAGGCGGTCATAGACATGTTCCGGAATATGTTTCTATTACAGATAGGTACGGCATGTACTTTGGCATATACAAGAACAGTACAGGAACATATACGATATGCGATGTAGCGGCAGCGGGGCAGATGGGGCACGCCTAATAAGTTCGTTAACAAGTCCTCGAATGGGAATGGTTATATTTAATTCCGTTTCTCCTATTCCGATTCCCGAACCTATCATTTTGGGCTGCGTGCGGTGTACGGAGAAGCGGAGCGAACGGAAGTCGTGAAAGGGTTGAGGTGGAGGTTTCTCCCCCTTTGGCCGCTTTGTCCGCTTTGTCCGCTTTGTCCCCTTCGGACTTGGACACAGCTGGGAGACTTTTAGGCCTGCCTGTGAAAGTGCAAGTACAGTGGACACTACCTGTCTGGTATGTAAATAATTGAACGCGTATTTTTGGGCACTGTTTTCGGGGGCAGAGACAGAGACAGAGACAGAGGCTGAGAGAAACCCAAGTCCATAACCCTTTTCTGCGTACTCCAAATGCCATTTAATTGTGGCGCGCCCAGACACAGACCCCGAACCAGCCCCAGTCCCAGTCCCAGACCAGGTCCTGGCACGCAATCCCCGGGATGGGCGAGGACTCTGCCAGCCGGCTGGCTGGTGCTGCTGGTTGCTGCTGCTGCCGCTCAATCGATGGGAGAGATATGACTATGACCCGACCCAAAGTTGCATTTAATTATGTCAGATTGGATCTGTTCGGGGATCTGTTCCGTGCACGCTTCATTGCAGCCAACTGGCGCACGGGGACGCAGGACACGCAAGGCCAAAGGACAAAGGAGCCCACGAGCCCAGGAGCCAAAGGAGCAGGAACAAAGAGTTGTGTGGAGAGGAGCCAGTTCCTTAACCTCGGCCGCCGCATCAAGGACTGGTACACTTGCCGGGGCCCAGCGTCAAGTATCCTTAGACAATTACCGCGCTTCCATCTCCAACTCCATCTCCAACTCCAATTCCATCACCATCTCCCTGAGCTGAGCTGTGAGCTGAGAGCTGAGAGCTGAGATGATTATCTGCTAGAGTTAAATTCGATACCGTCTATTAGCCTCGTTATTATCCCTTTCTGCTGCTGCTGCTGCTGCTGCCGTGCTCCTGCATGTGTCTCCTGTGTCCTCGCATGTGTGTGAGCGCGCCCTGAGTTCCTGCCATTTCTGGCATTGCCATTTGAAGTGGTATCGTGTGTCAGCCCTTCGTTGCTGAATCGAATCGAACAGAATCTTCCTTCATTCATCACTGGGTGCTCTCTCCCTCTCTCCCCCTCCCTCATCACGCAGAGTTCTTGTGTTGTACCTGTTGTCCTCCGCCAGCCAGTCCTTCCCACGCTGCGAAAGGAATAATAGTTTCCATTGACGAAATGGGAGACGGACGATGCCGATGCCGATGCCGATGTCGATGCCGATGCTCAGGACGAAGACCACAGGAAGTTGCTGCGAGAGTGTTGAACTATTTGTCGGCTTATCATCCATCATCCGCACATTAGATGATACCATTCCGATGCCATTCCCAGCCATTCCCTGCTAATATAAGTTTTCGGTTTCACAAAAAACCCAACGAAAAAAAGGTGGATAGAGCAACGTTGCCAACATGTGTTAGAGCCGGAGACAGGAGAGTCAGGAGAGACAGGAGATACAGGAGATACAGGAGGGGGCCCGGTAGTCTGTAGTCGGTAGTCGGTATTCGGGGGATCAAGTAGTCTTTATCAGATTTCCCTTTTGGCACAACTTGCTCGATTCTCACAATTAGCCCCTCTCTCTCCCGCTGTCCCGCTGTCCTTCTGTCGGTTTCGTTTCTGTTCCAGATGCTCCTCCTTTTTTTGTTCTGTTTCCCATATCGGAACACGCCCACTTGTCAACATTGCATTCGTGAAAACTGAAAAAAACTGAAAAAAACCACCGAGGAAAAGGAGAAAAACAAAACTAGAGCCTGAGCCCGAGCCTGAGCCAATGGAAACCCCCAAACCCGAACCCAAACCCAGACCCAAACCCAAACATAAACGAGCATCAGAAATTCTCTGTGAACGCAGCTGTCCACGAAAGTTGGTTTACTTTATAATTAATATTTTTCCAAATGAAAGGTATTACAATTAGTTTCTTTTTTCTTGTTTTGTGTTCTTTGTATTCCTTTTTTTAACATGATATCCACCGCATTTTTGCGGTTTCACGCTGCTGTCGTGCAGCTTGTTAGGCAGGACCCTGGAAAAGTTCCAATACTCGTAAAAAGTGTGGCCAACAAGTGGAGCAAACAAGTCCCACACACAGTCGAGATATGATACCCTTCCATCGGGAATCAGGGGTTTTCCATTGATCCATTTGTAGACCATGAAAGTCCAAAACAAATGGCTATATTTCACAGAGTAATTCAGCCCCAGAAAGACCTCACAAACCCAACTCTTTACATGTATGATGCCTCCTTCACAGGTGAAGCCTTATGCCTTTCGCGCCGTGTAGAGTGCAGTGGGAAAAAGCAAATCCTGGCGCACATGCCTTTCGCACCACAGCCACAGGACATCATCAATTATTCAGAGAGCTTCGCATGGGAAAGGAGCTGCTCGCTCTCCCAACGAGGTGCCACAAAAAAAACCTAGAGGGAAACAAAGCCAGGCCAGGAAGTCATCGGAAACGATTAATAATTATTGTATTTTTTCCATTTCAGCTTGTTTCTTCCATTGTTTTGTGTTATGAAAATTATAGAGCTGCAAAAGTTTTCAATTTAGTGCCAGTTCCAGTTTGTCAGCTCCTCGTCAGTGCTCCTGGGAAACCTTGGGAAACCCTGGGAACCGGCGCCAGTTGTCCCACTCGATGGTGCCACGTATCCGTGTCCGTCTCAGTGTCCGTGCCCGCGCCCGTGTCTGTGTCTGTGTCTGTGTCCGGTGTTTTGTCAACAGATGTGTGGGTTCCATGGTTCCATGGTTCCATGGGTCCATGCGTGCCTCGCCAGCAGTCAACAGCTCTGCTTACGTAAATAGAATTGTGCAACAAATTGTTGTCCATTCTCTAGCACAATCGAAACGAAGGGAGCCTGAACGCCCGCCCACCTGGTCAGGCCTTGTGCGTGGAAGAGTGGGAGATCCTGACTGCAAAATCTGTGCAAAATCAGTCAAAAAGAAACTTAAAATTGGCTGTGAGGCTGTAAAAAAGAGCAGGAATCGACCAAGGGGAGGCCCAGGCTGAAGGCAGAGGGCACAGAATTTTTGGGAGAGTACAGCTCTCTAGATCTAAAAATGTTCATAGTGATGCTCTCACACGAACTCCTAATGAAAATCATTTGTCGCTATCCACTCGAGCAGAATAATTTACTCGTGGAGAAAGCCGTCTGTCTGCGCAGACTGTCAGCTATTGCCTACCAACAATTGTGCGTGCTAATTTAAAGTAAAAAGAGACTTTTCATGGAGGAAACTCTGGTCTGACTGCTGACTGCTGACTGACCTGACTGACTTTTTGGTTTAATTGAATTTGCCGGCCGACAACAATGGTCGTGAGGCATTGAGCCGCACAGGCAGTGACATTTACGCAATTTGACATAATCCATTTAGCATTAATCACAGAGGAGAAACATACACAGGGGTAGAGTTACCTGAAGCTGAACCCGAACCAGAATCAGGACCAGAACCAGAGCCAGAGCCAGAGCCCGGGGCTGACCAATGTCCTGGGAGCAACCCTTTGCCCTCGTACTCGCCCGAGTACTGTGTGGCTGTCCCCGACTCGACTCACATCATTGGCATTTTATGGAGTATTTGCCGGACAAGTAGTTATTAAAATTAATGATTTAATTGCAAAATGATCAGCAATTGCCGTTCTGTGTTCTGTATTCTGTGTAAGGCAGGCACTGGCAGTAGTTAAGACGAAATTTGTTCAATGCGATTCGATTCGATTCGATTTGTTTCGATTCGATATGCAGCGCCTTGCAATTTGCCAAAGGCCGCTGCCACATATGTCTCTAAGTATCTAAGTGTCTGAGTATCTGAGTATCTGTATCTGTGGCTGGGCTGGGCTTGGAATGGGAAATTGCAATTGTTACTGGGCCACTGGCAATAGCCATAGGAATGTGTGCAATTTGTCATTACATTAATTGTTGTCTGGCACTGGCACTGGCACTGGCACTGGGCTTAGTGCAAAGTTTGTTTAGGCCAGAGAGGAGACACTCTCCCTCTCCTCAAAGAAGCCGAACTTTTCATCGTAATAGAGACACTTCCAGGAAGTTGTTACCGGGCCACAGAGCAGCAGCAGCAGCAACAGCAGCCACACACAAAAGGAAGTGCCACAAATTGGCCAGCCCGGCCTGGCAAAAAAGTTCCACAGTGGCCACAGGACAACAATTGGACTCTGGCTCTGAAAGGAAAAAAACGACAACGACAACGACAACGGCAAAAAGTCAGTAAGGATAAGGATAGTAGGGATAAGGAAAATGGGAAACCCAGAGAGAAGTCAAAGTCCATTCAATGCGGCAACGATTGTGAGTCGATTGTTTGCCCAAGTAATTGATACGCTCACTCAATGGCGGGAAGAGAGACCCGAGGACAATAACACGCATAAATGTCAACTTTATGTAACTGACAATGATGCCCGGGACACGGGGCCCTAAGTCCTGCGTCCTGCGTCCTGCGCCCTGCGCCCTGCGCCCTGGGTCCACAGTCCACAGATCACAGTCGAGCCAACAATGGGGGATGCGGTCGGGCGTCGAGGACAACGCAGCATGCGACACAATTTATCAATTAAAGGAAATTCTCTCGTTTTCCGTTCACCATTTCCCATTTCCCATTTGTCCCCTGTGCCCCTGTGCCGCTGTGTGTTGTGCGACGAGGCCTTCTAATTACGCGACATGCGCTGACAAATTTTCACAGCGACAACTTCTGTCTGGTCTGCCTCGGTCCCCGGTCGCCGGTCCCCGGTCCCTGGTCCATGTTCTCGCTTTGGACAATGGCACAGGGGCTCGTAAATCCCAATAAACGATGATAATGGCTGTCAATTTTCGGTTGCTGCAGCAGCAGCAGCAGCAGCAGCAGCAGCAGCAGGAGAAGCATTTGTCTGATCGATGGATCGATCCGATCCCCGATCCCCGATCAGAGCCAGATTGCATGTGGCATGATGATGCATCCTCTCCCCTCTGGCTAACCACAGAAGTGTCGTTCAGGTCCAGGGCCAGGGCAAGGGCCCCGCTCTCCTCCTCGAGTATTTCAATCAACAAAGGACCCAGGTCCTCAGCATGTGGTCCCCGCACGGACCATCCACCCATCCATCCATCCATCCATCCATCCAACGCGTCCTGCGAGGACAAAAACATGCAAAACTCAAACAAAAAAGGAAAAATACTACAAAAAAGAAACCAAAGAGGAATAAAACTTTAAATTGGAAATCGCGCCTGATGTGTTTGTGCGTTAATTTCGATCCGACAACAAATGCTGGAAGGAGGGGAGAGGGAAAGAGTCCGTGTTTTGTCAAACTTTTTAATTGCTTAACGAACTTTCTGCACAATTGGCATTTATCGAGTCGAGCGACTTCCTCTGAATGACCCGATCCGACCCGTGACCCGACCCGACTCATTAGCCACACTCCACTGCACCTCCAAAGCTCTTTGCAGGAAACTCTTTTGCATAGCTCGTAGTTCGATCTCGATCTCGAGATGTATTGTGTGCCGACTGCTGCTTCCAATCAATCCTGAGTGTTGTTTGGCAAATGTTTGGCAACAATTCTGAACAATATCGGATTTGAAGGAAAGGATAATACTAGGGATGTATGGATATGTTTTAGCAGAGGAATAAGCTCCAAGAAAGCTCCTAGCTTCTCGTATAGCTTTCCCCAGACACTGCTCCGAGTTGGATCCACGATTGTGTGGATTGATATGCACCGATCGACCTGCAGAAGAATAATCCTTCCATCCTAGGTTTCCACAGGCAAGGTCCTTCTGGAGACTGATCCTCCCCACATTCGCCTCAACTGCAACCTGAATAAATGCAAAATCTGTATGGCTTTTTGTTTGATTTCGAACAACATATAATTTTCACAAACTTTGCTCAGCAAAAAACACAAAGATATGGAAAAAATTAAACGCTTTGTGCAAAATGTTCAACAAAACGATGACCAAAGTGGGCGTGGTTCGGCCCCCTGATTACATTACAACAAACACGGACAACAATGAGCAAAATTAAATAAACATTTGGGCCCCGTCGTCGTATGTGATTACCGCAAATAGACGTTGGAAACAACACAAAAAAAAGAGAAAAAACGATGGAAAAAGAATGAGAAATTATAATGGAAAATGTGAAAAATGCGAATGGGACAATAATCAGCTTTTCAGGTGGATATCAATACAATGGCCACAGAAAACAGAAAACAGAAACAGCAGAAAAAAAAACTGTCAACGGAACGAGGGCCACGCCCATCGGGGGCCGCCTTCGCCTATAATTACGCGGTTAACGTTAATAATCAGTTTATAGCACATACTATACGAGTATATCTATTTTGTATTATTTATTCTGGCCGTGTCCCATGAGCGAACGGATGATACGCGTAGTTGGAGACACTCGCAGGGAAAGAAAGAGATGGATACAGAATACAGAGTGACAGAGTGACAGAGAGACAGAGAGGGTAAGAGATTGGAAGCATTCAACCCTCTCCTCGGCCTGGCCAACGATTGTTTTGTTGTGGCCCAAAGCCACTGCCGATTGGCTTCACTTCACTTCACTTCACTTGGCTTCTGTCCTCCAACCACCATCCACCATCCACCATCCATCTTCTTCTGTTCAACAATCCGTTTTGGCCATCTGCGAAGAGGCGACCCTCCTCCTTCTCCTCCTCCGCCTCTGACCCCACTCTCATCTGCCATGGTCGATAGACCTTGGTAATCGCTCTGCTTGCGGTCACCATGGTACGAGTATCTCCTCGGTTTGCGTGCACTTTTTCAGCTCAACTGCCATTTAGCTGCAAATTGAATAACGCATCGGAATACAATCAAATGATGGAAAATGATGGAAAACAAAGAAAGCAGCATGCGTGCAGAAGAGTGCAGACTGGGCACCAGGGGAAACGTCACCAATGGGGGGCACTAGAACCTACTAGAACCCTAGAATCGTCATCTTCTTGGCAGTCACGCACACACGCCATGGCAACCCTTTCTTTTGTTTTTCGTTTTTTTGCTGCGACACACGCACTTTTCAATGAAACTTGCAACCTGCCACCGTGTAATTGGGATAAGTACAGGCCACAGGCCACAGGCCACAGGCAACTATTGGTTAGAAAAACTTGGCCCAAATGCCACTGCCACTGCCCCTGCCCCTGCCCCAGCCACACAGAGTCAGAGTCAGAATCAGTCAGCGGTGAAGGATGAGGGCAAACCATGTATCGGAATCCCATGGCCATGATTGGGGGCTCGGATCGGTCTGGGGATGTGGCCAACATTGGAAGTGAAGATAACATAGTAGAAATATTTCGTATGGATTTTAGAGACTATGCCAAAAGGCGCTTCGATTTTAATTCAAGTTTAATTCCTTCCTCCTCGTATTTCCATATTTCCATAGCGAAAAGTATTCTGTTTATTTTGAAGTAATATCGTACTCCTTAGATCCTCAGATCTGAACTGAATTAAAGGAAGAAACATCTTTTGGAAACTTTAAATCATGCCTTGGAAATTGCTCTGATAAAAATCCTAATCTAATAGTGCAATAATAAATGCAATCTTAGCAAAATATTTATAAACATTGTAGTTGATTTTGAATACTCCGAAACCACAGAAGATATTTCGTCTGAATTATTCCTTCAATTCTGGTTTCTCATAGATTCTGCAAGAAGCAGCTGCATTCCAGAAAGGAATACTTTTTTCCAGCGTATTTTTAGAGAATTTATAAGTCGCTTAAGTTCTGCCACTTCCTCGAGATATCCCAAATAAAACCCCTAAAGTTAATGGCCCAATAATCCATTCAGTTTATTTGCCCACAAACAAATTCGCAGAAGATTTCCCTAATCCTTCGGCCAGCATACTCATTAGGCTGTCATAACCGGGGCCCCACCCATAGGGAAACTGCCGCTCCATCCTCACATCCTCACAGCTCTCATCCATTGAGAGCGACTCTGATCCGCATTAAAATCGAGTGCGAATCCTGTTAGAGATCGGCAAATGGGTTCGGGGTTTCCTGAACAATTTTTAAGTGTATCAGCGCCCACACAATTATGAAGCCTGCTGGACACGCCCACTCAAATTCGGATATGGGGGGGGGGATGGCCCGGCAGCGTTATGAATATTCCCAAAAAAGGATTACAAGGACGTGCAGCTGATTAGGTTGACACGTTCCGGGGAAGGTTCCTGGTGCCGCTGCCGTTGCCAATACCGCCTCCTCCTGCCTTTCTCGTAATTGTGTGTGCAGCCAAGGGCTTTGTGCGGATTGCCCAAATGCAGGCCAGGGCCCAGAGCCAGAGCCAGAGCCAGAGCTAGGGCCAGGGCCAGGATGCAGGCCAGAACAATGGGCATTCCTGAATTCGATGCTGAAGAAGGCGGCAGCGGAGGCGGGACGGGCGTACCAATTGTGCGACGACGAGCGACAAACGCGAGCTCTTTCCATGGAGGAGCGGGAGGAGAGCCACCAGTACGAGGACGTGAGCCAGGACCATAACCAGGAGCAATGACGAGGTGCAAAATCCCGAATGATGCCTGGTGCCTGGTGCCTGCTGCCACGCCCCCCAACAGTAGCCAGGACCTTCGACAGCCGGCCCATTTCTGGCGCGAGTTTTTATTATTATTATATTATTTTCTTGTTTTATTTTTTGCATTCGAGCCCTGGACCAGGGGACTGGGGACGGTGGCGGTCGACGGGTGCAGCGATTCATTTGACGGGCGGGCGGGCGTGACACGCCCACTCTCTGCAAGGGCGCATGGAAAGGGGGGCGGGGGCAAGGACTCGTTGCCTGTCACATGTCAAACCGGAAGTGTGCGAAAAACCCAAGGCAAATAATACACTGCGGAAAAAAGGAGCACAAAGAAGAGCGAACTTATGTGCCATTTAACTGGAAATAATCCCTAATTTAATAAATTAAATTTAATAAATTCGTTGAAAATTAATATTAATATACAAAATAATTTTACTGAATTTTCCACACCAAATTAAGTTTAGGCGATCATTTTTGTAGAATTTTTCTAAGTAAAAATATGAAATTGTATATTTTTTTTACTTTTTTGGATTACAAAATCTGTTGCTTAATTTCGAGTTTTAATGTTTTATATAATTTATAAAACTAAACTCTTTCGAAATGTGAAATTTGGGCACGTGTACCGCCACTGTATCTGTATGTGTCTCGCTCTCGCTCTCTCATTCTATATTTAGCTCTCCCTCGCTCCTGTTCAATGGTTGGCCGTCTGTGATTTGTCGTAATTACGCAGAACTCCACGCAGGACGCTAGGCAGGACTCGGCACCCTTTTCTTTCATTGAATTCCGCACTAATATAATTATAGAGCCGGGGCCGGAAGCGCTTTCACAGCACCCAAATCTCGCACCGCATCGCAGATGCTGAGGCACGGGGTGCCAGCAGCCGAGGAGAGCTTTGTGCGACTGCGACTGCGTCTGCGTCCCGGCGTGTCCTGGCGAGCGGAAGCCAGGTCCCTGATGGATGGATGGATAGATGGATGGATGGATGGATGGATGGATGGATGGAATGCCACCGCGCAGACCTATAGCCACTCCAATCGCTCGTCGAAATCTTCGCCGGGATCTGCCAACATATAATTATCGCCACAATCCTCCGAGTATCGTTTTTCAAGCATCCTGTCCGCGTCCGCGTCATCGTCCTCATCCTTGCTGCAGCTGCCTCTATTTGGCTCCTGCTATTGCTCCTCCTCCTCCTCCTTCTTTCCCCGGGGTGCGACAACAGTTGCCAAATAATTTGATTTCCAAAACTATAAGCGAAAATTATTATCGAGGAAAACGCAATTTCTGCGCGCAGTTGCAGTAATTGAAAGATTGATTACCTCAGAGGGGATCCAGCCAGCGAGCACGCGCTAGGACTCCCTCTCCTCTGACTCTGACTCTGACTCTGAGGGGTCCTTCAAGAGGTTCCCTCAAATTGAACAATGCGCAAAATGGTCGAGTGAAGAGCCAGCGATGATGATGGACAGATGATGGATCTACTCAGGAAGGCACATACTCAGGCATGATGGAACAGTCCGTGAACAAAGTGCGAGGCACTCATTCAAGCTATTCACTATTCAAACACTTTTGTTTGATTCGAATCAATCAGCAATAATTAGCTAATGATTCATCGAAGCCTGTAATGTTTTCCAGTACACTTTATTGTAAATTCGAAGCACTTTTATTTGGACTTCTTTCCCCTGGATCTCTATTAAATGAAGTCAAACCTCTGCGCCTTCCATTTAATGTCTTTATTTGCCATTGCCGAGACGAAAAAAGGGAAATTAATGCTGCAGATCTCTGCCATTACTTGGTCTAAACAAAATAATGATTAATAATTAAGGCAAACAACAAATTAATATGCATTTATTCACACTTTTGTGGTGGGTGGTGCGGCGGTGCGGCTGCGGCTGCGGCTGCGGGTGAGGGAATGTACTAAATGTATCTCATATCTGAGACTGTGCATCTGTGGCCCAGTTGGATCTTTTGCACGAACAATGCCAAATGAAAATTGCCGAGGTATCACTGTATCTCTGTAATGCAGTAGCACCAACATGCATCCCCACTCGAATCGGAGCTGCCACAACTACAACAATAACCAGTTGCCTTATAAGTAACAATTTCCACGAATGCCAGAGAACTTAATAATACAACGAAATCCATTTAATAAGCAACTGCAAATGGCAGCGGCCGCGGCCGCGGCAGCAACAGCCACAGCCACAGCAAGTGCAGCAATCAGTGGCATGGAAGTGGCATGGGGGCACATGCAACTGCAACTCAAACTGAAGCCATTCCAATGTGCGATGATCGCTTCCTGTCGATAAGATGCACCTAATAACAATGCTCGTCCCCGGCACAGCGTCCTCTCGATGCAGCAGCAGCCATCGATGCCCACGATGCCCGATGCCTCGATTCCTGATGCCCGGAGCCTGGAAACTGAACTGGAACTTGGAGCCACTTGGTGCCCCCTTTGGGTGCCCCAGGACAGGACAGGACAGGACAGGACAGGGTCCAATGCTTGTAATCACGCTCAACGGCAGCAAACAAAATTCCTCAAATTATCATAAAATTACAATAACAGCAGCAGAAGCAGTAGTCGATGGAGCCAAAGACAGAGACAGAGCCCGAGCCAGAGCCAGAGCCAGAATCAGGCAGAGACAAAAAAGCCAAGTGGATAGGAGCCAAGAGAAAAGTCAAGACGAGGCTGAAGATACCCTAAGGAATAATAAATGAAACGAGCGAAACAGCCAATGGAAGATCATTTGGTGTTCCAGTGAATTCAGATATTTTCATATAAGTACAATGGAAAGGATTACAACAATCCGGATTCTAATTTAGGAATTCTTCCAGATTCTTCACATTTTTATCAAAATAGACGAAGATATTTTTAAGGGTAGGGATCTTTGACAATAGAAAGCCGTTCCATTAAGGTTAGATTAGGTATTCCTTCAGATAATTTCCGAAAACTCTATTCTAAAACAGTTCTTTCGGCCTCGAAATCCATTTTTAAGCAGAAAATCTGACTGTTTCACCTATTTTTGTTCAATGAGTATGATATTTCACATATCCTTGCTCTACGACAGCGTCCCAACGATAAATTTGCTTCTAGAATTCCCTAAAAATTATGGGATTTTTAATAAAAAATGAACAAAATATACAAAAATTAATTAAATATATAATTATTTATTAAATAAAAAAGCTCAGTTGAACGAATGTTCCTTGAATGCAAGTTTCGTTGGATTCTATTGATGCTCGGTCCCTAATTGCGTACTCCATTGATCCACCTGTTGATCCACCCATTGATCCACCCATCGATCCACCCATCCTCGACAAACCCCTCAACAAACAAGCATATACTACGGGTATACTTGCCCCCGATAAGTATATGGCATATCCCGAACGGCAGCAATGGCTTCTGCTTAAAGTGTAACAACAGAAGTCAATCATCGGAGCCGGAGTCGGAGTCGTAGTCGGAGTCGCAGGCGAGCATCTATCTAACAGACAGACCGCAGTAGGGGAGTGGCGGTGCGGGAGGGAGGGGCAGCCATAGCCACAGCCACAGCCACAGCCACAGCCACAGCCAACCAGTTTTCTTGTGGTCGAGGGAGCTGGGCCAGCGGTGGGGAGTGGCACGTTTGCATGCCAGCAGCAAATAAAACGCAGTATCGTACACCACACGCACAAAATGGTATACCACAACCACACAGAGCCACACAGAGCCACACAGAGCCACACAGAGCCACACAGAGCCAACAGAGCCACCGGAGGGAACCGCTTTGGACGGCCATTGCTTTGGCGCTGGCTGTGACGTCAACTGCGACTGCGCAATGGCGACCGTTTGGGGCAAGGGAGGTGAAGAAGGGGTGGCATGGGAGGGGGGGACTGCAGTAACTCTGGTAACGCTGGTGCCTCCTCGCTTTGGCTTGCGTGCCAAGTGGCAATCAGTCACGTTGAAAGGCGTTGTCCGTACTGCCTTTTGTTGTTGTTGCTTCTGTGGCTAATAATATTATTGTTGTTGTTGTTATTGTTGTTGCAGGTCCCGCGGGGCCGGTTTCGACTTCTTCTTCCAATCGCAAAACGTTGTTCGCTCTTGCGTTTCAAGCTGCCTCTCCCTTTCTCTCTCGCTCTCGCTCTCTGGCCTTTGCCTTTGCCTTTGCCCCTCTATGCCTCTCTCTTTCTCACAGCAATCGCCCTCTCTCTCTTTCGCACTCGATTGTTGCCATTTTGAGGGAACGGAGCGACAAAATGCGTCATTTCGAGCGAAAAGAAAGCTACTCTAAAAAGTAATAATACAACAGAAAAAAAGAACAGAACGGAACAGAACAGAACAGAACAGAAACAGAATAATAATAAGCTCAATTACGACCAGGCACTGGTTGTGGGCTTACCGCTAACCGTTAGTTTGGGTCTTAGCCTTGGTCATTTCTTTGGGGCTATTACCAATGCAGGTGCCACTGCCACTGGCACTGCCACGATGCTATCTCCCACTACGTGACGGAATGGGCCACTGTCGATCGAGGACTGCCAAAGACCTCTTCTCTCCATCATGGACCAGAGCCTCTGTCACGGATGATTGAGTGCCAACGAGTGCCATTATTCGACTTGAGGTTCAGTTCTAGCTGAGGGAATCCGTTGATCAGCGAACTTCGGGCGGAAAAACTAATGGAATCATATATTTAGCACTCTTAAATAGGGGAATTGCTATCATTCCTGGCAGCAGTCTTCTCCAAGAAGAGTTTCTTTGAAATCATAGACCAACTAGTAATTATGATAGGCATGTTACATGCTGTAGAAACATCGGAATTTATCGTATATGAATCCCTTACCGGATTTGGGCCATTTTTGGAGACCCATTTAAGTGCTTAATAATAATTATATTAAGTAATTTCAATTCATTCTCGAAACAATTTTGACGAATCCGTAATTCATATATTGAACAATCCCAAACTTGATTTCCAAATGGTGTATACAGTCTCGCAACCAGATAAAAAAAGGCTGAAGAATCAAATAGTTATGCTCTAGATCTACTACTTAGAATATACTTGCTCCGAGAGTTGAAATTGTTAAGGGAAGATTCCCGTGCTAAGGCCCAAAAATTGGCTAAATTTCAGGACCTTTTTTTGGTACCAAAAAAGTATTCTGCAAAAACTTTTTAGTAGGTTTTAAAGTAATTTAAAGAAGTCATTTATTCAATTTTTTTTATTAAAAAATATTTCAAAATGGCGGCTCTTGCTCCCGGCACACGCGGTACCTACAGCCTCCGCATCTGATGGTCTGATATTAAAAACCAATCAAATTCTTAAAAAAGATTCATAAAACATTCTTTGACACAAAAGAATGTAAATAAATATGATTCAGAGTTCAAATAAATACATATCATATTTAAACTAAATATTTCCCTATTCAAATTAAATAAGCAATCCTAAAAATGTAATAGATTACATATAACATATACGTATGTCTGTGTTTAAATACCGAATACTTAATTGAAATATGGGTGTGTTTATTTGCACTGTGCCATTTTTGTCTGATTGGCACCATCATCATCTCAATTTTATAGCTTATCTTTAGCCTTCAATTAATTCCAAGTTACTGCAAGCCTGGGCCCTCATTAGAAATATCAAACACGTTATTTAAATGTATATATTTGCATAGCCATAGCCTATTAATTAGCAATGGCCCAGAGCCCTGCCCTGTACTTTTCCAATCGAGTCGAAACCAAGCCAAACCAAACCAAATTCAAACCCAATCGGATCCCAATCAATCGATTCGGTTCAGCTGTCAGTTTCGCATTACAATTCAATCAGAAGACGTGGCGGAACCTAGCCGGAAAGCTGAAGAAATTGCTGGGCTGCCCCTGCCCGGGTGGCGCTTCCTCTTCCTCTACTTTCCGCTTGCCACTTCCCCTGCCAATTTCCACATTTTCCATTCCATTCTACAGTCTGCACCGCTCGTTTGCCATTCGTCCTATACGAATGACTTCGTTTGGGGGCAGAGCCAGTGCCAGTGCCAGCGCCAGAGCGAGAGCCAGAGCCCCGTCAATTAAAAGGTGTGGAAAATGTCGAGTTCACATGCAAAACAACAATTTAAATGACCACGGCCAGGGCGCCTCCCAGGAGCGCCTCCCCAATCCAGTGTCCAGTGTCCAGAGTCCAGAGTCCAGTGTCCAGCGGAGCAAGGACGGCGCATATGGAAATCGAGATATGGAGGTATGTTTTATTCCACACTCACACACTTTTTCTGTAATTTTTTCTTGTTCTCTATAATTGGAGCAGTATTCATTAATGATCATGTAATATACAAAACGTATGCGGGCACCCGAAGATGGTGCCGGCACGGGGGAAAGGGGAAGGGAGTGGCAGATGGCGACAGGAAATGCAACAGCACGAAGGCAATAACGAGTCAGAGCCAGAGCCAGAGCCAGAGCCAGGCCGGGGGGTGGGAAAAGGGGGGGCCAGAGCCAATCCAGAGCCAAGACTCGGCGTCGGGGAGAAAATGTCAGAAGGAAGAAGGAAGAAGGAAAATTGCAGGCGATTTGCAAATTGTTTGACGATTAAGAAAGAGAAGGCGAAACTTTTGGGGCCAAACGAAAATTACAATTTAGCTGAGGAGCTGAGGAAAACCATTCCTCCCCCCTCGACCCCACCGTTTCCCCCCCAGATGACCCATCCAAGCAAAATGGCGCGCGTGTTTTCCAAGAAACTAATTAGTGCGGGGCGAGCAAAAGTCAGCAGTGACTCGACCCAGGGGATGCCCCGTAAGAGTCTGTCTTTTGTAATGGCTTGGAGCTAAGGCTGAATGAGAGGCAGGGCTATTCCTTTGTGCTACTTTGTGCTAAACATTAAAGCTCTGTAGTACAAGGAAGATGAACGTCAGTAAGATTTGGAATTGCATCATGGAGATAGTTCGTGCATACCCCTGTAATACCCCTTCTTTGGGAGTGCTGCTGCTGCTGCTGCTGCTGCTGCTCCTTTGGGGTCTTATTTCTTTCTTTCTTTGCGTTTGGCGTTCATTAAAGTGGAGCTACCGGTTTTCTGTCTCTCTCTCTCTCTCTCTCTCTCTCTCTTTCTGTCTCTCTTCTTGGCTCTGTTCGGGGCCAGTTTACATGGCCAGTTGGATGGCCAACCTCCCCCCTCCCCCCTACCCCCACCAAACTTGTCCTCTCCTTCTTCTCACTTGGCCAATTCGTTGGCCATTTTAATGGCCGCCGACCAAACGTCGCCGTCTCTGGCTTTGGCTTTGGCTTTGGCTCTGGCTCCTTGCCCCTGTCCCTGGCCCCTCGGCCCCACCCCCTTTTGGGGTGTTCAACCAACTGCAATTATTTTGGTTTTTTTTTGTTGTTTTTCTGCAGGTTTTTTTGTGCTGCTGCTCTTCCAATGTGCCTCTGTGTTTTTTTTGCGAGTTGCTTTTCTTTTAGCGCAATAATTTGCCTCTCTGTGCATTAAATGGATTTAATGAATGCGGTCCTATTAACTTTTTTTCCCCTCCCCTGTTTTTCTCTCTTTCTTCAACTGCAACATGTTGTTGTTGTTGCTGTTGTTGTTGCTGCTGCTGCTGTTGTTGCTATTATTAATAATAATTGGGCAAGTCGTCGTCGTCGTTGGTCGTTGGTCGTTGGTCGTTGGTCGTTGGTCGTCGTCATCTGAATTTCAAATTCAGCTTCAACTTAATTTTTATTGCCGCACGAAAAAAAACAGAATGAAATGGGAATGCGTTCGCTGAAAATTGTTGGGACTGGGAGGACCAGAGGAAGGGGGGGCACTCTGAGACAGGTTCCAGGTTAGGTTGGCTGCTGCCTCTTGCCTCTTGCCACTGCTGCCACTGCTGCTGCTGCTGCTGTAATTGCTGCTGCAAAAATGGCCGTTCCAAATGGAAATTATGCGCCATTTGCCCCAAGGGGCAAGACAGGAGGAGAGGAGGGAGGGGATTGTGCTGGTCAGACTGGCAGCATCTCTAGAGTGATTTCAATCGATTAAAAGACTGGGAATGGTAAAAGATCTACCCTCATTTGACCAATGAAACCCAGAGATTCTTCGCTATAAAAAAGATGCCTCTTCCAGCAGACGGATGCCTCACTCTAAGCCTCGAGCATCCTGTACAATTAGAGCTCTCTGCCGATTAGATGTGATATTTCACTGAGTGTAATTAAATGGCTCCTACAACAAAGTAACGCGGCCATACCTTCAGTCGTTTCCCAGACCCATCCCATCGATTGCTTTCGTTCTCTGATCCCCATCTAAGCCGCCGACATTTGCATAACGATCCGATCCGAGGATCCATCGGATCCATCGGATCGCCAAGTGCATCGCAGCGACAGACCTTAATGGCCGCGACCGTCATGCAAATTGCAACTGCTGCCGCCTCAACGATGTGCCATCAATGCATCAGCTGCCAAATTACATGTTGCAAGCCACCGAAGAAATTATGAATTATTACAAAAAATACTCGTGCTCGTAAGGAAAAGATGCATATACTCGGAAACAAAGACCTAGGGATTCGAGGATCTGGCTGAGGATGTGCCAGGGGAATGGGTATGTCTATGGCCATGGGGATGGGGATGCTAGAGGAAGTGCAGATAAGGGTAGGGCTGCCGCAGGGGGACACAGATACAGGCACAGGCACAAATTGAATCGAAGGGCCAAAGGTGCTACACGCACACAGAAGAGAGAGCGAGAGAGCCAGAGAGCCAGAGAGAGGGTCGCCTCTGTGTCATTGTTATAGAAAAAGCTGACACCGGAACGGGAAAAAATATATTTAAGTAGGAATGGAGGAGAGAAATGAAATGAAAAAAAATGAAATAATATGAAATATAAAGGGGGCGGTGCCCGGGCCACTCCCCTTGCCACACGGCTCGAAAAATGGAAATCGTAATAAACGCAATAATAATCATGAGCTGGGAAAACAACAATGCAACAAAAAGCGGCACAGGCACAGGCATAGGCACTGGGAGAAAGAAAAAAACACACGAGCCGGGGTAAATGGATATGGAAACCGAATGGAAATGGAAACCCACCCTTGCATCACGTCGCAGCGGACGGCATCCTGTGGCATCCTGTGGCATCTCCTCGTAAACGAATTATAAACACATAGGTGCACCTCTTCTTCCATGATTGATCCCCACCTCTCCCCTCCCCTCCCTCACCACATCTCTGCTCAGTTTGTCAGCTTCCAGCACGTGACTCCCGCCACAGCTGCCCCTTCCTGGGGATTGGGTGCCCCGCCTGGCGCCTGACTGGGACTTCTCCATTCTTTTCTCCCCATCCCAACACAACCTAACCAACTCTCTATTCTCTCCGATATCTGTTGTTGAATTAAGCGATTATCACCGCAGGACACTAATCGTAGAGGAAGAGGAACGGTAAAGGGAAAGGGAACCGGGGTAATTGTGGAGCGTGCTTCGCCCAAAGTTCCTACCCGTCAGGCAGCTGTGTGGGCTCTGATCTACTATTTTACCATTTATTTACTATTTTCCGAAAAAATTCGTCTGAAATAGAGGGAATAAAGTTTGGGGAAGAAGGCCAACAAATAGCGATCTCGAATGGAACAGAGATGGAAATGAAGATGTCGAAAATCGTCCTTTTTACTTGTCCAACAATTTTCTATCCTTAAATTAAAGCAGGAATATATACTCCATTAATTAGCTTTAATATTTTAATACTCCATTTACGATGGGCAAGGCCAAAACTAATCGGAGTCAAAGTGTTGATTGGGCAGAAAAAAGGTTTGGGAAATTCAAATAAGGGCCTGTCATGGTTTTTTTGGAAATCTAAAATGTCAGGCCTATAATGCGTAAATTCCGTGTATTATTTATAAGAATTTACTTTTCATTTTATTCATGTAAATATTTGTTTTATTTATTGGTTGGATCTCAGGAATCGCTTATACAGCCAACTCCAATATGCGATATTAATGGTACTAGCTGAAAGGTCCATCGACTGTACAACTTTAGGTTGGTGAGTGTACCATATTAACAGATATTTGTTGGTGGTCTTTATTTTATGGATTAAGAGTTATTTGTATATTTAGAAGTATTTAGAAGTCATCGCGTGGGCATTTTCATGGAAAAGTCCACCGAGACCAGATAACTAAAAGCTAATATAAAACCATTTCCATTTACTTTTGTCCCGATATTATTTTCTAAATTTATTGAAATTTAACTAATTCAACAAATTGGCTTGTAGTTTCATTAGCTTTGATCTAAAAACCTTTTCAAAACAAGCAAAAGATATCTTTTTCATTATTTTTTGATATTTTTATTGTTATGTTTTCCTTGACTCTTTTCTCCCATAAGAAAGATGCTCCTTGATACAATTTTTTGCTCAAAGTCTCTCTAAAAAGCCTAATTAGTTATGAAGTGATTTATGGGATGTGATGGTAGGTGATAAAATAAAAGAATATGTGGAAAAATCGTCCGTTCGAGACCCGCACTTAAATCAATTTAAAACAAAACCAATAGAGATCATTTATTTTCGTGGAGGTATTGCTTAAATATCGGGTGATATTAAGTGATATTCTGACGATTTTTGTTCTATTTGGCTAGTGGCAGGACATAGGTTGAGGATGTCTTCAATGGTTACTGGCAGATCGGGCTGTTTTCGCGATTTTGTGGGATTCAAATGGTATTTGTGTATTTTTCAATTTATTTAATATACAAAGATATATATATTTTGATAATATAATGTACGATACCACCATTATACGTAGATATTCATAATTTGAAGCAGTTTTGCTTATGGGCAAAAGATCATTCAGGTTCGTTGCCTAAGTCTTTTGTTTCTCCGAAAATTTTCCAAGGCAAAACAATTTGAATAGAGTCCGCGCGGGGCCAGCATTATAATTAGAGGCTATAAAAACTGAATGAATATGAATATGAATGGGTTTCTTTTTCTGTTTTCTGTTTTCGCCACTTTTCCAGTATTTTTTTTCCCCCATTCCATTCCGCTGCGCTCCGCTCTTTTAATTGGAGCACTAAGATGGAAAAAGGCAACGCAACGCAACGCATACTCGTACGAATACTCGTACGAGACTCAATGAAACTTGATGTTATGCATTCAGTACGGGGCGGAGTGGAGCGGTGCCTGTGAGGTGTGCTTCTTCCGTTCACCTGCCTCCTCTGGGCCACGCCCTGCGCGTAATGTGGGTGCGAAATAGGATGGCAGGGGGGAAGGGAGAAGGCCCTTTGAGGTTGAATGCGTGGCTGGATCTCAGGCTCGTTTGGCTAATTCGATACGGAGAAGGTTGCAATTATACAGTCATATGTATACGAGTATATAGAAATTTATGACGCCCCTGCCCTGCGCTCGCCGATGCGGGTCTAGGCCAACGCTCCTCTCCTGCCCAACAATGGCCGACTCCGACGCCGATAATTAAGCGCAATAAAAGGCAATTAAAAGGCAGCTTAATTAACAAACCACAAACAATATGCAAAAGAGGCAGGCTTCGACATCAAATAGAAAATTAGAATAATTCTTGATGGGGCGGGAATTCCGGGAATTTCCATTCGAAAACTTGGGCTTGAGAGTCAGGGAGAAGTTCTGCAAACTTAAAGGGGAAAATTTTACCTCAAGAGGAGCGGCTTTCAAGCCAGCTTTTCACACTCCACTTTCGGATCTCCCACCCCAACTGTGCCTGTGATCTCGAGAATAGGGGACCATCGCTTCGATTGTTACTTGGGCAAGGATAAAGAATGGACTTCACCTCATCTTTGGGTCCTCGCAGATGCACAACTTTGAAGGGGCGCAACCGCAGTCCAACCGTCAGCAGGCAAACCGCAAGGATTGGCCTGTGAGAAAAATGTTTTTTCTCCTCGTAATTGTTGACTTTTTACAACTCGAGTACCACTTGCGGTTTGTGGACAAACATTACAAAGGTATTAAATGCTCCGGTGGTAAAGCAGGAAGAGCAGCCAGGGGACAGGGCGCTGGGAGACTGGGAAGGACGACAGTTGTCCAGGGTCAGTTGCAAATGGATTTTTAAATGGTTCGATAACCGCAAGGAGCCCAAGAAAACCAGAAAGCAGAAACAAGAAACAAGACAAAGGGGAAGACAGCGTGAAATTATAAGTAAATTCTCTAGCACGCACACGACCTGAGTGAGAGAGGGGGGTTGGAGCCGACTGATCACGCATAACGGATCTTTTAATTAGGGCCATAAACGCGGGATTCCAAAGGGAATCAATCAAAGTGAATCGCACAACGATCCGGAATCGATTGCCAACAGTCGACAATCAGCGGATCAGCGAAGATCAATAAACCAGCTCCCACCCCGGACCCATCCCCTCCCTACCTCTTTCTCTCCTGACCACTTTTCTGGCCAAGTTGCGTTTCAGTTGGCAATAAAGGCATCGATGGATCGAGGGATCGAGGGATCCAGCCAGAAAGCGGCGGCTTTCGATGGCTGGTCTGGCTGCATCCGCGGATCGATCGCTAATTATGTGAAATTATTGATTATTGCGGGCTTTTCACTAAACCACCAAATTGCGTGTACGTGCGTCGGCCTTGTGACCTTGACAGTTAAGTTGATCGCTTTTACCTGTGAACACTGTGCTACATGGAGCGCGAAACGAGAAATTATGCCATAATATGCGAAAAAAGCAACAAAAAGAACAAGACAAGATAAATATGTTCAGTATGCATTGATCTGCAGAATAACAAAAAGTTTGAAATTACAAATATAAGTGGTTTTATGTATTTTCATATATTTTGTCAAACTGATTTACACAAAAATCCATAAAAATGATGTACTTCTTGTGTCTAACTTCGTGTTACACATTGTTACCCATTCCCGCCTGGTACAGATTCAACAAAATAGCTATAAAAAAACTCACATTATCAAATAATTTCCCTGCAGAGTAGTGTAAATTCTCTAAGTCTCCCTGGAAACAAGCCTCGAGGCGAAATTCAAAGTGCGCGCACTTGCTGCTGCCGCCCTCTATTGCCTGCAGCTGTGAACCAGCGTTTTGTACGCTTCGAAAAAAAGCCGCGGGCTGCGCTCGCACGCAATCAACCCTGTCCGGGTCGACAGCTGTTTGATACCGCTCTCTCTCGCTCGCTCTTTCTTTCCACGCCGTCAGCAGCCGTCAGTGTTTTGCTGCCGTATCAAAAGTTATTTGTAAATATTTAAAACAATTCCCACCACCGACTTTCTAAAATCTCCTAACAAATCGATTCGTCCCTTGCAGCGGAAGGCTGACCACAGCGGAGCACCTCTAGCGAATGTAAGTTGTGGCCGCCGATAGTGAGGTTATATCCGAACACGGCTGGCTGAACGAAATTTGTGGCCAAAAATAGTTAACAAAAATTAAGTTCTTCCGCCAGCAGCCAGCAGACAACAGACGAACAGAACAGCCACAAGATGCCACCTAAGAAGCACGAGGAGCCGGAGCGCAAGCCCCTGATCGGACGCATTGGCACCAATCTGAGAATCGGCATCGTCGGCGTCCCCAATGTGGGCAAGTCGACGTTCTTCAATGTGCTGACCGAGAGCGCCGCCCCGGCGGAGAACTTCCCCTTCTGCACGATCAAGCCGAATGAGAATAAGTATTACCAATTATCCATCGGCCCGCGGGCCCCCAGGGCCCCGCAAAATCCAAAAATCCAGGCGGGGGCAATTTCTTTAATCATTGTAATCAGTATTTTGAATATAATTTTTATTCAAGACTTGTCGATGGCAATGGACTGCCCCCAGGAGCAGTCGCCACATCCACAGCCGCTTCTAATTCCAAATTGCTTGCTGGCTCCGCCTGCACTGGACGCGGGACTGGTCTGGGTCTGGTTCTGGTTCTGGTCCTTCTAAAAAGAAACTATTCGTTTGGGGCGTGTCGCGGCCTTAGCAATTTTATCAGATCCAGTTTCCAATATGCAAATTGCCCCCGCATTCAGTCCACCCGGTCCACGGTCCACCGTCCTCGGATCGGTTTCAGTTTCTTGAGCGACTTCATTTTGGTTTCGGACTCTCGTGGATTGTACAAAATTATAGAAAATTGCCATGATTGGCGGCCCGCTGATGCTGCCGGGGCTTCCCTTTCCAATCTCTTGCCATGTAAGCTAACATGCGTCTCGACGCTCTTCTTTCGTTTTTTCATTCCATGTGGTGCGCTGTGATGTGATGTGGCTGCCTTTGCCCTACCCACACGTCGCGTTCCGGTCCCCGACGAGCGCTTCGACTACCTCGTGGAGTACCACAAGCCGGCCAGGTGAGTCCTTGCGCTTTCAGTTTCGTTTTCGTCTTGAATGTGTCACTGACTTCTGTTTCTGTTTGTTTAGCGTGGTGCCCGCTTACCTGAATGTGGTGGACATTGCCGGTCTGGTCAAGGGTGCCGCCGAGGGCCAGGGGCTGGGCAACGACTTCCTTTCGCACATCAGCGCTTGCGATGCCATTTTCCACTTATGCCGTGCCTTCGAGGACCCCGACGTGACGCACGTAGAGGGCGAGGTTGACCCAGTGCGCGATCTGGAGATCATCTCCGAGGAGCTGCGCCTCAAGGACGAGGAGAAGCTCCTGCAGAACCTGGACAAGCTGGAGAAGATGGTGGCTCGCGGTGGCGACAAGAAGCTTAAGCCCGAGTACGACTCCATGGTGAAGATCAAGGAGATCTTGATCGACCAGAAGCGTCATCTGCGCTTCGAGGACTGGAATGCCCACGATGTGAGCGAGAATCCCCCCTCTCAATCTTTGCATCCCGCTCATACTAATGCTCTTCGCTTTTGCCCTCTCGCTCGCTCTTGTGCAGATTGAGGCGCTCAACAAGTATCTGTTCCTGACATCGAAGCCGGTCATCTACCTGGTGAACCTCTCCGACAAGGACTTCATACGCAAGAAGAACAAGTGGCTGCCCAAGATCAAGGAGTGGATCGACAAGAACGATCCAGGCGCCCTGCTCATCCCCTTCTCGGGCGCCTTCGAGCAGCAGTTGAGCGAGAAGGATGAGCTCGAACGCAAGGCCTACGAAACGGAGACCAAGTGCAAGAGCCAGCTGGACAAAATCATCATCACCGGCTATAAGGGACTGCAGCTGGAGTACTTCTTCACCGCCGGCCCCGACGAGGTCAAGGCCTGGACCATCCAGAAGGGCACCAAGGCCCCGGCCGCCGCCGGCCGCATTCACACCGACTTTGAAAAGGGCTTCATCATGGCCGAGATAATGCACTTTGCTGACTTCAAGGCCGAGGGCAGCGAGGCTGCCGCAAAGGCTGCTGGCAAGTACCGTCAGCAGGGACGCAATCACACCGTCGAAGACGGCGACATCATCTTCTTTAAGTTCAATGCCGGCGCCGGTCTGAAGGATGCCAAGAAGAAATGATACCGCCTGGCCGCCCTCATCGCCATGTCCACCATTCTGTATATTAATTTGATTTTATACTCCCAGATGTTTCACTTTGCCTGAGGCCTCGCAAACCCGCTAAACCGAATCCCCTCCCCTACACGCATGATCATGCCTTAGAATGATGCATTTTGAATTTCTTTTTGTACGCCACGTAAACACTTTGACACTCTCAACAATCGTTGTTCTTGTTTCTGGTACAGTCAGGGCTCCAAATGAAACTGAATTGTACAATAACGAAGGATAATAGGCTATAATAATGCCCGAAAGGCACCAGCCGACAACTCAGGGATATGGCTATAAATTGGCCAAACAAAGTTAGAGACTAAAATGCCATCCCACCGCATCCCATCCATCTGTGGATTCGAGTACGAGATCGTCGGAGGAAACGTCTTTCGTTTAGCTCGGAGAGACGGCGCATTCTATTTTTAAGCTGATTAAAAACGTGGCATTTTCCGAAATGACCTTGAATGTCCGGACAGCAGATATTTTTGGTACATTACCTATGGAATGGCTGCCCCCCCACCTGGGACTTGGTAGTGTGGCTCCGTAGCGATCGGGGAAGTCACTCTTCAAAAGAATTCCATTCTATTTGAATTCGGAATATTATTATACATTTTAAAGACACGTACCATTTTCAAACCCGAAAGCTGGGGGGAAGTGTTGTATCTGTGGCCTACGAATGTATATTGTATCTTTTTTATGCGAGATATGTACGGTCTTCCCCAGATTTAGGCTTTGAAAACTTCACAGAATTGGTTGGCTATATCTCGCCTAAATGCAGGGTATTAGGGCGTGCCATGTCTTTCCGTTCATCGATTGACATGCGAAAAATCGAAATCGATTTTATGCCGATGTATGTCGAAGAATGCGTGTGCCTTTCTCACGGACTTTGCGTGTTGTTATATACATACATAGTATTGCTGGCCGCTAGAACTGAAATTTGTGTTTCGTTTTTGTTGCTGTTTCTCTTGAGTCCAACGTATTTTAATGTATTGGTGCATGGGTTTTACGATTGCTGGCTTCTGTGGTCTATTTTATTTTAGGTTTCCGTGCTCACTTAACCTGTACCTTAGCATTTTTGGAGCTCGCACTTTTTGAAGACTCTTGCCCGACAATATCAGAAGAACTGTTATTTCGTATATATATTGAGTATATTGCCCATGATTATGAACATTAATGACATATAAATAGGTATGAAATAGGTCTATACAGGTTGTAGTGTCGTACTTGCGCATCAAATTTAAAATCATTTGTCCAACAGCGGTACGGCTCACCCTTTTCGCTATATGGCGGCTAAATCTGGACAGATCAGAGCACGGCATCCGTTTTTGTAACGCCAGGATAATTCCTAGTCAACTAGGAAACGGTAAAGGATCAGGACCCCTACAGGAACCAAAAGGGGCACCATTTACCAGCACTCCTTTCATGTGTAGCTGTCGGAAATGTACGGGGAAGGGGCAAAGAGGTAATGCACTTTCTTAAGCCTCGCAAAATGTATCGCTTACCATCATTAGCTACTGTCAAAGGTCCCAGGCATTGACAATCTCGCAACTGAGGTTTCAGGACTGGAACTGAAACTGAAACTGAGACTGAATGCAGCAGCTCTTCGTTTTCTTTCCGAAAACTTTTTAATCATCTTGCCACAGCGCTCACAAAGTTGGGAAGGAACACCTGTGCAAAGAGCGCCGGCCAGCAGCAAGCACTACAAGACAAGGCACAAAGGCGAAGGGCCAAAAGGGGCTGGATGGGGAATGGATAGGGAGGGGCCCCTTGCTGTGTAAATGCAGCTGCAAGACGCACACAAAGCGGCAAAACGGAAAAGCGGCAAAGCGGTGGTGGGGTTTCGGTGAGTGCATGGGTGGGTGGCTCGGCGGTTGTGTGGTTTCCCGCCCCATCACCGACTCTGGTCGCAGCGGCAAGTTCCTAAGCACATAATTTGGTTTACCGCATTGCCAAACATGCGCCTCCATGAAACACGCACCAGGAACCAGGCACCAGGCACCAGCCACCAGGCACTCCGCCCTCCGCCCATCTTGGGAGGGGCTCATGCTCTGCCTCTGGCTCCGTCTCTCTGTTAATCTTTGCCGTAAGAAACTTTTCTTCTGCACTGTGGAACAAATTGCGGGGAGTGCGGATAGATCTGAACAAATACAAATATCACAATAACTTGAATATTCAATTCAAAAGGAAAGACCAATATGTTCGTAATACATACTATATGCATACACAAAAAAGAAACACACCCATATTTGAATCTCAATCTTAATCTACTTTAATCTTAATGTAAGTATTCATTTCTGAGGGCATTTTTAATGTGGGTGTAGTAGCGTGTAAGCGTGTCTTTTCTAATTTCATGGCGATTGGTCTTTAAATACCCATATAGTAGACATATGTGTATGACCAGTTCTTCTTTAGATCTCCTTTAGATCTCCTTTTGGCTTTCCTTATATATTCTTTAGATCTCTCTTAGATCTCCTTTATACCTCCTTTAGACCTCCTTTAGACCTCCTTTAGACCTCCTTTAGACCTCCGCTAGACCTCCTTAAGACATCCCATAGATCTTCGTTGGTTTCTTCCGAAAACTTCTGCAATGGTATATCTCGTTCGGTGCCCACTGTACGTGCGGCCTGAACTCCTGCATCCTTTTGGCTGGCCAAAAAGTTTGGCGTGGCAGCAACTTTTCATATGAAATGTGCAAAATTACACACTCCCAGCCCAGCCCAGCCCAGCCCAGCCCAGCCCAGCCCAGCCCAGCCCAGACCAGCCCCAAGAAACGAGCCGACAAAAATATTTTGAATGTTTTATTAGCTCAGAGAACGAGCCACAGAAGAGGGGCAGTCAGAATGGGGCAGGGGGGGAAATGTAAATGCAATTGCAGTGGATTTGTAGTTAATTAAAGTGTAATGTCTGGCCATGTATGAGTCTGCTCTCTGGGTCTCTGCTTCACCTCCTCCTTGGCTGATCCTGATCCTGATCCTGTTGGGCGCCAAAACGTTGACAAGCCCCATCAGAGGGGCATGAAATATGGCCACTCTAAGCTCGGCCAAATGGCTCTGGCTCTGGCTATGGCTATGGCTATGGCTATGGCTATGGCTATGGCTCTGGCTATGACCATGGCCAGAACTGCCCTCGACGCCCGTCAACAAAGAGGCCAAACACAAATCATTCAGACTACAACAAGTCGGCATGGCAGGAATCCCAGGTCCAGTTGGTCGGTCAAACGGGGGCTATTGGGATACCCTTTCGGTATCCCTCTATGGCAAATACTGCGCCGGTCTTGACCCTCCAAAGAGATATCTGATCTGTTGGCCTTTGTCTCCTTGTTGTCGTAGCCAAGGGACCCTTGCGCCGGCAAGGATATCAAAAACATTTCAAGCCTGTTGGCGAGGAGGTTTTTTCCTGTCTTGTTTGTTAGCTTGCCATTTGTCAGGCGGCAATCGTGCACTCAATTCAAAAATTCATTCAATTCAATTGAAAAATGGCGTTGAATATTTGACGCATGCAACGGCAGACGGGCAGCGTGGCAGCGGGCGAGAGGGGCAGATGGTTAGGGGTGTGGGTGTGGGTGTGGCATTGGGTGTGGAGCATCAACTGTCACTGGCAGAAGCAATGGCCAGCAAAGCGTTAAAAATGGCTGTCATAAATTAATGAGCGACGAGCATTCGTTCGAGTGACGCATCGAAATTGAATTGAATATATTTTTCGCTGAATTGCATTCATTATTCATTTACAGCTGCCTTCCGTCTTCTGCCGTATACCCGTATATACCGTATAATATCTGCCACACCATCCTCCTGCGCTCCTGCGCTCCTGCGCTCCTGCTCCATTATCCTATTCCTCTAGCTCTTCTGGTGTGTCCAACTCCAGCTCCAACTCCAATTGGATGGCCACTTTAATTGCTTGTAAAAAGTGCAATGCACCGTAAGCAGAAACGGAGACCCACTCACCCACTGACCCGGCACCCACGCCCACGATTAACGCATCTGCCACCCACAGCTCACAGCCCACAGCCCACAGCCCACAACCCACTCTACCAGGCCAGGCCCGTCTCAATTTCAATCCCAATCTGGCCATAAACGTGACAATAATATAAATCAGCAGATTGTGCCGCTCTCTCTCGATGCTGCAGCGACAGTGGCAGTGGCAGTGCTACAGGCATCATCCTCGGGCCCCCACCCTGGACCTTATCATCATAATCATACTCTCACCATGGCCCCATCAGCATCATCATCATCATCATTATCATCGGCAGCATCATCATTGTTCTTGTCGTCTACGTCTACGTTGGCATTTAACTTAATGCCCACATGCGGCGACAGCGTAAAACGATCTGAGGATTAGAGTCCTTCGCCCCGCCAGTAGCCAGGAGCAGCCAGGAGCAGCCAGGAGACAGGAGCAGCAACAGGAGGCACTGGCACTGGCACTGGGAGGCAGGAAGAGGAAGTGGGCCCCCGCCCTGTCCGCTGGTTGCAACTAAGGTAAAACGTGCCGTTCCTGGAAATAAAGCGTGTAATTGTTTTGGCAGCTGCCGAAACGTTTTAACAGCTAATTAAGGAGCCATCAGAGAGAGAGAGAGAGAGAGAGAGAGGGAGAAAGGGAGAAAGAGGAGGCAGCAGATGGGGTTCTACTCTGTAGGAAACTCTGGGTAATCTATAACGAGAGGATCTTGGCATACTTAAATGGGATGGGGAACGGGGAATGGGTAATGGGAACGGGATTCGCTAGCATAGCGTATGAGTACCTACTACCCATACTCGTGTTATTTGAGTGCACCTTAAGTCCATGGTGCATACTCGTGGGCGTAATCACTTTGCGATTCCTCTCTCTCTCTTCGAGAATCCTGTGTCTTTAAATCTACCGGCTGTGAATCTGAGACCAACCTCTGTGGCAAGATTCGGGATCCCCCTGCGGTTAATCGCAGCTGCAGCTCCTGCTCCAGCTCCCTGCACTTACCCATATGAATCTTCCCGGCTAGGGAATTCCCATTCGCATTCCAGGGCCGGGCCAGGGCTTTGTGTGCTCAAGTTGATGCCACAAAAGCCGCTCCAGCCGCACGAGCAGAGCAATCTCATTAACACCTCCACCGTCCAGGGGCTGCTCTCCCGCACATACTCGCGGGTAGGCGGGGGGATATGAGAGTAATTAAATTCGCACGAGCACTAGCACGAGCACGGGCTGCAGGTGGCAGGAATATAAATGGAGCCGCGGTCGGGGGGCCACGGGCTGGAATCTCTTTCACTCAAAACTAATAAGCGCGAGATCAGCAAGTGGCCCGAAAGTATTTCTGGCCAAAGAGCAGAAAGTCAACGCTGGGAAACAATACATTAAGCGACTTTCAATCTGCCTTTGGGGGGGAAGCGAGTGGAGAGTGGGTTGCCTGGTGGTTGTTCCCGTGAGCAAACAGACTCCTCCAACACACACACGCATGAGTATACGTATATGTATACGTACACACGTATGCCACCGGAAAATGTGTTCATTTCCGGTGTCAGTGTCAGAGGCAACAATGGGGCTGGGGCTGGGTCTGGGGCTGGGGCAGCGGCAGCGGCAGCTTCTCGCCCAACTTTTGCCCGTCGTGACTTTGATGAAAAATCGCGAAGCTGACGCTGCCAGGCGACCCCAACAGATACGTGAGAGTCATAGTGTGTGTGTGTGTGTCTAGAGATGGCTGCGTGACCTGTTCCTCCACTCACGGAGCTCACGAGCCGAGGAGGTACCTCCAACTGTTCTGTCCATCTCCCAGACACTCGACTGACACGACTCCATCCCCCTACTCACGACACGACACGACACGACACGACGCGACACGGGCTGCTCCGTTCATCCCAAGACACCCTACCCCCGCTCTCTCTCCCTCTCTTATGTGCGATGCACTTCATTCAGGCGAAAAGCGAAGAGACATCATAATAATGTGGCCCATGTGGAAAACAAAGCAAACAGGCAAACAAAACCCGGGCCAACAAGTGAGCGAACAGCAGACAAAAGCAGACCAGGAGAATATGCCAAAAAGTAGGCAACAAACAGCCACACCCACACCCACACCCGTATACCCATATCCACACTCACCCAGAGAGAGAGAGAGTCACCCAAATGCACCATATATTTTTAATTTCCTGTTATACATATGCAGCACACCAGCACACATATGCCCCACAAATGGAAGGAGAGAACAGGGAAAAAACCGCAATCTATACAGCTATTCATATGCACAACTTTCTACCTTTCTACCTTTCCACCTTTCCACCTTTCCAGCGCCATGTCTTAGGTCAGGGACCCACAATCGAGGGAAAAACATAATGACCATAGTGCCACTCGTTCTGAACTGCAGAGAAGAGACTGCAATTACCCAACGGAGCTCATTAAATATCTTTAAAAGTTCAAAAGGTAACAGAATAATCATCTTCTCCTCGCTCCAGCAGATCAATCTTGAAGAGTTTTAATTCGATTCCCTTAACTTTCCGACGGCCTTTAATGCGAATGTCGCCGAACGATCTCAGGCATGACTAATAAGGAGCCAAGTGGGGGCTGTTCATGCTTGACTGGGTCATCGATGAAGAACCCAACCCCAGCCCCAGTCCCAGCTCCATTCCCAGCTCCAGCTCCAGCTCCATCCTCAGTTTCAGCATCTGCCACACCCACTGCTCTGCTCTGCTCTGCTCTGCTCTGCTCTGCCCTGCACTCTCCGGCCTCCCCATTCTCCGGTCGTGTGTGGCTGTAAAGTAATTTATGGCATGCTCCCTGGGCATCCATATGCCTGATTTATGGCTGTTATTGAAAAATTCTTGTTGCAGCTTTTAATTATGAGGCGAGGTGCAAAAAAAAAAGATGAGAAAAAAGCTTAAATAAATACTCGAACATGGAAAAAAGTGCAGCACGGGCGGCAGGTTCGACAGACAACCCATTGAGATGATGATGACTGCAAATCCCCCAACAAACAGCAGAAACTGAACCAAAAATGATGTCACTCCAGGGAGCAGAAGGGGGCACAGAAATACCCGAAAAACAATACGTGGTATTGTGGCTTAAATTAGCTGAAAGTGATGCGATACATGGCCCAAAAAGTGCGCTCTGTCCGCCGTATGGGTTTTAATTTGCCGGAAATGAAGCGGGAATACGGAAAAAATGCCATTCCCGAAAAGAGAAGAAGAGGAGATGGAGATGGAGATGGAGATAGAGCCGATGCTGGAGCAGGATGCCGGAGAAGAAGCTGAAGCCGAAGACAAAACGAGTTACATGTCAAAACACGCGCCATTGCACAAGGGGAGGTGGCACGGGCATAAGCATGGGACACCAGTCACTGGTGGAGCCACTGGCGGTGGCATGGGGCAGGTGCCGTGTGACATGCATGGCGCAAGTGTTTTAACACAATTTAATATGGCCCGACGACGACAGGGAAGAGAGGGAGTAGAACCAGGACCAGAACCAGGACCAGGACCAGGACCAGAACCAGAACCAGGACTGGCGACGATGACTACGGGAGATGACAGAGAGATGGCGGAGACAACTTTTCCCAGCGATGACATGCACCAGAGTCAGATAATATGGGCGCTCGGCGAGGCCCAAGATGGTAACGCTCCATCCAGCCCCGCCAAACGACTCTCTCTCTGGAAGGCAGCAAGCAGAAGGGATATAAAGGAGTAAAGAGTAGGGCACACGCCCCTGCAACGTTATTAAATCATAAAGCGCAAGCTGCCGCCGTCCTCTGATGCTCTCCCCACACATTAGGGCCCGTGGACCCATCGAGCAGGAGCAGGAGCAGGAGCAGGAACCATGGCAGAGGCAGAGGCAGAGGCAGTTCCAGGATATGGGCTCAAAAAGAACAAATAACAGTGATACGAGTATGCTTATGGAAAGTAACCGGCACACGACTGAACAAATGCCCTCAAAAAATAAAATAAACAATATACATTAATAAATATAAATAGATATGAAATGGAGTTGATTTACTATGAAAATTCGCACCTTTGGTATTCATTTGAACTATTTTAATTATTAAAAGCTTACTTTGTTGGGAATTAGTGCCACTATAGAACTAAAGTCTGTGAATAGGACCATGTCATTTAGTGGCACAGTGATAGCTGATAGCTGATAGCTCTATATCAGTGCCCTCCCTTTCCATTCTCCTCACAGACATGTGCTTGGGTAGGGTATTAAAGCGACCTAATTGTAGGTACTTGTTGTGTGTCGCAGTTGTAGTTGATGTTCAGCGTATGCTGTTGCCGTTGCTGTGTCCCAAATGTTCTGGAATGGCTCAATGCTTAAGCGGCGTTCCCCAAAGTTGGACAAACGCACCTGTGCGTCGGGAAACGGAAACGGCCAGAGGGGCAGCCGAGAACAGGCAGGCATTGCCACAGAGGGAGAGGGAGGGAGAGGGAGAGTTCTACATACACACATACATATACTCTTATTCAGAATTACAATCTTAATTGATTTGTTTTGCACTTAACCGCATTCGCATCAGCATCATTTCTGTGAAAATAAAAGTAAACCTATCTCCGGCTGATCCAAGCCGGTTCGCCCTTGGATGTGATGTTGTTCTTTGATCTGTGCTTGAAAAGCCATTCCGGAGGGAGCAGCGAGTCGTTCCACCTCGTTCAATCGCAGAAGATCAGTGTCCGCCAGTCTGTTCATCGCCCCCACGATGGTTGCACGCTTCACGCTTGTGCTCGTCTCGATGCTGCTGGCGGTCCAGAGTCTGGCCGTACTGGGGCTGGCAGAGGCCTCAGACATAGAAGACGAGATCTACAGACTGGACCAGGCCTTCCACGAGTGTTGCCTGCAGGAGAGGCGGTCGCATCCCAGGAGTCAATGCACAAAATGTACACAGATGGTGGCACCAACGCCAACAACGGGCCCGAAGGACGGCACTAAGAACACGCTGGACAGTGTATGCGCCAAGACCCATTCCGGGACATGTGTGGTGTTGGAGACTTCGATGGAATCGATGTGAATATAAGTCATGGAAAGAATCTCTGTAAAAGGAAATAAAGAAAGGAAGTTGTTTACGCTGTAGATTATACGATTCTCTGTGGTAGATTGAAGATCCAAGGGATTTAAATTGCAGTTTTGCAACATTGTATGGATAGTTCCACAAAATACAATATCAGAACAAAAATAGCTTGCCACCTTTGACGTTCTCTGGACCACTTTAATGATTGGCTGCCCACATATTTCTTGTAAATTCCAAGTATGAGGCTGTGATCTACTGCTCCCTGTCGCACAGTGTAGTAAAGCACATAGCGTCAGAGAACCAGCTGCATTCCGCTCCGTGCCGCTCACTGATAAGCGGATAAGCCCTCGGACTGTCGTGCGGTGGGCCACGGCACAGCTTGTGGAATCTCCATTCAGTAGGCTCCCGGTTTCCGAGATGAGCGAATCGTGTTCGAATCGTGCACTCGTGCACTCTCTGGGGTCTCTTGGGTCTCTGGGGTCTCTGGTGCCTCTGGTGCCTCTGGTCGTGCTGTTCGTGGTGATGCTGGCCTTGCCGACAGCCTCACACGATACTCTGACGGTGGATGGGCGAGCGGTTGCAGTGGATGGAGGAGCGACTGCGACTGAGGCTAAGGCTGTGGCTGTGGCTGGGGCTGGTACTGGGGCGAGTCCGGTCTTGGTGGATCTGGGAGTTTGCACAACGAGTCCGGACGTAAAGAAGTGCCAGGAGGCGGTGCAGCGCATCGATGCCGGGTTCCACCAATGCTGCCTCATCCTAAGGAAGAACCATGCGGCTGACGCCTGCGACTGGTGCCTGCAATGGCGAAAAGCCACATCAAATGGTGACTTGGTTGTCAGAACGGCTTGGAGTAACCCCGTACGGTGGTATAAGAAGAAAACCGACAAAATTTAGGTTTGAAAGGAACTAGCGCTCAATATCAAGGCCCTTTTTTCTGACGGGAATCAGGATCAGGAAAGCTCCAACCAGTATTGGCAGGAGCAGGAGCCAGGGAGCCTGGAGCCAGGAGCCAGGAGCCAGGGAGCCGCCCTAGACGGACCCAAAAGATTTATACACCAATTTGCCAAGTTGTATTGTAAAACTAATAAATTGTCGCCGCTAACTTGAATAATGTGTGTCTTTCGCTCTCTAGGGGTAGAGTGTGTGTGTGTGTGTGTGTGTGTGTGTGTGTGTGTATGAGGATGTGGCAAGTATCTCTGTCTGGTGTTGGAGGCGGCACGGTACGGCACGGCACAATTATTATCCCCAACGTCCGTGTCCGTGTCCGTGTCCGTGTCCGCGTCCGCGTCCGTGGCTGTGGCCTGCCCGGCTGGATGCTTGGATGCTTGGATGGGCTTTCCTGCCTGGCACCAGAGGCAGAAGCAAAAGCAGAAGCGGCAGCAGCAGCAGAAGCAGCAGCAGAAATAGGAGGCACAAGCAAAAGCAGCCAAAAGAGCGGGCCGTGGCATAACTTTTAAATAAACTTTCATAATTTTGCATACTTGAGATAACAAATTGCATGTTGCAAGTCGTTTCCTCTTTCCACTTTCCACTTGCCACTTGCCACTTTCCACTTGCTTGCTGCTGCCTGCCTCACTCGTAACTTGTAAACTTTAAATTAGATTGTTTTCTTCTGGCAGTGTTTCCATTACGATGTCTCTCTCTCTCTCTCTGTCTGTCTGTCTGTCTGTCTCTGTCTTCTCTGGGTTCCATCTCTATTTGTGCTGCTGCTGGCGTTGATTGATCTCTGATCTCCCAGATAAGAGCCCCCCATCTCTCTACCCTTTGCGACACCCTGTCCAGGTGGAGTCCATCGATTTGATTTAATAGCAATCTTCTGGCTGGGTCGATTATCGTCCCCTTCCTCTCTTCTAATCTATCGCAGGGTATGTTCAGTTTCGGCCTTGCTTTCTCTCGAATCCTCCAATACATCTGCTCTCCAGCATCATCATTCACCGACTGTCGATTGCCGATTGCCGACTGCCGACCGCCGACCGCCGACCGCCGACTGCAGACGGACGTCGTTCGATTCATTTGCGTTCTAATTTTCTTTTGGTGCGTGATTTCGTGGCAAGATAAAGCTGATTCGATGCCTCAGACACTATAGGCTATATATATATATATCCCACTTACATGGTTGCAAGTACAGCCGAAGACCGCACTCGTTTTGGTCGAGTGCTCAATGAAAAGAGTTCATCTCCGGCTGTGGCTCTGCCTCTGTCTCTGTCTCTGGCTCCTGCCTTGCATCCAAGTGTCTTGTGTGTGCTGTGTGGGTGGCATATGCTCCGGCTGAAGTGTCTGGAGCGTAATTAAATTTATCAAATAACAGTTTAAACACCATCCGATTGTATTAATTGCGTATCATGGCAACTATCGGCCACAGAGGGGGGTCGTATCGGGGGTCGGCCTCGCACAATTAGTAGCCTTGCTGTGTGAATCAGACACACTCATGGATGTTCGTGTTCGTGTGCGTGTGCGTGTGCTGGTGTGCTGGTGTGTTGGTGTGTGGCCATGCCTTGAGGCCAGACAAAAAGGCAATTAACAAAGATTTTGTGGCCAATAGTTGTCAACAGATTGTTTAATTTGTGCCGGGTGCCGGACATACAAAACCGACAAATACCTAACCGCCCACCACCCTCCACCCACTGCCAAAACACACACACACACGCACACACACAATAATAGTAAGGGACATTCCTGGTCCCCTCAGATGGGAAAAGTTTCACCACAAAATCGAAGATAGAGGGCAATCATCAGACTTTACGAGTAATCGCGCTCAAAGCTGAGGAATCCACGATCCCTGAGTCACACAAGTCCCAGCACAGAAATTTCCCTTTCTCCATTACAATCATCGCCGTTTGAGAGTCGGGAAATCCACTCTCAATAGTCATTTCTGGTATCAGGAACGCAAAATACACGTATATTTCAATTCAATTCATTTGATTCAAGTGAAACATGTATTGAAAAGATAAATATAAATATTTAAATCTCAGGGCACCTTGTGTCTCCCTGTACACAGGTACCTGTCCCTGTCCGATCGAAAGATTTGATCAAGGCTCTCACAGACACCCTTTGCCGGCGGTGAAGGATAAATTGAATTCTAGTAAATTGACCCTCCTGCGGGGCGTCGGGGCGGTGGGGCGGTGGGGACGGTTTGCCGTCAGAGGCCCCTTCAAATATTCGCCGCACTTGGAAAAGTTTTGGGGCCAAAAAACCGCACCAAAAGTGGCAGCAGCGGCTTCAACTTTAGCTATCCCTCCACTCCGCTCCACTCCGCCCCGCTCCAACATCGAAGTGCATGTCAATACTGCAAGCGCGGGTGTGGGAGGAGGGAGGTGGGAGGTGGGAGGTACTGTGGGGCAGGGACATGCATAACTGTATAGATACAGCTGGAGACTGTGTGGGAGGTCTTCTCTTCTGTTCTGTTCTGTTCTGTTCTGTTCGGTTTCTGTTTCAGTTTCAGTTTCAGCCTGTGCATATGTCTTAATTTTTGACCAAAGTTTTCCGGATACCCTCTTCAATCCTAACTCCCGAACCCCCGAACCCCTGAACCCCCGCCCTGTAGTGCTTTCCATCTCCGTCCTGGACAAGCTGTTCCACAGCTTCTACTGATGCTGCTGCTGCTGCTGCTGCTGCTGTTGTTGTTGGTGTTTGAAATAAACTTTAATGAGTTTTCTGCTTTTCAGCCACAAAAACCACTTAACCGGCACATATGCATGCCAGGGGTATGGCCAGCAGTGGAGCAGTGAAGCAGGGGAGCTGCAACTGCAGAAAACTTTAGCCAGCATGGAACATTTTTGGCCAAGTTAACATTGCATATACTCGTACTCGTACTCGTACTCGTTCCCGTCGAGAGACAGGCAACACCCCTCCCCCCCCCCACCAAACACATACTCGCAGTCACACACACATACTCGTATTAGGGGGCTTAAAATATATAGTTCTCGTCGGAGGTAGGGGAAACGTTAAGAAGAGAGAGAGAGAGAGAGAGAGAGAGAGCAGAGATGGGGAAGCTGAGCTGAGCTGAAGAGAGATCCCAGGCAATGACCAGCGGCTGACTGGCTGGCTGGCTGGCTGGCTGGCTGCATGGAACAAAACTAAGTGAGAGCCCAGAACGCCACAGGCTGGAGTATCGACTAAGGGAATACCCTGCTAGTGCACACAGACTTCCATGTATGTGTTTTCCATATACTCGTGGAACACATTCTCGTTTGCAAGCCGAACAGAGCCGATCGTTCTCTTTGCAGAGCTTATCTCCCGAGCAAAAGCACACGCACTCGATCGACCAAGTGGATACCCTGGAAACGTTGAGGGCTATATATGCGAGACATGTACACATGACGCACGGCAAATCTCCACAGAGAGACCTCTACACGCCAAAGGGTATCCAAAAAATTGCAGCTAAAAATTTGAGCGCATGTAAATTTTTGTGAGGCGACGGCGGACGTCGTCAGAGGTTGTAAAAAAAGGGAAGGAGACGCCCGGAAGACAGGCGGAGCAGGCAGCAACCGACATTTATGACCAGAAAATTTTTCGCTTAGTGCTAACCAATCAACTGTGGCAAGAGTCCTGGCTACAGGCCCAGTCCCAGTCCCAAACCCAGTTCCAGATAGGCCCTGTCCAGTCCAGTATCCAGTGTCCAGTGTCCAGTATCCAGTACTAAACCATTTCCGTTTTTTGTTCAGTCTCAGGCTTGCAATATTCATTAATTCCCACGCTTGACTTTCGAAAATTTAATTTCTGACTAACGACCTCATGTCGTATGAGTAATGCATGCACTTCCGGGCCATTCTTCTGCTTCTGCATCTCTTTGTTTGAATTTCAATGTCTCTTGACTCGACGGCACTCGCTAGCAAGAGAGTCATTCACTGTAAGGTCGGGGCTCGGATTCGGATTCAGATTCGGCTTGGGAGTTGGTCCGTCTACAGCTGAGGGTCGGAGGTGGTTGTGTCAGGGTCGGTCGGTCGGGCGGTCGGGCGGTCAGTCGGTCGGCATTGTCAAAGTTTCATGAATGGTCAAGCGACTCGCGCATTTGAAACGTCTTTCGTTTAATTACATTTGCAGCACATTCCGCAAGGATACGGATACGGATACGGATACGGATACGGATACCCTTCGCCTTCTCACCGAGAGAAGGGCATGTCAAGAAGGGTGCTTTTCTAGTGCATATTTACTTCATTACAGGGATACCCTTCCTCTCAAGTTTTCCTTAAACATCTTTCAAATTTCCCATGGAATAACTAGCTCTAACTTTTGCGAATAAAAGACTTTAAATGGTTTTTCCTAGATATTACTTGTGGAAATTGTTCCAGCATTCTATATGATGTACAGGGCTTTTTGGACAGGACTCCCAGAACCCCCTGCACTGAAAGGGTACTGCCACAGTCGCTGCCATCTGATTCATGTCCATATATCTGTCGGTGTCGGTGTCGGTGTCGGTGGCGGCGGCGGCGGCGGCGGCGGTGTGGGAGTGGGTGTGGTGGACATTCCCCAACCGCTGGCACTCGCTCCCCCACCGTTTTTCCCGTTTTTTTGGCGCTATATTTTTTGGTCAGTATTGTTGGCCCTGCAATTACTTTGTGGCCAAAGCCGAAAACTAAATGTGGACGCGACGCAGCTGCCGTTAGCATAAAGTAATCAAAAAAGTTTTGCTTTATTGTGGGGCAGCAGCAGCAGCAGCAGCAGCAGCAGCAGCAGCAGCAGCACACTCATCATCATCATCGCCGAAGCTGCAGAAGTGTTGCCTTGCCTAGTTCTATATCCGAAAAAATACTATTACTATTACTACTATATAAAGAGGCTCCTTTTTCAAAGAGCTGTCCTTGCAACCGCGTGGCAGCATGGCAGCATGGCAGCGTGGCAACCTTGAGCCCAACCAAATGTCCAAATGCAATAAAAAATTGATAACTTTTCTTCTCGCTCTTTTTTTTCTTTCATTCCCGTTCTCGTTCTCGTTCTCGTTTACGTTTTCGTTTTTCTTTTCGTATTGTTTTGCGGGCAACAGTTACACAGTGGCTGCAAAAAGTTAATTGTACACGGACTTCCAGCAGCCAGCCACTGAATAGGAGAACAGGACAGAACAGAAGAGAACAGCATCCTTAGAAGACAAAGTACTATATAGAGAGTGCCAAAGGCCATTTGGTATTATTCGCACGTAATTCGATGAAATTTTAATAATCCAGCTACGAAGGTAATAAAGAACTTTTGGACATGTGGGCTGAAGGCCGTTTCCTGTCTCTGTCTCCGTCTCCGTCTCTGTCCCTGTCGCTGTCTCTGGCTCTTTCACGTGTGCTTCGATTCAAGAGAGAGAACCATCGAAGGTATGCCCGACCCATGATTGGGCTTGCTGCTACGTGCTCTGGGCCTTGGAATGGGCTTCGGATGGGGCTCGGGATCGTAACGAAACGAGGGTGCATGATCACATGATCTCCCATAAGAAGGTTGATTCTTGATAAAAGTTTTTCCTCAAAGTCATATTGAAATATCTAAAAAAAACCTCCGAAAATTAACCCAATATCGGCTAATGGTAGATTTTTCAACTTTTATCAATCCAAGACTTAAAATAAATTGCAAAAAAAGCTACAAATGCTACAACACATCAATGCACAACATTTATCAAGGGTTCGCATCAATATGTGGCCTCAGCCTTCGCTGAAATCTGAGTTGGAATTGATCTCCGAATTGAATGTCCCGTGCGACTGGCAAAAGTCTCGAAAATGAATCGACCTTAGCCCCAGGCTTAGGAATAATCAAGAGCTACTTTATAATGAAAAAATAATCTATCACTTCCACTTGCAATGTGTACGGTTGTCACGTCTGCCTGGGGACATGGGTTCATGAGTGTAAAAATTGATAATTGCTTTGAAAGAGGAGTCGGTTCTGATTGTTATTGCTCCAGACAGGGCACCCGCTAGTCGACACTTGCAACACTTTCAACACTATGTGTGCACCTGGGCTTGACACCTGCAGTTAGCCGCCCACAGACACACATCCAAACAGGGGCTCTCCGCTCTCCGTTCTCCGTTCTCCACTCTCTGCTCTCCACTCTCCACTCTCTGCTCTCAGCCTGTATGCCGCACTATTGAACAACCTGATTGGGCTTTTGACTTGATTTCGAATTGATTGCAATTGCAATTTTAGCATGACTGGGGGCGGGAGAGCGGGGGAGCGGGAGAGCGAGGAGACCTAGAGAGCGTGCGAAATTAATTAAAATTACTTACTGACTCGCAAACATTTCTCTTGATTTCTCTCTATTATTGTGCACCAATTAATTTGCTTAAATTTTCGTGCCAAACACAAAACAGGGGGAAATGCTAAAAATTTAATTAAAATCGAGCAAACAAACAAACATCGCATCGGTGGCACTCTCCATCGGTGGCTAGTTAGAGTCCTGGAGACCAGGACTGCCACTAGCAGCCAGGACCAGTCACTCGGAAAACTGTGATGTTCTTCACAAAACTTGCACCGCTCACCGCTCACCGCTCACCGCTGCACCATCCTGCACCATCCTGCGCACTTCTGCAGCACTCCTGCCACAAGTGCAGTGCAAACACATGACGCATACGCCGTGTGTGCCACGACGACGACGACGACGACGGCGGCCCAAAAAGCGAATTTCATTTGTGCCAAATGGCAGTGGCAGTGGCAGCAAACTAAATTGCTCAAAAGAGCCAACAAGAAGAACTTGAAAACGTTTCAGGCCAAGACCAATCTCGGTTCGGTCAGGCAAACTCCACTGCACCACCGTCACCGTCACCGTCACCGTCACCGTTCCTCCATCCAGAACCACCAGGACGACCAGAATCTCAGCTCTCAACACTTTTTTGTGCCCCAGCTCCCGCCCCAGCCCTCGTCCTGCGCTCTCTCTAAGAGGAGACCCTGCCTGGACCCTGTTTGGCCAGTCCATTTCCTTGGTCTTATTAAAAGTTGCAGAGATTCTTGTGTTTACCTAGCACAAATGTCAAATCAGATGGAAAACTGTGGAACGGAATGCACGGAATGCGGGGGCAGAGTCGGTGGACGGGCAGGAGTCTGCTGGTGTCTGCTCTCTGCACTTGGCAGATACTTTTATATCTTCAGGCAAGAGAAGAGCATCGGATCGGAGCACGACTGTACTGTATGACTGTACTGTATTCAACCCGCACAAATGAAGCAGTTAGGCAGCTAATTAGTCGAAGTATCAGGTGGAGTACGTTCAAACCGATTACAAATCGATAGTGCCATGTGATAAAGAATGGTAATCGGTAACTGCTATCGAGTAGTGGCTGGTTTTCTGAGCTCTCCCGCCTGAATAGAACGAATCATGGATCCTAGAAAAAGCCTTGCTTGTCCCCAAGTGGCAGGGGCAGGGGCATTGGCATTGGCAGAGGCAGAGGCAGAGGCAAGCATCCACGTGTTTCCACGATACTGGAAACTGGAATGTAAACAGAAAACGTAAACAGACCGGCATGTGGAATCCACCGCATGGTGAAGACCGACTGCCGACTGCCGACTGCCGACGACCGACGACCGATGACACACGACGGCCACACGTCCAGCCGAGCACTCGAGTGCTCGTTCGGCCCAAGAGGTCCTTCGGGGGGGCCAGAAACTGCTGCATGGGCGCAGGCGCCGATGGCAAATCTGGCGGCACGGCAAAGCACACGCAGGAAGCGAGGCTCCAAATGCCGCCAAATTGTGGCACAACCAACGGCAGGCCATCAGCCCGCAGCACGAAGGACTCCGAGGAACGAGCGCACGAGCACACGAGCCGAGTGGCATTCGTGTCCTCGCGGAGGAGGCCGATAGCTTGAAACGCCGAACGCCGAAGCACTCGCGAGGCCGAGTGGGGCACGACTCGGGAGTTATTGTGCCGCGGCGGCAGCAACAGTTTTGTTTGAAGCGTCAACACGTGCGGTAGTCCCTCTGGTCTCCTTCCTGGTCCTGGCAGTCTTTGGTCCTTTCGACCGGAGCTCGTAGAGCGCGAAGAACCGTCGCGTGTTGCTCAGAGTTTCAGCGCGAATTTGTTGCAAGTGCAGAGCCCCAGAGCCCCCAGTCTCAAGTGTTGGCCATAAAGAATTATACATTGATTTAGCACATGATTTTTTTGTTGTTTTTATTCCGTGTCGCCGCGCCTAATCCCCGCCAGAAATCCACGAAAAGAGAACAAACGAGCGCCCCACAAACGAACAGGCCATCAAATTAATCAAATTAAAAGGTAAAGCCAATGAAATTCCTCGGGAAATGGGAAACGGGAAACGGGATACCTAATGAGCGGGCGGGCGGGCAGGCGGGCAGGGGGCTATTGGAATTTTTGTCAAACAAAAATTGCAACCGCAGACGAGAAACGCTCCACAAGCGTATCAAAGCGAAACGAAGCCCCAAATCAACGTAATTTGTGCTCATTATAATCAAACAAGCCAGAGACGGAGCCGGAGCCAGAGCCAGAGCCAGAGCCAGAACACACATATTACACATTACACATCGCACATCGCACACCGAACATCGGTGTTGGCTGGTAATTTTCATTAGCCAACTCCGCCAATAGCTCCCCGCTCCCCCAAAGGCTTCACAAACTCCAGTGCTCCAGTGCTCCAGTGCTCCACTGCTGCAGTACTCCGGTGGGGGGAATTCGAGCCAAAGACAAAGCCAGTCGTTTGTTGACGACTAATCGTTTCTCGATTGCATTTTAAATGCCAACTTCGAGCGCCGGAAACGGAAGTGCATTCAAACAGCGCGGAGCAGGAGCAGGGGCAGGAGCAGGAGCAGGAGCAGGGGCAGAAGAGGAGAAGAAAGGCTTTCGAACAATCCAACAATCGAACAATCCAAATCCTTACAGCTCTCTGGAACTCCAAGTGACTTCCAATCAATATTTCATATTAACTTGAATTTTAAGTGAATGGAAATTGGCAGAAAATCGGAGTAAAACTTTGATGCCAAAACTCTAACATTGCTGTGTGCAAGGGACAGCTGCGGAGGCCTTGGGGTTTCCCCTAAATATTTTACTTCCTAAGAATCGATGTTGGTTTTAAAGTGCTAGAATTTGGAAACGATCAGTGGAAGTGTCCACCTGAAGATTCCCGTACAAACCTGTGCGAATAATTCAGTAACTAGGAAGCAAATTGTGTTGATCTTTGTAGTGGCAAACAGTGAAGTGTTTCTATCTGAAAACATCAATCAAAAAGTGCTGTGGGCCCAGCACCACCAGCACCAGCACCAGCACCAGCACCATGGCGATAAGCCTATAATTATAAAATTATAGCTTCAATCGAATATACATATACGTGCATACAACACCTACATACGAGTATGATAGAAATTGTAGAAGTTGTAGCTCTGACAGCCCGCCGATAAGAGGCACTGGGAACAATTCCATTGACGGCAATTATTGTGTAATTGATGCGGATTAGTCCGGGCGGGGCAATTGTAATCATCTCCCGAAGCGAACGCGAAACCGAAACCGAATGCGAATGCGAATATTTACTCGTATGGCAAATATATTTCATCAAATTTTCATCAATCAAATGGCCAATTTTTGGATAAACAACAGTCTCGCTTCCCCCTACTTGCCGCTTGCCGCTCGCCGCTTGCCGCTTGCCACGCACACGAGTCTCATATATAATATTTTGGATGCAACATGAAAAATGAAAGGAGAAAATGGCACAAATATTTACCAGCAATTTCCCTGAACGGCGGCGCCATCAACATCATCCAACAGCCGCCTGTCGACAATAAAATCATTCTGGCAATTTATTTGAGATTTTTTTGCTGTTGCTGTTGCTGTTGCTGTGAGTGCTTTTTTTCGAGTGGGACGGAACAGCAACAAAACGAAATTAATAAAAAGAATTTTCATAAAAAAGTCTCCACAGCACATGTGGAAGAGCTTCCTGCCTGTCAGGCTCTCAGGCTCTCAGGCGCTCAGGCAGAATGCGAGTCCTGGCGCTGGCACTGGCACTGGCACTGGCACTGGCTCTGGCTCTTGGTTCCTTCTTTTGCCAATTGTCGCCGCACCCAATCAAGCTTCACTTCATTCATTTCCAATCCGTTCAATTGTATACAGATTAGACAGTTTAAAGTGCTCCTCCAGGATGGTTGATCCGACACATGCCTCCTAGAAGTATGCATCCAAAAGTGCGTGCTCGTCGACCAGGTGTTCAAAGAGCCAAACGACGACAGCTGCGCTTCAAATTGTGCTATTAATTCTGGCCAAAATAAAGATCCCCTTTGTGCTTTAGTACCGGGTAAAAAGGCAGGACTGGCCTTTTCTTGGAGAGTTTCTCTTTCAGTTCCATTTCATTTCCGCCTTAATGGAATTGGATTCCCTCAAATGCATTTTTGAGGTGGGAAATGATTTAGGAAAGTGCTAGAAAAATGTGCATTTCTAAAGGAATATCTTCAAAGATTAATATCAAATCAAATCAAAATCAATTATTAAATTCGAGTCTAAACGAGGGGGAACGTTGTGAGTTGCTGCTGCGACCGCAACTCTACATTTATACCCGATACATAGTCATTACGCAAAGAGTGCGTCCGAGAGAGACAGAAAATCAGTCAGAACGTATCGTCGGGCACAGCGTAGCCACTGCAAATTGAATTGTTCCTTTTGGTTATAATAATGATATGGTCATTCTTTATGATTGGATGTCGTTGGTCTAGCTCATCATAGGGACGGACAGACAGACAGGGCTCAATCGACTCGGCTATTGATGCTGATCAAGAATATATATACTTTATGGGGTCGGAAACGCTTCCTTCTGGACGTTACACACATCCATTTTCACCACAAATCTAATATACCCCAATACTCATTTTGAGTATCGGGTATAAAAATGTCAACCAACTGGTTGTCCTGGGAATGCAATTTGTGGCTAAAATTCGGGATATGTTATTCCTAGCCTGGAGTTTCCTTTAATGTGCAATATGTAATGTGAGAAATCTTTTAACAAGACCAAACATTTCTTGAATTAATCCTAAGAAATCCTGATTTCTGTTGTAACTTTCCTCACAAATGTTTTCTTTATGAATTTTTGCGTAAAATCGTTTCTAGAAGGAGCACTTCGGTAGGACTTCCCAAAAAAGAGCTCAACGTAGTCTTTAGTGGATTTCTTTTGGTAGCATTGGTCTCAAATGAAATTCTTTCCCTCAGCTTGTTCGGAAGACCCCCTCTTCGCAGCAGCCAAAGATTTCTAGAAATGGAATTCCGTTTTGTTTCGAGGAGGACCTGCCTTTCAAATACAAATAAGGCTCGAATTGATGAGTATAGTAACTGAATTAAATGTTCATTGTGTGTTCTATAATGTGGTATGTAGAACAAGATCGAAAGGTGTGCGGACTTGATAGCGATGGAGTAATGACGAGTCAGTGGGCTTAGATCGATGGAAGACGGGATCCCCGATCAGTCGGTTCAAGACGGTGTCGGATTGAAGAACTAGAATCCCAGACGATGTGTAACCAGTGTGCAGTGTGTGCTAGGTGCAGACTAGTCAAGGCCCTGATGCCAGCGAGGCTTCGACTAGACCGCGACAGATCGAGAGATCGACACAACATATGTTTATTGTTTATTGTTTATTGCTTATTGGGTTTTACCCCACTGGTGCACCAGTCACTATAGTCTATGGATTATTGGCTAATATATTGGAGCCAACAGCTTAATGGAAAAAAGGGGGAAAACTCAAACGGTTCTTCCACTCTCTCTCTCCCCCTGTCCCTCGTTTTGGGGTACAAATTGCAATATGCCCCACCCCTCGTCCCGTTCGTCTATTAACCGTTTCGCCCTCTCCTTGTTTCCTTGTCTCCTTGTCTCCCTGTCTCTCCTTTTCGCCATTTGCGTGTTCATGACGCAACATTTGCGGTTGTTTATGCTTTTGAGGTCGCATTTCGTGGTTAGCCAATTGTTATGCGCATTTTGTTTAATTGCACACACGCACACGCACAGATGCAGACACAGATACACTCCACACACGCACACAGTGTCGTCTGTAGTGTGTCGTGTGCTGTGTGTCGTATGGTGTGGTGACATCGCCATCGCCCATCGCCCATCGTCCTGCTCCGTTTAGGTGTTAATATTTCAATTAGCAGCCGTTTATGTTTACGTAGCGAGAGGAATGGAACGGAATGGAATTCCCTTGTAATGCTCCACGCAACTGTTACGCCGAAAGTCGTAACGAAACGTAATACTCCTCCTGGACATGCCACCACACAGCCACACAGCCACACAGCCACACACCCACACACCAGCATGTGGCAGAGTGGCAGGAGTGTGCGTATGTGTTGTGTTGTGGTGTGTGTCTAATGTCCCGACTAAGTTTTACAACTGATTGCGGCTGAGCAGCACTTAACGAGCTCAGATTGCAGCAGATTTTTATTATGATTGCGTTCGCCATCTGTGGGGCAGTCTGTGGCGGGGGACCTTGTGGTACCCTTGGGCAAGCCTTGAACTTGGTGGAAGGGAAACTCTAGGCTGGGTCTACAAAGGGGGCAGATATTGAGGAGAGAGTAGGGAAACGCTAGCCCCTCCCAAGATCTACCTCTTCGTGCGCGTGTTCTCGGGGATCCTTCCACTCATCTACTCCGCTCTCAGGACAACCGATTCCCCACCAGATGGAATTCAATTCGCAAGAATGATTGCCCGAATGGTGTGAAGAGAACAGAACGGATAATGAATCAATTGAAATGCCCATTGGGGATCCCCGATCCCTCCGGGATACCCGTGTATCCACCTTGTATATCTATATAGATTTAAAAACATTTGCTTATCATTCTTTTTGATGAGTAGGCCCTGGGTGAAGGGGTGGGTGGGGGATAAACTTTTCAATAATGAATATGCAACAGTAAATGGCCGACGCATCTGTGGGTGCGGGGGCGGGGGCGGTGGCGGGGGCGGTGGCGTTCTTTGGTCTCTCTCTCTGTTTTTTGAACATTTTAATATGCATGGCAGGGCCCGACACATTGCAAAAATGAAAAGAACAAAGGGACAGAGGGACAGGGGGACCGGGGGACAGGGGGGAAAGCTGGTGGAAAAGCGAAAAGAAAAACCGCCAGCGGCAAACGAAATAAATTTGTCAGCCATTGCAATATTCTTTTGGGCCGCAAATGAAACTCTGGAATGGCTCTGGACGTGGCACTGGCACTGGCTCTGGCACTGGGCTCTGTCTGTGGGATCTGGGATCTGTAGCCTGGACCTGGACCTGGTTCTGGTTCTGGTTCTGGATCTGGTCAATAAATAAATACGCAAAAGTAAAGCATATACACATACAAAATACATCATGCAAAACGTACGAATGCCAGGACGAGTGTGCGTGTGTGTGTGTGTGTGTGTGTGTGTGTGTGTGTGGCTGAAGGCTGGGCGGTCGGTGGTTCGGTGGAAATTGTGCATGAAAAATATGAAAAGACATTTTCGGTTAACGTTGCCCCGCAACCAGGGCCCTCCCCTGCACTTCCTTTGCTCTCTCGACTGACAATAAATGTCATTTAGTTCTGGAGAGAGGAGAGAGGGGAGCGGAGAGCGGAGAGCGGAGAGGGGGGGATGTGGCACGAGGAATGGAGGAAGCTGCCCAGCTGCACAGCTGCACAGCTGCCTGGCAATGCCAATAAAATTTATTTAAAGCAAATTAAGAATCCAATGGCCTGCGAATGATTTGTGTGGTGGAAGATCATCCGCGGTGCGCCGCGGCAGTCGGCCAGGATCGTCGCCAGGAAGTTTACGGGAGCCCCAGATATCTGCATCCCCATCACCATCCCCATCCCCATCCCCATTCCCCCCAAGCAGCATCCATCTCAGGCGAATCGCTCAAAAAATTCTTCGCCTAAGAATTGTAAGCTCCTCTGCCATCTGCCATCTGCCATCTGCCACCTGCCACCTAGTATTTCCATTTGATCTCTCCTGACGATAGGTGAAATTCGTTTAAAACTCCCTTGGACTCCTCCACTGTCCACTGTCCACTGTCCACTGTCCACTGGCTGTCTCCGGGCTGTCTCTGGCAATTAACTTTTAAACATTGAGCAAAAACATGGACAACAATGCTGTGGAGATTATTCAATTCGAGTGCAGCCTTATCTCGTACTTCAGCCATTTGTCACACAGTTTACACATTCGCCACACACTTTCTTTTCTTTTCTTTCCTTCTATTTCGTTGCGTTTCGTTTTATTTCATTTCATTTTATTTGAAATTTAAATAAGTCTATGCCTGGGTCTTATGTCGGTCTGCCTCCCGGCTCTGTCCCGGCTCTGTCCTGGCTCTGTCCCGGCTCTGTCCTGGCTCTGTGGCTGCCTTCACAGCATTCAAATGCATTTAAAATTGAAGAATTTAGGCCCGAGTTCTTGTAGCATTTATTCATAAATAATTGAGCAGGTTTTCAGGAGACTTAAAGCAGCGCTTCGATCGGAGCTGAATAGTTTCAAATGGGGCTTAAAGCTGCAGCCTGGAGCCTGGAGCCTGGAGCCTGCAGCCTGGAGCCCGCAGCCTGGAGCCTAGAGGAGAGCTGCCAAGATTAACATCTGTATGGCCATATCAAGTACCCAGAAATTCCTTCCCCCCCAGCCACCCCCAAAGCGATGGCTTCATTAGGTTCGATCGAGTATTAACTGGATTCTGCTTTAGAGAGCCCCTTCCCCCTCCCCCTCCCCCTCCCCCGCACAAGGGATGTGGGGCACGGGAAATTTTCAATTACGCTCATGACATGACATAAAACGTAAATTAAGGCAAAATGTCTAAAGCGTTGAAGGGCGACAGGGGGTGTTTATATCTGTGTGGGGGGTGTGGGGGGTGTGGGGGGTGTGGGGGGTGTGGGGGGTGTGTGGCTGGGGCTGGGGCTGAGGCTGACTGGCGAGTGTAACGCTTGATTTGCTCTGACATAAGTGGCGGCGACTCCTGACTCTCCTGCCGCCTTCTTCCTGCTCCCTTCAGCCTGCTCCCTTCTGCTGCTGGCCGCTGCTTATTGTTACGCCTACAGCGAAGCCATTCCGAGGCATTTCTGGCATTCAACATTCGCCAGCATTTGCCATTTGGCTCCTGCTGCTGCTCCTGCTGCTGCTCCTGCTGCTGCGGCTGGAGGTTTTCATACCCCGTACTCGTAGAGAACGAGGGTATACGGGATCTCTATGGAATCTCCCGGAGTGAAGAATGAAGCACTGAATGTAGCAGCAGGATCGCGGGGTATCGCCCAGTCGAATCACAGAGCACTCCCACTTATTCTGGCTCATTCCCCATGCCGCATGCCCCATGCCCCATGCCCCGTGCCCCATGCCCCGTGCCCCATGCCCCGTGAGTCGTGAGTGTGTTGGACAACACAGCGACGAGTGCATGTTAAGTGCCTTATTATCCTGTTTATGTAACCGTGCAGTTTTGTCCGGACACAGGACACAGGACATGGGACACGGGCCTGCAGAGCCAGAGGCCAGGGCCCTTTCCCCCTGCCTCCCTGTCGCCCTGCCTCCCTGTACACATGTAGTGTTTCTCCAGTTTCATGTTTTATTCAGGCCTAGTTTACAAATTGTCGCAACGTGGGACGTGGCGGCCGGCCGCATGAAATGAATATTTTGAATACAAATAACTTAAAGTCGACAAATATCCAAAATTTCGGACAAAAGGAAATTCCTCCCCCGAAAAAACAGTCCCCCCAAACTGCCAAACTGCCAAACGACGATGACGATGACGATGATGAAGACTTGTTGCCTGGCCTGGCCTGCCATGGCCTGGCATGGCCTTTTGTCCTGGCTGGTTATTGTTGTCGGAGGAGCTATTGATTGCCTTCTGTATGCCAGACAGTTTTCAAGTTCATAGCCCAAAGGCGGGTCTAAAAATATACACAGAAGTAAAGCCCCAAAGAAATCAACATTTCATTGGAGTTCTTTCATTGATCTTTCAGACGAGATCGCAGATGAATGCCAGTGAATGCCCCGAGGGATTTGCTGAGAACTTAAAGTGGAATTTACACTTTGAATCTGAATCGTGTTCTCTGCGCCGTAAAGATTGACTTGATTAAGTTTCTAGAGCTCCTGCGAAGCATGCCACGCCACCCCAACCCATCCCACTCCACCCTATCCCACTACATCCCCCTCTATCCGTTCGATTCGATTCGGTTGCGTTCTGTTCCACCTTCTGAGTGTATTTATCATGATTTAGATTGCTAAACACACACACACACACACACACACACTACACAAAGCCATATACTGCCGGGGAGCCTTGGACAAGGACTCAGACCCGCACTCCCTGCACTCCCTGTAGGAGCCGCCACTCCAGGCACTGGCCCGGCCGTGCCTCCTGGCACTTTAGAGCAGGCTAATTACAAAAAGTGAAAACACAATTCATTTTGCTTGTGGTTTATGCGTTTTCTTTGCTGCCCCAGCCCCAGCCCCTGCCCCTGCCCCAGCCCCTGGCCCTGCCCCACTCTGCTGGTGCTGCTGTTGCTGCTGCTGCTGCTGCAGCACTCCCCCACCTTGCAGCGTTATAAAAATGTTTATGGCTGACGTTTGTTGCCATAAAAATGCGAAGTTGCCCGAGGGGGTGGCAGGGAGTAGGGGGTGGTGGGTGGTGGGTGGGGGGATCTACCGTTGCGAATGCGATTACTTGACGACCAAAAAGGTCACTCAGCCGTGGCCATCGCCTGCCATTGTTGTGCGCCGTGTCCTTGTCCGGGGCTACCACTCCTCCTCCCAGTCCCTACCCTGAGTGTCTGTGTGTGTGTGTGTGTGTGTGTGTGTGTGTGTGTTTGTTCCCGCCGTATTTATGGCATTGTGTTTGTTAATAACATTTGCAGCGTCGAGTGCATTCCATCTCTGACGTAATGCCCCCGACGGGGCCCAAAGGGGCTCCGGTGCTCTGGCTCCTGTATTGCTTGCTAATACAAATGCGAACGGAAATACCCTGTAGCTGGAACGGAGAGTGTGGAAGGGGGTATACGAACGTGTGCCCTACTCGCATTGATAGATGGGTAGATGGATGTAGAGGGCAGGAGCCCAACCCTGATATGGGGGTTTTGTTCAGCAAATCAAGATCCGAATGTACCCTAGAGGGCTCCGATCTCTATGGTCCTATACCCAAGAACTCCCATAGGGAACTCCAATGAAACATTCGGTTTCCATGGGCTTTTTCCTCTGGGCGTATGGAGCTGCTGCCATTCGGTTCTTTACAGGGTGCCAGTCGGGTCCACATGCCAGTCGAGCACTTGACTTGCTTTGTTGTTCTAATTAATTTAAGTCCCCCACTCCCACTCCCACTACCCTCCCTCTCCCTCTGCTCTTTATCCACCTCTCACTCATGTTCTACTGCTCTCTCTCCCTCTCTCTCTCTCTATCTCTCTCTGTTTGGCTTTCTTTGCAGTACTTGGCAGTGCAATTACGCAGAATGGCGTTTGCCTTTTAAGTTTCAACGCTCGCATTGTTCCCCGGCAGCGGCCGAAGGCATCCCAGGCATCGCAGGCATCCCAGGCATCGGAGGCACAGTGGAAAAACTGACGTTAAACAGGCGAACAGTCACCGGCTGTGGAAGCAGCACCAGCAGCACCAGCAGCAGCAGCAGCAGCAGGAGAGGAGCTTCGTCCTCTTCCAGTTCCAGTTCGAGTTCGAGTTCCAGTTGCAGTTGCAGTGGCAGCAGTGCCACTGACAGTGGCAGTAAGTTACTGTGCAACTTTTGCCGGAGTCCCGTTGGCGCTGTCGTTGTTGTCGCATAACTCAAAGCTGATGAAATATGGAGCTGCTTCAGGTACTCTGCTGCACGCTCCTCCTGCTCCTGGCCCGAATGCAAGGTGAGTCCGAAGTTGCCGCCTGCAAGCGGCAGCAAGTTGCAGCCAAAGCCAAGTGGCACGCGGCACGAAAATCGTGGGCGCGGCACGAGAGCGGGTAGGCTCATGAATAGTTTAGGCCGGTTACACCGATATATCACCAATATTGTTCTATCGGAATCGACTCTTATTAATACTATCGATAAGTGGGTCTAATAAAATAATCGCCTGGTTCTGTATAGAATCGTATCGAATTTGGTAATTATGGTAAGAAAGAGATGAAAATAGTAAAGGTATTTGCCATCACTAAGACCCAGAAATACAAGATTGTAAAGGTAATCGACTTGTTATCGATATTTATCGAATTGTATCGATCTTCATCGATGCTTATCGATTTTAATCGCATTCAAAGCTTAAACGAGAGATGAAAATCTTGACATCACTAAGAATGAGTCATGTAGTCATGCTGTCATCGCTGGCTTTGATCTAGTCAAAAATTGAATAATTTCCCCAACATGCACCCCCTAACACCCCCCCTTTTGCAGCCCTTGGGGAACAGCTAAGCCTGCACCCCGTGCATAGCCCCACCTGCACTTTGGGGTCAGTGTCAGCCGTGTCAACGATATGCGATATGCGATATGCAAATTTCCTGCACATCAGCCCGACACGAGAGCTTGCATAACTTTGCAACACCAATGCCACCAGCAACACCAGCAACACCAGCAACACGGAACAGGTACAACAACAACAACAACAACAACAACAACAACAACAACAACAGCAACAGCCAGTTAAGCAAACAACAAGCGGAACAACATCAGCTGCAATAACCCAGAGTCGCGACGGTGCAACATCGTGGCACGTCTCCCGTCCGATAAGTTGCCCCCTGGGCTGCTTTCTGGGTTAGCAGTTTGCTGGCTGCTGGCGGCTGGCTGCGGGCTGCTGGTCTGCTGGGGTTGTCTTATCAATGCCACAGATCTGTCACCATAAATTTAACATTAATTACGGAATGGCAACCCTGGCGACCCTGGGCGACCCCTGGGCAACCCTGGACGGCGCTCAGCTCAGCTCCGCTCCTCTGGCAGATAATGAGCAACAGAATAAATAAATAAATTGCAGTTGAGAGGGAAGGAGCAGCAGCAGCAGCAGCGCCGAAGGACCAGCACCAGAGAAGCCTCAAATTACCAGAAACGGATGCAAGTGACCAAAAAGTTTGCACATTAATCGGGGGCTACTTAGGTCCAACTTTAGCCCGGAATAGGAGAAGGACGGAAGGACACGCAGCGGCAGAGGCAGAGGCAGAGGCCAGGAAAGTGCATTGGTAATGAGCCTGAGCCCTGAGCCCCGAGATCTGAGCCCTGAGCCGACGCCGACGCAAATGCAAATCGATAGATGCAAATAGCCAAAAGTTTTTGAATTGCCAGAGATTCCAATTCAAATCTGATCAAATTTTAATGAAATACAATAGAAAAAACAAAGCCGAAAATGTAGAAACAAATGCCACAAAATGGGGTCATTACAGAAAAACAATATAGCAAGTCGAGTTTGGTTTATTTGGTAATTCATTTAAGAACAGAGCCCAGAAGATCTATAATCTATGAGGTATTTCACAGGGTGTTTTCTATCCGAGACTCCATCTCGACTCAAAAGGTAATAAATGCACGAGAGCCCCCTCCCTCCATCTGTAGGCTCTAAAGAGAGGTGCGGGTGCACTTTCCCTTGCCGCAGGCACACACTCATGAATGTTGCAACTTCTAAACATTTACTCCAGGCGCCATTTGGCAGAGGCATTTGCCCCAGCGCCGCAAACTATGCAACGTCTGCGCGGCCTTAAAGACAGCCCTAGACAGAGCACACACACACACACACTATAGTATGTATAGGTGTAGATATATATATATATATATAGAGTATGTATATATGTGTTTGGGCAAATATATAGCAGAGCCAGCGGCCGCAGGAAGAATTTTTAGGAGAGAACTTCAGGAACAGGTCGAAAAAACGGCACGAGAAATGGTTGAAAAACGAAAATATCATGAAGATGAAGATGAAGAAGAGGAAGAGGGAAAAAATGCAAAAGGGGGATGGGGGGGTGGGACACACACACACACACCCACACACACATACACACCTACAGAGAGAGAAAGAAATTTTCATGCAATAAATTCACGTTGAAATTTTGCAATAGTTGCGTCTAGGAGTTGCCGCAGTAAACGGTGGGGCAGAGGCGCCAGAGCGGGGGCATCAAGAAATAAAACAGGCAACAGGACGATGGGGGTCGATGAGGGGCGATGAAGGGCCACCGACCCACCGACCCACCCATTGAGTTGAGTGGCTTCTGCCGGTTCCTGCTGCTGCTTAATTTTGCAGCGCCTCCTTCGCTTAAGTAAACTTTCCTCCAAAAGGCGGGACAGACGGGGGCAGGGGGCAGGGGGCAGGGAGACGCGGAGGTAGCCTCCCAGCAGGAGAGGCTGCATCAGGAGCTGGAGCAGGAGCTGGAGCTGGAGCTGGAGGCGCTTTTGCCTGGCGCTGGCCTGGCCTGGCCAGCGATAAGCAGGCCGCCTCGCTCTGCACAATTTTTGTTTGCCCCATTCGATTAAACTAAACATAAATTTCATGGACGATAAATCAGCCGTGAGCGCTGGGACAGTTCCAGGTGCAACTTGCTGTGCAACTTGCCCCTCGCGGCACGTGTGGGAAATCAAAAGAGTAGGTACCACGGGCAGAAAGCCAGAGATTCAGAGATCCAGAGAGCCCGAGCCCCAGCCCCAGCCCCAGCCCCAGCCCGAGCCCCAGTCAGTGGAAGCTCCATTCAAGGCTTAATAAATGAATTTCCACTCACCGAAAATGCATTAAGTAATCCTCTTCATGGGAAACATTTACATCCATCCCCCCATCGATGGCTCGCTCTGTCTCTATCTCTGTCTCTTCTGTGAGAGAGAAAAAATTCGCCCCATCAAATGGCAAACGCGAAATTGAAAGAACAATTTCAGAAAATATGATTTTCGGCATGGACCCTCTCCCTCCCCCGCCACAAATGCAGCTGCTGCTGCCGCTGCCGCTGCCGCTGTCGGTTCGTGTCGGAAATAAACAAAAAATTCCAAAGTGAAAATGGAATAAAAATCAAGAGGAAGCGCCATGCTGAATGCTCTTACAGTGCGTTTCGCTCGTACAGGACTCGGTTTTTAAATGAAGAACTCCTCCAGCTGAGACGCAGTGCAGTTTCCCCTCTATTTAAGGATTATGTTAAGTCCTTACCTATGAATCTGTATAATACACGTAAACATATTCGATTTCAAGCGCTTTCTGTGGCTTTTCCTCCTAGAGTGTTTCGATATCGTTGCAGAACTTACGGCTGCAGCTCTTTGTTCCTGTTGTTTTTTGTTGTTCTTTTGCCGCCGGAAAACTATACATAAATATACCCAAAAATAGTTGCTTCTCTTAGTGTTGCTTACCTGTGCTGCGCCCCCTCCTTCCGCCCCTGCCGCCACCTTCGCTGGCCCACTCGTCGGCTACGTAATGTGGCACGTAGCTAACAAACATGGTTGCTGCTCGTGAGGGGGGTGGAGTGTGGAGGGTGGAGTGTGTGTGTGTGTGTGGCAGGACACTTGCTCTGTTGTTGCTTTTGTGTGCAGCTTCCGGATGGATCTTCAGCCATTTTGGGGAGGGGGGCTGCAATGACCGTAAGAACAACATTGGACCCCTGTCTATGTCTTTGTCTGTGTCTGTGCTTGTGTGTGTGCTTGTGTGTGTGTTAATGCCAAATTAAGTTGCTGCACGTCGGAGCATGCATGAATGCCCCGCCCCGCCCCCGCCCCCGCCCTCGCCCCCGCCCCGTCGAAGTAGAAGCCAAGCCTCTCCGCAGGCCTGTAATCCCGAAAACATTAAACTGCCCGCGTTAGGACATTGATTTTCGCTTTTGCCTGTGGACCAAGCACATCCCGGCTTCTTTTCCCCACACATACAAGCACACAGATATCCTCTAGACATAGAGACACAGAGATATCCACAGATAGAGTCTCATCATCATCTGCCTGATGCCGAGGCCGAGGCCGAGACCGAGGCCGATGCCTAGTGCTGTGGCTGTGGCTGTTGGCTGCTCGTTTATGCGTTTTGGTGCAAATGAAAATTCAATTTGAAGTGGAAATTATACTTTTTCTTCAGTTATTTTCTCATTGTTGTTTTTCTGCTTTTCAGTTTGTTTGTTTTTGTCGTTTTTGGTCTCTTAAGCAGACAGTTGCTGTTTTCTGTTTTCTGTTTTCTATTTTCTGTTTTATGTTTTATGTTTCTGTGAGCTGCCTTTTTGGAAATCGTTTCGCATTCAAAACAGTAGATGGAAATATGATTGGCAGCCCCCCAGAAGGCCCCCGGTGTTCCAGTGCCGTGTTCTCGGACTCCATTTCTCTGAGAAGACGAAATTCGATTTCATATTCCCTCCACTTTTCAGCAAATTAAGCGAAAGTTAAGCTGAGAACAAGGCCACGTATGCAGCATCAATTGGAGAGATGGCTTATTCATTGAGTTAATCGGAGAGAGACAGAGAGACAGAGAGAGAGGGAGACAGAGAGAGAGGGAGACAGAGAGAGAGGGAGACTCAATGTAAAAGAGATAGAGTGTGTGTGTCCTCTCATGCATGGCCAATAATCCTCGGGAATGGAGACATAAAACAATGGACGAAAAGACTGGAGGACTGGGGGACTGGAGGACGAAGGAGGAGAAGGAGGAGCATAACATAATTTCCAGCACTTAACCATGGCCAACTGTTGTCCCATTTCCATTTCCTGCCACCGTGCCTTCGCTGCCCCATGCCCCATGCCGCACTCAGAGGGTCATGCATTTTTCCGCTTCGCTTGTTTTCAAACTGATTTCAATCTGTTTCTGCTGTCTTCCTTCGATCTTCCTTCCTTCCTTCAGTTCAGCTCCAGCTTCAGCTTCAGCTTCAGCTTCAATTCACTTCATGCCACATCCCTTGAAGCCACACTCTGTCCCTCCGTCCGTCACCGACTGCCACCGACTGCCACCGCAGCACCGTTTTGGCCGTTTCATTGTTTCATTGTTGCCAAAAGTCGTCAAGGTTTTTTGTTTTTGTTGTGGCTTTTGTTGTTATTGTCGCTTGGCCTGCCCGGTCATCGCCGTCGTCGTCATCGCCCATCCCTCTGGCCCATCAGCAGCATGTCCTGCCCATCTCGTGGCGTCTGGCATTCCGTTGTCCGTTTTTCGCTTTCAATTTGTGGCCCCACCGCACTCCAACCTCAAGATGCCACGCCTCGCTCGCTAATGATTGCCGGGCATATCGAATGCTGCATGCAGCACTCACCTTACATTCGACGTACGACTTCTGACTGCCACAGAGGGTGCTCGGAGGCACGCTTTGAATGATCTCCTTTCGGGACTAGTGCCTGTGGATGAATGTGAGTGCATTCATACCGATATGAATGCGAATACAATCGGAATGTCTCGATCTTGCCTTCTGTCCTGTTTTTCTGTAATTGGGATTGTAATTGTTCCTGCCTCTCCCCTCGGTCTCCCTATGCCTTACCTTTTCTTCCTTCCCCCCCACACCATTCCCACCATTTCTTTCAGTTTCTTTCTTTCTTTCCCTTTTTTTGGGTTGGAACAATGAAAATTAGCAGGAGAAATAATCAAGTGCAGTTTTAATTTGCACAATGCCCCGCCATCTTCAAATGACTTGCCTCTCCCCCTCTCCCTCTGTTCCTATCCCTATCCCCATCCCCATTCCCATCCCCATCTCCCGCCCCACCCCCTGATGGCTGCTTCATCATCTTCTCGTTCTCGTTCTCGTTCCCGTCGAGCATTTGGCCCGAAACAAAGGAAACGCAGAGACAAAGGCCCGCCGCCAGGACGCCCGCCGCTTCTTTCTTTCTCTCTTTCTTTCTATTCTTTCTTTCAGCCTTCTTTTCATTCCACTGAATCCTTTTTTCTTTCTTTCTCTGCCCCTCCCTCTCTGGTCGTTTTTTGTGTTCTTTTTTGTCTCTGTTTGGGTCCAGTGCGGTCACAAATAATTGGCCCGATGCCGCTTTGACGTTTAAATTTTATTGAATGGCAGCTGCAATTGGCATTTGGCACTGTGGCAGTGGCACTCTCTCTCTCCCTCTCCTCCTCTCTCTCCCTCTCTCTCTCCGCCTCTAAGCTGGCTTAATTGTTCCCAATGGCTGGAACAATGGGCTATAATGCTGCTTGCTGCTGCGGGGGACGCTCTGCATAATTCTTATGCGCCCCATCGATTCAAGAAAAAAACTTTGCTAATAAATGATCCCGGCCAGACATAATAATTTTCCCTCCACACACACACACACACACACACGCACAAGAGAGTGGCTAACACACACATGTGCATTATTTACGGCTCATTTGGCAGCGGAAATGAATGGGGAGCCCCTCTGGGATGGGCTCTGGGATGGGCTCTGGGGCTAATTTGCCTTTAAAAGGGCGACAGCATTTTACGCTTAATTTGGCATTGATAACATTTCGCCCCAAAAAGACACCTGTTGTATGTATGTGTGTGTGTGTAAGTGTATGTGTGAGGGCCCCTAAAAGTGGCCTACACATTTTTCAACTCATGGGCTCCAGCGCCCAAGCACCACTTCAGGATCCCAACGACAACAATCATAACAATAATCATAACAAAATGCGAGTGCCACGCAACACGGAGGCACAAGACTCAAGTGTCACTGCCTTCCGCACCCTCCCCTCGCCCTCGCAGCGGAGGCACAGTGGCACCAATAAACGATCCTTTGGGGTTCAAGTGCTGCCCTGCCACCAGAGGTGCCTTCGAATCGCACCCACTGTGCCACTCTGCCACTCTGCCACTGTGGCACTGTGGGGTGCGCCTGGAATGCCAGACATTGATACGTCGTCAGTGCGTGCTGCTAAAATTTTATGATGTGGGCAGGACCCTCCTCAAGTTGGCCATTTTGCACGGGGAAAGCCCCGGGAGAGAAATGGGCCGCCCAGGTGACGGCAAATTGATGCTGTTATTGTCATCAGGCGTCGCCGTCGTAGTCCTTGTCCTTGTCCTCATCCTGCGCGTCGTCAGGGTGCCAAAATGCCAAACGCTGTCAACTGTCATTTTCCTGAGGGGGGCCTGGGTGGGGGTGGGCCATCTCTTTTCCACCCTCTTAGTCGCTGTCTCGGCATCTTTGCTGCCTGCCTGCCTGCCTGCCCCAGTGGCAGTGGCAGGGGCAGTGGCAGTGTCATGTCAGGCGGCCATAATCATTGACATTCATACATAATGGACTCATTGATATTCGCTGGCAACAACAAAAGGTCAAGTGGCAGTGACTCCCCCCCCCCTCCCGCCTTCCATCACGTATCCCTCTGGGGGTCTGACCCCATGGCCCGGGCGCCGGACCGTTTTATTGTTGTCGCCGCGTCGCTCCTCGTTGGGGTCATAACAGTAATTGCCAACAAAACGAGTGATTAACCTGACAATACACTCACACATGCACACATGCACACACACACGGCAGCACTCATACGCTCACACATGTGTGTGTGTGTGTGTGTGTGTGTACACGCTCTTTGACCTTGCCCATGGGCAAAGCCCCTCCACTCAGCTCTCTTTTGAGTGCACTCACATACCATTTGTGAGTCCGAGTGTGAGTGGAAGAGAGTGAATGACTTCGACACTGCCACTGGAAGCCCAGCGGATGGGATCTTGCCATCAAATGCTGCTCCGATTGGTGGCTATAAGATATAGTCGATTGCTGACAATGATTCCGACTAAATATCAAAGGAAAGAGAACTGCAGAAGTGTGTTCCTCGGCAGATCCTTCTGTTGATTGCCTTTCCGACCTATTCCCAGCAGCAGCCCCAGCAGCAGCGCCTTTTGGGGCAATTACGATTTGGCATAGCCCATAATTTATGCAACATTATGCTGCATTATTAACTGATTCAATTATTGAGTGGGGCAAGCGTTCTGCTGCAGTCCGTCCGGCTATTGGCCATTAAGTATTCAGCCAGGGACTGAGGACTGAGCACGGGGCCTCGCCTCGCATTGCAATGCCTGGCCATAAATTATTCCATCCGTGTGTGTGTTTGAGTGTGTGTGTGTTTGTGTGTGTTGTGGAAACAAAAACCGATTTTCGCCCTAATTGCTGGCTGTTGGGCTTGGTTTTCCACTCCCCCCTTCGGACTTTCCTCACCTGTCAGGCGGAGGAGGAGGCGCCTCGCCTTTGCAGCCACATCTCAGGGTCAAGTGTCCGTGGGTCGAACAAGCAAATCACTCAAAGGGGATCAGCAAATGCTCGCCTTGATTTTGAGTCCGGGACAATTGGCAGCCGGCGATGGCAAAAAACTTGTTTCCAGCAAATATTTCATGCCGTTAAAGGCGCTGGAGACTCCTTAAAGATGTGAAGCCAGCCAGGGGCTAAGGGGGTATCCCCTTATAGAGTCCCATTAATCCATGGAGTAATCTGTAATCTGTAGAGGAGCTAAAGTCAAGGCTTTCCTGGGCGTTGTCTTCTGGTCTCATCAAAGGATGCTTATCCGAAGGATGTTTCTTGGCCCATTCTTTGGCTTCCTTTTGATTTGCTCGAAATTAATTTGCCCCTGGGGCAGGCATAAACGAAGAAGCCCAAATGCAAATGAAATTCGTTTATTTAATTTGTCTGCCTAATGCCCCCCTTTGCTTCCTTGCCACTTGCCACACACCCACACCCAGACACAGATTGAAGTTGCTGCAGGTGCAGTGGCGGTGGCAGTGGCGGTGGCAGTGGCAGTGGCATGCGTGACGAGACCCACAGCAGTCAAAGCCAAAGAAGAGGCCTCCTTCACTGCCACTAGCACTCCTCTGCCCCCTCTGTTGCACGTGCAACTTTGTGGCTTTTCAACGCCTTGGACCCCCCTCTCCGAGTCGCCGAGTCCCCGAGTCTCAGTCCCTGAGTCTGAGTGTGTGTGTCTTTGAGGCAGTTAGAAGCTAAATTAAAATTACAACTTTTTGACTGCACGTTGACGATGCCGTTGCAATGTTGCCCCTCTCCGCCCCCACCTCTTGTTGTTGTCGCTTTGCGTGTGCCCCAAAAAACCCACAGAAAAACTGAAGAGAGAGAGAGAGAGAGAGAGCAGAGAGCAGAGACTTCTTTTGCCTAATAAAATTGGCCCAAAGTACGTTTTGTAAAAATGCCAAAAATTTGCTCAAGAAAATTCTCAACTTCCGGCACGAACGAGTCCGAGATGTGGTTGTTGTTATACCCTTTCGCAGGGTATTATGGCTTCCAAGAGGGAAGAGGACCTTTGAACATGTATATATTAGGTATGGCTGCCAAAGGACCAAGGCAGGATCTGCAATCCTTAAGGGTATTCAAGTCCTCGCACCACAAAACGATGGCCGTTTTTCCTTCGAAAGTTCGCCCAAGTTTTTCTCCTGTTTGTTCGCAGGATTCGCATGCAAAGCATGTGTAAAAATGAAGCATCGACTGGTCCTGTCGGGACGTGCCGACGTCATCGTCATTGGCCACTTGGGACGACGCAGGAGTCTCGTCTCGTTTCGACTCGTTTCGTCTCGTTTCGTCTCGTCCTCTGGCCCTGATATGCTTCGCTGGTCAAATGCGATTTGATTTTCAAGTGTCCCTCCTTCGAGAAATTCAGATTAAAAGTGATGCTGTCATCTAGCCACAAACGAGCAGTCGGAGTCGCCCCAATGTGGCACCCACTCGTATCTGACAGTCGCCCTTCCTTAAAGCCAAACCATCACCATTTTCACTGGGCATTTTCACCCAACAAAACACTATTCGATTGTGGTACACCTTTAAGGCCCGCCACCATTTGGCCTTAAATTTCGCTGATTTTTTGAGAATTTGCACAACTTTCAGGCCTTCAGGCCTTCAGGCCTCTTGCCACACAATCCTTTTGTCCCGACTGGGAGAATGAATAGGCCAGGCCGCCAGCACACACCCAAACACATGTAGGGGCGGGGGTGCACAGGGGCTGGACCCAACGAAATGGCAAAAAATTGGCATAATTTCCTTTGGCTCAGTAACAAATCAAGAGCATTCAAGGTGCTTCAGCCACATTAGCGCCACCTGTGTGCGCTGCGATGAACTAGCCGCCCCGTCATGTGTGCGCTTGGGGGTGTGGGGGGTGTGGGTGTTGTGCGGGGGTGTGGTGTGGGGGTGTGTCGGGGTTGTGTAATGTGATTTTCAGTAGTCAGGTCTGAAAAATCAGCAGACATCGATTTCTTCGAGCGTCGTCGTCGTCGGAACTGAAATGAAACTGAAACGAAAATAAATGCCAACGGCTCATTTATCATGGCTCACACACACACACACACACACTTTAGCACACTGGCGCACAGGGAAAGGCTTGAGCTTTAGGCCAGGGACAACGAGGAGCAAGGAACAACAAGTGTAGCACACTTTCCAGCGCTCCGGCCCGCCGCAGGAGCCGCAAAGAAAAATGTGCCACGCGGCTAATGAAGAATGTGTGTTCGATGCACAAAACTTTTGCAGCACAGCACCCAACCGCTACCACACATCACCCCTCAGACCTCAGCCCACACGCCCCCAGCCCCCGCCGTAATGATGATTCCCAAAGAATGGCAAATGTTTGGCCAATATTTTGGGTGGTGTCCCGGCGAGAAATATTCAAGGTCCCGCCCCTCCCCCACAGACTATATGTATAATGAGTGTTGCTGCCATTCGTTTGCCTTTGGCCCCAGACTGCGGGGGGCGGTGGCGGCTGCCTCATGAGTGTCGTGTCGCCAAGTGAAAGGGAAAATCCAATCTGGCTTGCATCTGGCAGCTGTGTGTAGAAAGTGGAAAATGCGCTGAAAAGTGAAAGGAAAACGATGGCCATTCATTTGATAATATTGTAGAAAGAGTCATGGATTGGAGATATTGATTGTCCAGTTACCCAGATATCCTTGAATGGGAGTGGGAGTGGGAATCCGATCTTGGCGGAATTCATTTTGCATACGAGCATTCGCTGAGGCAGGCTTTGTCCCCAATCTCAGGGGCTTTCCCCGTTACCCCATTACGGTCATTCACTTTCAAGGCGAATCTAATGAATACAAATGAATACACCCAACTTGAACCCTTCTCTGGCATCCTCTGGCATCTGGCATCTGGCATCTAGCATCCTCTGCTCGCTCTCCTTCGGCCCCACTCAGCGGTCGAGACTCACTCGAGATTCTCTCGAGTTCGCTCGCCTGGCTGGCTGGCTCCTCCGAGTCCTTCGAGGCTGGGTCCCAGAGCAATGAAAAAATGTGAACCAGATAGAGTTAGGGATACCCTAGAGACGGATGTACCTATGATTTGGCATCAAGAGAAGAGAAATGAGCATTAGGGGATACCCCGAAAAGTCCGGGAATGCTATTTCAGGATAAACACCAGCATACTCTGACGATATCCACGTCTGGAGGGGAAAATGCCAAGCTGCCACACGCTGGATGCCCATTCTAAATGGCCGCAACGAAAAGTGAACAGCAGTTGGGCCCAGGGCGAGGACCCAGCACCAGCAGCAGCCCCAGCAGGAGAGGGATTCGCCGAAAAGAAAGAGCAGGCCAGGCCAGGCCAGGCCAGATTACAGATGGCCAAGTGAAAGTAGCAATTGGTGGCAACACAATGGGCAGCGTATACTCCAAGTTTGTGCACCCACTTCCACTTAGACTAATTAACGACGCCGTCACTTGGATACTCTGGGATGTCCTCCTTCCTCCTCCCTGGCCTTCTCTCTCCTTCCAGTCCTTCGACAAGCCAAAGTGCAGCAACAATTCCGACTCTCCCTCTTCCTCTCTTTCTCTTGCTGCTTTCTCCTGCTGCTCCTGACTCTGCGGTCATCCGGTCACTCAGCGCTCTGAAGACAGTCGTGCAACATCATTAAAACTCTTCAGAGGAGGTGGCTGCGGAGGGGTAGGGGGATGGGGATGGGGATGGGGATGCGGATGGTAGGGAGAGTGAGTCCCTGGAAGTGACACCAAAAATGGGCTCGCTTAACTTTTCACTGTTTGCTCTTTTGCTGGGCAGCATTTGGCAGCAACAATTTGAGTGCTTGCCACCCGCCACCCGCCACCCGCCAGCAGCCACCAGCCACCCTGCTGCCTTCTGTGGCAAGCAAAGGAAGGAGCCAAGGCACACCTGCAGCATTGGATTGGATGTGCTGCTGGCACATGTATGGATGCAGTGCAAAATGTCTTCCTTCCTGCATTTCTCAAACGGCAACGGGCCCAAGGTACATTGAAGGAAAGGTAAGGCCAGTCCGGGAGTGGGTACGGTGTCAGAACTTATCCTTTGATTGAACAAACCTTGTGAAGGGTATATGCATGTATGTGTATGTGCTGAATCCAAATGAGTAGAATGGTGCAAGAGGCAACTTGACAATAATGAGTGCAACAGCAACAACAGCAGCAGCAGCAACAACTTGCCAAAGTTTAAAAGCGGGGAAGGGGGCAGTGGCGTGTGAGGCGGGGAGTGGCGGGAGTTGTGCTCTCGGAAGCAAACAAGCACTGTCACTCAGATGTTAGCTCTCCTCACTGGCCGCGGGCGGCTCTCTTACACCTGCAGGTGCGCCTCACCCACCGCTCCACTGGGTTTTTTCCGTTTCTCTCTCTCTCCCCACCAGCAAAGGCAACAAATCAGTGTCAGTGGAAAATTTACGCTTAAACCTGACATTCTTAATTCTCTTTCTCTCTGTCTCTCTCTCTCTCTCTTTCTCGGTTCTCTGATTCTCTTTTCACATAAAAACTTTTGCTAATATTTAAGTGCAAGGTTCTTTCTCCCTCTCTCTCTCTCTCTCTCTCTCTCTCTGTCTGTCCGTTTCTTTGTTTGAAATTAGTTTTCTCTTTGGATTTGTGTTTGTTCCAAAGAGAAAGAAAGTTGGACATAGAGAAAGAGGAAGAGCAAGGAGATCATTGGAAGGAGAGGGAACAGTGTACAGGAATGATCTTCCCAAAGCAAGGAGAGGAAAGCTTCCAGAACTCCCAGAGACTGGACCTGTTGTAATGACTCATGCCCGAACCTTTTCTACGCACACATGCTCTAAGCTCTAAGCTCATGCTCTCTCGTGCTCTTACTCTCATGCTCTCTGATCCAAAAGCTGCTTACGAAAAATGCAAAGCCAAAGTGACTGCGGTTCCCTCTCCACACTCTGCTCCACACTCTATCTATCCCGCTCTATCTCTGCATATGCATGTCAGCTGAGTGCATTGCAAGCTCAGCTTTCAGCTCGCTCTCCCCCTCCCTTCTCCTTCGTTTGCATTGTCAACGCTCTCTCGCTCTGACTTTATGACGTGCCTTGTGGTAGTATGACTAGTGACAAAAGCACAGCAACGGCAACAACAACAGCAAAAACAACAGCAACAAGAGGACAAACACGAAATGGTTATGAGAGTTTTGCCTTTCTTTGTTCCCGTTTTGCTTTTTAGTTCTATTTTCATTTTTGACACACGCGTGGGAGAGGCAGAGCTTTGTTCACGGATTTCATCACGGCCGCAAAAAAAAAGACCAACCAATTGGAAAGCGCTAAAAGACGGATTTTTGAGGTTGGCTTGAGAGTGTGTTTTTTTGGTTTTTCCTTTACCTCTTACTCCTGTCTTTTGCACCCTTTCATTCCTGCTTTAAATGCCAGAGACTTCACAGATCGATGTCAGATGCCTTTGGCAGCTAAAAGATATAGGCGATATTCCGACTTATTTCATTGGTACACGATTCTTTCGGCATGGAATTCGAAGTGTGGCTCCAGGCAACAAACTATATTAAACTTAAAAAGAAATGAGAACTCTTTAAGGATGTCCTTAAAAGGAAATCTTGTCTCAACGTTATGGCGCATGCAAATTGATGCCACAATCAGTGGCACATCATATGGGTCACTCCTCTGCTGCCACTTCCTGTACGTTTCATGTAGAATACTCATATTGTACATATGGATGGCTGGATGGATGGATGGATGGAGGCAACCTATCGGATTGATGTTTGATTATGGCCGCACCCTGTAGCCCCCATGACCCCCACACCCTGCCACCATCCTTCCCGTCTTCCCGTCTTCCCATCTTCCCGCCCTTCCAGTCTTCCATTGTGCAAATGCACTTAAAGCGCAAATGGAAATCGACAAAGCAAAAACAGAGAGGACGAAACCAGTTGCGGCGGTGAGGAGGGCAGAGGCATAAAATTTTAGTACTCTGTACGTAATTGAAATGGCATTTACCATTAGCCACGCGGAGGGCAAAGGGCGTGCCAAGGCAGGGGAGGACAAAGGCGTGGCCGGGCGGACACGGACACGGTCGCGGTCGCGGTCGCGACGGTGGCAGACGCGTTGTGGCGGACACACGAAAGCAAAAACCGAGTCGACAAAACTTAATAAAAATCAAAGAACGAGGTGTGGCCCAGAGCTACATACAGAGGCAGAGGTGATGGTGGTGGTGGCAGATAGGTAGGAAGGTGGGGAAATGGAAATGGTTACTTCAGACCAGACCTGCCCAAGAAGAACCTCTACGAACCGAACCCACCCGAACCGAACAAAACGGAATAGAACAGAACTAAAAAATGAAATCGTAGCGATAGAAATTAAAAGCCAAAGCTGGCCACAAAAAAAAAAAAACAAAAACAAATCCAGAGGCGTGTACCCCCAGAAGAGGCTCCGGTGGGGGGCCAGAGACGAGCGAGCGACATTGATTGAAAGCTTTCACTTGCTTGCGCTTTTAAAAGCGGAACCCACGCCACGGAGCCCGGGGAACACTCCTTGAGCTATTTGCATATTACTCGCGCACCAGTCCTCGCGGAGGGGTCCTCAATGCCCGGTCCTCCCCCCGAAGAATGGTCCAATGAATTAGCAGCGGCTAAGGATGGGCGGACAGGGACAGAATCAATGATTTAAACAGAAGGAATCAGCCATGTCTTTGTGCGGCAGCCTGAAATTAAACTTCGATCTGTCTGTTGCCTACAAATCACTTCCCACTCCACCACCGTTCTACTACTTGTTCCTGTACTTGGAAAATCTCCCATAAGTGAATTGACTCACGAATCTGATTGTACTGCTGGTGCCACCTGCGGTACGAGTCACAGCAGTTTCTTAGGAGCCAATCCAATGGTAAGTTCCATCGCACTTAACGGTACAGAACATCTTTTCCCAGAGATCATCCCTAACACACCTTCCCACTAGTCTTTATCCCGCGTTATCCCATGCTAGCCCATCAGTTCCTTGGGAACCTACTGTTCTTGGGTACCGGGTATTGGGAAATTTGCATATGGTTGGCGATGGGCGTGGTAGTGGTCGTGGTCGTCAGCGTGCTCGTGGACGGGGTATATTATGATAGTGATAGATATAATCAAGTTGGGCAAACATCAACAAAATATTATGTTACCCGCAGGCAGGAGCTGATGTTCTGGTGTCTCCCTGATATCCTGATATCCCCACCAACAACACATGGCGTGTGTGTATCCCCCCTCCGTCCCGTTCCCCACCATCTACTAGGAATGAAGGGAAACAACAAAAACAATCAGCTAAAATGGCAAAAAGGCAAAAAGCCGCGACAGCGTGACTAAAATGCGCACGTCAATCCTTTTTTCGCCCCCGCCCCCTCAAACCACCCCTTCTAATACCCCCTAAATGACACTGTCCCTCTTGCTGTAGTACCCGGCAATCGTAAAGAGCAGAAGTGTATATTGAACTATGGCTGGGAACGATGTTTGGTCTCCAAAATACCAGAAAATGACTGAAAATTCAAATACTGAATTATTTTGCAGGAGTATCATTCCCCAAAAACTGTTGCAAGCGGATAAATATCGGAATAAGCGATTCGGTTATACATTGTCGCGCGTCATGCGGCAGCGCCTCTCGTTTGCTCTCACTTCCGCCTCTCGATATGTTTCCAGTGGGAAGAGGGGCATTCCCGCTGCCAGCTATAGGGCACCTCATAGTCGGCTCGTCGTATGAATGTGGAGGCCATGGGTTTTTTGTTTTGGGCGCGCCAGGAGTCGGCCATGTTTACGGGGCGTTTTTAAATGGACAGGAGACGCCGACGACAGCAAACAAATAGTAGGAGGGCGGCAAGGCAGGGGTGGAGAACAATTGCAAGCAGAGAGAGAAGAGATAGTGGTAAAGGCCGAAAAGAAGACAATCGGAATGGGAATGGGAGCGCAACTAAAGTGTCACCGTTAATTTCCTGAGCGAAACGAACACGAAATAAAACTCTCCGACATCGAAATTGAAATTGAAAAGCATGAAACTAAGAACAAGATGAGAAAGAATAATAGGAAGAAGCAGAAGCAGAGAGGAGAAGAGAAGAGAAAAAGACCCAAAGGGCGGCAGACAATTAGCACGCATTGCCCATAACCATAAACGACAAAACAACAATTAGCAGCAACTATTTTCGCTTATTGGCCCTAAACAAGGGACGGACGCCTGGAGAGGGCCACGAGGGAGAGGACGGCCAAGGGAGACCCAAGAAACAGGAGAGCCCCAGAGGGAGAGAGGAGAGGGACAGCGAGAGAGAGAGGAGCCACTGACCCAGACGGCCCTGCAGACAGAGAGTTGTCAAATGATAAGGAAATTTCATTTGTAATTAATACTAAAGGCAGCGACAGCAAAGGACATCGAGAGAAAGAAAGAGGCAGCCACAAAAGCGACAACCACAAACCGAAGCCAGGAAAAGGGAGAGAGAGAGAGAGAGAGAGCGAAGGAGGGGGACAAAACGGATGCGGACAGAGCACTGCCATGACATGCCGACCAGGACCCCTCCTCACGGGGGCAGCCATACAAATTTGTTCAACATTTTGTTGCCTTTTATGATTTCGAGTGGAAGAGCAGGGAGTAACAGGAGGCGGAGCGCAAGAGGGAAAAAAGGCAAGGGGAGACGAATAAAATTTATTTCTCTAATACGCGTAGATCGTTCGAAATCAGGCCTCTCCCGGAGCCGAAGGCCTCTTCGGCTGGGAGCTCTCACTTTCGGCTCTGTTCGGCTCCAGTCAGCCAGCAGCGCATTTAAATGTGTGCGTGTAAGCCGATCCTCACTCTGGAATTTTAGGGCGATGGAGTGAGTGATGAGCACGGGCACGGGCTGATATTTGAGTAAGATTTTTATTGCATGAGCAAATCAAGAAAAATGTGATGTTCATATGAACATACATTTTGAAAGCCTCTCTTTAGTGCAGCCCCGCTTTCGGCGTTCAGGGAATGAACTGAACTGAACTGAACTGAACGATGGAGCCATGGCATTCCCGAGCACTGGTTCCAAGCTGAGTCCTTGAACCAAAAACCAAAAAGTTTTTCCCTCGGGAGGTCATTAATTTTCGCTTAAATTGGAAAAAAACCACATGCACAAGTTGCAGAAAAAAAAGGGAAAATATAGAGCAACAAACTGATGGGTGAGACAGTGGCAGAGGGAGGGGCAAGGCTAAGAGGATGAGGGCAATAGTTTAGCTTGGACTCGGATTCGGATTCGGAATCAGGGCTGTTGCGGCTTCCGCTCAAGCTTTTGTCCCACTTCCAGATTCAGCTTCAAAGTCAGCTTCAGATTCAGGTTCAGATTCAGATTCAGGTTCTGTTTCAGTTTGAGGGCTATTCGGGTCTCGGTCTCGGTCTCGGTTTCGGGCTGCAGAAAAACATTAAAATGGAATTAAGCTTCAAGTGTGCCCCACAAGAGGCAGTCGGTCGAGGCCATGTAAATCGCAGGGCGCAACATTCTGCCACAGCAACAATTTGTCGACAGCGAGGTCGCCATCCTTTCGGTTGGGTGGCAGGGGCAGGGGCAGGGGCAGGGGCACAGGGCCCAGGGCACTGCAATGACGCAGAGCATTTAGAAATCCATTAATTTCAATCATTGCCCATGACATTGCATTATTATTATTATTGTTATTATTGGTATTACTCTCGGTTGATGTTGCTCTTTACATGTTCACCCCTTTTCCCCACTTTTTACAATTTTTCTGCCCTCTCACACTTCCATTGCGAATTTTCAAGGTTTTTTCCGTTGCTCTTGCTCGAAATACTTTCAAGGGGTGACTGCAAAAGTAGGGTAGTTCGTCCGGTTGTTGCTCTCGAAGAGCTTTCGAGATCGCGCGCCACTTCATAGCATATTGATTTCGGAATTACATTGCAGGCAGACCCATTCTCTGATTTCATTATTTATTTATCAGTTATCACCAGCCGATCAACGTGGAACACAACTCTCTATAAGAAATTATTGCCCTTCCTTGAAGGTATCCCATAGGAGATGGGAGCCGGCCCGCCCGCCCTCACCTGCCTGCGTGCCTGCCAGCAAACTTCCACAAAGACATCTCGAGTGGTGGAACTCGAGTTCTCAAGGTGTTCTCACCGCCTCGGAAAAGTTCCACCCTTCCCTTCCGGAAACTGCAGTGCATTTCACACTGCACTTTGTGGCGGATGGGGGATGGGGGATGGGGAATGGGAGATGGGGGATGGGGTGTCCCAGGAATGGGCAACGCGTTTTAATGACTCAACATTTCTTGACTTTGATTCGAGTCGCGGAAGGAAAGTAAAAAGTGCAGGTTGCTCGTCTGAAAAAGAAGCAGGGAGGGCGGCCCTGTGGGCATGCGGGCCAGCGGGCAGGCGGGCGGGCGGGCAGGCAGGGGCGTTTTGGCCAAAGGCATTGGCCCGCTTTTTTGTCGGCTGTCAAAATAACAAAGTGCTTCAGCTTCGGGGCCACGAAAGCAGAGAGTGAGAACAGAGAGAGTGAGGAGGGTCGAGGGTAGCTGGTAGCTGGTAGGTGGTAGCTGGTAGGTGGTGTAGGGGCCAAAAGGCAAAAAGTGTCGATGAATGTTAAAGTTAACAAGTGACGGAAGTGAATTTACAGGACGGGCGGGGCATGGAAGAGAGGGCAAAAGGCAGCCACAAAACAAAGGCAACGGCAAAGGCAATGGCAATGGCAAAAACCGAAACGAAACGAAACGAAACGGACGAGAAACAAGAACGAACACGAAAAAATTAAAAGGCAAGTAAGCAAAAATCATTTCCACAGAGTGCAGGACGAAAAGCACAACACGAAGGAGCGCCAGCACCCCAAAAAAAGGGGTGCCTGGATGCGCTGACTGAAGGAGAGAGGGAGGGAGGGAGAGTGGGAAAAGCAGGGCTCGGACAGCCCTGACATGAGATGGATGGAACTGAAGTTTGCGAATCGATGGCTTGGGGCGGAGGGGGAAATGTGATTGCGATGAAGACAGCAGATCCTCGGGAGATCCAGATATACATATGTATTAAAGTATAGGTTGGATCTAAATTGTTGGATTTCTATGAAAGCTATGGATAATGAATCCGATATCGATCGGTGGAAAAACCAAGCGTGGGAGAGGATCCGAAATCAAAGGATGACAGATGACTATTGAGCGAGAGGTAAGGCAAAGAATAGGAGGCTATCCAAAGGATATATGTAGATGTTTGATCTCTTAAGGGCTCACGTAACCCTGATGAAAGCGCCCTCCCCCCGAGTGTACCTCCTGCTGATCCGCGTGTTAGCCAGAGGATTGTTCCTCTGTTTCCTTTGTAGCATTATTGCGTATTAGTTTAAGCCAAATAAACCACGATTACCGCATTGTCGCCGACTTATGAATCAACTCTGGCTCCCGTTCTCTCGTTCTCATTGCAGTGCTGCTCGCCGTCAGCTGGGAGGATTGGTGGACATACGATGGAATCTCAGGTAAGCTGAAACCCTCTCCCTTCCCTCTTCCCCCTTCCCCCTTTAGGGTTTAAGTTTCATAAATACCAACAACAAAGTAAATTTTAATCAAAGCTCAGAGAGAGAGAGAGAGAGAGAGAGAGGGTGAGAAAGAGTAAGCACTGAGAGCTGTCGGCGGACAACAATAACCGCGACGGACGGAAGCGAAAAGTAAAATTTTCTGCCAAACGAGGAGCACGCGTCGCTTAAGCAACAAAGTAAAGAGAAAAGAGCCGCGACGCCCCGTCCCGCTCTGTTCGTAAGAGAGGGGTACTGGCAGCACTGCACCTGTGTGTTTGTGTGTGCGAGAGGGGTAATACTGCACTTATTTGCGTGAGAGAGGGACGGGGTAAGAGGGGAAGAGAGGAAGAGAGTCTAAAGCCATGGATGGCATTGTTGTTGCCGGTGTAAAACGATTTTCCCAGCGACTGAAGCTGCACGCGTGAACTGCATGGAAAAAGGCATGCCGCTGGATAAGACTGAGGAGACGACGCTGGGGATGGGGAGGGGGGTGCTGCTCCCACAGGGAAAGCACCATCGAGAGACGAAGCCGATTTGCAGCTGTCAAATGGAAAGGCAGACAAAGTAGAGTAGGGACAGAGGGAGTGAGGCAGAGAGAGGCAGAGGAGAAGGCCAGTCACCGGAGCAGTAGCTGGAGCAACTTTCCTTTTTTTCGCCATTGTCTGGGGCATATCCCCTGGAACGTGATAAGCAAGGACTCCAGGACTCTAACGGGGACTCCCTACTGAGACTGAGACTGAGACTGCGACAGACTCCACCAAATGGAGGCGGCGTACATTTCGCCATGTGTCACACGGGGGGAAAGCGAGGCGAAAGGTCCGTGGAGATTATGTCCAGACAGGACGGCAGACAGCCGATAAGCATGGCTCTCTTTCTATCACATAGCCACTCTGCCCAGAACTCTCTCACTCTCTCTCGCTCTCTTTCTCTCTGTGTGAAAGCATCCTTCTTAATCTTATTAGAGAGCGACGCCATTTGCACAAGACAAATGCATAAATAAGTTCAAGTGCTTTGAATTTTGAATTGGATTTCGGAACACCCCCAGGGCCCTCGAATTTCCGGGGGAAAACAGAGAGAGAGGGAGAGAGAGAGACAAAGGGGAGGTGGAAAAGTGGGCATCGGGAAAAAATCAAACAGAGAGAGGCAGCGCAGAGAGAAAGCCGAAGCGAATGCCAGATGATCTCCTGCAAAAAGTCCATTCCCGTATCGAAGGGAAATGTGGAAAAGCGGGCACGCAAGGGGCTAAAGGGGTGGGCGGAGGGGGTGGAATATAGTTGGGGACATAGTAACACGTGTTGTCAACAAATTGCAACCGAAATCCAGGCGAACTTTGTGTCTCTTTGGCATAAATAAATTTGCATAAGCATTGCATACATGGCAGGAACAGGAGCAGAAACAGGAACCAGGACACGGGACCGGGACCGGGACTGGGACTGGGACCGGGACCAGGAAAATCCCTCGCTGGAGGAGTGAGAGGACACCCAGCTGCAACGTGCCACTTGTTTAACGTGATTTGCACTCGCAACGAGTCAAATAAAGGCAAACCAAACGAAATCAAACGAAGCGTGCTGCATACCTCAAGGCCCAGACCAGCTCCAACTTCAGGGGGGTCCTCCTGCAGCTCCTTCTAACCAGCACACGAAGGGGAGACGGAGAACGGAGAACGGAGAACCACCAGGGAGCCAGCCAGCCAGCCAGCCAGCCAGTCAGCCAGTCAGCCAGGCAGCGACTCAGCCAAGCCACTAATGTTGTTAATGGCTGCTAAAATCGTTTGGCAATTGCCTCATTGACTCGAAGCAAGGCGCCCCTGCCACTACCCGACCACCCTTCCGAACGAAACCCGACGCCAGACCGCAATTTAATAGACTCGAGACTGCAATATCCTCCAGCGCTATCTGCTGCTCTTCATGCAACTCCACTCCGCCATCGCGTGCTGCAACGCGGTGCACTGGTGGTGGTGGTGCCGTGACACGAAAATCAAACACACACACAAGCACGACGCTTCCGATTTCCGCAGAATGAAACAGGAACTATTGTACATACGTGCCTGAGAGATGGCAATACTTACTCAACATCTTGCAGATTATTCTCCTCTTGGAGGGTACTTCCCGTTTGGTACAAAAGAAGTCCAAGAAGAATCAACGAATCCAAGAATCACGCCATCATCTCTAGACAGCATCTTGGGGCTACCTCTTTTTTCCCTTGTTCTCCCATGGGCTTAGTGTTATTTTTGCCGTACTTTTCATTGGAATTTCCCCGCGAGTTTTCTTTTGGGCGGCTAATGCGATGGCATCGTTGAGGTCAACAATCGCTTAAACGCGTGTACGTGGCATATCTATGATTGAAGCTTTTGATTGCGGCCTCTCGCCCCGATATGGCGGCTGACGCGTACGTGTTGATTCTCGGGCACACTCCTGTCCTGTGCTGTCCTCTACTCGCTCTCCTGGTACGCCATTCCCTGTGCAGCACTACGTGTCGTATACGCAATGCGCCCTCAGGCGAGTCATTTTTATGGATGGATGCGGCGGCTCCGGCCCTGCATCGCTGCAGCTATGGAAAGGAGGTGGCAAGTGGCAAGTGGCAACTGGCTCTGTGGGAATGTGTGCCATAAATGGGATTACAAGTAGATGGAGTTGATGAGGATAAGAATGAGGATGAGAATGAGGATGCGATGAAAGGTTTTTCCGGAATGGAACAGTCTAAGCCGCTGGAGAGAGTAGCATAATCGGTTTATTTTAAGAGAAAAGCGTACATATATAGTAGGTACTCGTATGTGGAAAGGAATGGCATGTAACATATGTATGTACATATGTATAAATCACTAAATAGGATAGATTTGAAGTTATGTACAAAAGGCTTACATTGAGACCCAATCCAATGGACTCTTCTTCTGGGCTATGAAGGAATGCCGAATAATGGATTGTAAATGGGAGGACATACTCGCAGTAATAAAATTGGAACGGAGTATGGAATATTGAAACCATTCATCATAAATGTATGATCTCCATGAATGATGGAACTGTGAAAATAGGAATGAAACACGCAATAAAAGAGCTTTCACAGTGTTCCTCCTCCTCCAGCTCCTCCTGATCCTCCAGATCCTCCTGCTCCTCCCATCCCTTGTTCCTATGCCCGCTGTGTGGCCCGGCGACAATTGTTTAGACCAGCTCGACTTGATTTCATATTGCCATAAATTAAGCTCCCAGCCAGGATAAAGTTGGCCAAAACCAAAGCCAAAGCCAACGACAGACAGAACCGAAGATAAACCTGCAATTTTACTGTTTGCCCTATGGTCAGGCCCGACAAGGGAGCAACGGGGCAACGGAGCGGGGGGAGAACTAAGCAAACCGCACGAAATTAAAGCAGTCCTCCGTCTGGGGGATGGGGGCAAAGAGGAGCGCAAGGACATGGACATAGACATGGAAATGGTTGTGTGGCCAGAATCAAACAGAGAGACGGGGAAAACCAAAAAGGCGAAACCGACGCAGGCCAACACCTATGCAGATGCAGACAAATATTGTAATGGAGGTCAGGTCCCGCCCCACTCTCTCACTCTTTCACCCCATCTTTCTCTCTCTCTCTCTCTCTCTCTCTCTTTCCGTTTTGGCCATTATACAATTTGTGGCAAGTTTTTGCTGCCCCAAAGCCCTGCCCTGTCCTGATTGTGGTAGGCAAAGGAAACTTTTTGGGAACTGTTTGAGGCAAAGTGGGTTCATAAATCTCCTTGGCACCAATGCAAACGCATCGATTTGACAATTTTCGTAGCTAAATCTGAAGATGGACTTTCATCATTGCAGGACCTGCCTTCTGGGGCCTCATCAATCCGGAGTGGTCGCTCTGCAACAAGGGCAGACGTCAGTCCCCGGTAAATCTGGAGCCGCAGCGCCTGCTCTTCGATCCCAACTTGAGGCCCATGCATATCGACAAACATAGGGTGAGTGTGTGCGAAACGATTAATAAGTATTACCGTGAAGGTCTATCCAATCTTCCAATTTCGCTCTCTCTGCAGATATCCGGACTAATCACCAATACCGGACACAGCGTCATCTTTACGGCCGGCAACGATACGGTGGCCAACTACGATGGCATGCAGACGCCCGTGAACATCTCGGGGGGTCCGCTGTCGTACCGCTACCGCTTCCATGAGATCCACATGCACTACGGCCTGAACGATCAGTTCGGATCGGAGCACAGTGTGGAGGGGTACACATTCCCAGCGGAGGTAAGTCGACGAGACAAATGTCAATTTCAATTTTGCTCTACCATGGGTGCCCTTTGCTGGGGCGAAGGCCCAAATTTGGCATTGGACACTTTGACACTCGGTCCTTGGGTTCTATTTCGGTACGGTGTACGGTGTACGGTGTACGGTACTCTCTGCCTGTCAACAGATTTCTTTTAGCTTCCAGCCCTCTTTAACAATTCAATTGTGTGTGATAAGAGATGGCTGGGGTGAGGGAATGGGGTTGGGGTTGGGGTTGGGGTTGGGTTTTGGTTTGGGGTTCATTGAGTCAAGTTTTTCAACTTTTCTTGCGTCATTTCTTTTCCATTCTGTCTCATTGCCCGCCCCATTGTGCTCTGTGTCCTGGCTCTAAACTTGTTACCAACTTCACCTTCCTCTTCCTCTTCCCGACCCCACCCGACCCCGTGCCCCACAAGCCTGCTCAAATATTTACACAGATAAACGAGCGGAAGTGTATTTGATCAGCATTTAACGTAGCAAATGTCGATTTGTCGCTGACAAAAAAATAAGGCAGCCAGCTGGGGGAAGTATGAGCAAAGAAACGAAGCAAAGTCGCAAACGCAAAAATCGGAGACCGAATGTAAATATACCCTTGCAGATCCGTTGCTGGTATATAATATATTCATCTAATCTGGATCAAGTTTCAATTAACGCATTAACCCTTTAAATATTTTCTCTGCGTTGGTACAAGTCATAATACTTCTCGAATAGGGTATTCAAAAATGTCAAAAGCACCCCACCTCCGCTGCTGGGTAGACGGGATGAGGGACGGAGTACAAACTTCCTAACTTCAGTCCTCAATGTTATCATCAACGCTCTGACAGGTTCAACATTTTCAGCGAGAGAGAGAATGTGCTGCTCTCTCTCTCTCTTGTCTTGGGCTTTGATTTGCCTGGCCTTGTTCTCTTTGTCCCCCTGCACACGCCCTTATGCTTTCGAGACAAATCATTCACACTTGTTAGAGTGGGAGAAATCTGCCAAACAGCTTCAGTTGTAGTTCGGTAGCGGTGGAGGAATATACATGTACATACACAAAACGGTTGTTCACCTTCGTACATTCTTCGCTTCTGTGAATACTTATTCTAGCTGCGGCGATCGGCTTCGGCTGCGCGCATGCCGATCGGGAGAGCTGGAGAGAGCATGTCTGCATGCCTGAGCGGGTGAGAGAGATTTTCTGTCTAAGCTTAGCCGATTCCGTTATTTGTCTGCTCTCTCGGTTGTTGTCATCTCTCACAACTGCACTTGCTGCAGCCAAAAAGCCAGAGGCAGAGGGTGAATGAGTTAAGGAAGGTGAATTATAGGTACAGCTTGCACACATAGAATATACGTACATTGCATTACATACGTACATATGTATGTAGTACATATATTTGTTCACGATTACACAGAAGTATTTTTTCTTGATTTTTGTACCTACCTTCAGATTTATTTTCATTGAAAACACACTGTGAATGATTTCACATTGTCATCAATTCCAGCTGTTGAGGTCTGCTGCTGCTGCTGTTCTCTGATGATTTTGTTGGAGTATTGTTTTATTTGTACATTGTTTTATGGCGTAAGCGGGGAGCATATTTATGTGTCATATGGCAGAATGGCAGACGGGGAGGTTGGGGGCCTTCTCTCTTACAGACGTCGACGCAGACACCTTGTCTGCCGGGCCCACAGTCTGCCCATCCCTTTCACGGCATCGCCTGACGGATGAACACATGCGTGCTTCCTTCTGTTTGCCTCCCCCCTTCCCGTCTTCACGAATGCTTCAATGTGATTTTCTCGTTCCGCCTGCTTCCTTCTGTTTGCGTCTCTCTTCCTCCTCTGTTCCTTGTTGTTTGTCAAATATGATTTAACCTTTCTCTTGTTGTTGTTCTTGTTGCTCTTGTTCATTTTGATGTCAAGTTCATGCGCTCACACATGCTCTCTCGCTTCAGTTGATTTTGCGAGCAGTTTATTAAAAATATGCAAATACGCGGCTTTTGGTGGTTGCACGGTGACGGGGACGGGGACGCGGGCGCGGACACAAAGAGAGTGATGGGGAGAATGAACAAAGCATCTCTGATTACGGATTGGAGTAAGGCCTCTCCCTGCAAGGTATTTTGCGAAGCAGGTACAGCTTTCCTGTACTTAGTATTTAATGTACCTTGTCCCTCTCTCTTCTGCCTGTATGTTGTGTATCTCTGCACCCTTCGCTAATTTGTCTCATTTCTGCAACTGTCTAAGATGGGTCCTAATGATACCCATTGACTTGATGGTCCCCAAAAGACATGCCCATAACCAAATGGCTTGCCAAAATACAATTAATTGCAACACTTTGCCATTTGTCCTGCTTTCTGCCCTCTCGGCCATAATCTGCAGCTGCTGGCAATAGGCCAAGTTAGTCCAATTAGTCAATGGCCATGTTAATAAACTCATAACTTCCAGATGCTACCAGATTGAGAACTGAACAAAAGCGAAAGTTCTAGGACATCAATGCCAAAAGCTCGTCACAAAAATAGGACAAGCCGACCAAAAAATAAGATGAAAATATTAAAAAAAGGACACAAAAACAGGACTTTTGTTTTGTTTTAAAAAGATTTTGGCATTCACCGCTCCAAAGTATTCCAAATCTAAAAAAAGTGAAAAATTCATTTATAATTTATTTAATTATGTGCGAGCATAGAATTACCTGATGGAAAGACATCCATTTAACGTCTGATATTGTATCTATTTTCATTTTTTTGAGACTGTGCATGGGTGGTAACAGTGTGATATCACAGGAGTCTGGGTACAAAATTTGGTTTCTCTAGCTCTTATAGTTTCTGAGATCTGTGTGCCCAAATCAAGACGGACGGACAGACAGACATGTCTAAGGAAGGAACATCTTCAGTCGATTGCGCGTGAAGGAATTGAGAGTACCGGGCCTACTGAGCACGCGATCGTAAAGAGATTTGCTGATGGTCGAGGGTGTGGTCGGGGCACCGCTGGCGGAGTTCTCCTTGAGCGTAATGGAGCCGTCCTTGTTTCGCAGCAGATGCTTCTCCAGCTGCTCCACGCCGCCCACCTTCCGGATGAGATCGATCAGCTCTTTGATCACCTGCGGGTCCTCTTCTACTGCCCTCCTCCTCGTAATCCAGCTCATCTTCAGCGGGTGGCGCTGCAGTGGTTGTGGTCGAGGTGGTGCTGGTGCTGCTGGTGGTGCGTGGTGCATAGATGGGTCGCGCTGGCGGGGCCGCTGTCACCCGATTGGGTCGCCCTGTAGTCGTCGTCGTGGAGGTCACTGGTGGAGACGCTGTGGTGGATCTACGGAGGAAATTGAGGGGGTTAGAGCGTGGTCATGAGAGAGTCTGCCCACCCACTCACTTCTTGGTCTTGCATGGCACATTGCGGGCAAAGTCACAGGAATCCGCTGCCGGATTGAAGTACAGTCCTGAGGGGCATGTGAACTGGTGGGCCACGATGCCCAGGCCCGAGGGGCCGCTGTCCAGGCACCAGTAGTACTTTTTGCAGTCCCGCGGATGCTGGAAGAAGCCCTCCTCCTCGCACTTGAAATCCGAGCCCGGATCGGGGGTGGTTGGCGGAGGTGGTGTTGTCGAGCCCCGACCCCCAATGTACAGCGAGGAGCCTTCGGCCTCCGTCAGTCTAAAGGTGGTGCTGGGAGGCGGTGGTGCTGCTGTGCTGCTGGTGCGACGTCCACCGCTGGAACCTCGCCTCGAGCTGGCCGGCGTTGGCGCCTCTGTCTTGGCATTCAGGCGGTTCCTATTCTGTACGGCATTGTCGCGACTGCGGGAACGCGATGGTTTCTGTGGTCCACTCGGCTTGGCCACCTCGTTGATGCCCAAGCTGTAAGGAGGGAGAATTGGTAAGAGAGTTCGCTTAGTGCCCAGAGGCACCCAACACCCCACACATACCCAAGAGCATCCACCATGGCCTCCTTGGCAGCCTCGATCAGGGGATATGGCTTGCCGTTGCACGTGCCACGGAAGTCGTCGCTGTCTATGCACCACCGTCCACTCGGGGTCGTCCTTGAGCGTCTGGCAGATCTGTAAGTGAGTGGAGGAGGATGAAAATGATCCACTTGATTGGGAGGGCTTGATAGCCAACTCGTAGTACGCCAGATAGCCCTTCTCCCGCGTGGCATCGCCCTGTTCGCCGGGACCCTCCGAGGGGGCTCCCAGCTCCGTACTCTCCTCGTTGATCAGCGTGTAGGATCGGCCATAGGTGGGAATGCCCAGCACGTGGAGCACTTACCGTTTATGCAATATGCAAGTGCGCAGAGCAGGAAGAGCGTTTGCCAGGTCGCTCCACGCCGGAACTGCAATGAAAATCAAAAGAACCAAAAGGAACCATTTGTTAATAATTGTTACACTGAGAGAAAAATCAGAGGCAGAAAGGCAGTATAAAGAAGCCCACCCATTTTTAAATAAATACGCGATTTTCAAATATGCTTGTATTTTTCTCCTTGTGTTTTCCAACTTATTATTATTTCTTCTTGTGTTTTCCAACTTATTATTTAAAGGTATGTTTTGTGTGATTAGTTGGGTGGTGGTGGTGGATCCTGCTGGATACCGTTCTGTTTAATCGTAATTGTCATGTCCAGCCAGTTTCCAAACTTCCACTCCATCTTAAAGTCAGGATTGTCGGTCTGCTGCTGTTGCGGTTGCGGCTCCAACTGCTGACCCTGAACCAGAACGTGTCGTCGGGCACAGCGTAGCCACTGCAAATTCATTTGTTCCTTTTGGTTATAATAATAATATGGTCATTCTTTATGATTGGATACAAAATGTCGTTGCTCTAGCTCATCATAGGGACGGACAGACAGACAGGGCTCAATCGACTCGGCTATTGATGCTGATCAAGAATATATATGGTTGGAAATGGTTCCTTCTGGGTGTTACACACGTCCACTTTCACCAAAAATCGAATATACTCTTTGAGTATCGGGTAAAAAAAGGAAAGATCGTTACGGAAAAAGGCTGAAGTGGCATCACTGCTCTAGGAGGACCTTCTCCTTGAACTGCATATTATATATAATATTAGGAAAAAAAACGTGCATTTTATCCCTTCAATCATCTTTGTGGAGCGGTCAGGCTGTAGTTCCTGCAGTTTTCCGTAGCATTGCCCAGGATATCACAGTTAATGCTCCTCTGGAAGCGAAATCCACAAAATTCGGAAAATCTAGGAGTAGCTGCCGTTTCTGAGAACTCTTCTATGGAGTCTAGTGGGTCCTCAGAGCTTAGCCCTCTGTCCTCGGATTGGATGCTGCTGTCATCTGTCGGGCGGTCCTCCGCCACTTGACTTGACTCGAGTCGAGTTGAGTCGAGCTGGGATTGGGTTGAGTGATGGGCGACACAGTTTTCATTTTCATTTTCATTCCCATTAGCATTTCGTTTTGGCTTCGTTGTCGTCATGCGGCGCCTTTGTCTCCTCTCGACAGCCAGCGAACAGGCAATCAAAAGTGAGCCCCCGACTGCAGTTGCAGCGACGGGCTGCCTGCCACAACAGGCTGCCACAGCAGGCTGGAGCGGCGGCAGACAGCAAACAAATAACGTTATAAATCTGTTGCATGTCAGCAGTTGGCGACTATCTCCGGCGGTAGAGTACAGTAGAGCAGAGTAGAGTGCAAAGGAGTGGAGCGGTGATCCCCACTGCCACTGCCAGTGCCGCCAATGTCAGCGCAAATTAATTAGAAATCCGGCAGGAGGCCATGTCCTTCCCGTAATCATCTGCCTCCGACTGGTGACTGCCGACTGCCGACTGCCGACAATGAGACGATAATGAGACGATAATGAAGTATGCGGTGTATTATTTTGGTTAAATTAAGACTAGTTCGACTCCCCTCCCTCCTGGTAGGGCTTCTGGGCAAATTGCGGATCGACAACTCTGAATGCCCCTTTTGATTTGAATCTGTTCTGAGGACGGGGACGGGGATGGGAATGGGAATGGGGATGGGGATGGGGATGGGGATGGAGATGGCATTGTTTGGATGAGTGAGCTCTGCTGTTAAGGGTCCTCCTCAAAGAACTCCAAATCTGAGCTGAAACTGAAAACGAAAATCCCACTGATTTATCTGGCAGAGAGTATGGTAAAATGGAAATTTAATTTCAAAACTGCAATTCGGTATCACATTTTCTAGGTCTTCTAATTTGTAAAACCTCTGGCGGCTTTCAATACAAGTTTATTCGGTTGAATTGAATCTAAAAACGGTCTGGACTCTACTGTACTGCGCCTTTGGGGCCTAGGGTCCCCCGTGGATGCACATGCAGACAATGTGCTCGCACGGGACTTTTACGGTGCCCAAGAATTTGGGCTGTCCATTCTCCACCGGATACTCGGAACAGTTGCCCAGGACTATATTGACATCGACATCCGTTTGAAGAAACGTTCCCACCAGGACACGTCCGTCCGAAATGACAACCTTCAAGCAGCGTCCCAGCCACTCCAGCAGCTCCGCCATTTCCGGTCCCAGCTCCTTCTGGCCATCCAGTTCTGCGAGCATCATGATCGTGTACAAGGGCGTCATGGTGGTCCCCTGTCCAGCAGTCAAGTTGTATATGGTCTCACTCGGATCAGCCATTCCAATCGAATTTGGTTTGCACTATTAATTTTAACCAAAGCCCACTTTCTGGTTGTTCCAACACACAACTTAAAGGAGAAATCCGCAAAGAATTTAATTGTAGAGTGTGACGTTTTGATTCACGTATGTATGTCTCTGAAATGAAACTGAAATGTGACTAAATGACATATTATATGCCAAAAAAATACCTGGAAATATCAAAAATTGGATATCCAAATTCAATACGTAGTCATCCGACGGTTCCTTGAAGGACTGCTTGATGAAGCGATTCATCGGATGCTCGGATGAGGATGAGGATGAGAATGAGAGCACTGGCAAGTACTCCAGCTGCATGGCTGCCTGGCTGCCTGGGTGCCTGGGTGCCTGGGGGTGCCTGGGTGCCTGGCAGACCGTAACGAAAGCCTCCTTAATGGCCCGGGCCAGAATTTGATCAGCCTTAATGAATTCGTAATTGGCAATTTTAATTAATCCCCACGAAATCCGCACAAGATTGCAGCCGTGTCTTGGATTTCGTTGGATAGGATGCCGGATGCCGGATGCCGTTGTCATAGGATGCCACCAGGTGGGTTGACGGGCTGCTAAGATGAGGATGCTAGGGTTGATGGGAGGACAGGATGATGGCGAGGAGTAATCGGAGGATGCGCTATTTCTATATCCAATGCACAGTTGCTCGATTTTGGATTTTGATTTGTTTTTGGCGGCCGAGCCTTGGCCGGGCGGTTATTTAGCACGTGTTTCCTATGGCTAAAATCAAATCATGCGGCCAGAACATGACCAAGAGATGGAGTTATCATAGAGATGAGAGCGTGAGAGCGTACTAGAGAGAACTTAAAACTTCGCACTCTTTGAGAGAATGGTGTTCTCCACAAGAGCCGACAGGACTATTATGGATAGACCTCGAGTATCGGTCAAAGAGACTGCTAAAACCCCTCACAATCACGTGCTCATCCCTGGTTCCATATAATGGACTACCCCCACTCAACCCTTTCTTTTGAGGGTAAGCCAGACGGCCTGCCAACCTGCCCTCGGCAGCCGTGCGGTTGGCCTCCCACAGCCCACAGCCCACAGCCCACGGCAACGGGAACGCCAATGGCAACCCCCACGACCGACCACCAGCTACCGACAACGATGGCTTAACCATTAATTTACGCGCTAACCATGAAAGTACTTAAATATACAAATGTATCTCTATCTCATCTATCTGTGCACTGCACTCACACAGAGAGAGGGGGTTCGGAGGGGACAGAGACAGGGACAGAGAGAGAGTGACAGACAGACAGCGACAGAGTGAGTGAGTGGCACCGAGAAACGCCAAAATATTTGCTGCTAATGAGGTCGTGTTGTAATTTCGAATACCCCGACAGCCCCTCCACGGTTGCTCCCCCCCGCCCCAACAAACCTTCTTCACTCCCCCTAAGCGACCCTGCTACCCAGCCACCCCTTTTCTAACAATCCGTTTAGAGGCCAACCAGCAATTAAAGCGATTTTCGTGCGCGTTTTTTCTCCCTCGTTTCGTTCGTTCGTTCTTTGGGCTTCCGCGTTTTAAAACGCTACTAAGTCGTTAATGTGGTCTGAGTGGATTTGTGCTGGTTTTCCCCCTCCCATTGAACCCCTCGTACCCCAGGAATACCTGGAACACCTGGCTGGCTGGATGGCTGGATGGCTGGCTGGCGGAGTAATGAGTCTGGCAAAGTTTTTGATTGGATTATGAGGCTAAGAAAGTCAGGTGTTAGAGCGTTACAGCATTGCTTGTTTGCGTTTTAAAACGCCTGAAAGTTGGCTTTATACGGACCAAAGTCGCTTGGAATCTGCTGGGAGATTCTAAAATCGTTGGAGTCCTATGTGGAAGAAGCGTTTGGAAACGCTGATAATAATTTTTTTAAGCACAGATTGAAGCGTTTCGGGTCGCTCGTAGTTGTTTGTTGATCCGTTTTAAAACGCGCATTAAGAACGCTTAAGTTTCTCTCAAATATTTAGTAGTTTCATAATTTCTTAGTGACAATTCTTCACAACCGACTCTTCTGGCAGGAACGCACAGTGGAACAGGCGACTGTTATCCATCTGTGGGATCTCAGTGCATCTTCAGCGTTTCCATCTGGGTGCGTTTTAAAACGCAGGCAAAACGCGTGTGGCCTGTGCTGCTCATTTTCGTTTTTGCATATCTTCCGCTCCCATTTTCCCACATTATTCGCATCCGCATCTTCATCTAGATGTTTGGGGCAGGGGATAATTAGCAGAAAGTGCTACAAGTGCATCAGCCAGAGTGCCAGCGTGGCAGGGAGACAGTGAGGCAGGGGCGAGTCGCTGAGGCAGTGGCTGTGGCAGAAATAGAGCGATCCAGGTCCGGCATAGTACCACAAACTTCTTCTTTCCCCCCGCCCCCCATATCTCTCTTCTGTCTCTACATCTGCCTCTGTGCCCTGTGTGTGTGTGTGTGTGTGTGTGTGTTTTGGGAGCGTGTTTGACAATGTCCCCAGTGCGTTGTTAAGCTAATTTGCTTCATTTGTCTAGAAAAGTGACACACAGACCAAAGAAGGAGCTACGGGGCGCCAAAGTGTTGACATGAGGCCATGTTCTCGGGCCTAGACCAGCAGACACTGCTGTTTAGGCCCGATCCTAGGCGAAGGCACTGGCACTGGCACTGGCATGCCATGGCCAACATTAACGGGTGGCCCGCCCGGTCAGTGCAACACGAAAGCCAAGTCAACCAGCTAGTAGGAGCACACAGACACAGAAGCCAAGAATACCACTAGTCCGCCTGCCCCATCCTATCCTTCTCCGTTTTGCTTCCACCTCAAATTGGTTGGGGCACACTGTGGAACAGAACAGATTGGGTATGAATAGCTAAAGAGAGAGAGCGTTAGTGGCAACGAATCGGTATCGGTACTAGAAAACTACCCGAAAACAATAGCAAAATACTAGAAAAAATACCAGAAAAAAAGTCAGAGAGAACTAGTAAAAGTTTCAAATGGATTAATAAATAGAGAAATATTATTAATGCTAGAAGAATACCAAAAAATATAAATATTAGAAATAATACCATTTGAAAATCGATCGATAGGTGTTGGAGTCGATAACTATTTTGATGCATCTGCGATAAGTGTTGGTTATTGATTTGTGAGAAATATCTTGAATGCTACTTTCGTAGCCCACCCACTGTTTGCTCCTTTTGTTTCAACATTTAACCCAGATATTCTGCAGTATATACCACTGTGCGCTCCGGCTTATCGACTCGGCGATGGCATGGCCAGCCCATGGCCTGGTGGGAGAGGAGAACGGGGTGACGGGGGGAGGCCTTGCCGGCCTCGACGGCCTGCCAACCTAGGCAAAAGTTTCAGCAGCTGGCGTCGCGCTGGTCGCTTTGGCCGTTCCTCGTTGTCAGCTCGTTTACTCTGCGCCCTGGACTAGGCCTGGTCCTGGAGTCCTAGAGTCCTGGGCTCCTACGGTCTGGTCTGGGCCTGGTTGTGGAATCCATGCAGTGAAAACATGTGTAATTGATCTGATTAAGTTGCCTCTGCTTGTGTTTCAGTGTATGTGTGCGTGTGTGTGTGTTTGGGAAGAAATATGCCAGGAGCTTGTGCGGACTTCTCCTCCTCAAACAAACACACACAGGCACACACACACACAGTGTGGGGCAGACAGCCACACAGACAGACTGAGAGGAGAGCCCGGAGGGCATCCCGTAACGCCGCTTAGGCTTTGGCTCTTTGGTAGGGGCGGAGGTGGCCGAAGGGGGGGCTTGTTGTCCGGCTATTTGCTGGTACTTACACTATTTGTTGGCCTTGTCCTTGTTGTTGGCACTCCTTGTATCTATTTGCTTGGGCCAGAGGCTTTTGCTGTTTAATGAAACGGAAATATAACATTTTAGTTTGTGGTCAAATATTGTATCTTTTTTTTGTGTTGCTGTTGTACCACAGGCTGTGTTTGCGATACACAGTAGGGCTTTGAATGGAATGTGGATATCCTTTATGATTCAATTGGAATTCATCTGAACAGAGAAGTGCGAAGTGTAGCCATAAACGAGATGGAAACGAAGCAGCTGGGGAGAGGCCGATGGAAAGGCTATTGGAATATTTTCTCTTCAATCGAAATAGTTTCTGAATTTGTGTAAGTCTTATTTCTATATATTTTTAGGGTAGATACCTTTTCCGACTGCTTATGGTTCCAATATTTTGTTGGTTTTCCAACTTTTGGCACCACTTTTCTGAAACTCATCGGAGATCTTTGGACAAAGTCGAGCACTATCTATCGGATGCGAGAACTTTAAGTTTCCCAAATAAAAGTGCCACACAATCTGCCTGGTCTGCCACTAGTGTCATCTACTTTGTTGGATGCTGTTCGGTTAATTGAATTTCGTCCATTTCCGAAGCCTAGCATCTTCATTCTGCCACATTCTCGTCAAGACTTCATTTGCATTTGCATTTGCATTCCACAAAAATAAATGTGTGGACAGTGCGTTTCAAGAGTGTTGCAGTGTCTGCTATATTGAAGTGCGATTATTTGTTGGAATTTTAGAAGATTACTGCCACTATAGCTGGGGAACTCCCATCGACTGATGTAATTCCTCTGTGGAGTGGGCTTCAATATCATTCTTGTGAGTTGTCAGAAGAGATGTCTCCCGGTAGTTCATTGGCGAAACGCACTGTTCTTTATGTTTGGACTGCAAATTTTGTTCTATTTGCCGAGCAAACTCCCTTACTCCGTCCCGCCTCACAATTCCACTCACAGTTGGTGGAGACCAAAACATTTGGGGAGCAACTTTGAGAAATTTTAATTTAATTTAATTTAATTTTTATTTGCCTTGCTGGCCACACATTAAAATTTCAGCATGTATGGAGTTTTTTAATATTTAAATGCACATACTCGTATGCCCCAGTCCTCAAAGTCCTGCGCTTCCTTCTTCTCTATTTTTTCTGTGAAATTCCAAAAAAAAAACAGGAGAGAAAGGAAAGGAAAGGGCGACATGTGGAGTTCTGTGGGACCGGACAACTATTAACTGCTCTGCGCCTACAGCCCCACTGCCACACCCACTGTTGAGGCGGAGGGCGGGGGGGTTTCTCTGCTATTATTATTATTATTTTCCCTATTGTCTGGAGCATTTCCTTCCGCTCGGTGCGTCTGCCCAGGCCCCACCCGAAACTCGTGAAAATCCCACCGAAAATCCATGTACACATGTTACACAAACACCACTCGGAGAGAGAGGGCTGCCACTCACGTTTCCAGTGTGGGTAAGCTATGCACTCGGCCGTTTTACAGCACTGCTTGCAGCTGTCAAGCTGTCACAGAAACAGCTGTTGTGAAGAAGCAGAAACTACAGCAGCCAGAGAGGGAACTTAAAGTCATTTTCTTCACCAAAAACAAACCAAAAACAAGGTAATAAATATTGCTATCCATTAATAAGATCCTAAAGGGTGTGCTAACTTTGCAAAACATAACAGAATGAACGATCCGAAAGCTAGTGGCAGCCAGGAGCCAGCACCAGCGGCGGTCTATACGATCCTCTCGAACACTCCCGACGCGATGAACGATCGCACCTTGAGTCCGGGTCGTCGCCAGCTCCAGAAATGGCTGGGCCGCCGCATGAGAATCGTCCTGACTGATGGCCGCATCCTGATTGGCGTCTTTTCGTGCGTGGATCGGCATATAAACATTATACTGACCAAGGTCCGCGAGTACTTGGTGCCGAGTGGCCAAAGCCGACCCCTACGCACCATTACGGTGCAGGGCAAGCACATTGTGAGCATCTGCATGGATACTACACAGCTTTGAGTTGCTTTTTGAACATCATCTGTACCATCAAATCGCATACCGAATAAAACCCATGCAAAAGAACCAGTTGTCTGGTGTGTGTCTCTCCCACTTTCTGCTGGACAATCCTTTCTTTTGGGGCAACCCTCGGTTTCGGCATTTGCTTTGCATTTGTATGTTGTGGTGTCGCCAGCTCCTACACTCCGCCTGCTTCATCCCCCGCTCCTGCCGATGCTGTCCCTTCCAGCTCCATCTAATGCGCCTTCCCCTCCCTTTCTTCTCCAGCATCCTTCGTCTTGTGTAGGCGTTTGGTTGTCGACGTGAAACAAAAGTGCAAATGCATATGTGTGAGTGCTAGTGTGTGTGCGTGTGTGTGTGTGTGACGGGCTTTCCTCTGGCTGCCAGAAGGCAGAGCTGGGCTGGAGCTGTGCCCCGCACTTCTTGGACGTTACTCCTGAAACTTTTGGCTAAAAGCAAAATATGTGTTGTCCTGCCGTGATCTTCTCGTTCTCTCTCTCTCTGTCTCACTCTGTCTCCCAGTGTGTGTGTGTGTTGGTCCACGTGTGCTTGTGCTTGTGTTTGTGTTTCTATTTGTGTGCATTTTGTTGATAGTTGGGATTATTTTTGGGGCAATTTATGCGAAACAAGGCGTGGAGCCCGCTCCCACTGCCAGTGCCACTGCCACTGCCACTGCCTCTGGTGCAGCTGAACCCGGGGCCACGCCCCCTTCTTGTTGTTGCCTGTCACCGCTTCTGTATGCATTTGGGCTTAAATTGAGCAACAATAAAGTTTTTGGCCACAGCCAGCCGCAGCCCAAACAAAAGTCCACTGCAACAAAGAAAAACAGGAAAAGGAACGAGCAAAAAAGCCACCCATTCTCCCCGTTCCCCCCACTCTCTCCCCTCTAGCTCTCTATTTATCCGTCAATTTTTTTGCAATTTCTCACTGGGTTATCCCTCTTCCTATTGTTTTCTTTGCAGATACAAATATTTGGCTACAATTCCCAGCTATATGCAAATTTCTCCGATGCCCTGAATCGTGCCCAGGGCATTGTGGGCGTCTCCATTTTGCTGCAGGTAAGCATTCAATTCAATCAATAATCGATACTTATCGATACCCGCCGCAAGGAAAACCAAAGAACATCCAGCCCCTAACGCCTATGTGTTCTCTGTATATCTCTGCATTATATAGCTAGGTGATCTGTCCAATCCGGAGCTTCGGATGCTCACCGATCAATTGGAGCGCATACGCTACGGCGGCGACGAGGCGTTCGTGAAGCGTCTCTCGATACGCGGCCTTCTGCCGGACACCGATCATTACATGACCTACGATGGCTCCACCACGGCACCAGCCTGCCACGAAACGGTCACCTGGGTGGTGCTCAATAAGCCCATCTACATTACAAAGCAACAGGTGAGCCGTATACTACATTATTTAAGACCATCAGCAGCTTCTGAAGGACACTCAGAGAGCTCTCACTTCAAACTGGGACTATCAGCCAAGTTATAGGTTAGCTTCTGTTCGAAATGGTACTTAAATGAAGTACAATTCCACACCTGGAGCTGTCAGTGGCCCAGCTTCCGCTTCAGCGACTCCCTAGCCGCTTCCTTAGCCATCTTTCGCTGCTTCTTGGCCGCCTCTCCTTCTCCTGTGATCATTTTTGAGTGATGGCCACCTTAATGTTTACTAATTAGTATACAGTACTCCCTACTGGCCGTTGTCCCTTGTCCGCTGTCGTTGTTGTTTGTCTCTCGTCTGTTTTATTAGCTAATTTCATTTAAGTTTTAAATTAAGTTTCTGCTGGAGGAGCAGCAGCAGCCGAAGTATCAAGAGCGTCAGAGGCAGAGGCAACAAAGTGGATAGTGACCATAACTCAAAGGAATGGCGGAAAGCACACACACACACACACACACAGTCAAGGAAATGGCGGAAAGCACACACACACACACACACAGCTATACTAAGAGAGGGGGGGTAGAAAAAATTTAACACAAATGTTTATTAAGTGCAGCGCTGTAATAAAGACGCCAACATGCATGCGGCATGAGGCGCGAGGCACGAGGCACGAGGCACGAGAGAGAGTGAGGAGGAGAATGAAGCGGTTGAATGGTGGCCAGCGGCATACGTGTAAACAATGTAAGCTGTGAGAGAAAGGGAGAAAGCAAGGGAAAGAGAGAGAGAGACAGACACACACATGGCTGCATCCAGTGGCAGCGGCAGCAGTGGCAGCAGGAGCAGAGCAGCAGACTCATAAAAACTTCAACAAGCTCAATGGCACCCATGGGCACATGATTACAACTTGTGGTAGCCATGGAGGACCGACCCATGGAGGATGCCCAGACACCGCCAAGCGACGGGGCAATGTAATTTAGTGGCACGGCCAACGAGAGACAGAGAATGGGAAAAAGAGAGAGAGAGAGAGAGAGAGGAAGAGACTGCACCTTACTGGTAAAAACATAATTTACCAAATTAAAGTAACACCAGCAGGAAAGGAGCAAGAGCAGGAGCCGGACGCAGGATGCAGGACGCAGGACGCAGGAAGCTGCGCGACATGAGCTAAAATTGCAATTAACCCATTAACGTACGCTCTGTCACAGCAAGGGCAGAGATTGAGGGAGCCATAGAGAAGGGAACAAAAGAGCTGAATAACGATAATTCCATGCTTCAAATCGGGAAAGATCTACTCGCAATACTTGTAAAGACAGATATCAATGAAAGACCTAACCATACCACCAGACCTATGTACATATCTGTGTGTGTGGTGTGTGATGTGTGTGGTGTGTGTTTTCGTGGGTTAATTGCCGCTGTCAATCAGCACGGGACGGGACGGGAATCCCAAGCGTCGTCCATGGCGATTCCATGGCGAAATGCCTTGAGTGCCATTTGGTGTTGCATGCTTTCGGGCGCCTCACCCACACTTCCTACTTAATTCACACTTGAACGGGCACTCCGGGGAAAACCTGTTACCACCCTGCAGCACCAATCCCTCCAGCACACTCCACCACTCCACCGTTCCAGCACTTCACCTCTCCTCAATCAACATCCTCATCCACATCCACATCAGCCCAAGCCAAGCCGAGCCAACCCACGTTTGTCGTGAAAAGCGATTTTGACGGAAGTCAATTGATAAACAGATTGAGTAGATTAAGTGTTATTGACTCGATGTTGTCGTTGTCGTTGTGTCGCTGTGTCGCTGTCGCTGCTGTGTCTCATGGATGCTGCTTCGTCGGTGTGTGGATCCTACTTTGATACGATTTTTATGCATATACATACTATATATATTAAACTTTTTGCTTTTTTTGTTGTTCAGCGAGCGCTTATTTTTAGGATTAGCAATTTATGTCAAGCGTGCCTTCGCTGGGGGATTGGTTTGGCAGGGGTTGGCAGGGGTTGGCAGGGGTTGCCAGGGGGAGGATCGATGTGCGAAAAGTTTTATAATTATGCACGTTAAGCGCTTAACAGATACGTATACGGATACGGATGCGATGCCGGGTCCTATCTACATCTATGGTGGGGTCTATTGTCTCCATAGGAAGCATTGATCCACTTCCGCGTCTCGCACTTGAGACATCAAAAATGTATTCGAGAATGCAAACAGCTTAAATACTAAAAAAATACTCAACTAATACCTATGCATGGTTGCATTTCCGTTGCAGTTGCATGCTTTGCGCCGCCTCATGCAGGGCAGCCCCGACCACCCAAAGGCCCCGCTGGGCAACAACTACCGGCCGCCACAGCCGCTGCTCCACCGGGCCATTCGCACCAACATTGACTTCAAAACGACGAAAACGAACGGCAAGGCCGCCTGTCCCACCATGTATCGCGAGGTCTACTACAAAGGTACATATGTACATCAAATATTATTTTCAGTGTATCTTGGTCTATTTTGAAAAGAGTCACCGACTGAGGGGCTCTGACGCATGACGCGGGATCGAGGAAACGTCTTGAAGATAGCCAATTGGTTGAATACGCTCAAGGGTTGTACATAGACTTGAACGAATCTTAAAGAACCTGTCAGGGATCAGTTGAAATAATATTATAGTGCAACACTTTTGAAGTCATCGTTTAATGGAGTTGTAAAAGATATTTTCTGACTTGTGTATCCTTTTCTCTTCCAATTCTTTCACAGCGACCAGTTGGAAACAGAACTAAGACGTAACTACTATAATGGCCGTTCTGACGTAATGACGTAGTGACGTAACGTAAGCGCAAGACGTAATTAGCGTGCGGCGTGCAACAGGAGCTTCCACTAAACATACATACATATACAACCCGGCGATGCTGAGGAAAGATCGAGGATTGCCGAGCAGAGCGGACCGAAGAAAATGGAGAGCGATGGCGAAGGCGAGGGCGGAAGGAAATACATACACGCATACATACTCGAACATGCATATAAATACATATATACATAGGAAGCCGAATAATATTGATAGCTATTACGATAACGATAACGATAACGATAACTAGCATTAAATGTGCAACATTTTTGTCTCCCCAAAATCAATCAGACTTTGATTGCTGTCAGAGATACTCCCCCTGGTTTTTTTTGTGTATGTGTGTGTAGCCCTAAATGCAATACTGCGTAAGTACGATAACGATAACGATAGCGATAGCGATAGCCATAACCATAGCCATAGCGATGACTAGTAATCAGAATTACCAGCATAATCTCTATAACCATAATAATAATAATAATATATCCTGTATATTTAATGCCAGGCAAAAGTTGCAAATAAGAGATCAAAATAATAATACACACACACACAATAACGAGAAGAATATGCAAGTGTATGCATATATGTATATGTATGTGTATATTGATAGCCGGAGGCAAGTTATGGAAACAGAGAGAGAGAGAGAGAGAGAGCATTATGCAAAACCCACCCAAAAGAAACCCGACTAGACGCGGAAGAGTATATTTTGTTGCAGCTTTTTGTTGTGTGTGATTTAGGCGCTGCTGTTCCCGTACTAGTCGTAACAATGAAATTCCGATACGAAACCAATTTAAATATGATAATCTTTGGAGCCATGCCTCTATGCGTAAATATTCAATTAAATTTCGTCAAGAATGGAGCTAGGAAAAAGTGTATATATGCTCTCTTTGCTGGAGCAGAAGATCCACTTTCTTGCAGGTAGAAACGGGAGAACTATCATATATATTTCCGGGATATAGCATTCGAATGGATATTTTCGGTGAGGGGGGGAGGGGTGGGGGGTTCAGCGTGATATTTCTGGATTTACCGCTGCCACACATTTAATTCCAATTTTCAAATTATGAATTGGGTATTTTTGTTTTTTGTTTTTGTTTAATCCATAATCCCGATATGCATGGCCGAAAATACCCCGCGCGCTGGCATGTTGCATGCACCACACAAATGCGTGCATTTTGCATTTTAAACGCACTGAGCCGCAGCATCCACTACCCCCACTTAGCCTCCCAATGGGGCAATGGCAATGGGCGACGGGGGCGTGGAATGGGAATTTAAATCGGAATGGGCATGGGGGCATGGGGCATGGGGGCGTGGGGGCGTGGGCATGGAACTTGTGTAACCGGGGAAGAGACCCACTGTTATCAAACCCACTTACCAAAAGCACCCAGAGCCCAGAGGCTGTCCTGTCGCTTATCGAACAGCAAATGCAACATGAAACCACAAAATCTGTTGCGGTTATTTAAAATCACGTTTAAATACGAAAGTGCAGTCAGTCCCGGCCCCGGACCCCAGACCCCGGAGCCTGCAGCATGGAGCCCGGAGAACGAAACCCGGTCCAGGGGCCCCGCATAAAAATCAACTTTTTAATGGCCGAAAGGAAAATGATTACGTATACGCCGCGTTGGCCCAAAAGCTGCATAACTTTTTCCCTAAATGGCAGCCAGACAGGGGCTGGGCAGGGCAGGGCAGGGGCTTCGGTCTGGGGTCTGACTCTCTACAAAATCACATAATAATTTGTATAAATATTTGCATTATTTGCACAAGTTGACATTTTTGTTGCTGGTTTTTGTTTCGTACTCTCGTACTCTCGCACTCGTACATATTTTCGCATTCTGTTGAAACTCTTTCAGCTTTTCATTCGAGTTTTTGTGCTGTTTTTGTGTGTTATTTTGTTTTGTTCTCAGCTGCTGTGCATCGAGGGATTTGCCAATGGAAAATTATGACTTAAATTAATACATTTCAAATGGAATTTATTTCAGCAGCAGCAGCAGCAGCAGCAGCAGATGCTATCCCTTTTTCAGAGGGCTGAGATCTATAGATGCCCTACAAGTGCAGGAAGAAGGGTGTAAGGAGTCGAAGTGGCATTTGATACCCTTCTGATGCTCTCCGTACAAATGCTCCTTAAAGTTTCTTTCGTCCATGGGTTCGGTTCGTCTGCAAGTTCTCTCTACTGTGATCGCTTGAAGGGGTATCCCGCTGCACTCCTGCACTTCTGCTGACTGCTGACTAATTAGCCAGGCCAGTCCTCGCCAGGGCAAGGCCCAGTCCATCAGCAAACTCAATCCCAACTTTGGCTGACTTTCAATCAATCAAGTGGAATGGTGCGGGGCGGGGCGGGGCTGGGCTGGGCTGGCCAAACTGATTTGCGGTGAGTTCTGCACGAAGTTATGCTGCTGCCTCCACCAGCAGCTGAGGGAAGTGGCTGACCACTGCATCAGGACGGGGCTAACCTGACATATATTGGCAGGCAGGCAGCAGAAGGGAGGGGAGGCTGGCAACTGGAAACTGGCAACGAGAGCAACCACAGAGATTCTGAATCGGTACTCTGTATCGGATGCGAAGCCTATATTAACCTATATATAGTAAATTTGTGCATGTATCGCGAAGGGCAATCCCTTAATTCATTCGACACCACCAGGTGGCACTCTGCACTCTTAGAGCTCCATTAATGGCACTCCACACACACTCTACGCTCCCCTCCCTCGCTGGGCGTGTCTGAGAGGCATATGAGTTTTCCCTGTAGCCCTGGAACAGGGTATCGTCTAGTCTGTCTTCTTGGGCCACAGGAAGGGCCTTTTTTCCGATGCCATAAATACTGGACTGCGGCTGTACAGCATTTACGTTATACATATACTTTTTTACACCATTTCATTTCATTTCATTTCATTTTTCGCATTCATATGCAGATGCGATTGCAGTTGGCCATTTGGCAATTTTTTTACCATTTCACTTCGACTATTGGTCATTTTGGTGATTATTTTTTTATATTGGCCATTGGCCATTGGCCATTGACCGATATGGGGATGGGGGACAGGGACAAAAGACAACATCGATCATCGGAGGGGAGTCGGAGTCGGAGGCAAGAGCGAGGGCGGGAGGAGAATATTGCAATTTGACAAACAGACAAATTCGTTTATATTCATTGCTGAAGGGTTAATGATAGGGCAGAGTCGTTGGCCCAAGCAATACCCTGTAGCTGAATCGCGAAACGGAGATGATAGATGACATATTGATTGAATATTGATAGATCTCCCAGCAGGACAAGCTCTATGATAGCGCTTTTTAGGGTATCTTTTAGATAGCCATATAGCTTCGATGACTCTAATAAATCATTCCCTCGCTTGAGTAATCCCTCAAGTAATGGGCAAAAGATATTAATGTGTATCATTCAAGTGATTTTGACATCGATTTATTGATGACTAAAGACAAGATTCTCCATTCCCAGATCTTCTACTAAAGAGATACGATACGGTCTACGAGTAAATAGTGGAGACTTCCACGGGAGATTATCATATCTAGTTCTATACAAACCAGAAACAGAACCAGAAGCAGATGAGCAGAGCCAAACAGCCTTTGGGCTTATGGAACGCAAATTCCATGACTGGTTATGCTAATGCCCCCCAAGAGCTGCCCCCACAGGGCCACACAGTGGACGGGATGTACGGCACATGGGGTCTGCGCTCTAATGCTGCAGTTGGGTTATCGCTGTTGTCCACACAACACTAATTAAATTATGGAAATTAAATTGAATTGAGCATATTTGTTGTTTGCAGTTCATAAATTTCCCCCCTCCCCCCCCTAACTAAAATGTCCGAAGCAGGGCCTGCCCCTGCCCCTGCCACTGCCCCCTCTGCATGCATGTAAATCATTTTACAATAAAATGCATAGCACAGCAGCAGTAGGACAGCACAACAGTACAGTAGTACAACAGCAGCAGCAACACACTTAATTATGACATCATTAATTTTTAATAATGACAATTTTGCGACAATAAATCACTTAACTAACACAAATGCACAGCGGCGAGCGGCGAGTGGCGAGTGGGGGAGAGTGGCGAGTGTGTGTGTGGGGGCGAATGCCAGGGCTGCCAGCGATATGCATGAAATTAGTAAACTTTAAACAATGCACACCACACAGAGACACAGAGACACACAGACAGGCAAATGGGCTGGCAGAGAGTTGACCGAGGGTTGGGGGTTGGGTTGGCGGGTGGCATAAGCAAATAAACAGATTGACTGTCCCCACAGCCTTGTCCTGGCATTGAGTGATGGCAGCCCAACACACGAGAGAGGAGGATGTTGTCCATGGTCCATGGTCCATGGTCCATGGCTGTTGCTGTTGCTGTTGCTGTCGAGAGTGTGTGGGAGGAAGATGGAGAATGGACTGGACTGGCTTCACTGGGATGAATTTAATTAATCTCGCTACCGTCAGTTGCACACAATTGCAATTAACTTGCAACACTCGCATAATTACAGGCGACCTCATGTTTTGCTACTTATCAGCATCAACATTGACCCAACAACAGCAGCAACAGCCAGGAGCCACATTGGAACTCCCTTATGGACCCATCGGGTACCCTGAATGCAGGTAACATTATGGCGGAAGCAAAGGATCTTCAAACTCTATGATGCCTAATGACAATTGAACTTTTTGACTGTACTACATGGTGGAATTTTTCTATAGTTCTTCTATCAATGCCTTACATTTCCGACAGTACCGAGTGGCGCGTGGAGGGAATAGCGAGCTGCGAGTAAGTGGAATGGCGAGTACAAAGCGGCGGCGAGTGCCGGAGTGGTTTGAACGAATGACCAAATCCATATTTCAGATCGGAGTGAGTCCAAGCTTATCTCTTTTTTCTGCATGCCGTCGGTCGCTTTTGGGCAATGGGTATAACATGCGACAAGCTTTCTCTGACACATGAACTTTCTCTCTCCCTCTCTCTCTCTCGCTGTGTTTCTCCGTGTGTGTAGTGGTTGGCTCATTGGTCATTTGGTTGCAGCTCTCGGTCGGTGTTAGCGGTTGCTCGTCATCGTCATCATCAACGTTGTTGGTGCCAGTGTTGGTCAGCGCCTGATTGCAAATGTTGTTGCAGCATCAGAATGGGGTGGGGTGGGGTTGGCGGTAGGGGGTCGGGGTTAGGGGGTAGGGGGTAGGGGGTAGGGTGCTGTTTGTTAATGCCTGTAGAGCACAAAGCTGCTGCTGCTGCTGCCTTGTGGTTGAGTGAGGCACCTGCCGCAGAGTTTCCACCTCCAAATGCCACATGCCACATGCCTCCACTCATTCTTCGCCCTCCCCCCATTCCATTGCTGATGTCGCTGCAAATTAACATTTTGTAACGCGTTTCGGTTGCTGCCGTGTTTTCATTTCACACTTTCCCTCAGATACTCCTCCTATCTGGATGTGTATCTGTGTATCTGTGTGTTTGTGACATGCATTTGACACAGGAACAGGACACGGCAATTGCCTAACGCCACCCCGTCCCTCTCCCCCTTCAGACCCAACCACAGACAGAGTCCTGTGGCAAATTTGTTGTATTTGCGCTTGATTGCCAAATCAAATATTTGCTGTACTCCGAGTCCGAGGGCATGACCGCTGGGGTGGGGCTCGGATTTGGGATATGGGATTGGGGATTGGCTTCCATTTCACACATAAATATATCAAACAATTCCGAGTGGAAAAACCCCAGACAGAGGGACAGAGGGACAGAGAGACAGAGAGAGAGAGTCGGACATTTTTGGATTTTAATTTGCCCGAAAAACTGTTTAATTCGGGCAAACAAATTCTGGTTTTTTTCTGTTTTTTTTCTTTTTGTGGATGTGAATCGCTGATTGTTGGGTAAATTTGATTATAGTTGATTTATTGTTTGTAAAACTCTTTCACACACAAGCAGGAAAGAGCAGAGGCAAATATTTTGTGGCCCCCCGAAGCTGTACGATAGAACAAATACTGGCAGAACAGATCATTTATTGAATGGCTAAGCCCTAAAATATTCAGCTCTCTATAAGATCCAATAGAAGAATACGAGAGAGCGGGAAAGAGTCGTTCGAGTCCCCCGATTTCGAGGAACTCCACCGAATAGTCCTATATGCATATACGTCTAAAGGTACAGATAAAGCATACAGTACATACTAGAATAATTAACTATAATGGTAATTAAATACATTTATCACATAGTGAGAAACCAACCAAAAAACACAAAAACCAAAAACTAAATGCTTTGTATGTTTAAAGATTTAAGTAGCAAAAACAACCAACAACCAAGGCAAAAAAACACCAAGTGTGTAGTGTAATAAAAGCAAAATAATAAACGAAAATGGAAAATGGAAAATATATACAAAAATAAAAAAAATACTTAAGATCAAACACAGTGCATAAAGGATATATCGTACATGTATGTATTCATTGTAAATCCCCAGCCCCCAGTCCCAGCCCCAGCCCCAGCCCCAGCCCCAGCCCCCAGCTTGCCCCCATCCCCATCCCCGCCCCGTTCCGCCCCGTTCCGCCCCGCCCCTTGTTGTGTGTTGAATCCCCCGTCGAATATAGTGTATAAAAAGATTTGCAAGCCACAAATTATATATATAATTATACATGTATACCCATAGAAATGTATTGTATATGAAGACAACAAATATACGGGAATATATATAGTAAATATAGTATATATACAACCAAAAACTGTGCCTCTGTGCCTCTCTTTCTCCTCAGAAACAGAAACAGCAACAGCCATAGCCATGGCCATGGCCATGGGCTAATCCCCGGCCCGAGAGGAAATTACCTGTAACAGCATAACAATTACTTATTTCCGAAAGCCTTCTCCGCTCCATTTTAATGACAATGCCCAAGGAGGCTCCGGCTCCGGCTACGGCTACGGCGGGAGGAGGGGTGAGCACACACACTCCCACGCTAGAAGGGACGTCCCTGTAAGAAAGAAAAAAACTAATTTCCGCCACGCCCACCATGGAACAATAAAGCTGCCGCTGTTTGTCGTCCTCGTCGTCATAAGAGGGGCCCCAACACAAAAAAAAAGAATATCAAACAAAATTAGAAGTGAAACCAAACAAAAAAAGCAGTTGGCAGGCGACTGGGGTATACCCTGGAAAACATATATGATATATCCGATGCAGCATACGAGAGGTCCGAGTGTGAGTATTTTCGTGGCCCAAAGTATTTCGAGGCCCTGCCATTGCCCATTAGATTAGATGGCAAATTTAATCAAGGATCTGCCCTCCGAATCTTATGTGAATTTGATTGCTAATTGCTATGGTCACTTTCGGCTTAACGATCCATTGGATATCCACCTGTTCCACATCGGAATGTAATCAAACCCAAACAACATTTTATTTAATAGTTTGCCGCTGGAGAGGAGAGATCACGAAGGGCACGAGAGGGCGGAGAGGGCGGAGAGGGCGGAGAGCGCGGAGAGAATAAATAAATATAATAATAAGATGATAAAATGGATTTTCGTGTTGGCCAAGTTGATGTGTCGTTGCCACTGTTGTTGCTGTTCTCCCCCGATAAAAATCTCTTTCATTTCCCATTTGAATTTGTGCCCTGCGCCCTGTGCCCTGTGCCCTGCGCCCTGCGCCCTGCGCCGTTCGGGCATGGCATATGTTCGGGATGGGATCCATGGACGCATCTTATCGAGGCATAAAAAAACAACCAACGAGAGAGCAGGAGCAACGAAATAAATGCCGGATATCCTGGCTCTGGTTCGGAGCTTCCCCTCCACCCTGCAGGACACAGGATACACGGCAGCAGGCAGCAGGCAGGAGGCAGTGTTAATAGGCGGGCGACAACAGCAACAAATTTGTTAAACAAACGACAGCCAGCCCCCAGCCCCCAGCTCCTGCGTCTCCCTAAGAGCCTGAGCCGATGCGGCTCTCTGAGTCTTGGCTTTAATAGATTTAGCGGATTCTTTTTGGCTGGGTTCAATGGCCATTCCCCTTGGCTATTGATTATTTTTTTCCTGTCTTGTTTTTGTTTTTGTTGTTGTTTCTGTTTTCGATTCGGACTGGGCGTCTGTTCTGTTCTGTTCCGTTCTGTTCAATTCCGTTCCGGTTTCTTCTAATTTGTGGCCGCGACTGCTGCCGTTTTCAATTTCATGGGCAAACACAAAGAGGCAGCAGCCAGAGCCAGAGCCAGAGCCCGAGCCCGAGCCAGAACCAGAGCACCGCCTGATGATGACGTTCGCAGACGTTTCACTTCTCCTCCGCCGCAATCGGATTACACATGCAAAACCAAAAAAGGAAACCAGCCCCCACCAGAACCACCAGAACCACCAGAAGAAAAACCCCCGAAAAACAAACAAACACAAACGAAACGTGGCCGGCCGACTGCATTTTCAATTTCGATACTAAAAAGCGCCACAGAATCAAATCGAACACACAGGAAAAGCAAACGGAAAGCGCAAAAGGGAAAGCCTGACGGGGGAAAAGTCACACCCATGGATACCCTCTATCCCTGAGATCACACTTCCACAAGAGATCCAGGCAGATCTTCCCACTAAGCGAGTGAGAGCACTGGGCGTCTGGGCCACATTCCGAAACTGATTTACTTAAGGTCGAAGGTCCCCTTCGCTCGTCTGCCACAAAACGCATGTACCCGCATGTGGCAGGGCCTGCTCCGATGCAGCTCCCCTGTTGGCTGTCAGAAGCGTGGCCAGCAAATTGGAAATATGAAAACTGCAAACTGGGAAACGAATCAACAAACCGATCGGCCGGACAAGCGTGCGACAAGGCCCCAAGCCCCGAAACGAAACGAATCGAATCGAATCGCATCGAACAGGGACTCCCTCTGGTCGGACTCTGGAAGGTGGCTTCGGAAGCCGGATGTTAACGGCCAGCAGCTGTAGGTGCAGCAGGATGCAAGGACTACTGGCACAGGGACAGGGACAGGGACAGGGCCAGCAGACAGCAGAAAGCACCCCCAAAACAAAAGAGGAAATTAAAATATGCAGACCAAAAACCGCGCGTTTTGAATTTTCGCGCGTTTTTTGGGGTTACGATTTTTGCATAAATTTAGATGGTGCCCCATGGCCCATGACCCCGTACTCCGTACTCCGTACTCCGCACTCCGTACCCTGCACCGTAGCATCAGCCGTCATCGAAGCGAGAGAGCCATGTATCATCAAAATATGCAAATCTGGAATGCTGCTGCTGCCACGTGAACTGGGACTCGAACTCGGACTCACGGATACTCGCGGATACTCGGACATTCGGACTCGCCTTCTGCTCTCGATTTCGATTTGGGGTTACGGCTGCATGCCTGCATGGGGGGCTGGGGGTCGGGGGTCTGGCAGCAGTAAATAAGGCCGTGTCAGAGGAGTAGAGGGCGGGGTCCCTGGTCCCTGGTCCCCGGTCAGAAGTCATTGCCTTTGGGGGCTGGGAATTTATACTTATGCATGTCGTATCGGTCACGTTCCCTGCTAATCAGGGGCGTAAGCTGGCCTTAATGCTGGGAAAGGGATGGGGACATTCCCCCCACATCTGAAATACTCAAGGACATAGCATCGGACATGCAATCGGATGGATGCGGTAAGGTCAGGTATTGTAGGCACTTGTATTATTCATTTGAGCCGTTTAGTTATTCGATTTTTATTCAAAATCATTCCATTCGATTCGATTCGATTGTCTGTTGTCCCAGCTCTGTACCGCAAATACAATTTCCCATAGCCTTGCCCATTTGCTGCTGCTTGCCCCTCTATGCATTTATGGATTGTCCTACGATTTATGCACATGTTCGATGCAGTCGTTTCGATACAGTTGAAGCGCCCAGGGTTAAAGGCAACCTAAGGGGCATGTGGCAAAACGATTTATGCGCTGCCAGATAGAAATCGATTGGGGCTCTCTCTCTCTCTCTCGCTGGTTCCTGGCTCCTGGCTCCTGGCTCCTGAACCGACACCGACACCGACACCCCGAGTGTTTAGATTGAATGTAAACTGCACTTATGACAATGAACAGGTGACCCGAGCACCACCCACTCGCCTGCCACGCCTGCCACGCCGTGGGGCAAGACTCTAGAGCCAGACTAAGGAAACGAATATCGGTTCCTGTACAATACAGTGGACAATCCTTGGCTGCAATGGATTGAGTTTCCCATCTACATCTCCAAGAACCTTTGGATCCTTGAATCCCTTTGCCCATTCTTTTGCCAGGCTTTATCGTTATCTGTCCCACTGTGCACTACGGACACCTCTTTCACCTCACAAAGTGGGGTTTTAGCAGGGCAGCGACCTTCCCAACTTTGGCGAAATATTCACATGCTTGCCACCACTGACCCCTGACCCCCACGACCCAAGCTCTGCCACCATTCAGGAGCCACCAGGAGGAGCGAAAGAGGAGTCTCTGGCTGCAGCAATTTCTATTTCTTTTTATGATTTATGGTGCTGAAATATTAGTTTTGCTTATTTCATATAGACGATGGCGATGGCGATGGCCCAGGTCTCAGTCGCTGTCGCTGTCTCTGTCCATGCCCCTGGTGCTGCCCCCGCTCTCTGCCCCTGGGGCGGGGTGGGGAGTGGAGCAAGAGCAGGTTCCCAAAGACCAGAACCAGGAACCGGGAACCAGAACCGCTCTATTCCCTGAGTAGCACGTCTGAGTTGCATAGCTCATTTTGTGCTCGGCAGGCGAGCGTTTATAATAATCGTAGACGGGGTACTTGCCACCTGCCACCTGCCAGAAGCCGCATGCTCCATGCTCCATGCTCCATGCTCCATGCCACCTGCCCGCCGGCTGCCTCTCAGTGCTCCGCTACGGCATGGGTATGGATATGGGTATTCCTGTGGTTCGGCATGGTCTCTCTCTCAGATGCCAAATGAAATTGTTTCGATCGAACCTCGTTTCCATCTTGCAACTGTTGCAACAATCAATCCCTCATGTACGGGTGCGTGCATGCTGCGTGCAAGAGGAGACTCCTTGTCCTTGTGTTGAATGTGTTAATAAATTGCCACTTGCAGCTATTTTGCAGCAAAATGGCAAATTGGCTTTATGCAATTGGCAATCGATGGCTTCGATTTCGAAGCCACAAAGTCACCTGGAATCGTTGTCTCTCCACACTGCCCCCTCTCCCGATTCAATCCATGCCACGATCCACACTCCCCCCGTTCGGGGGTTCAAGTGTTTGCCATAAAATTTGATTATGACCTTTGCCAGGAGATGTTGTAGTGTGTGTGTGTGTGTGTGTGTGTGTGTGTGTGTGGGGAAACTCCTCCTTCAGTCATATGTAAATTGACACTGTCAATGGGAGAGGAAAGGCCTCAAAATGTTGCACGCCGATTGAGTGCCTGCCAAACGAGTAATGATGGCACCGTGATCACGACACGTCGTGATTGCTAGAGAAATAGACACATTCATGCACACCCAGACAAATAGTCCCTGATATTTGTGTATTTACACTTAGATTTAAGTATTTATACCAAAAGATGTGTCATTAATATAAAAATATTTGATTTGAACATGTAATTTGTCTCTTAGTGTTCATATCAAAGACTATGCAATGCCTGAATCATGCCCAAGCAATGTACATATGCAACTGTATGTATGCGACTTAGGAGGGTCTCGAGTCTCGATCTACGTCGTGCGTCGCCAAAGACGACAAAGGATAGCCTGGAAGAGAACTGAAGCCCCTATATAGAACAGCTATTTGGTCCCTCATGCAGCGTCTTGTATTGTAGAGTCTTTGCTACTATTCAATCTCTTATAAACCCTTTCATATTTCTTTAATTTTGGGAGCTCTTATGCGTTACCAACGACAACATCTGTGGCATCTCTTTTTGGGTTCGTGGTTGCGTCTCCCCTGGAACGTTCATCTCTAGCTCTGGTTTCACGGGCTTGCACCTTCCCCCAAGTTGCATGTCAAATGTCGCTTTGAGCATTTCTTTGGCAGGCGGAATTTTTCTTTTCCTTCTGCTGCTGTTGTTGTGTTCGCTCCGTGTTTTGTGTTTTGTGTTTTGTGTTTTGTGTGGCGGCTCATTAAAAACGCCAAAAGTTTAAGGCCCACTAAACACCTCATCCCCACAACACCCCAATGTCAACACGCACAAAGGAGCAGAGCAGAGCAGAGACGAGACGGTTGGATGGGGATGGGGATGGGGATGGGTGATGGGTGATGGGGGCTGGCTCTGTGGGGTTGTTATGCGTTTGCTGGAGCAGTTAACATATTCATTTTGTCACACCTCGAAATATGAGCAAAGACAAAGGCAGAGGCGGAGGCGGAGGCGGAACGGGGACGGGGAGGACCGAAACCGAAGAAGGACCCACACCTCGAAAGGAGTAGGGGCTTCTTGGGGGTGCTGGGTGCGTGTCAATAGGTTGATGTGTTTATTTGCCTGCTCCTGCCCCTGCTGCCTCCCATAATCAATGTGCTTTTGGGCCTGGCACGGAGCACAGGGCTGCATTTGGAATCAAATCGAACAGAGAATGGCTGGTGGTGGGTCGAGAGATCTTTCTCCCCAAGACTTTCTCTGGGGACTTGCTGTTAAAGCCAAATCGAACTTAAGCCCTGATCGCGTTGGGAATGAAATTTAATTTTATGACTCATTATTTTACACACGCACAGAGGCAGTAGAAGAGGGCATTGGGGCGGAGACGGGGGTTCCTGGAAGGTGAGAAACGGAATAAAGAAGTTGACGACGGAGCACATAAATATCGCCTGGGGGGTCTCGCCGTTAAATGAGCTCCGTGAGACATTCGCCGCTCCGCCTTCTTAGACACCCCTTAGCCTTAACCCCAGTCTGCCTGTTTATTTGGCTTATTTATTCGGCCCTTGCTGCCTGCCTGCCTGCCTGCCTGCCTGTCGTTTCATGCACACTTTTACTTTTACTTTTACTTGCCATACAATTGTCGAATGGATGGAGGATTGCCCGCCCGCCTGTGTGCGCCTCGTGTGTGCGGCTCTTGACGTCGCGTCGTCGCGCCGTCGCGTAGGAAGACCCATAAGAGACCCACCCAGAGGTCTCCCCATAGAATCAGCGGGGAGTCATGTCTATTTAAATCGAAGCGAAATCAATTTCGGGATTCGCGTTTTATGCACAAAGCACACATAAAATGCTCGCATGAAGAGAGTCTTAACCGTGCCCCACCTTCCCATCCATCCCAGCGAGGAAAGGGGGGCGGGGGTCGGGGCGGAGTGGTTTCAGTGGCTGCTGATGCATTCACATTTGAGCACATTGTTGACAATTGAAATGTTTGTGTGCCCTCGTGTTTAAACGGTTGACAGAGGCGTAGCCCCCACATTTTCCGCAGACTTATAAATAGCAAGCGAAAGGCATGGGTATGGGTGATATTTTGAGGTTATATGTGGAACAACATTGTGTCATCTCTTGGTTTCTTCAGCTTCTAATCGTCGTGATGCGTCGTTGCCTAGTTTTGAGTCAAAGCCTTGGACCGTAATAACGGGCTTATCGATATTCATGGCTATAGATATAAATCCGATTTAAGTCCATCATTTTATCCAACGAAATCTTGTCGTCTCGTCGTTCCACCAATACTCTTACGCGCTTGCAGAGAGACACTATGGCTATCTCGCTCTAGTCCAGGGCTGCAACGCCACGAGCATGCTTGTTTTTCTGTGTGTGTGTGTGCAAAAGCAGAAGAAGAATACGAACAAAGCACATAGAATGAGAAACTGAAAAAAAGCGCTGCCAGGCCTGACCGAAAATAAGTACGGTCTAAAGGTTATTCTCTTTTATTAGCTTCTTATTGACATCATCGGGTACATCACTAGTCGATCTCTGTAATGAATTTAAGGTGCTTGCCCTCGAGGTGCACGACGCCCACATAATATTGGGACTCAAAGTAGTAGTAATCCTCATAGCAATCGCTCAGCACACAGTCAAGATTGCCGTCCAAGGACTCCAGAGTGCCACGTAGAACGGTGTCGTATGATATGTAAGCCTCCACCGGACGACCCAAGTACTTATGAAGGTCCCGGAACGCCATCGGCAGAGCATTAGGGTTCCTGGTAAGCCTGCGTGGAATGCCCGGCAATATGGTGTATAGCTGTTCATAATCTATAAAAACAGTGTCCACTCTAACACCAGATGCTGAAAGTCCAGCCGACTCTTGAATTCCAGTCGATTTTTGCGTTCCACCGACGTCTGCTATTCCAACGGCATCTCCCTTTCCGCCAGATTCTTTAGTTGCAGCTGCTGCTTTTTTCATGTCATCAGATTTGTCCATTCCAAGGGATTCTTTTATTTCGTTTGCCAACTAACTAAATTTGTATAATAAATATCAGAATTGCTTGCAAGTTTCAATTAAATATAAGCACCTTCTTTTCTGGACAAAATAACTTCGCAAGTTTCTCTCAAATGCCAGCTGGACGGAGAAAAAAAAACCTGATGTCCCGCTTATGCCTTTTGCCAGCTGTCTACTCACACAAGCTCACTGAAAACATGTGATCCATGCCTAACTGTAGTCGTCTCGCTCTAACCAATTGATTTCTAAGGGCCGACGGCATCTATTGCTGTGTGCAAGGCAAGGCATATTAGAAAAATGGTAAGGCCTTGGCTTCTTCCTCCTCCCTTTCATTTTAAGAGGAAACTATCGTAAGGGAGCATAGGATTAAATATTCGACATGCAGGATAGGCAGGATAGTTGTAGACAGTTTCCTAGGGTATACACGATATTTCGTTTTCAGGTGTTCAGCAGCCAATTGCCAGAGTGTATCGCCATTTGGTGACGTATTCCTGGGCACCGATAGCAAGTATAATTCGTTCGTTTCGTTTGCCACCTTGTTGACTGGCACCTTGGGCTTGGGCAAGGCAATATTTTGTACAGTAGTGCGTCTATATGAACATCGATTAGAATAGTCATTCTGCTTATTTACATTTTGGTAAAGAAATATGTAAAAATACACAACTTTTGTTTGAAAGAAAGCCAAGTTTTGTTCACAGAAATTACGTATACGTATGAATGTGTAAGGTCTGATTTCCTTCAACTCTGAGGCGCCCCCCTCAGACTAAGCCTCTGACCGCGTCAGATGCTGCTCCACCTGCCTGCTGCTCACGTGTGGTAGTGTGCCATCTGCTCTCCCATTCAGGGCCTACCCCCGCCGCCCTCTGCAGCGACAGCTTCTTCGTGGGTGCCTGTGTGCTTGTGTGCTCTGTGCAAAAAATAATCGTATTTCCGATTTGCGATTTGTGATTAGCGTGCGATAAACATTCACCGTTTTACTCCGCCTTTGTTCGCGCTCTTTATGCTGCCACCGATTCCCCCCCTACCCCGCACCAAAACGGATGTATCCTCTCAAGCCAGAATTTCGGGTCCTTATCCCCCGGAATGCCCTTCTCTGCCATTCCATTCGCCGACGCGCAGTCGAGCAGTCGAGCATAAATATTGCACGTTGATTTCAAGTGAATTGGAAACTTTTATTTATTCGCATTTTTTTGCGCCCTGCGCCCTATACCCCTCCCATGGGTACTACGAATATTCAGACTAGTCCGTCGATTCCTGATCTAAGCCTGTGCCAATGGGATTTCTTACATGATCAGACAAGCAAGGGTATTTGAAGACAGCTTTTCTTTCGTTTTTTGTTTGCTTTTCACTCCGATTGTTCGATTTTCGTTTATGTGGCGATAAAAGTGTTTCCCCCAATGGCTCTCCCCCTGCCCCTGACCGAACGATGACGACTTGAATTTTCAATTAAAAACCAAAAAAAAAAGAAGAAACTTTGCAGCCGCAGTGAAGGGGACATTTCTGAATGGTTATTCATAAGCACGCTACAGCAACCCGGCCCGGCCATGAATCAATTCAGAAAGTCCAAAGTCCAAAGTCCAATGGGTTCTATGGGTGCACGGGGGAAGGGGAATGCCAAGGGGAATGCGGGGCGAAACGGGAAGCGCTGGGGCAAGTGACAGTCATTGTAGCAGAAATTATTCTGCTGAAATTTTATCAGTATTCTCTTGAACTTTGTGCCCCTGCCACCCAGCAGCACAAGGGCTTGTGGCTAGGGCTGGGTGCGTGATTCCCCCAGAAATTGTTCAATGTTCAGGGTGATCCGTCTGGAGATCAGGCTGTTCAAAATGGAGGATATCCTACATCACATTTGTACTCCTTCCACAGACAGTACGCCTCGGATCCCGTGAGTCACGCTACCATCTCGAGGATGTTCGAATGGTTTCATGTTGCTGACGGAGGCGGCAACATTATCGCCAGCAACATTATTCATTATCGCTCTACCCACCAGCCCCCCTTCCGACGGTCAACCCGTTGGCCGTTTCGAGTCTGTGACACTGCAACAGATACTCGTACTTCTGCTCTGCCTCAAGGAAGTTTTGTCCGGCTTCCTTCCTGGGGAAGAACTCAGCCTCCCGACCTAACAACCTACCAGCAACCTCCTGAAAGTCAAAGCTCTGGACAAACTTTTGTGTGCTCTGAAAAAATAGTCATAAAGAAAAGGAAAGACATGGCGCAACAGTCAACAGGAAACAGCCAAGAAAGGCCGGGGTCCAGCCGTCGTCCCAGATTCGAGTTGTGTGTCCTGGCACTCCAATCAGGCAGAAGGATTCAATGGAATGGCGAATATACTACATATGTATGCGGAATTTGATAGATTCTTTCGATGAAATTACGTCATTAAATAGTAGCTGAAATCTTACTTGGAAGACGCTTGCAATCATTCAAGGGGTAACAAAGATTCGACTTTCCCCGGACACCCACTGTGGCCGTGCCGTGCAGCTGCAACATTTCAAATTTCAAAATTCGTATCCTGTCTGTGGACCTAGGTACCCCTCCTTTGTCAGCAGTTGGATTTTCCTAGCCTTAAATATTTTGCATTTATGCAAAAAGGCGATGTCTTGCAACAGCAAGAAACCTTCGCTTTCAAATGAAGAGCAGCTTTTCCTACTCTGAGAAAACTTGAAACTCTTGTGCCGTGTGCGCTTCTTGCTTTTGGCCTGTGACTGCACCAGCACGTGTGACTGGTCCTATGTCCTCTATAGATATGTACCTTCTAATTCGCATTCGAACCGAAACTTCATTTCAATCGTTAAGAATGACCATATCCAGCAGATTGCCCAATCCGGATCAGATCGGATTATTATTATAGCCAGAAGGAACAAATGAAATTGCAGTGTCTACTCAACGCCTTCCACGAGCTTACTCATACTCTCTCTTTCTCTCTCTTACACACTCTTCCTTGTGCAGTGGCGGAGGGACACGAGATAAGCCTTCGTACGAGCGTCACTCCTCGCATTGCTGTTGCTCTCTCTCTCTCCCTCTGCAATTCCTTCTATCGCTCTCTTTCAGAACCAGAAATACCATGCCAATGCTGAGGACCATCCACTCTATCTCGGCGCTCAGAGGATCAAGCGCTAGAAAGAGATAGATTCATGCATACGACTAGCGGATGGTCCTCGAAAGAGAGCAGATGTGGTAAAGACGTGACCTTATTACAGAATTCATCTTGAGCAATTCACTTCGTCACCGAGTGCACTAAAACTGTAGTCTCTCTCTCTCTCTTTCTACAAATCTCCGACAAATACATACATAAGTACATGCATTATAATAATTATGATACCGATAAGCGTTGTGCGAGGTGTGGCTGGGTTTTTCATCTGCTTCGTCGGGGTTTTTCAAATGGGTGGTCTTGGAAATGCCAGAACTAGAGAGCCGTATAACCGTAGAACTGGTTGTGGCCTTGGGCCAACGGCAAAATGTCTGGGAATGATTATCAATGCATCTGCATATCTATAAAATTAGTCATAAGTGACTAGAGTAGAGTAGTAGAGTAGACTAGAGACAAGACTCTAGAGTTTCACTCACTCGAGCTACTTTTCAGTCGACGAGTGTAATTCGCACACTTTATGGCCTGATAACAGAAAACTGCAACGAAATTAACAGCAATCTGCTGTTCGTACATACACATATGTATGTACGAGAATATATACGTATTTATGTACGAGTACGTATGTATTGAATGTAGAATGAGTACGTAGCTGAATAATTATTGTACGAGCAATGGAAGGCAGCAGGCAGCAGGCAGCTGGAAGCTGGAAGCGAGACCTGATGCTGGAACTGGAAGCCGCGGTGGGAAGCCGCGGTGGGAAGCCAATCTGGAACGGGTTTTCCCTGGCCCACAGCTGAAATCAATGAGTATCGATCGTGCTAATCGGCTGATCAATGCAGCAAGGGGCGGCAGCGGCCAGCGGGTTGGGGGCTGGGGGTCACAGCACGAGGCCGTCGCATCGCTCAGCCGAGCAAATCGCATCGCGAATTGATAGCCACTAGTCGATCGCCAGCATCCGAGGCGGCAGCTAGTAGAAACAGCCACAGAACAAACAGTAGAACAGTAAAATCTCAACGAAACTCGAAAATGCTGCGTCTCCACGGAACTGGGATGCTGCTGGTGCTCCTCCTGCTGGCACTGCTAGCACTGCAAGCCTTCGCCCAGCGATGGGAAAGTAAGTGATTGGCTGGACCTCTCCGGATGATCCTACTCTACTAAACTTTGCTTGCACCTCCATTGTCCAGGGACAATGACTCACTTCGGGAACTGCCACACGGCGGACTATGGCCGTGGCACATGCGTCGATCCCGGCAACTGTGACTTCTACGACGTGGATAAGCTGGATGCCTCCAGCAAGCGACAATGCTACTCCCGGCAGAGACCCGATTTGGTAAGTCATATGGCGAGCCACGATGGTACGGATATATGTATGATATGTATTCAGGTATGCTGTCCGCGAGAGAGCAACATCATACCCGCTCTGGGGACACGCATCAACAACAACACTGGAAGCACCACTACCACGGAGCGACCTTTGCTGAGACTGCAGGCAGGCCCCCCACCGAACACACTGCCGCCGCGACCACCCACCAGTCCGGATCAGTTGCCCCAGCATCCACACTGCGGCACGGCCTTTGCTTCCCGAGTGTTCGGCGGCTCCGTTGCGGGCATCCTCGAGTTCCCCTGGACGACACTGCTGGAGTACTCCGAGGAGGGCGGCAACAAGAGCTATGTCTGCGGGGCTGCCTTCATTGCCCAGCGCTGGCTGGTGACGGCCGCCCACTGCACTCACGTGTTCTTCATGGGCCCCGGCCGGCGGCTGACGGGCGCCCGGCTGGGCGAATGGAACAAGGCCACCGATCCCGACTGCATAACGAACTTGAACGGCAGGCGAGAGTGCGTGGCCCCCCATATCCGGGTGGGCATCGATCGCATCCTGCCGCACGAGCAGTTCTCCGTCAACAATCTGACCAACGACATCGCCCTGCTGCGCCTGGCCAGGCCCGTCAATTGGTTGCAGATGCAGCACGTGGAGCCCGTCTGCCTGCCGCCGGGACGCGGGCCACAAGCCAACCAGCTGGTGGGCTCCGCCGTCGACGTCTCCGGCTGGGGGCGCACGGAAAAAAGCGAGTCGAGCAACTTCAAGCGGAAGGCCATGCTCATTGTGCAGCCCTTCGACCAGTGCCAGGCGGCCTTCAGCAAGGACGGCCAAGTGCTGAACGAGAGCCAGCTGTGTGCCAGCGGCGGCATTGGCGTTGACTCCTGCAACGGCGATTCCGGCGGACCGCTCACCGTCGAGGCCAGCACACCGCAGCGGGATCGGTTCGTCTATCTCGCCGGAGTCGTCTCGTTCGGGCGCGAGGAGTGCGGCCAGACGGAGTTCTCCGGCGTCTACACGAGGATCAGCAGCCACATGGACTGGATCGAGCAGACCATTCGGGCGAATCGCATTTAGTTCTTCCTGGGGATTCCCTCAGGCCATACTCGTATATTTTCTTCTGTTTTTATCGTTGTGTTGTTGTCTATCTGCTAAATCCGAGCGACGTCATTGTGTCATCGCTCACGTCACTGATTTCCGCCCGGGGCAATTTGTCAAACATGTTGTGTGTCGGCCTCCCCATATCGGATCGGTTCGGATCGCAATCTAACCATAGATTAAATTTCTTTGCTCATGACACGCAAGAGTATATTGATGGCTCACCCAATGGACACTAGGGGACTGGGCAGTGGGCAGTGGGCAGTGCAGTGGGCAGTGGGCAGTGGGCACTGGGACAGCACACCCCACACAGAGACGTGCGGGACTTACCCAACAAGCCGGGAGAGAGCGAGATCATGAGATCATGATCGGGGGCAAGCTCCATGAGTTGCATAGAATGTACACCAAAATGAAATTGATATTAAATTACCACAAAACAAGATCTGGATTTCCTTCTTCTAAATTCTTCTAAAGCTCTAAGATATTATCACTTTCCCTCTACTTATGTAGCAGTCAAGGAAAGTCCTCTCATTGGGCTTTCACGCTTAGGATTCAAAGATGATTCCTTAGTTGGGGTTCAGTTTTTAATTTTATTTGAAATGAAGTACAAATTAAGCTATCTTTTGGCGATTGATGATGATGATTCCATTTAACGGAGGCTCTGGGCTCCAAACTTTCCACACAATGTACTCGTATCGTGTCGTATCTTTACTTCGATTTTAGTTTATTGTGCGTTGAATGTACGTACGTATGTATATTTAGCGACTATTTCGTAACCAGCTACAAATAAATAACGTAATAAATACAGGAATAAACCTATGCAACTACTGCTAAGAGCGGGGGCAATAAATTAGCTTACAAATAACTAAAAAAAAAGATTTTAAATTAATAACAGTAGACAAGGAGATTTTGTGGTTGGCGTTGGGCTCCTCCCTCTCAGGTGCTGCGGCCAAAGATCAGCGCTCGACGACAGCGGTCCCGATGGTCCCGCATCTTGCCGGCGGGACAAGGCCGCGGTAGTTTCCGCGAGACGAGCAGCTGGCTGTGGAGGGTGCGGCTGTGCGGATTGAAGAAGATCAGGCGGCGGGCCTCCGTGGTCCGGTCGTGCTGCGCCAGGATGAGGCAGAGGATCAGCACTGCTGTGAGCAGGAGACGTTGCAGCTTCATTTCTCGGCGAGATTTGGTTGAACTTTCCAATAGGCTCTATTCGAAGTTTGGTCGTACTTCTGTCTCTGTCTCTGTCTGTTTTTTTTTTTTTTTTTTTTGAAGGCACGCGCGGTTGCTGGCTCGCAGATTGTTACGCTAGCGCTCCGCTTTTATGACTGGGCGCGTTTCCCGATGTTGTGCCTGTCGATATTCAGTGTCGATAGCCCAAGACGGCGACCGCCGCACACAAATCGATAAGATAAGCCCCCCTAAAGGCATTCCACAGCCCACCGATAAGATAGCCTCTGCTGGCAGTGCGGCTCCAGGCCGTTTATTCCCAGTCCCATTGGAATATACAAATATCTATTGTACGAGTATGTCGGCCCGTTGCTATATAAAAACATTGTCTACGGTCTGGGCTTCGGGTCTTTGGACGGGGCTCTCGGTCTCCCCGTCTCTCCGTCTCTCCGTCTCTCTGTCTCTGTAGACTGCCAAGTGGTGCCCCTGGTGGCTATTTTCGTCCCTTACCCATCTCTCGTACGATGACGAAGTCGCTCGACGCACATTCCGCTGCCATGTGTCGCTGTTCGGCAGAAGTTGGCTGGGGCTGTTAGGACTTCGTCATGCGGTGGATCACTGACCAACGAACGTGTCGTGTCGCCGCCCCTCTTATCAGTGACGCCTCCCATCCGGTCTGAGGAAAATGAAAACGATTCCCCGATGCCATACCCCATTCCTCAGCCTGAAGGTATGCCATGCCATTCAGTTGTTGAATGAATGTAGAATGTAGAATGTCGACCAGCTGTTTCGGTCCTCTACAACACAACCCTCTGATGTACGAGTGTGTATAGGATGTACCGCTGGATAGCATTTTGCACGCTTGTGAAATGAGAGTTTTTCATTCACTAATTGTCTCCGAGGGTGTGACATGTCGATAAGGTCGTTTGATGAATCCGATTCGAAGCCGAATCACCTGCACGCTGATGAAACAGTCACTAGCAGTCAGTCCAACCCCCATTCGATTACATGCCGCAGCCGCAGCCCCAGCCCCAGCCCTGCCCCTACCTCTGACGTAGCATGCCCAATAATGCGTCGGGGTCCAAAGTTTCATGCGGATCTAGCCGTTGGCTTGTCGGAGGGTAGGGTTTTGGCACGTTCAAGTGATCGATAGAGCGGGCCCGGCCCGTCGCAAGTCCGCCGGCAGTTACACCACAATCACACACTGATTAGATCGTGGCTTCTGGTAGATTCGGATTCGATTTCGACAACCTTCTGCGTAGATTTGGTTTACGATCTTAGACAAATGTCTAAGATATGCTTGTCGAGTAGGTCCCCCATTTAGTCCGAAATAGACTTTTTACAAAGAAAAGTTTATTTGTTTCAAATTCGGTGTAACTTTGGGTGAATTTATTAGTAAGTGTGGTATAAATGCGGAGTTGATTTGATTTAAATTCGGAGTAGATTTTGGTAAATTTCGGAGTAAATTTGAACTAAGTTCGGAATTATTTTTTCTTAGATTCGGAGTAAAATTGGTTGAACTTCGGAGTAAGATGGACTTAATTAAGGTTTTAAGTTCGGAGTGGATTTTCAAAAATTTCGGAGTAAATTTTGGTAAAAATTCGGAGTTTATATTGTTTCAATTGGGAACAAGTTTCTGCTTAGTGGAGTAAGTTCGGACTAAATTCGGTTAAAATATGGTCTAAAATTTTTCGGTATCACAGGAAATAATTTTTAAAAAAAAGCTGAAACGAATTTCTTTGAATTCGTAAAATAAGAGTCGGAATTTGCTCGGAGTACGTCCGATGATTGAGCATCTCTTTGGTAAAGTTGTGGAGTTTTTTCTTCGATTATTTTTTGAACAATAATACAAACATTCCCAATCGGATATAAGCTTATTCGAGCGAAAACAAAGTTCATTCGGAGTAGAGTAATCATGCGAAGAGGCTCTTTCGATAGTCTCGCCCTTCATCTCATCCTTCTCATCGTTTCAAATCTCCCCATCGGCCATTTGGGGACACTGGACTCGAGGAGTAGAAGGAATTCCCAGATAAAGCGGCATGCAGCCATTATATACGGAAAGCGTTTAAGTCAAGTCGGCATTATAATTGGATAATTAAATGTTTCCGATTCCACTTAAGAGGCTGATATCATTGACATCTTTAGACCAGCTCCAGAACATGCCAGTGCCGAAGGCCGAGGCCTGCATAATGGGTTTTTAATTGATAAGATAGAGGGAGGGACTCTAAAACAATGACAGTGAATGTTGAATCGTGAATGATATGCATATTTATGCATCACACTTGTGTCCATAATCGTGCATGGCCCAAAAATGGGAGGGGGGTTTGATATTTCCAGAATTGCGTTTGCGATGCATCGATGTTTTGTGTGAATTTATCTGTAATTAACTGGCAGCAATTGCAGTGCCACGACGAGACGAGTGGCAACCGCAGCCGCAGCCGCAGCCGAATTCCAATCCACAATTCACAAAAATAAAATTAAAGCCAACAAAAATAAGACACACACACTGGGCTTTATTCAAGTATAGATATTTGTATTTATTATTATATATTTCGTAGTAAGTATGTGTATTTTGGTTGTAAAATAGGGCGAATTCTAGAGCGAGTGCGAGGCTGATAAATAACATAAATAAATAGAGCACGAATAATGCTGTTGTTTTGAGAGAGTTGGAGATTCGTTTCGATGCATTGGTTTGGTTTTGGTTTTGGTTTGGTTTTGTATCAGTTTCATTTTGGCGCTTTCACTGGCTCTTCCCCTCCTCAGCAGCGCACGCCATCTGCAAGACAGAGACAGAAATAATAGATACGAAAGCACTTTTTCGAGTAGTAATCTGAAAGCGGTTGGCGCTCGACAGGTTGACGGGTTGACGGGTTGACATCTTCGCGTCGATTCCATGACCGGCGGTGGTGAGGCAATGACGCACTCGACGGCTACGTATACGTAATATTCACCTGCATTGTACGAAATGATGCGACGACAATTGCCGCGGTGATCGTGCATGTGACACTGCGGGCAGGGCTTCTCCATGCCATGCGTGGCCAAGATCTGTCCGCGATGGATGCCATTGGGGGCCAAGAAGATCACGCGACGCGACTCGCTACCGGCCGGGGCACAAAACACGATCACCGCGAGCAGGCAGACCGAATACAGGACCAGCTGAGGGACGTTGCAGCGTTGCAGCGACATATCGACCTCGTTCTGGGGAGTCTCCGAGAGATAGCGAATCCGAATCCGAATGCGAATCCGAATGACCAGAACAAAAACGAGACAAAAATGAATTGATTTGAGCCAACCGTAGCAATCCTCTAACTGGCGTGCTCAAATGCCGGCAGTTAACTGATTATATATGATTCGGAGGTAGCACTTCTTAAGTGCGGTTCGCTTGTCTTTTTCGTTTTCATTGAATTGATAAAACCCCAACAGGGTGCTCCTTCAAAGCCCAAAACCCAGCCACCCACCACGGCCATACCTTGTGGGAGCCTCAATCGCCCGGACACCCTGTATGCACCGCTTTTGGGCGAGCCTTATCTGGCCGCGCTGTGCTCCGTCCTCCCTGTCATTTGCAATCTGTGTAATTGAGTGTTTCACCAGACCCACACCCACACCCACACCCACACCAATACCCAGACCCAGACCCAGACCCAGGCACTGATTTCCCTCCGAAGATACAGATACAGCTACAGATAAGTCTAAGACTAGTTGCCGACTGCTATATCTGACCGTGCGCGGGAGGTGATAATATCCCACTATCGTTAGCCTGTCAGCCCGTCAACTAGTCAGCCCCCCCGCCTAATGCATTTGCATAGGACGTGGCTCGAGACGCGACTAGGTTGCCTTAACCCACTCAAAGCAGACGATTTTTATGGGTTAATATCTGCGGGGATTTTTTGCTGGCTTCCTGGGAATTCTTGAAGCAATTAAATTGTTTTTTTAGAATATAGGAAATACAACATAGAATAATAAAAAAATCCTACAAAAATTAAAATTCATTAATAACATAAAGAAAATTTATAGTAATAAAAAGTAACTCAAGATTTTTAAACAATAAAATATAAAATTAAAAATTAATAAGATCTTAACTTGTGCACAAATTCATGAAGAACAAATATCCAAGCAAAATAAATAAATCACAAATCAAAGTTTCATAGAATAAAACCCCGAAGATTTGAAAGCCATCCGGCGGGGGCGGGGGGGCTGATAGATTGTTATTTTTAAAACTGAGTAAGTGAATGGGTTAATTGGTTCGCTATTTTCGTTTTAAAGATCCGAAGCAGGAGATACTGAAGCTACTAGATTCGGGGCCAGGTAATGCTTGCTCGTGAGCCATGCGAAATTCTGTATAATTCAGTGGGGCGCGACCACGCGACCCCTCACACAATCGACAGCGATTAGGGGCAGACGTTGCTCGTCGCATGGTCTGATGGCTGATGGCTGATGGTCTTCCCCACTCACGCTGTCTCCCAGGTGGAAAACGATGACGGCCTCAACGTCACGATTCAATATATTACGGCATACGGCATACGGCAAATGGTCTTTATCGGAGGTACTTGAAATTTCCCGAAAATATGACTGCAAGACCCATCGCTGCCGTTGCGGTGGGGGATGGTAGGTCCCCATTAATAGACAGATGAGTCAGACGGGACGGTATTTCATTATCTGTTGTCGAGTTGTATCTTGCGGGTCGTAATGTATCTTCCTATCTGCGGCACTTTTTCACGTCCCGTAGCTGCCATAATTTCATCATAATTGCACGTGATGTGACGCAGCTGGCGCCGACTCCGCTGGCGCTGGGGTCAAGGTCCGTGGAGTGGAGTAAGTGGAGTGGATCCCCTCTATGGATCGTTCAACCTAGGGTAATTTTAGTTTTCATTACAATCTCCACACAAGTTCCTGCATACTTTTGGGCGGCAATATCCCTCTTTAAAGTAGCTGCCTGTTTATTGGGGTCTTATCTGTATCTTTGTTTATGAAAGCGGCTTGTATTGGGTTTCTTTTCTTTTCACTTTAATCTCTACACAAAAACAATAAAAACAAGGCGTAGACATCACTGATTTGGGCATGGGCCTAGACAATCTGCAAGCGAAAGATTCGATTCGATTCAACCTATCCACTGTCCAGTATCCTCAAGGCAGACACTCACCCTCCGACAGCGGCCATGATGATCGTGCATGTACCCTCGATGGCAGTTGCCCCGTCCCACATCGAAGAGCATGCCCTTGCCGAGCCTGTCCGTCGCATTCTTGTCCGCCTGGAGGGTCTGGTTCTCTTTCAGCTGGTTAAAGTATATCACCCGACCCGCTCCGTCCCCGGGCAGGGGCAGCCGGAGCAGGAACAGCAGGAGCACGAGCACCCCGGCCGGCAGCAGTAGCAGTCGCATCTCGTTCCAAATGCCTCAATTGGACTGAGCGCCCAACTCGCGACTGTGTGCCATGTGCCATGCCCCGGCGATTCAGAGCTTATCAGCTCTGATTAGGGTCTACTGCCCACTCTCTGGCCATCACGTATCGCTCTGGTTGCTCCAGAATATCATCATCCAGCTCATTTGTGGCATGCCATTGGGCGGCGATGGTAAAAGAATTGATGATGATACCCATTGAACACTCTACCTCCCACAACTTCTAAAAAACGCAAACCCACTTACGACCTGCCATTTGGGACCTCAAAAATGGTTAAAAATACAAGCCTGCACTTTGAGTGAAAAGGTTGACAGACCTTTTTGGCAAACGATTGCACCGCTAAGGCACTTTAAAATACCTACAATAGTTCGTGAACCTCAAAGATTAGGCATTTACGAAATGACAAGCATATAGACCTATAGATGATACTCGTTGTGCGACACTCGTTGCAAGATAATTGATATGGGGTATTCGTTGTGAGATACTCGCTATAAGATACTCCTTATGTTATACTCGTTATGGTATACCCGCTATGGTATACTCGTTATGGTATTCTTCGTTATAAAGAACATCAAGTGCTAAAGACGTATCAAAAATGTGCAATTTGTGTATCACACACGAGACTTTTGTCCTGCTTACAAATTTCATGGAATGGAATGGAATTCCTGGAATATTCTTTTCTGGAACCAGTGTTGATTAACGTATTGATGTTGTTTTATATTGCACTTTTTATTCATCTAGTGTACATCTTTATCGACTTACATCACAAGGAGGAACTCTAGTTTTTTTTCTACTTTTTTCCATACTTTCTCTCTCTCTCTCTCTCTCTCCCTTTGTTCATTGTGGACTTTCTTCTCTCCTTTTCAATCTCCATCTCTTTTTTGTGGACGACCTTCTTCCGTGCTTTCCTTTCTCTAGCGTGCTGTGGCGCCCGGCGCCGCACGATAGACACAATTATCGGGATCGACCGTGATGAGTTCTGTTGGATTAGAGGAAGGTTCCGTTCCGGATTAGCTGTATCGGATCAGGGGTGAATCCTTTTCTTCGACTTACCCTGGGCCACATCCTTGACGCAGCTGCGCTGCGTTCGTCTGCCGCGCGACTGTCGCCCGTGGCTGTGGCTGTGGCGTGGCTTCTCCTCCCGCTGCTCCTCCTCCTCCGAAGTGGAGATGGCCGCCGCTGCCGCCGCCTCCTGATGGCGCCTCCGTGTCGTGACCTGCACGACACTCTGGGCACTCTCCGAACGCTCCTGCAGGATGTTCTCGCTGGACGAGTGCTTCGGCGGCCTGCGGCGGCGCTGTCGCATCCGGCTGAAGCTCTCCTCCCGGATGACCAGGGTGCCCGCCTTGCTGGTCCGCAGATAGTAGCGCGGCGCCCTCTCCACGTCCCGCTCCTGGGCGTACTCCGGCGATGAGTGGCGCCCACGCGAGAGGCTGAACCGCTCCAAAATGGAGCTGTGGGAGCGCCGGTAGCGCCGCTTCTCTCGCGGCCCCGACGACGACGAGTTGGCCGTGGTGGTGGTCATGGTGGTCGTGGATGTGGACGGCGGCGTTGGATACACGGGTAGCTCTACCTCCACCTCCACCTCCTCCTCCTGCTCGACGAGCGGCTTGGGGGACTCCAGGAATCGGACGCCACGCAGCGAGCTGGAGCGACGGGAGCTGCCGCTGCCCCAGCCACTGCCACTGCCGGGCTCCCAGTTGGGCAGCTCGTGGGTGTTGATCTCGATGCAGCTGCCGCTGCCCGCGTGAGAATGCTCCCGGCTCCTGCTCCTGCTCGGACTGGGCGTGGCCTCGGCGATATGCAGGCCATGGAAGTCGCGCGCCAGGCAGCCGCTCAGATTCGAGGTGGCCGATCTCTTGCGGCGGATCCTCTGCGGCTCCCGCTGTCCCTGTGGGGGATCGGTGGATCGATAGGTCTGCTCGCTGCTGCCGTGGGCGTCAACCAAAAGGGCGCCCGTGTGGTCGTACAGCAGGATGCGTGGCAGGGCGATGTTGCTGCTACTGCGGGAGGTACTCAGCTCCCAGTTCCAGTGCGGGGGCTTGCGTAACTGCAGGCTGAGCAGATTGGCCAGCGGATCGGCATCGGCCTCCTCCTCCTCCTCCTCTGCCTGTTCCTGCTCCTCATCTGGGGACTGGGACTGGGACATCCCAAGGCATGGACTGGAACTGTCTCGGGCGGGGGATTGGGATACGTCTAGGGGTCTTCCTTCCACCTGTTGGCTGTCTGTTGACTGTTTGATCTTCCGCTGGCTCTGATCTTCGCTTCTTCGTTGCTTCGTTGCTTCTTTTGGTTGGCCTCTGGCCAATTGATTGTTTATCCCAACTATGTGTTCACAGTGGACACTCGATGGATGGATCAGTCTTTTTGGGGGGCACTATTTTGGCACTTGATTTTGTTTTTCTTTTTGGAGTTTTTATGTTTTGGCTTTTGTTTTTTGAAGAATTTCAAGTTCGAATTTGGCTTTTCTTTTATATTGGGCTGTACTTTTCTCGCTTGTTCTGTGTGTGTGTTCTTTTCATGGGGATTTCACTGTCCTCCTGCCCACGCTTTCAATTATTTTTGGCTTTTTCTTCACATTCACTCACTTGGCTTCGTTCTCTTTCATGTTCCTCCCTCTATCTATTTTTAGGTGGAATCGCTCCCTGATCTAGATGATCGCAGCTCCCATTCCCAGTTCCCAGTGGTTGCCCCTGCCCCTGCCACTGCCCCTGCCCCTGCCTTACGCCCCATAGGCCTCCACCAAGTGACATTTAAGTGCGTGCCACTGTGCCACTTTTCACTGCCGCACAACGCGAACCAAAACAGAGAATTCTGTTGACTCTCTCTCTCTCTCTCGCGCTCTCGCACTCTCTCTCTTTCTTATGCGGATATCTGACGTCCGTCTCGCTCTTTTCTGTGTGCCCTGCGATCAGCTGGGATCGCTGCCAGCTCCGCTTTTGTCCGCCCGCTAACACGATTCGTTGCCAACTGTTCGGCTTGGCCGCATCTCTGGCCCGAAGAAACCAAACAGTTTTCCCTCCTCCCCCCCCAACGTCCACCACCACCACAACTCATAGCTCCCCACCCACCCAACCCCACCCCTGGCTGATCATATTCAATATACACGGTACTCAACGGGGTATATGCGTGGGGGGTAATCGTCCAAGAAGATGGGCTCAAGACAGTTCTAAGAGAATAAAGGAACCTTGAAGATACAAAAATATATCAAGTTTGTCTGGATTATAGATACACTTACACTCAGAGAACCTAGACTTAAACATTTACACCAAAAGGATTGCTCCTTGAGTGGAAATTGTAAAGACAAAGTGTTTTCCAATTACTTTTTGGCATCATTCTCTGTTTTTTTCGGAGAGTAGATATTATCTTCTAGTCCCTGCAAACCCCATCGAAATTGGATAATTCTTTTGGCTAAACGAGGAAAATTGTTAAGTTTACGGGTAATCGTATTTCATGGTTGCCACGCCGACAGTGTTGCCATCATCTCTCTGCAAACCTGCTCTCGGGAGACCTGCCCGGACAGTGGGCCTGTGCAATGGGTATCTTATGGTTTCGTATCATAGTTTTCTTTGTATTCCTTCTTGATTTTTGCATATTTCACGCTCTCACAAACGATGTGAATTTTTGTACAGAATTTTCTGTGCGATTTTCTTCGTTCATGCGGGGCCGTTGAAATATTTTCTTTTTTGTTTATCTATTCAGAAGCACATCCCTCGCTATCCCCCCGTCCATGCCCCCAAACCGAGGAAAACACACACAGATACTTTCTGTTATGTTATTGGGAAATGCCTGAACATATGTGGCATCCGTCGGTCGGTCGGTCGGACGGTCGGTCGGTCGGCTAATTTGCTCGACGCTCTCTTCCCATTGCCGACGTTCTGCCATTGAAAAATGACAAACAAACAGAAGCAGAAATAACAAGAAAACCCAAAAACCAAAAAGCAAAATGCAAAAGAAAAACGAAAACAAAAACGAAAACGAAAAAAGAAAAAAGAAAAGCCAGCAACGAACATATGTACTTATGTATGGGCAAAACGACATTTCGCATATTTTTCATCAGAAACAAATTGGCCCGTTTGGGCTTATCGATGGGCGGCAAACAGAATGGGGGGGTGGGGGTCCTGAGGCTTGACACTTGAGGATGAGTCAGCTGGGTGGGCACTTGAGCTATCGAATGGCTATCGATTACCCAAAGGATGTAGCGCGGGAATGCTGGCACTCGCCGTTCATCCATGGCATACGATTTTTGGGACCTAGCGGCATCCATAGCCATCCGTCGACTATTCACTCGATAGCCGATTGATCGATTGGCCATTCAGAATCGATTTTAGGCCTCGATTTTCTATCGAAAGCAACTCTGCCTGAAATTCGCCTGGTCGCGAGCCCATGGACTCGTCCAAACTGCAGCAGGGTGCTGTGCCGCTTCAACCTCTGTGGCATGACGTGTTTGGCATTGCAATGCGGATGGGGGGAAAGGAGGCGTGGCAATTATGTTTGCGGCCAATTTGTTGGCTGGCACGAGGAAATCTAATTTATGTAGCCGCCGACATTGATGCATCGTCATGAGGCGTGAGCGGCAATTAACGGCAACAGCCCGGGAGTATGCCACAAACTTGCCACACACTCGCCTCTCGGTGCCTCCCGCTGCCTCCCGCTGCCTCCCGCTGCCACCCGCTGGCGTTTGCTCGGTTGCTCTCGGAAAAAGCCAAGGTCGGAGCGCAGGGTTATCGCGATTGATAAGCTTCCGCTACAGATTCTTCCCAGCTCGAACAGCTCCTCCGACTTGGGCAATTGAGTAGTTGAGTGGAAGACAACGCCATGAATAGATCCCTGGCCATCATCCTCTTGGCGATAATTGGCTGCGGCAGCCTGGAGCTGCTTCAGGCCCGCTCCGCCCCACTGCCGGGCGAGCCCCACAGGCGGTACGTGCGCCGACGGGTGGCACGCTTCGATCCCGATCTGGAGATTGTCGAGGTGAGGAACGTGTACTACGTGCGGCGGCCCAAGAAGGTGGTGACACACCCAATCGGCGAAGAGGAGATGGATAAGCGCATGCGTTGCGACTTCGAGCCCCATCGCAGTGAATGTGAGTGTTCTAGGGAATCAGAATCAGAAGTTCTGGGATCGCCAGAGTACCAAACATTTTGTTGCCCCCTCAACAGGCCAACAGTCCACGACACCGACCACCGATGACTCCTTGGATCGGCGGATCCGCTGCGACTTTGACCCCACCGCAGATGATTGTAAGTGGAGTGCGGAGCGGGGCAATGAACTCTCGGCTAAGGCGGTTACCCTTTTCCAGGCAAGACAGCAGCGGCTGGCACACCGCCACCGCCACGAAGCACCACACGTGCCAGCACCACAACGAGCAGCACCACACCAGCCACCACCACAACGAGCAGCACCACACCAGCCACCACCACAACGAGCAGCACCAGCACAACCACAACCACCACGGACTTGCCACTACTGCCCGAACTGACGGATCCCGAGGAGGTGGAGGAGGTGGTGGAGGAGCAGACGACCACAGAGGCTGACTACCATCTTCCCGAAGAGGATGACGAATATATAGATGGAGATGAAAAGGGCGATGACGACACGGGCACCGATGCGGATGCGGATGCGGATGCGGACGAAGGCGCCGCAGATGACCCGGATGAAGAGGACGACCTCGACACTGATCCAGACGATGGCAATATGGGGCCTTTCGATCATGACAGCGTTTGGAACTCACGCTAATCCCCACGGAAGTCATTCGCTCGCCACATCCGAGTATCTTCCTTGACGTGCGCCATTTGAGGCCGAGCGGAATTTTATGATTAAGCGCGAAATGCCAGAGAGAACGAGTTCAATAAAATGCCAATGACGGAAGTCAGTGTCTGTCCTAAGCGAGGGGCGATCGAGCTGACGATCTAATGAATCTATATGGGCATCGGGATCAATTGATACATCTCTTACCAAGGTTATAAATACACCTCCATCGGTAGATTTTCTACATAAATCGTTCGCTCTTCTCATACATCGGTATCGGTATCAAACGTTCCTTTTTGTCATATATCGATAAACATCGATTAATTTCATTCGATTATCGATTACTCTTGATAAATGAACCGTTAATTTATCCCATCTATTCGATATCTATCTAGTGGTCCTATAATTTATGTACATTTATCTTCATTTTCATTTTATGCAATTCTGAATCGAAAAACTGACTCTGAAACCTCTGGATATCTTGTAAAGTACATCCATTATCCATTATCAAGGAATGATTCATCAGTAGCTGTTTGTTTTGATGTTGTGAGGGATAGAATATCTCTTCTTTCTTATATGCCTGATGAATCAGTTGTTCCCTCTTGACCTCCCATCGCACATACATATCTGAACATCTGTATCTAAATCGTGCGATTGTGTCGTATCATATGTAAATTCGCATTCTGCCTATCAAATTCTAAGCATACTCTAGCCGTTCTTTAATGGGTTCCCCCTTTTGCGGTGGCCAATTGTTATATAATCGACGCTGTGCACCGCCATTGTGGGTCAATTCATTTCCCGCCAAGATGAGAGACTATACCAATTGAACGCATCTCGTACTTACAGTCTGTAGACTATATATAGTACTCGTACTCGTACTCGTATACTCATATTAGTCAGTGCTTCCGGCTAGTCGTACGAATAGTCGAAAACACGCCTTGAACATGCGCTGGCGATGGATGGTCCCGAGGGAGCTGGGTTTGGCGTTGGGGTTAGGGGGGTTATCTTTCTGTTAGGACTGCCTTGACCCTTGACAGCAGTGTGCCCAGACGCTGGAAAAGCCGAAAGTATCTGCGTATTTTCGGGGCTCTTGCTTCAAGGGTCTCTCGTACAAGTATCTTTGCTCGTTCTTTGTGCTTTTTCCCCCTTTGTCAAAATGATGCTTAAATCAAGTCACAATTGGGCACGATCTGGCATTATGATTGTTGCTTCTGTCGCAAATTGAATTACTGGCAGGGAACGGATCGGGGAACGGAATCGAGAAAATGCGAGCAAGTGACGCGCGATGTCGAACAAAAGGCAACCGCTCGTCGGAGTCGGAGGCGACTGAATAAATTGCCTGGCGATCGAGGAGCCCCAGGTCAGTGCGAACAAGTCGAGTCAACGCTGAGGTTCAGTCTGGTGCCCAAACGCCAAAGGAATCTGCAATCCAAATCAAAATCAAAATCCAAATCAAATCAAGTCATAAAATGAATCACCTGCAAGGATCCCTGCTGGTGGTGCTGCTCCTTCTGGGAGCTACCGCCCCGACTCCGACCCGGGCGGGGCTCTTCGATTGCGAGGACAAGGTGCCCGGCTTGAGCGATCTGAATGAGAAGATCTCGGAGATTTCGGGCGGGAGTGGCAGCAGCGAGCACGAGGTGCGGGACTTCTTCAAGAACTTTGGCTGCCACATCAAGGAGGGGGCCAAGAAGCTGGGCGAGAAGGCCAAGGATCTGGGCACCGAGCTGAAGGAGGGCGCCCAAAAGCTGGGCGAGAAAGCCAAGGTCCTGGGCAGCGACATCAAGGAGCGCTTCGACGGCTTCCGCGAGAAGCTCTCTAAGGACTCCGTCGAGGAGATGAGCAAGGATCGCGGCTTCCTCGCCAACGTCGAGGTCATAAACCCGGACATCCTCAAAGGCGAACAGCAATGCGGCCACGGCCACATCCTCGACGCCTTGGGCAACTGCAGCAAGTTGAGGAAGTAGATCCATCTATGGGTCCCCATGGACGGGACGGGACGGGACGGGACTCTTTGTACATATTTTTTAAGCATTGTGAGCGACTTTTTTTATTTTTTTTTATTTTTATGATTTCCTTTGTCTGTGTGTGTTTTTATTTTTATTTTTTTTTTTATAAATAAAAAGAGAAAGTGGAAATTCGTCCAAAACATTCAATGGGAGATAATTTCCAGGGGTATTTCCGGCATTTGTTTATCTATTTATTTGTGGGTTCATTATTTGTTTAGCATAACGATAAATACGTATTATAAAAGACTATACAATACCATAAGAAGCCGAGTAGGTAGGCAGCGGGCCCCTTCTTTACACGGGGAGTCAAGGAATAACCCCGCCATTGAACAGCCTTTGTGGTGCCTCATGCAACATCCTGGTGTGGTGTGGCATCTACTTGCTGATGTCCCTCTTCATCAATCAATTTGTCTTCAAATCTTTTTATCTTCAAAGCTGTTCAAATATCGCTATTCTTCAGCAGAAACTGTGATTCATTTCATACGTTTAATCTTCTTTCACATTCTGGAGAATTCTCAGCTGCTGACATTCTCCCTTCTCCTTCTCCTTCTCCATTTCCATTTGCACTTAGCCTGCCGTTTCCCTTCTTTCGCTCCTCAGTTCTGGTTGGAAATGCATTTCAGTTGCTCGACGACTTTCTCGCAGATCTTGCAGATACCCCACACCCCACACCGCACACTCGATGGTCGATGGTCGATGGCCGCTGGCCGCTGGCAGGGGCCAGAACTTGGTCAAGTGGCTCTGGCTGGCTGCAAACGGGTTTCAGTCGAGTTTGGGGTCTCAGCGGCGACACACGATCGCCACGACGCTACGACCACAGCAGCCAGTGCCGATATACCGCCAGTGACGATGACTAATCCCCAGATGAACCTCAGCGCTGCCATTGTCGTCTGCCTGTGTTTGTGCCTGTGCCTCGGCCAGCTGCAGGCTGCGGCCATTCTCTGTGGGTCGGAGGCCAAGTCTCTGGAGGATTCAGATTCGTATTCGGATTCGGGAACGACCCCGAAGCCCCCCAGCGAGGTCACAAAGTTCGTGCACAGCGTTCAGTGCACCTTGGAGAAGGCCAAGCCCTGGATCGAGAACATCGAGAAGGAGGCCAAGCTGCTGGAGGAGAAGGCCAGGGATGTGACACGCTCGCTACTCCAAAGGATCACGCTCTTTGTCAATGTCCTCACGCTGCCCAAGCCGCCCAAGGACAACACCCAGATGGACAGAGACCAGGACACCGAGAAGGAAGGCAGCTCCACAATCAGATCCACCACTGAGGGAATCACTTCCCCGAGCACTGGGCAAAACGAAGAGAACACCACGACACCAGCTCCTCCCACACCCGCAAATATCGAGTGGCTGGGAGACGATGCCAACGAGGTCGACAACGAGGTTCTTCGCGGTATGAAGCAGTAGTTTCCATACCTATACCTATACTATACCTACTATACATATGCATTGGTTAATAAATTATAAAAGTAGTTTAATTAGTGAACAGTGAACAGTTTTCTGGCTTATTCGATGAGGGTTCAAGCTCTCGAAAGGCTCTTCCAGAGCTATCCAGGAATATGTCTCAAAAGTTATCTTTCTCTCCCTCTCTCTGTCTCTCTCTCTATCATGTGTGTATGAAAGAGCCGCCTCCACCTTTGGCTCTTCTTTTGTCATTTCATGCCATTCTCGTACTTGACTTTCTCTTCTCGTCTTTTGGCCCACAACTTTGTCGTTCGTTCTTGACCAAAAATAAACAATGTTCAGCCGGTTTTTGGTGAGTAAATAAGCTCATCCTCAGTAGAGGAGTGCCCTGCGCCCTGTGGCAGCATCAGTTACCAGCGGCCTGTCGGTTGGAAATGTTACTACTGAAAACCTGCGGACTCCTTATCTTCGGCGCCATCCTCACAGCCCTGGTTGGGGTGGAGGAGGCCGTTGTCTGGTCGGGCTTCAGCTGTTCGACGCGGGATCATAGCGGCTGCTGCTTCAGCTGGCGGGCACCGCTGCAGCGGGTGAGGCCACCCTGTGCCGCCGCCGCCGCCGCCGCCGCCGCCGCCGCCCGCAGAAGATCAGACTAGTCGCAGAGCAAAAATAAAGTCACACAGACACACATTCAAAACTTGATTGAGATTTATTATTGTTGAGTTCATTGCTGTAAGGGGCTCTGGGGGTGGTCTGGGGAGGCGGGGGGTAGCATAACCGGTTGCCTAGAGCCGTCGCTATCGGCAGCGCCAGCGCCAGCGCCAGCTTCGCCTCGATTTCGATTTCGAGCGCCTCAGTCGCATTGCCCCACTCAAAGCGTCGAGATGAAATCGTTTGTGCTGTGCTCCCTGATCGCCCTCCTGCTGATCGATGTGGCGGTGGTCCAGGTGCGGGCCGACTGCGACGAGACCAAGGGCCCGGACGACAGCGACTTCAAGCACTTCTTCAAGAGCCTCAGCTGCAAGGTGAAGCAAGGAGCCGAGGATGTGGCCGAGGCGGCCAAGCCATACACCGACAAGATCGGCGAGGGCGCCAAGGACTTTGGCAGCTCCGTGGCCCAAAAGTACGACGAGCTGAAGCACCGCCTCAGCGACGACACCTCCTCGCCGAAGCCCCCGTCGGCGGTGCCCTTCGATGCGCCCACCGAGAAGGTTCCCCTGGCACCCATTGCCCCCTCCCATCCGCCAGCTCTGTAGACATCCCCGACATCCATCTCCAACATGGAAACTGCGTCCTGCAGCTCACATTTCTTTGTTGTTTCTTCCTTTTTTTTTACTTACTTGTGATCTATACGAAAATAAATGAATGTTTATTGAAGTGATTGTGCGCGGCGGGTCGTGATCTCTTGTTTTGCAACCGCAGATGATAAGCGTCATCCGCTGGGATCGGGATCGGGACGGGATCGGGACGGGACGGGACGGGACGGGATCGGGGCATGGATCAGTGCCTATCAGCCAGCAGCTAATTATAGCGCAGGGGAACAACAAATCCAAAGTTCAAACCGGGACTGATCGATCCATCTAGAAGTAGTTCGAGATGAGGGAAGATTCTCTAGAGCACAGTCTTCCCTTAAGGAAAACAACTGATCGGGGATCGGGGATCGGGAATACAGAGATCATTAGAGCAGATCGAATGATCACAAAAATAAAGGCTGATCTGATGGTAGTTATTCGAATGAAATCCGCGATGTAAGCGATCTCCAACATGAGATCATTCACCACAATGACAACCACACACCCAAGATCTCCTCCACCTCTAAACAAATATTCACAACTCTCAACCGACAATCAGCACAAATTATATATCGGTGAGAAACGATGCGAGGGATCAACCACCATGACGGCCCCCTATCTGCGTTCTGCTCCAACCTGTAATTTCCAAGAGTCATATGCAATTTGTGGGTGTTTTTGGTTGGGATCGGACCAGTTGCTTGTTTGGAAATAGATCTTTGATGGACATATTCCTTGAAAATCATAATCATAATTTAATAATGGTCAATCTCGTTGTAGCTGATATTTCCAGGGTATTTCTACATTCGTTTCCTATTGATTGGTTTTAGTTTGTCTTTACTGGAGATTTGTGTGTTCGTGTATTCATTTTACATTGTCATTTCAGTGCCGATTTGATCGGCTTGCTTTCCATTTTCATTTAGCTGATTCATTTATCATTCATTTGCGAGCCCGAAGATGTCTCAATGTCATCCGCCTAAGTCACACGATATATGTACGATACGATATATGTATAACCCCTCGAAAGGCTGGCATATATTACGATTATGTATGGCAAGACGATATCTGCATGCCAATTGCCAACTTCCCATTCGATTGACTGGAATTGAACCCAATTATATGAGAATTGGCTTCCGTTTCGCTCCCAATTGAATGCCAGAGTATTATCTGGGGGTACTACGATCGTCTGTAATCTTACAAAAGTCAGATGCGAGAGACGAGTTACGAGATACGAGATACGAGTATCGTTGTGGCGGCAATCACTCATCGCCGGGGATGAGGCGACATTCGGCCGGCTGGACTTTTGCTACTCGTTTCATTTAAAACTTCCGCAAAAGTGTTTTTCTGTCAGAGTTGAACCTGTTTCTATTTTTTATTGGCTGTTAAACTAATTGTTCTATTGTTGAAATTGCCCATAATTGTCCCCAGGTCTCGTCTCTCGTCTGTCAGCCCAAAAACCAGAAACAATTAAAGCAATCAACATGTTTGACTCACTGTCATAATCAGCGAAAACGAAACAAAACATGCTCGAAGCAAAGCCAAATAAACACCAAATAAATCAGATTATCACATCGAAATGTTCTGCTAAATTGGTAGCAAATTGTCTGGCAGATAGATCTTTATATGATATAATAGGACTTTGCAGAACTGAAGACTATGAACGAAGACTATGAGTACTCGTAAATGTTGAAGCGTCTATCTGTTTATCTGAAAGATATGTAAACTGGCTTTTGGATCAGCAACACCATGTTGCAGGCTCCCCAAATGCAACTTCAACTCGAACTCGAACTCGAACTCCACTTTCCACTTTCCACTTTCGATAAGTTTCCGGCCAAATATTCGCCTGATATTTTTTCCGTTGTTTTTCCACAGAACTTTGCAGACAGGCAGGCAGGTTGCTCATACGCACAGTTGCACCGCACGACTGTTGGTGGTTGTTGTCCTGAGGAGGACCTAGGACTGGGGGCGACTGGGGGCGACTGGGGGCGAACGACAGTCATTACCGCCAAAGTTTTGTCGGCCAACGTACTTTCGAGACAGCCATCTCATGGGCATCGAATTATGACACTTTTAGTGGTTTCTGCTAACTATTCCAGGGCCCCGAACGGGAGGGGCCGGAGGGAGAAAGAGGGCAGGGCAGGGCCGGGCATACGGCGTAGAGTAGTGGCCCGCAGAGAGCAGACAGTAGACAGCAGACCCAAAACTGTCTTTGTATTTTAGCAAGTTTTGCCTTTTGGATTTGTTTGCAACTTTACTTCGATTTCAGGCAACAGCAACTTGCATTCATGTGTATGTGCGAAAGGGAAAGAGAAAGATACAGAGAGAGAGAGAGAGAGAGACAGGGAGATATGTAGATAGAGAGTTTTTCTGTTTTGGGCTTTCGCTGGGAATTCGGAGTGATTTAAAAATAACCAACAGCTTTGGAATTTGCTTTCCATATAAAAAATAAAGATAGAATTCTTTCAATATTATTTAGTATTATTTCATGGTATTTTTCTGGAAAATACTGCCAAATATCGTGATTTTGGAGTCTTTTTTCTGCCTTTACACAAACTATAATTAAAAATAATAGCTCTTTTATTTAATATATATATTTTCTAGCAACTTTGGAACATCTTCAATAAAGATCTGTATAAGAAAGGGCACAAAATACGTTTTACATAAGCTCCTAGTATTTGGAAGTATTTTATGGATATTTCAGTATGTTAATGCATTTTTCTAAAGTATATATGTATATTGTATTCCAAGCTAATAAATTCTCAAAAAATGTAAGCGATGGTGAATGCTGGAACAGCTGGAACCTTCCCAAACCATTTTCATATTTTATTCCCCACAACTTTCGTGGCTCCTTTCTCTCTGTTTCTTTTCCTTGATTCTGAGTGTTTCCTGTGCTTCTTCTTCTTCTTCTTCGGGGGTAGGTGGGGTTTGTTTTCCATTTTTGGCCAGTGTTACAGTGTTCGTGCGATGCTTTTTTACTTAAAAGTTTATCAATAAAATTATGACAGAAAACTTTTTAATTTGACGCAAAAATAGTCGTAGACACTATTCCGCATGCGTTTGGGGACATTCAAACTTTCGCCCATCCGCATTCCCCACTTTATTCCATAACCAAACAGGGAGACTGACAAATAAATAAAAAAAAAAAAAAAATAGATACATATCATATACATTAATGCAGGAAGCCTATCACAGAGACAACTACTATCAGGCACAGGTTGGGAGTGAAGGGGGGTATCCTACAAGTGTCAGCCCTTGAGACTCTTCAGTTTGTTCTTCTTCTCGACAGCCAGGCTGTTGGCGAACTGCTGATCCGCCTCGGACTTGTACTCCTTCAGATTGTACTTGGTGGCCTGTAGATGGAATTAAGGATTAAGGATAAGGGATTAGGGAAAGTGGGCTCAGAGAGAGACTCACATTGAGGGCCTCTCCAAACTCGCTCATCGCCAGGCGCTGCAAGCCCCGGAAGTTGCGGCCCAGGATGCGGCCCAGCTCGTAGCGGGATATCCTGTATGCTTCTGTGGTCGTGGGCTCATCGCTGCTGCTGCTCCCACCTCCGCTCTCCTCCCCACTGACGGACTGTGTGGTGAATCCAGTTGAATTTAGAGAAGGGATCACTTTAAGCGAGGATCTTGCGAGTACTTACCGCCTTCTCGGTTGTGGTGCGTGGACGACTGGTGGGCTTCGCCGGGCCCGGATCGCTGAACTGCTCGTTGACCGTGTTGTATATATCATTCAGGGTGTTCCTGGTGTCCGTATATTGCTGTAGATCCGAAAAGAAATATGATTAAGCCCAAAAGATCAGAGACATCATAGATGTCCAATCAAAAGATTATAGAACACATAGATGACACATCTTTGGCATCTACTCGTACTCACATCCACTATCAGGTTCTTGGTAATGACCATTTTCTGGAAAAAGTCCCAGAAGATTCCACGCTTGTGCCGCACATGAGGGGCATTCGAGGAGCGATCCTCCTGGGCCATGGCCAGACCCATTAACAGGAGACTGCCCAGCAGTATTATGGACAGGGGTTTACTATATTGCATTCTGAAAAATAATAAGGCGCTGAGTGGTATTCAAAATAAACAATATAAATATATACTATTGTACAAGAATGGCTTAAAAGGCATTGAAAATAAAACTAATTTATTGCATCCCACTGTATACCGCCATGTTCTACCAAAGCCCTGCTTAAGGCATTAATAAATGCAGCAGCGTTTTATTTGATTTAGCATAATTTAAATTGGAACGAAGAAAATGTACCCTCTGTTCTGCCAAACAAATTTTCACAACAAAAGTCAACTTTTTCCCCCTAGAACAGAACCCCTCCCCGCCCACTACCAGCTCCTACATTCCATCTCCATAATTGTGTAAATTTTCATTTTGTTTTGCTTTTTAATGCGCGTAATTAGGAAAATTGCAAGAGTAGCTTAATAAATTTTTGTACATTTTAATTGTATATTTGTCAGAGAAATATCGTATCCAAATAACAAAATATCCAAAATTTCCAAATGCCATTTAATATGGCAGTGTGTGTGTTTGGGCGTGTCTGCCTTTTAAGCCTCTTGGGGCCAAAGAGTTAATAGAAACCAGCAATTGGGCCGCAGGCCACAGGGGGCAGAAGCCAGAAACGGTCTGCTTAATTGTTTGGCCATAATTTTCAATGCAATGTGAAAATAATTTAAATTATTTCAATGCCAAAATGTTCTCTCCCCTCTCTCTCTCTCTCTCTCTCTCTCAGAGCTATAAAAACAGTGTTATTTGAATCATTCTGCTGCATTTTGTGCGGCATGCCTGATTATGCTGCAATTGAAAATACAATGACCTTTTGCCAGCCAATGGGAAATTGTGTTGCCCCATATATGGGGCGGATATGGGGGGAGAATATGTAAATTTCAGGCTAAATTGATGAAATTATAGCTAGAATAAATAGTTAACTAGAGCGAAAGGTCAGCCGAAGCTTTAGATACACTTTATTGTAGATTAAAGTCAGCAAAAGTCTCTCTGGAATCGAGCTATCGATGAAGCCGCAAAACCGGGGGAAATCCTTTACGCTGAAACACGCTCTCTTCTCTCCATGGCAAAATGGGGCTACCCTTTGCAAGGGTATACAAATATGTACAGCTGCAAAAATATTATTGGAATTATAGGAAACATTGCCACGACTGTAGCTCCAACTCTTCCCTGTCTTGCATTTCACTGTACTTCGTTCTGTTTTGAGAATTCAGCCTGGAAATGAGTGAATATATAGTGGCCGGGCTAATTGAGTGGCGGACAGGCGGAAAGTCGAACAGTTGGATGGATGGTTAGAGCCATTTGCCAGAAACGTTGGCACTTCATTTCTCAGATTGATGGGATAGATAGAACGAGAGCGAGAGCGAGAGGAAGAGAATGGAAATGGGATGCGGCATGGGTCATGGTTATGGCTCCATAAATACCCCAGTTTGATGGCTGATTGGAGTTGAGCAGCAAAACGAAATTTCACAATCGGAGCCAGAATAAGAGATCTCTTCTCAGTTTGCAATAGTACCGTACCTTGGCAACGAAGAGAGCTGCACACTCACTTCTCCTCTTCTCCTCTCCTCTCCTCTCTCTTCCCCGTAAACAATCGTTTGATGCTTTAATGCTACTCAAGAGCTCAAACTCTTTTGCCAGGCCAATGATGATGCAACAACAACAACAACAACAGTAACGACAGTGAAAACCCCCGAAAAAAACCCAAGCAGAACGAAAAAACTACTTGAAGTGAAAACTTTTGCTTTTTCTAGCGAGAGCTTTCTATGTACTTCTGATGCTACCCTCCTTTGCCCTTAGCGTTCCTTTTGCTACTCCCAAAAGCAATGCCATAAAAATGCATGGCACACACACACTCACACGTATGCATATCTTTATTCCCATAGATTGCCTGTTGTACCGTAAGGCAATCATCAGGCTGGCAAGCAGCAAAGCAGTGAAAGAGTGAGAGAGATTACAAGAGAGGCCAGACGAAACTTTGGATACCCTTCCAGCAGAGAAACTATGAAAACGTCTCGACTATACGTCAGCTCTGCCAGCGTCTTTCAAGCACAAGTTTCTCTGCTGCAGCTACTTCAGCCCCTGCGCCTGGTGCTGCTTCTACTTCGGCATCTCCCTGCTGCTTCCATTCGCTTAGCATAGCATGCATACATACATATGTATGTATGTATGTGCGAAATGATTGCTTAATTGCCAAAATTCATTTCATAGAATGCCAGAGCAGAGTGATATAGGCAGAGGCAGAGAGGACGAGAGAGGCAGAGAGCGACCATGCAGAGAGAGCGGTGCGGAGAGCGAAGTAATGTTTTGCTTTGATTTCTGTTTTTCCGATTCCCGTTGGAATACAGGTACATACATACATATGTACATATTTACATTGAGTAAATGACGAAGGAATTGCGTAAACACTACCCTGCAGGAAAATATTACTGTATTAAGAAATCATGCAAGAATTCGTTCGGGTCGGGCACTGCAACTGTTAATTAACTCTTTTTTATTTAACCTTTAGCCATGCTCCAAGACCCAAAACAAGAACCAAACTCAAATTTCAGTTCTAGCGGCCAGCAATACTAAACACACACACGCAAAGTACGTGAGAATGCATGTGCACCCATACATTAAAACATGCTGTAGGCAAAACAGAACAAGAGCTGAAAGCGTTCAAAAAATCTGAAAAAAGCATACAATCACATATTTTTGTCGAAACATATTGCGTGTGTACTAACACATGCAAAGATGTTCTCTCTGCGTTCTCTCTCATGATGACGCGTCGGTACTCTGGGGTACTGGGGTGTCCATATTGAAATACCTCAACTATAGCAATTTAGAGGGAATTCTTGCCCAATATGGCAAAATTCACTTAGTCCTTTGGCAAAGTACAGATGACACTATAAAGCTTTGGTCAGAAGTACTGACTTATAAAGATGCTGGCAAAAACAAACCTTTTGAAGAAATTGCTGCCATTGAAATTTTAAGTCTACCGTGGTCAAATGCTGCCATTGAACGTGTATTCAGTCAAATGAATATCGTTAAGACCAAGCTTAGGAACAAAATGACTGTTAAATCCTTAAACTCAATATTATATATAAGGTTTGTTTTAGAAATATTTAATTTTTTGATGAATACGACTATAATTCTTTTGAATTTTACAGATATGGATTGCGCCGTCATGGCAAATGTTGCCACAACTACCAACTACCGGAGAAATATTTAAATTTAATACGTTCCAACGATAAATATACCGATTCGAGTAATAGCGAGTTGGATGATATAATAACACAATTAGAAATGTGTATACCTATGTGTTTTTTTTTTTATTTTTAGCCTATTTTTTGGCCTGTTTTTTACAATTTTTAGCTTGTTCTAGCTTGTGTTTTTGTGAAATCTAGCTTATTTTGACGCTCAAAATCTGGCAACACTGTTTATCGGTGCTTCGCTTGCGCTCTCATTGAATCGTTTTCGCATGCAAGGAAATATAACTTTTTGGATAAAACAATAACACAATTAGAAATGTGTATACCTATGTGTTTTTTTTATTTTAAGCCTATTTGTTGGCCTGTTTTTTACAATTTTTAGCTTGTTCTAGGTTATGTTTTTGTGAAATCTAGTTTATTTTGACTTGCGCTGTCATTTTCGCATGAGTTTGCATTTGTTTAAATTTGTTTAAATATAACTTTTTCCGCAGTCCCACTAAGAAATCGCCCAAACAAAGCTAAATCAATTTGAAAACTGCGGCCACACGGTAAATTAGATACAGGTAAGAAAATCACATAGATAAGCTTTTTTGCTCCCCCTTGCTCGGCCTCGTTGTTATTGTCTCACGCATTTAGAAAATTCTGGAAGGCAGCGGAAACAGTTTTCGTTGCGCAGGCTGGTGTGTTTGGTAGCCCTTCCTTTAATTTTAAATACTTTGCGCTGGCCCTAAGCTCTCTGTCTCTGTCGGCTTTTGCCGAAGTTTTTGCTGCTCTCTCACGCTGCTCTCTGTTTCTTCTTCATCGTGTTGTCATTATCAGCGTTTTCGCTGCATTTACTGCTGTTGTTGTTGTTCTTGCTGTCGTTGTCTCTGCCGCCGCTGCTTCTTCTACTTCTGCTTGAGCATTTTAATTATGCCCTAATGGCGCGTATTAGCTGTCCCTGTCTCTCTGCTTTCATTCCTGCTGACTGTCTCATTACGGACTAACGGCATCGGTATTTGGGCAGCGCTCTCCCGTTCTTCAGTGGCCCGCACTCGTTTTTTCTGCTGCTGCAACTTTGCCCATTTTTCGACTAGATTTCCAGTTAAGTTTGTCTGCTCCGGCAGTCGCGCTCCGTCTTACAGTGCCCCCCTCCTCTGCTCTGCTCTGCTCTCCTCGGCACTGCACTTTTCTGTCTCAGGTAAATTTGCACTGGCCCGCAGCTGGGCAAACCCTTTTCTTCTAGCACGAATACCCTGTAACTAGTGCGGATGCCGGGCTGCTTTCGGCAGTATGTGACTAGGAAGATGTCTTAATGCTTAAAAATGGGTTTTGAGTGGGCATGTTAATTGATTACTATTCCCAGTTACTTTTGTACATACATATGTATGCAAATATGAGAAGAACAATTTCGTATACGTGTACATACCATACATATGTACATACACTCAATTAAAGGGTGTCCATAATTCGTTATCATACCTTGTATCTCTCTATCTGTCTTCCTTTTGCCCAGTGCTTTTTGGCTTCCTCTTGCTTTCAGCTGATGGCATTCTCCTACCCCTCCACCACCCTTTGCTCCCACTGCCCATCTTCCACATTGGCTGGCTTTTGCTTACTTTTGTAACCGGTTTTTCGGCAATTCCCGTTGCACTTTTGTGCACGCTTTGATTATTTTATTGCCCATCCGACTGTCCTGCCCGCACCGCACCGCTCCGCACCGCTCCGCACCTCCTTGCCTGGACAAACTTCATTTGAAATTAAAACTTTTTCGGATAGAACAAGAGAGAAAATAGAGAGTGATGGTGAGGGCGAAAGGCTGAGGGAGAGAGTGAGAATCGCATTCTTGATTATGTTTTCCAACGGGCTCATCAACTGGCCAACGGTTCTTTGTAATTATAGTATCAATGGGTGGGTGTAGGAAAGGGCGGGTGTTTGCCAGCGAGGTAGGGGAGGAGGCAGAGGCGTGGGCGGTTCACTGCAAAAGCCAAAAATCAATCAATTTTCTATGTCCGTCTGCTCTCAAAATATTTTTGCATGGCATTTCAATTAAATTTGATTTGATTCGATTCGATGCTATTCTCTTTCAAGCACACCAAGCGGGTGTCCCTCTCTCTCTCTATGTCTCTTACGCTCTCTGGCCCACGACGCTCTCTCTCTCTGACACTGTTTGCGTGAGTAAGTACAGTTGCACATAAGCAGGACACAGAGTGACCAGCACAGAAAGAGAGGGGGGGAATGAAAGATAAGAAACAATTTCGAGCTTCGGGGTCGGCCTTCTGATACCCTACCAGATCAATTGTTGCCATGTCTCTCGCGCCAACACGCAAGAGACAAACTGTGAATGAGTCGCTCTCCTTGCTCTCAGAGTAAGAAGTAAGTGCTTCAAACATGTGGTCAAAGTCATCATACCCATTGCAAGGGTCATGTATGTACATATGTAACTAATGATACACACACTCGAGCACCAAGCATGCATAAGCACACAAAAGGAGACAAAGAGATAGAGAGTGAGAGACATAGAAACAGGAGGGAGAGAGCGAGCGCGACAATTGCTGCCTGGGATCTCCGCCTCATTTCGCATTTGCATGCTGAGTACCAATTAAACGGGACTTAAGAGCGATTTAAATGTCCTCGATATGTGGTCGGCGTCGACGTCGTCGGCGACTGCGATGCCAGCAGAGAAGTCGGCAGCGATTTGTGTGTGTTGCCGCCATGGGCGGTCTCCCACAAAATTTATGCTACACCCAACGCCCCTTCAAATGGCAGAGAGAACAGAGATTGTAAAATAGAATTGGCAGTATTGACTTTCTAAGAGTATCGGAAAGTTAATCATACATACAGTCTCGCACAAGAGTTACATATACTTCTCAGGAAATGATCCCCATATACATATGGAATCATGAGTGTGTGTATGTAAAATCAGAAGTGCCAGAAAGAGTATCGCAACGTTTTTTTAAATTTGGACAGTCTCCCATAAAAGTTCGGCCCCTTTTTGACCCGGCAGAGTGGCAAAGAATCAATGTACCCAAAAGTGATACCCGTGGGTACACGGTACACGGTACACATGGTCTCATGGTACATCAATTTATTTCCACATTCAAATTTTGAATGGACCAAGCCCAAAAGTATGCTACAGTTTTATTTGTGGTACTTCTATATATTGGAAAAAGCCGAAAAAGTCGAAATTTAGATTTGAAGTGTTTTGCCAAATCATGGCACTATATATTGTGAAATTTTAGTATATTACACACCCATAAGATACCATTCCCTGCCCCTCCCCGATTGATTCCATTCGTTCAGTTTGAAGTTTGGCCTTCGCTTTTGCAAAACTCGTAATGAAATGAAAGATAAATAAATCCAACTCGGGCCAAAAACCTGAGGCCTGAGGTGGCCATAAACCTGAGGAGTCATAAAATGTGCGTTTATTGAAATTAAAACATGGCCAAGAGGCCACACAGAGAGAGGGAGAGAGAGAGAGAGAGTTAGATGGGAGGAGGGTTGGGGGGGAGGCAGGTGTCGAGGCGGAAGCGATCATAAAACTAAAACACAGACAGAAACTTGACCCAGCCAGAAGTCTTGCATAATAAATGCTAATAAAGCTTTATGACGATGTTCTATGTGGTGGGTTTTGGGACGGCTAGGGAAAGGGTAATGGTGACCCCAAGTTGACCCGCAAACAGCTGCCAAGGACGCTCCAAAAGCACACATGTGTGTATAGAGGGGCAGGGGGCTGCCATCCATTCGCTTCCATGACTTTGGCGCCACGTAAAAGTTAAACAACACGAAATTCCATTAAGCGAATGGATTGCCATTCATAACTGTCCTCATGTGTGTGTGTGTATCTATGTGTGTGTGTGTGTGTGTGTGTGTGTGGGTGTGTAAACAACGATATACCGACCAGGGATACGAGAGCTGCCTGCAAATGAAAGTGAACCCATTTATTGATATCTGGCGGGGCGGGGCAGGGCAGGGCATACATATCTTTCAAAATGCAAACAAGAGGGACAGATGGATAAAGAGAGGAATAGAGATCGCCAAAATCCTACTCTCTCTTTTGTATTCACCATAAAAAATGAATCTGATTCAAAAGATATCGGATATATAGGCAGTATATTCCAAAAATCGAATAAACGGACCGGCGAATCCCTATGCCATCCAAACCACATCTGAACTCGAACCAGTTTCATAGCTGGAACTGGGAACTGGGAACTGGGAGCTGGGAAAACCCCCATCAAACACCCCATGTACCCCTGCTATCCACCCCGTTTTCCACCCCCCTGGCACCCAAACACCCCGCGCGGGCTGACCATCCATCTGGGCATTGCTTTCATATGTTTACTTTGGGCATCCCATAAAGGTGACCAGACTCTGTGATATGTCATTTATTTTCAGCGCCGGAACCGGGACCCGGGAAGAGACCGGATACCGCGCCCGCCATTTGTAAACTCAACCGGAAAATTGCTTTTCTCAGCGCGTAGCTGCCCCAGCTCTCGCTCCTCCCTCCTCACTATGGCATTGCAGTTTTCCCTTTAGTTTTGGCCCCTGCTAATGGCCGCACACACACACAAACACACACACGTAAAAAAATGGAAAGGAAAAATATAATAAAAATACAAAAGGAAAAACTGTTTTGTTTGTGTCTCTTTCTCGTGGGTTGAGGGGGGCTGTACAGAGGGGGTGGCAAGAAAAAATTGTTTACAGTTGTAATTAAATTTGCAATCGTGGTGGAAAGGCAAGGGCAGGGCAGGAGTTTCCCTCTGCCGCCGTATTTAATTGTTTGGCATTAACATTATTTCACAGGAAAAGGAATTCAGAATGGATAAGGGGGAGTCATAGAGGAACACCAAGAGCCATGGGGGAGGCACGGCTACGTGATCGTCGAGTCTGGCTCATAACTCATATTACGTATACTCCCCACCGTCTTGGTACATTTTATGCGGCCGACTCTCCCGCTGCTGCTGCTGCTGCTGCGTCTTGGCCAGAACTACGTGCCAACTGTCAAAAGGCGGCATCCTGCCATTCAGGGGGTCCAAAAGAGAGTCAATAAATAAAACATACTCGTACATATTGACAGAGAGAGAAAGAGAGAGACGCGTGCGGGTCCATGGCGTGGCATTTCCGGAAAACGGAGGAACCTTTAAGTTTTTGCGGATGTATTACAAGCATCGGTATATAGATATCTGCAACTAAAGTCGCGAAAGCGATATAGAACGATCAATATACTAGATGTAGCTCTGCAAAGGGTATCTAAGGCTTCGACCCTCGAAGCAGGACTTTCCCTCTTGTTTGTAATTTTGTTTTCTTTGGCTTCCTGCTCCCAGTTTTTCCACAGCTGCAAAAATACATTTCTTCGTTACTGGATTTCTCCATCTATGAAGGGCACTGATTATTCTGCTATTCCCCCCGAAAAAAAGGATCAATTGAAATTGAAAATTCGTACTTAAGATACACCCAAGATAGAGGCACATTAGAGTATCACAGACTCTTGAGTATTCATTCATTTGCTAGCCGCCAAATTGGGACAAATAATTTCGCTAAACAAATCAAATGAATTGTTTGCAACAAACAGCGTTGGAAACACCTTTTCTATTCCTTTTTCTGTCAGTCTCAATCCGACAGAGAGAGAAACATCTCAGCTGCTTCACAAAATAGTATTTCCTGAGTATTTATTTTCTGCTCTGACTTAAGCATTCTGTTCTCGTATTACAGATGGATGTGAATGCATTTGAGATCCTCGAAAGCGTCCCCGACGATCCAGACACGGGAAGGTTTGTCGGTAAATGGAGGTATCTGAAGCTTGAGATACCACCACTCGTGGAGGGCTGTCGCCGATTCCTGCACGGCGTGGCCATCAAGGAGACATTAACCGGCGATGTGGTGATGGAGGAGACTGTCGAGATGACCACCAGCGCTGTGCTCCGCTACTGTGGCATCGTTAAGGTGTCACGCCAATCCATTATCAAATATATATACCCCCAAGAATTCTATGAAACACAATACAACACCCAAGAACAGGAAAAATAATTACAGCACTGTGCTCCGCTACTGTGGCATCGTTAAGGTGTCACGGCCATGCATTCTCAAATTTATATACCGCAAAGAATTCTTTGGATCAAAATACAACACCCATGAACACGAAAAATAATTCCTCATGCTTGGCTCCTCAATGACAGTTGTAAAATTCGATTGAAATAAACCATTAAAATAAACCCTCAAAATGTAAAAACAACAAAAAATTAACAAAAGTCACTCAGAAAATGCTAATCAACCGGCAAGCAAAAAATCTATCAATGGCCGAAGCTTCAGATACACTGGCAGATTTAATTTAGATATTCAATGCTCGACCAATGGTTCATATGATTAGGTGAACGCTTCCTGGGGCTCCCCGTCTTACACGATGGCCATCAGATATGCTTCCCGCTCTCTATGGTAAACAAGGCTGATCGAACATCGATCGAACCTTTGCAAGGGTATAAAAACTATCAACGACAAACATCAAATGGGAATGTGAAACACACAAACCTCGACCTTGACTTTCATACAAACCGAAAAACAAAAACAAAAAAGGCCCACACAAAACGACAAGGTCGTGCATGGGTCTAGCCCAACACTCTGGATGTTTTGGCGGTTTTCTTCATTAATATTGACCAAATTCTTTGGGCCAATTGGTCAGTGCAGGCCCTAAATGGAAACCGGTAAGACGTTCAGACGGATCCAACATTGACAGGTGGTAATTGATGGCCCGAGGGTCGCTTCTGCCTTTGGCCAGGTTTTGTTGCGCTTTGATTAGCAGTCAATTGGCGCCTTCATCAATTGAAACTATTTTTGTCCGCCATTTTGGGGGGGACCAATTTGTGGAAGTTTCTATGCCAACAATTAGCTGGTAATTGGCTTAAATTGTTTTCGGGTGCCAAATGAACTGCAATGTTGGTCGATTTTCCGTGCAATCTTTGCTTTTTTACCCAGAATTTTCACCGCTCTTTCAGATGTGTATTTCCCCACCTTATGTGAGGCCTATCAATTTGCACAAATTGCATATTGCATCTCTCATCGCTTTTCGCTTGTTGCATAATCGAGTGCAGTATGGGGCAGCCCCGGGGGCACTTTGGGGGCAGCTGCATAAACTCTGAAGGCGAACACGTCAATCTGCCACACAGTCTGTGGGGTCTGTGGGTCTGAGGGGAGCGGTGAGGCAAGTGGAGCTCGACAATTGGGTCAAAATTGTTTACACTCCGCTGCGCATGCGTCGCCGTCTCGGTTTCGGTTTCGGTTTCGCTCACAGTTGCTGTCTCGCCTCCCCCTCCCTGCCGGCCATCGGTCCGGGTCCGTCTTCTGCAAACGAGAGACCCATTACCCATTCGAAACCGATTCGGAATCCGCCAAAAATCAACCTTTTGAACATTTTTATTTATTTGCTTATTTCTGTGTGGATTTTTTGACTGTGTGTGGAATTTTTGTTTTTGTTGATCTTTCGGCATTTCGTTTGGACCTCAAGGCCGTTCCGTTGAAGATTTCGATGGATTTTGTATTGAAATTTCCCATGATATACGCAGATCGCGGCGCGCCTGTCGAACCCCGAACTGGACCAAGGAAAACCTGATCTGATCTGGTCAGATCTGCATGAAAACTGGGGTTGCTTTGGGGTCAAGACTGAATTTATGAAAACCCATTAATAATCCAATTGAGTGTTGAGAGAAACATGTTTTTGGATTGGGATTTCAAGGAAAAACCAGCGATTTATTCTTCGTATAACTTATGGATAGTAGTGGATTTCCATGGACAAATCATTTAGTTTTTAACGCATTTTCAACATATGTGTTCAGCTTCAGCTTCAGCACGCACTCTTGCCCAATATGTCGGAGGGTCAGTCAGGGGTTAAGCTTTACAGCCTTACAGCTCTACAGTTGCCCAACACAAATAACCACATAAGAAAATAGACATTGAAAAAAATTTGAAAAATGTTTCCCAAAAATATTTGTAGTTCGGAATGCAGCACAGAAAATCACACCAGCAATGTAAATGGTAAAAACAAACACTGAAACTGAAACTCACTTTCACGCGGCTCGATAATCAATCGGTCAATCAATCAATCAATCAATCAATCAATTAGTTTGAAAAATGGATGTATAACACTGCGAGGGTAACCGAAATCGAAAACTAAGATCAATAGCACTCGAAAGAAACCGAAACCGAGTTCGAAAACCAATTTTATTCGATGTTCGATATCGAAAACAGTTCTATAACGAAATGGTCGTGGCGCCGCGGCCGCTGGGGAATATATGTATGTTTTTGGCGCCGGGCTACCTGGTTACTGGGTTTTGGCGCACGCGAAAGAGAACTAAGCGGCGACCAAATTGTTTAAACTTAAAAAAAGCTATGTAGTTACCAGCAGCGACTGCGTCGACAGCGGCCAAGGCAGCGCGAGGCGGGGCGGCCCGAACCGGACTGCGGACACAGTGGAGGCCATGCGCCTTAAAGGGCGAGATAGAAGCAATCGAATAGCGGTTTAGAGTATTCAAAGTTGCTTGAAAAATGAATACAAATTAGTAAAAAACTAATCCTAGTATCTACACACCGTTTTTTAACCCTGCAATACACAAAAGGAAGCAGTACCGAGCCGCGCCTCAATGCGGTTTTCTCACCACCGCATTGCCAATCATGCCCACTGTGCCAAGTCGAGCTTCAAAATGCAGGCAGAGACGGCAGCAGCGACGGCGGCACCGGCAGCGGGAGAGCAACTCCAAGACCAAAGCTCGTTGAGAGTTGGCAGAGGCAGCGTAAGCGCTGCAAACGGCACAAGCTGCAAGTGCTGCAGAGGCAGCGGCAGTAAGAGAGTGCTGCTGCTGCTGGTGCATTGCATAAGAGCAGCAGACCAGCAGATCCAGCAGCAGTGTAATGGATACAATACAATGCCCACCATCGCGACGGCATAGCCGGAGATCGGAGATCAGAGATCAGCGGTCCCGCCCCACACGCGCATTCCGACTTCTTGGGCCAAACGAAAAACATGAACAAGCACGAAATTCAGGCATTTATTTGTTTATGTACGCAGGTATGTTCATATGAATGACGGATGTACATACATATGTACGCATGGTCTTCATAAGTACATCAACAACGTACAATGTTTGTAGTAGCTAGCGATTCTTATCGCGAGTGCGTTCTAAAAAAAAAGAAAAAAGCGAGTCCACATTACGTAAGTCGAGCGTTGGGCGCAGTGAGTCTCGGTTTTGTTGTGTCCCCAAATCAACCTCTCTTTTTGTGCCAGATTCTTTTATCTCCCGCAATACTCAATGTCGTATTTCTCTCCCTCTATTCTATTGCTCTCCCTCCCTCAACAATTCCTTTCTGATCTTCCTTCTGTTTCTCTCTCACAGACACCAACACTACCGCGCCACTCTTTGCTGAGACGACTCTCTTTTGCTCTCAGACCACGCTGTCAGCACACACGAATTGAATGAATAACGGTTTACTACACTGCGCAGAGTCCGTCGCTGCCTATGGATCGTCCTCTTTCTTGCTTTTGTCAAGTCGCATCATTAAAAGCATCTGATAGCATCTATAGAAATGATACGTATCTGTTTCTGTATGGATACGCTTTCGGAAGGCCTCCCTCCACCGGAGGAGACCCACTCTACGGAGAGGTAGAGTGAGTTATAAACGTCAAACGCCTAACAAATAAACACTGAAACACTTACAACACGGTCAAAAGGGGAGAGGAGAAGGGCGAAACAAACGAAACAAATTGCAGGCGACAAAAACGATTTTCGGGTAGCTTTTGTTGCTTATGTAATAATCGCACTAATTGAAACGTTTTGTCAGAAGCAACGACTACAAAAACAACGCCAGCGATAACAACATCAAGCACAGACCCATGGCCAGACCCCCTGCAGGCCCCTCTTCCCTCTTCCTTTACTAGTTTTTATTTTCATTTTCTGTGATACTGCAAAAATGAAAGAAGTGCCAACAAAATATGAAACAAGAGCTACTAGTGAAGTCGAAGCCTTAGATACCCTTTCATCTCCACTCGAACTCAAGAAACACTCAAGAGTATTAAACACATCAATGATTTACAGACTCTGGACAGGAGTATGGCCGAATTATTCGCAGAAAAGAAACTATTGCGTTGATCATTTCCCATCTTCTCTGTTCTCTGTTTACCCAACACCCATAGTATTTCCTAAGGGGAAAATCGTGAAAATGTAATTTATTTTGTTTGTGTACTCACAAGTGGAAGCTGCCCATTGACTAAAGTATTTTATTCTCGATTACAGATGGAAGTGAGTGCATTTGGGGTCCTAGCAAGCGTGCCCGACGATCCAGACACGGGAAGCTTTCTCGGTCAATCGAGGTATCTGAAGCTCGGGATACCACCCTTTGTGGCGGGTTGTCGCCGACTCCAACACGGCGTGGCCATCAAGGAGACACAAAAAATAATTCCTCATTCTGGGCTCTTCGATTTGTATCACCCCGCAACGATAGTCGCGAAATTCGATACAAGAAACCGTGGAATAAATGTAAAAACAACTTCTTAGAATCGCAATACCCTCCGTAAGGGTACAGACGTTTTTTGCAATTTATTTTCGGATAAAACTAAACATTTTTTGATATGTTTATCTTGGCAAAAACAAGAAGCGAAAAACGAGACCATAAACACAGGGAAAAAAAACATTTGCACTCCGGAAATGTGCTCGAAATGTAAGTTTCGGCCTGACATTTAAAAACCGGAACAGAAGTGGTTTAAATTTATAGAAATGCATATAAACAAAGCCCGCGAGAATAGGCCAGGTGAGGGGATCGACTTGTGGATACCCTGTGCTTAAAGGGCTAGGCCCTGGGCACACATTTGATCCGCTTAAGGCCTAGAAAACTACGAGTATTGTACATATATCTGGATGTAGAGAGAAGGAAGCTGTTGCTTTCCCCGCTATTTGAAAATGAAAGTAGAGTGGTCCCAGCCATAGGATTTTTCTACCATAAATTGTGGGATAAATTCCTTTGCCAATTTACATGTTTTTGCCGCCTTTCCAGGCGCTTTCGTCCCTCCACCCCCCTCCGCTTCATTTTTTGTGTGATTAATTAAGTAAAGTGTGGACGTAGTCGAGCCGAGAGTCGGGAGTCGGGAGACGGGAGTCGAGAGTGGAGTTGGAGAAATGTAAACGAGAGCAAAATTGCACAAAATGGTCTCAATTAAGTTCGTTGATTCGCCTTCTGTCCCCGTCCCCGTCCGCGTCCCCTCTTCCTGCCCCAGACTATGGCTCTCTGTTTGTTTGTCCGTCTGGTCGTCTGTCTGTCCGTCTGTGTGTGTAAACAAATAAATTTTTATTTAATTAAAATACTGAAAATAAAAGTAGCAATTCCCTACACACACACACACACACACACACACACAGCGACACATTTGCAGATAAACTTTTATGGCATTAAATGCAAAAATGCCGACAGATGCAGATGCAGATGCAATGCCCGTATGCCCTGCCAAAGCGTGGGTGCATCTCTCGCATGGTTTAGAAGGAAAAACCATCTGTTTTTGGCACTACAGAATATTCCCATAGAGTGGCCCCAAGCTCCCTGGGATCTCCAGAGGGTTTTCTGTTCATTGGGCGAATGAAAAGGAATCTGAGTAATGAGTTTACTCTGGGATACCTGCCTCGTAGAGTATCCGAAGTTTTTGTTGTTATCGGGGAATAATCCGTCGGAACCGGGCAAGGCCCAGTCCGATCCCCCTGGTGCGGCCGGGGGTCCCTGTGGGTCCTGCATTGTGTATTTGTTTTGGGCATAAATGAAATATGCATAACGTAATATGCAGTTGGTAAAATGTCGGTTTTTGGTATTTGTTAAAGTATTTTGTCGGCCTTTTTCATATTATTGTTATATAACCAGCTCTCTAGCACCTCTGGATCCCTCTCTGGCGTGGAGTTCTGTACGAGTATCCCCAATATTTTTGCATATTTAAAATTTATATTAATTTTGCAAAAACAAAAACTAGCAAAAAAGTGAGCCAAGAGTCGAGAGCGAAAGCAAAGCAAATATAAACTCCATTTTTTGTTTTGTGTTGCACTATTTTCGGTTCTATTTTCGTTGGATCTCAATTTTATCGTATTGTCCAACGGCAACAATTTCGTTTCCTTCACTCCGTGTGCTTTCTGTCGCTTTTATTTTGTTTCGTCTCGTCTCTCCATCTTATATTTGTATGTATATATTTTTTTGCCAAATTTTGTGTACCTTTGCAGAGGGTACATTCGAATTGTGAGGAATTTTGTGGCCATAAGAGTGAAAACTTTGGCTCAATGGCGAAAGCAGTCTGCATAAAGTGGGGGTCGTAGGTGTGCTCCGAGGAGTCGGTTGGTGATAAATCTATATCTTGTACAATCGTGTAGGGGACCGCTCAAGAGGCGTGTGGATCGAGAGAGCGAGCGCTGGCAGAGAGCGGTTACAGTGTGCTGGAAGCGGGCTGTTACTGCAGATCGGTCCCCGGGAGAAGTAACAGGCTGTTAACCTAGACTGTTAACAGCGCTGTAGCGCTGTTGGGCCTCATAGAAACCCCGCCATAGAACAGCTTTTTGGTCCCCAATGCAACATCTTGGTATTGCATAGTCTATTCCTGAACACAGTCGTTCAATTGAGGAATGCATTGTCCGTGTCCCACCGCTATGTATGCATATCTTGTTGGTGTCAAAAAGAGAGAGAGATTGAAAGGGACTTACCCAGTGTCCCAGTGTCCCAGTGTCCCAGTTTTGTGTACATAGTTTCTCAACGCAAGAGTAGGCTTTGTTTTAAAACTTATTCAACGTTGGACTATGCAAATACTCATAAATCGAACCTCTCCGCACGTAGAACATATACTTTTCCAAAAATATATTAGAACAATTAACAAGTAAAGACAACAGACAATGCCAGAACCGCAAGATATTACCTTGTACGCCTCGGTCGGAGTGATGGCCCTCGTTTGCGGTGCCTTTCTGCAGCAGGAGACATCCATCAAGAATCTATTCGATGTGATCAAGAGGGATCCGTATGTGTACCACAATCGCCGGAAGCTGTATCCTGTGGTGAGTGTTTGCCCCTCAGGCATGGTATGGCAGTAACCTCCAATCTCAACCTCGACCTCAACTCAACAGCTCTCCACATTCAGCACCGATCACGAGGCTAGACTGTGGAGTCGTCCGGTGGGGCTGAGGGACAAGATATGCGATCGAATCAAACCACTTCTCAAGTTCCTGCTGCCGAAACCGGTGCAGAAAGTGGGATTGGAAGAGCCCCCCCTGGAGAATGTGCTGGATCTTCTCAAGTACGGTTTGCCCAGTGCCGAGCACTTGTTGGTGCACAAGGACTACATAATGTCGCGGGGCATAGAAACGAAGAGCGCCACGTGGATCTGCGAGCACTTCCGCGCCGGGTCATCGCCAGATGAGCCTGAGTATCTTCGATACACCGATGTCTTTTTGCTGACCGGTGCCTGCGCAGAGATTGGCAGGGTCTTCATGCGTCCGATCTGGCAGGAGCTGGAGCGGTATGTGACATTGAAGACCCAGGAGTGCGGGTCGCTGTACGCCTACACGGGTCCCATTTTCACACCCAAAAACCATGGCACCGATAAGTCGTGGCTGGAGTACAGGGAGTGTGGAAGCGCCGCCGTGCCTGTGCCTGTGCCGTCGCACTATTTCAAAGTGTTGATCATCGAGGAGTCGCAGGGGCCCGACGGCGATGGCCAGCCTGTGACCATCGAGGCATACGTGATCAAAAATGGCCATACCGATACGGTTGGATGCTTGTGCGAGCATCGTGTCCGCATCAAGGATATCGAAGAGCAGACAGGACTGCGGTTCAACAAGGAACAGCAGGGGCCCAAGGTGATTAAAAATAAGGACAAAATCGAAATAGATTTCACATGCGAGGCAAATCCAATGGTGACCTCCTCGAATCCGATGACCACCGACCGATGTTGTTTCAATTGAAAAAGAAGGAATTTATTTGAAGGGTATTTCGCCTGCGGTGCGCCGCTGTTACTGGTTATCTTTCTAGCCGGTTTTTTGTGTTAAATAAAATGTAACCAGCGTGTGGCAGAGCAACAGACGGGGCAGAGAGGAAAAACTGGAAAGCGCTGGCAAAATTCAAATGCTGACAATAAAATTTAATATTTGGCAAATTTGCATTTAATTGGGCCTTTAGCCAGAAAAAGGTGAATTAGCCAAGAATGATTGTTGGCCAGAGACTTTTCGGCACTGCCACAAGTGAACTTTGCCCCTAAGAAATCGCATCTGATTGAAAGCCATAACTAAAGGATGTATATATTCATATATTGGCGAAAAGAATGCATCTACATTGCATTTTACTTGTGGCAACCCAAAGGAAGGCAGTCCCTCAATCTCTGTCTTTGCCACATCAATTAACTGGACACTTCCCAGGTACATGGCGACCCCAGCTCCTGCCACATGCTGAAGCCTTTCAAACAGCTGCATGCAGACCAGCGGCTCGGCGGCCATAGACATAGACACTTCAGTCTCAAGATGGTTATAGGCTGTATATAAAATGGGGAAAACCTCGACTTTAGTATTTTTGAATGAAGAAGGCCTTTCCTAGGCTGTCAAGCGCCTTTCAGCTGCGCCGGAAACGGGAGAAGATCAAGTGAAGATGGAGGGAGCGGAAATGTTGCGCGTTTCCGGTTCGAAACGTGGCAGGGTAGTAGCTAGATTTACATACTTAAATTACTTAAATTAAATTGAATTAAATAGATTTCCTACAACAGTTCATATATAATATTTATTTGAAAGTGTTTTATGTCCAGTTTAATATTGTGTGTTTCTTCTCTCAGTGCAGTGTTAGTGTTGCAAAACACCAAGCAGTATTCTGATAGAGTGACAGTTTCCATTCCCTCAAATGGTTGTCATTGAACACTGAACAGAGGCATACACAGAAACCTATCAGTGTGTGTCGGAGATACACATATTCTAGGAAAAACTTTGCTGAATTTTCAACTCTAAACAAGAAGGTATGTATTCCGCTACACCCCTAGACATAGCTATAGCTATGGCTAGAGTACTGCCTATATGTAGTGACATATCGAATGCTTGCACTTGCTTTTGCAGACACGCAAAATGACTGTCCCAGACGAGGGCGATCCGATGTACAAGCAGCTCTACGAAATTATCCCCAACATCCCAGAACGGGTCGACGTCGATGCGGAGCAGCTTGGCCTGGGCTACCTGAATATTCTACCATATTTCGGCAAGATGGTAGAGCTCGGCCTGGCCGCCAAGAGCGGTGACAAGGGGAAGCTGTTTGGAAAGCTGGAAATGGTGACCCCCGAGGGGGAAATTGTGCTAACCCAATGCAGCGAGATTCTCATCTTCGGTGCACAGACCGGGAAGAAGTTCCACCTGGGCATCGTCAAGGTGCCACGCACGCACATTTTCTCCCTCTACTGGGAAGCCCCCACTGCCAAGGAGACCTCGGCGGAGAACTCGCACTCGCGCTCTCACTCGCAGCCATAGTAACAAATTTCATATGATCTCATATACTCTTGGGTTATTTCGTTCAAATACATTTTTGGTTGAACTTTCCGGCAGTCCCACAAACCCCAAGCCAATGCTTTCCTTCCTCCTTCCAGTGGTAGTGGCAGTGGCTTCCAGGGACCAACTGTTGCTGCTTCCACACCGAAAACACACCACACACGACACGACACACTCACGCGAATCCACCACAGGACTCGCTCGGCAGCTCGGGGTTCAGTGGCCAGTCGCCAGTCGCTCGGAGCTCCCCAAGCAGGACAAATGGGCGCAATCCCGTTGCCTGCCTGAAGGATTTGTGGCATGACGGGAGCCAGGGTGGGCAATGGGGCAATGGGGCAAGGGGGGGGGAGGGGAGGGGAGGCACATAACAATGAAAATATAGTTTTAGGGCCTAGTAAAAATCCATGGCCATGGATAAAAATGTTCGTTACGCTTCCGCACGCTGCTTTTCCTTTACAATTTCCAAACTCTGGAGCATAAAAATTGCCAAAAAATATATATGTGCATAGTTTCGCTGGGCACACTGTTTTTTCCTTTTTATTCGAATATTTTATATAGAAACCCCTTCCCGGCCAGCCCCCTTCCCCGTTGAGTGCGGGAAAACTATGAAAATGAAAATGATATTGAGGCAAGTCAAATTTAATTTCACGCTTTGCCACACCACGCGGGTGGGGATTGCGGAGGGGCGGAAAGGAGTTGTAATAAAATGAATTTCTAATAAACCATGTGCGAGGGGGCATCAACTGATTAGAACTGAAGGATCCTTGCGGGTTTATGGGAAGCACGCACTTCGCTTGCAAAGATTTCCAAACGCTTTTTCGGATCTTCAATGAGGAGTCTTTTTGGGTCTGCGTTGGGGGAAAAATCCAAGGAAATTCCACAAAAATACTCTATCTTCGAAATAGTTTTCCCAAAGAAAAAACCAGCGAAAGTGAAAGTGAAAGTGCCAGATGAAAGTGAAACTAATTTTTATTTATGGGAGGCACAAGTCGAGGTCTGAAGAAGCATAAGTGCTGCGCGTGGTGGCAGGGGCAGGGGCAGGGGCAGGGCAGAGTCCTAACACAAAATTGCCCGGCATTATGGCAAGCAAATTGCAAAACACAAAGACACGCGGAGAAAGGGAAACAGATAGAGAGGGGGGGAGTGGGAGAGGGGAGAGTATGAAACAGGGAGACACACATGTAGCCGAAGCCTGGCTATAAACAATGAAATTTGTTGCTCACTTTTATGAGTTCCTTCCCTCAAAGAGCCCCCAAAGCAGAAGGCAGAAGGCAGAAGGCAGGAGGTTGTCGTGTGGCACTGAGGCAGAAGGAGGTGTTGCAAGCAGACCGGAGGGAGTGGTGTGGTGTGGGGTGGCACAGCATCAACATACTACTGCCTGTCCTTCCTGTTTGGCTGTTGAGTCCTTTTAGCCAATTTTAGTGTCTTACAATTTTCCGCATTGTCTCCGTTTTTGCGCTTATCCTCTATATGGCTCTCTCTCTTTCGCACCCCTTTCTCCTTTCTCCGCTCTCCTCTCTCCTCTCTCCTGTCTCGTTTGGCCACTTTCACGCCACTGTCATTGCTAAGCTTAAGTTGTTGGAGCATTTTTGTTGTTGCTCCTGCTGTTATCCCTGCCTGTTGTTTGGTTAAAAGCATCCTTAGAGCCAGGACATATCAACTGGCAGGACACACACCACACCGCACCACACACACAGACTGACAGAGAGAGAGAGAGAGAGAGAGAAAGAGAGAGATATGTGGAGATGGAGATGCGTCTAAGCGACTTAGGGATGGACCCTAAAAGGATCTACTATAGCTAGACGGATGGACTGGCAATACTCGTGATATTCTTGAAATGCAATTTAACAGTTGTTTCCATTATCGGTTTATCGGCTTATCGATATTCATCGATAGTCCCTTCGATTGGCTGTGCGAGCCCTAAGTATCGTGATTCGTTTTTTTTTTGTTCTTTCTCTCCTTTTATCCATTCAGAATCATTTTCCTGGCCACCTAGTCGTAATCTGCTGCGTTTAGTTTATTGCTAGCCATTTGTTAAAACAAAGAGTGCTGTCACAGAGGCACAGAGAAACAGAGAGAGAGAGAGAAAGGGAGAGGGAGAGTTGTGAGGACAGAGTTTATGAGGCGCTTTGCTTAAAAGTTATTAACTAAATTGTATGCACTGGAAATTGAATGCTCAACCTCCAGAACCCAGAACCTCTCGTCCTGAGCCTCTCTCTCTTCCTCTCGCGGAAATTTAATCACCTCGAGTGCACAAAGAAAGAGCAAGGATAGCGATAAAGACAGAGAGAGAGAGGGAGAGAGAGATAGAGCAGGTCAGGTGTCCAAATGGTCAGCCCTCGAAAAGGCTGCCTTTTGGAACGGCAAATGATAATCAGGCAAGGCTGCAACACAATATTTTAGTGTCGCAGTAAATGGAGACCGACCAGCAGGGGATGGATGTTGCCACAGAATGAGGCACAGAGGGATGTACCAAGAGGGCTGTTTCAAGTCAAGCGATGCCGAGTCGATCAAGTGTTTTCGTCTCAGGTTATCCTTAGATCTTGCCACATTTTTTTGGGGGGTGGGGGCGACAGCAACACATGCTCCAATTACAAGCAGGACATCATGCTGTCCTGAAGTGTGAGAGGGAATACCCCATAACTTTTGTCAAGCGCCGGCCATGTTGCAGCATGCCACAGAGGAGACAGAGAGAGAGGAAGAGGAGCAATGTTGCTGCCACTGTCCCATGATGGTCGACTGGGGAACGCGGAGCCAGAAGAACTAGAGAGAAGAGATACGACCAGAGGGAAAAAAACAGTTCAAGAGGAACATACTGACACTGCACTGAGCACAAAAATCGTAGCATACTTTTGGGCTGTTCGCGATTTTTGTGACTCCAGAGTCGCCCCAAGATTATAGACGCTATATATGTATATGTATATAGCCAATAGCCAAGATTCCTTAAGATCCTTGAAAACTTGACTCTCTCTTGAAGACCTTTCTTTTGGTTCGGAATATCCAAAATCGGTAGGCTATATATATTCTGGCCAAAAGGTTGACAATCTTCGAAAAGCTTTTGTTCTATAATTTCCACATTTTTGTTGTGTTCTTTTTTTCAGTGTAGCTGGCCGACTTGCTGACTTGACCAAGTTTTTTGCCGCCTTGCCGCCTTCCGCCTGCTGCCTGCTGCTGGCCGTTGCCATTTTTTGTGTCTGTTTTGGCGGATATGCGCTCTTAGCGAAAATTGCATTTGGCCAAATGAGTGCACTGGAGAGGAGAGATCGGAGGGCGGGGGAGCGGGAGAAGCCCTAAGGAGTCATGGACCGAAAAAAACCAAAGTCCAAGACGACTCATAATATTTCATCTCTCATGCTCATTTGCACTTATGCGGAGAGTCGCACAGACTGTGGCAGTGGGAGGGCAGTGGGTGGGCTGTGGGTGGGCAGTGGGGGGGCAGTGGGTGTGGGAGAACAATGGAGGAGACCACACGGCGTGTAATCAAAAGAAAACGTTGCCACAAGCTGCAGTTCCTTTTGGCCAGTCCAGTGTTTCTCTCCCTCTCCCCTCTCTCTCTCTCTCTCTACCTCTCTCTGGTATTTCACCTTCTTGCTGGCAACATTGATGACGTCTTTAGACGGGGCACGGATGCACGGGTGCACGGGTGCACGGACGGGGCACCTGCTGCGAGTTATTTACAGCCACTGGAGGGCATTCGAAGCCAGGACAAGAGGAGCCAGAGCCCAGGACCTGCTCGTCCTTGTACAGCTATTACACATTGCCGGAAGCATTTGAATGTGTTTATGTGTAAGCGTCTATCGTATCGCTCAGCCGCCCCGTGGTCCCCCCCCCACCCTCTCCACTCCATCCACGTCCCCGTCCGACAGCAACAGCAACTAAAATGTTTCCGTTATTAAGCTAAAGAAACACTTAACTTTTGCGCAAGGATCGGCAGCAGCAGCGGCAGCAGCAGCAGCAGCAGGACGACGTCGACTCGACGCCAGGTGCAATGAATATGCACAGTCAGAGCGAAAGAGAAAGAGAGGGGAAGCCGAAGCAGGAGCAGGAGCAGAAAGAGAGAGAGAGAGAGAGAGAGAGAGGAGGGGAAGAAGGGAAGGGAGCCATTGAGAACACGAAACTTTTGAGGTGTTTAAAACGTTAATTTGCTTTAGATTTTAGCCTCCCCTCACCACCTCACCACCTCACCACCTCACCACCTCTCGCTCTCTTTCCCTCTCTCTCTCTGGCTATGGGGTAACTTCTGCCTCTCCCTCTTTGGGAGTGTATGTGTGTGCTTGTGTGTGAATGATTTTCGCATTAACGCTTGCCACTTTGTTGGTTCGAGTCAACAGTAGAAAAAATTACTACTTGTTCTGTGCTCCACCTCCTACTTCTTTCTGTTCTTTTTTTTTGTGCTCTCCTTTTTGTTTGCTATTCGTGTCCGCACTCGAGCCGATGACTGCCAACTTGTTCCGAAAATTAAGCACTACAAAAACACATTCTAAATTACACGCACACACACACACATACATTACTTTGGGGCCGAATACCGATGGAACTTACCCACAAAACGTATAGACAAATGTACTTTAAATTAGGTTTCTAAATTGGATTAAAAAATAGTTGAAATAGCCATTAATTTTTTAATAAAATTCATTATTATTGTAACTCTTTTTTTTTGTTTTTCGATTTAGGTTCTTAAATTAGAAAAAAATACATATTAATTGCCCCAAGACCCTAGGTTTGAGATAGGTTTCGTTCTGTGAAATTGGCATCAATTTCCAATTAAATGAATCCGAAATTAATTCGAAAAACCCATCAATTAAGTAGCTAAAAAGTATTTAAAAATGTATGCATGCATTTATATATTTTTTGTGTGTTAAAAAATGTCAAATAAAATAAATGAAAAACAGCTCTTCCTTTCCGTCAAACTTACATACACATACATACATATGCACATATGTATACGTATATATGAACATCTCTTTCCCTTAACTCATTTCGAGAACTACACATTCCACGACCCGCTCCCTCCTTCGGCTCCTCTCCCTCTCTCTTTGTCTGCCTCTTGAAATGTTTTGTGAGAATCAACTTTCATAATTAAATGGCAAGTCCGAGCCACCTATTAGAAGTGGCCCTGTGTGTGTGCACCACTTGCCACCTCTTGGCCCCGACACCAGCACCAGCACCAGCACCAGCACGGGCACACGGCGCGTCCCGCGTCCCGAGTCCCGAGTCCCGCACATGCATGCATAAAACAATTTAACACTTAACGTGGCCAGGAGCTGAAATAAAAAGCGCATAACTCATGCGAGAAGTCGACGGGGCAGCAGCGACGACGGCGCCATAAATTTCAAAAACAGCTACAAAACAGGAAGCAGCCGGCAGAGCAACAACAAGAGCCAGAGGAGCGGGAAGAACGGGAAGAACGGGAAGAACGGCAGGAACAAGAGGGAACAGGAGCAGCAGCAGCAGCCAGAGGAACGGAACGGAACAGAACAGGAACTGGAGGAGCAACAAGAACAAGAACAACTCGAGTGGAATGTACAGCAGAAAATGGCGGAGACTGAAGCCAGGGAACAGGGTGCACCAACGGTACATGAAACCAGGGGGTAAGGCATTCACGAAAATTAAGAACAATATTAATATAGGAGACCTTACCTTCATTATTGCACATACCTTGGGATGGGGCGATGGGGCGATGGGGTGATGGGGGAGAATCTGGCCAGCAATGGACTGCAAAAATATTAACTACCTTTTAGCGCAAAAAGCGGGCCAAGCTGACGTCAAGTTTTGTAGAAAATTATGTTTTACAATGCGAAAATTGAATTTCAGTTTATTGTTTTTCGTTTCTCGTTGCTGCTGCTGCTGCTGTTGTTGCTCCTTCGCTTCGCTTCGCTTTTTCTCATTTTTGTTTTACGATTAACTGTTAAATGCAGCCCAGCCCCAGCACCAGCCCCAGCTCCGACTTCTGCGTGTATCGCACGTGTGTGTCCACCCCATCCCCTTGCTGTTGCAAGTCAACGACTTGGCCATGTGTGTGGGCTTGTTCGTTTTGGCCAACATGCAATTCCGAATAAACGGAACATTTGGAGCCTGCCAAATTGAACGGAAATATTTACGGGGCATCGGCGTGGGGGAGGCAGTGGGAAACGATAGCAGAGTGTGTGCCAGGCCAGGAAGGGGAGTAGCGCGGAGAGCTCTTATTGGATAATCGCACGAAGAGCGAACACACGAAGAGAGCGTCTATCTTTCCTTGGCAGACAGTTGCGTTGTAAGCCTTGTAAGGTGGCGCAGCGATCTCTGCAGATGGCTTGTGGGCGTGCAAGAGCCACCTTACCATGATCGCGTCATGCTTGCACAGCCAAGGCTTCTCTTCTGGCTGAAGAGAGCGGCTTGCTGGCATAGCCGAGGCCTACCTATGGCTGAAGAGAGTGTAGGCTTTGCGCCGTTTCGGCTACTCTCTTCGTTGATTACGATTCGACTACTCTCTTTCGCTGGTGTTGCTTCGGTTACTCTCTTTCCAATATGTACGTGCATCGGCTCGTTCGCCCTCGTTTCTGTCTCTCACTTTTACATACTTTTCGGCTGGAAATATATTTTACTGTAAAACATAACACTAATAAAAAAAATAAATAAACACTAGGAACTACTGCCACCGACAAAGATCTCTTTGTCGGCTCCGCTCTCGACTCCGCTCCCGAGTGGGACTGGCGCCCCACCGCCAACCGCTCGTCCAGAGGCGCAGCATGAGGTGACCTGGACCATTCTTCTTCTGGCCAGAGTCGGAGGAGGAGTCTACCTGCCGCCCCATGCCAGTCAGCCAACCATCCAGTCGCCGCTGCACATAGGGCTGCTGGGAGGCGGTCTTGAAGTAGAAGCTCCCCTGCGCCCTCCTCTGCGAGTGAATGCCGAAACGGGCCCGTCGGTTCTGGTCGCAATATCCGGCGGCAAACTCCCGGTAGCTGCCGCACTCGTAGCCCACGAAGGGGTACTGCGGGTCCATCGACTGTCGGAAAAAGATGGCGGCCGCTGAATGGCTGCAGGCAATGGGATCTAAAAGAAATAACAGTCAATGTTTCTTATTCGAAGGATCCAAGGATCTGCCACCCACTTGTGTTCTGCATGTCGCGGAGATTCATGAACATCTTGCAGTTCGTCTGCGGTGCCCGGCCACCGTTCGGATAGAAGTCGGCATGTCCGCACTTGAGGCTCGTCCCCAAAGAGCCGCCGGAGGTGTGCAGCACCTGTACGAACTTGGCATCGCTGGGGTCCAGCCGGTACTTGGGCGAGACCTCGGCGGGCAGCGAGAAGAGCGGCCCGGCCGGATCCAGCCCGATGATCTGCTCCACCTGGCCCTCGAGCACCGCTCCGGCATAGCCGGCGGCATGGGCCCCCAGACTGTAGCCGGCCAGGGTGACGTTGCTGCGATGGAACTGGCTGGGACGCAGCTCCTCCAGGGCCATGATGATCCCGGCCACCGTGAGGCCCACATCGAAGATGGACATAGAAGCGCTCTTGTAGTCGTTCTGCGACAGATTGCCCCAATCCACGACGCACACGTTGTAGCTGGCATCAAATAGGGTCCATGCTGGTGGTGGGGAGAGGGGAAGGAGAAGGGAGAGCGAGGAAGTCACAATTAAGGGGGTGGGGGGAAGCCCTCGAATGACTTACTCAGCAACAGCTCCTGCACCCAGTCCTTGCTGCCTTTGTCGTTCCAGCCATGCAGGAAGAGGGCCAGCTTCTTGGAGGCATCCAGCTGTCGGAAGCCCCTTAGATCCCCCAACTGCAGAAGGAAGTGCACTTCGTTGCCAAAGTCCCTGTCCGAACTGCGGGGAGGGGGGAAGTGTGCAAAGGGTGGGAAAATCAGTCATCAATCAATGTCCCCGCCCCCTTACGACTTACATGGTGCGGCATTCAAAGACAATGCCATGATTGAGATGGGCCCGCTCCAGGCTGTTCCGCAGCATGGTCTCCTGCAGATAGCGGAAGGTTTTCATCATGATGCTGTGGCGGTGGAGGCCCTGCACAGCAATGCCATCGCCGAGGAGCAGCAGACCGGCGAAGAGCAGCACCAGAGGAGGCGGCAAGGTCTGCCGGCGGGACACGTGACACGTGCCAGGCATGCAATCTTTATATATTTATACAGATCAAAACACGAAAACACAAAAGAATTTCCAATTTCCAATTCCAGAGAGACAGAGAGAGAGAGAGGAGAGAGACCGCTTGGCTTGCCACTTGGCTGGCTACTGAAGACCCCGAGCAGTCACCAGCCACAAGCCACCAGCCAGCAGAGCCCCGATCATCAAGATGATGATGATGACGATCATCCCATCCCGTTCCGTATGCTGATGATGATGATGTAGCAGATGATGCTGATGCTGATGCTGTTGACCCTCTGTGGCGGCAGCTTCGTTCTTGGCTCCCTTTTGTGTGTGTTTGCACAAGTGAAAGTACAACAAGAAAGACGGTATGCCGCTGTGGATCGAAGCCATAGATACTCTAACAGATCGTGCAACCAATCGCTCCCATGAAGCCCATCCGTAGATCGATGGTACTCTCTGCAAGGGCATCCCATCACAAAGCTTGTAACAACTCTTCTACTCCGACTCCAACTTCGATTTCGATTTCTTTGGGGTCTCTCTGCCGCCACTCCACCACTCCACAACTCCACCACTCCATTGATCTTGACATAGAAGCAAAACGGTAGCTCACAAGCTGAATTTTTAACTGTCATGGGCTGTTTCTAGTTTCTAGTTTCTAGTTTACAGCTGGGCAAACTCCAACCAGAGATCGGATCGATAATAAAACCCACATAATATCGCCGCAGTACAAGGCAGCACTATTCATTCCCGGGGAGATCGATCGTATAATATAGTATATTCTCGTGCATATTCTTATTAGTGGAACCATAAACCATAAACTATGCAGGGCTGGCCGTCTGTGGCTTTCATAATGCACTGCGAGAAATCTCTCTCAATAGTAGAATATACATATATACCTAAGATGTATCAAGAATCAGCTAAAACCCCCCAGCCCAAAAGAGTTTCTCGCAGTATACGACCAAAAATCACAGAAACTTACAAACTTTGACCTAAAAAAGCTTTTTTATGTGGCGGACATAAAAATGTTTAGCTTACAGCAGATTAACCATAAAATCATTTATTTTTTATCACCCTCTCTGCCTCTCTCCCTCTCTCGGTATCGCTGTTTCTCTAGAGCAAAGCTTTCTACACCAAAATGTGTTGAAATGCAGACGAAAAGAGAAAAAGAGAAGAAAAAGAGCAGAGAAATGTGGCAAGAGGAGTAGGAAGAGTGTGGCTTACGCTAATGATGGCTAAGTAAAGTGCCAAATGAATTTCGTTTCATATTTCCATCAGCTTCCCCCAAGCTCCACCAGCTCCCCAAGCTCCAGTCCCCCTGTTTCCCCACTCCGATCTTCTGTTCTGTTCTGTTGTCTTCGTCTTTTGGCAGTCCATCAATTTGCATATCTATCCGTATCTGTATCTGTATCTCTGTGTCTCTATCTGTCTATTTCTGTCTATTTTTCTTGTGTTTTGGCCTGGCCTCAATGTCAACTTTATGTTCGGCAAGAATTTCGATATCAATCAAGCGGCAGAGCGAGACAGAGACAAAGAAAGAGAGGTAGATAGGGAGAGGGAGAGCAGAGTTCCGCTTGGGGAATATATGCGAATAAATGCGACCTTAAGGCAAAGTCGAACTTTGCTTGGAAATTTCATTACAAAAGACAAAAAGATTAATCGATACGTTCTTAGCGTGACTATCGATTAGCTCTATTCAGGCGTCTAATACACCCAAAAAGCTATCAATATTCCCGTATAGAATATGAGAATTCTGAAAGAGAGATGATAGATCGTCTAGTCATTAGCTTGTGCCGAAAAAAACTCCGTAAACAGTGCGCCAAAGAATCGCAAAATCGATTAATATTTCGGATTTTATCGTAAGAATTTGGGAATCCCTTGCGACTGTACTTTTCCCTTATGAGAACTTTGGTATACGACTGAAAGGGTTCTCTTTCTTTACCTTTCAGATGAGCAAGGGCTATATGCCTGCTCCAAGAATGATTTAGTGCCTCATGTTGGCCAGTTTTCAGCTTAAGCCAGTTAGAACTTCTATTGATGATATGCCGATCCCAGAGCAAATCGGATTGCCCGCTAAGCTTGTTGCATACTCAAAGGCGGCGGCACTCTTTAAGCCATTTATGTGGCAACAATCGAGTGTGCATTACGCATACGCCGCATGGTGCGGGTGCTGCTGCGGATTCATTAAATGTTATAAACTCATTAAGGCCTTTTTGTCTACGCGAATGGATGGGTGTATCGGTGTATCGGTGGAGAGGATGGAGAGGATGGAGTGGGTGGAGTGGATTCTGTGGGTTTTGCTGTAATAACCGCAGAACATCTGCGAGGCCGCAGACAAAACCCCCACAAAACATATACATGTGTACACACACCCACACACATAGAATACTCACAGACATACACACAGGCAAGTGGAAATCTTTGTGCAGAATTAATTAAGTAAACAATACGAAAATTGTGGAAATTGCTTTGAATGCGTCCCCAAACGATACACAAACACAGATGCACAGACACTCTCCCACACAAGGATAACCGCACATAGGCACATACACATATGCAAGAGTTATTGCCAGCAGCTGTTGTTGTTGCTGTTGCTGTTGTTGTTGTTGTTACACATTATTATTATGATGCTGCTTAATAGGCAAACGACGAGTGTAGCCAAGGGGTATACCGCAATGCAAGAGACGGGACGGAGGAATAGGGACCACTCCCCCACCCCCACAGCCAGCATCGCATTGTCTGTGGCAACAATTAAGCTGTACTTTCGCCTTAATGATAGAGAGACACATGAAGAAAATGGCCAGAACAAAAGGCAAGGAGGCCGTCTCTCAAGACTCTGGAGGGACGGATGGCAAGGAGCACCCAGAAAACCAAAGGAATGAAAAGGAGCAGGCCAAACAGAGGCGAGGCAATGAAAAGAAAGTAAAGTAAAGGAAATGAAATGAAATGAAATGAAAAGGAAAGGAAAAGCAGGAGCCCCCCAACCCACCCCATCTGTCGGGGGAAAACTTTTGATCATTCATGAATAATAAATGGGGATAAGCGAGTGAGTGAAAAGAACACCACCACCGATTCGCTTAAGATTCATAATTAATTCATAATTGTCTGCCAGAGATTTATGCCAGAGAATCTGCACCGCCCTGCAGATACTTTTCATTTGTGAGCTCTCCACGAGTAGGATCGCTGGCACGCGTATCCTTTGCATAGTGCGATGCCCCCTCATCCTCCAGCCAGACGCCAGTACGGCAGTACCGCAGTACGGCAGTACGCCCCCGCGTTGAGTGGAGTTCAGGGTTCACATGTCAGGCGCTTCCTTTCGATTGCCAGCTTCAGGAAGGCGTATAAAGGGCGTGGCTGCAGCATTGACTTTCGATTTGTGGCTGCTACTGCTGCTGCTGCTGCTGCTGTTGTTTCGAAGGGAAACTATTTTACCGCTCAATTGATTTTGCAATTTATTTGCGCGCATTATGCGAACGGCACATGGCAGGGGGAAGGGCAAGGGGAGGAGTAAGGCGAAGGATACCACACACACACACACACACACACACAAACACACGTGTCCTGGGCCTTGGTAAAAGGATACACGGATACATTCTATAGCCAGAAAGGGGTGGCATTTTCAATTCTATTTACTCCCAATAATCATCATCAATGTCAGTTTCGCTGGCACTAAAATACAAAATAAAAATAAAACTAAACCAAGCAAACAATTTTTGTTCCCTTACACTTCACTTTCTTCTTCGCTTTCTGTTGTGTTCCTGGGAAAAGCAACGAAACGTCAACAGGATCATTGGCAGCATTGGCAGGACTGTCACACACACAGCAACACAGCAACACAGCAATGCCGCCAAGAGGGTGGAGTGGAGTGGAGTGGAGTGCGGGGGTGGCACAATGGCAGAAGGCAGGAGGCAGAAGCCAGAAGGCAGAAGGCAGAACAGGGAGACAAACGCATTGAGAGTTGATGTTTATATCGATTGCTGGCAATTTCGTGAATTACACCAGACAAACACTTGCCAGAAAAGCAGATAGAGAGAGAGAGAGACAAAGGCAGCGACGGCGACGGCGACAGAGAAAGAGGGAACAAGAGGTAGTGCTCCTGGCAAAAAAGAGAAAGAACGACCGACACACACCATTCAGTTATATTCGCATGGGGGACACACTTGAGACACGTCGTCAGCGACGTGAGCATGTTGCTCCATTCCATTCCCCAACTCTCCTCCTCGTTGTTGTTGTTGTTTTGTTGTTGAAACTACCGTTGTAGCCATGTCGCTGGCGTTTGTTGAATTGCTCCTTCCATGCGCTGTAGTGGAGTGGTTTTGGAGGACAAGTATCGTCGGGGTCACCAATTCAGCAGTCACCAGTCAGCAGTCACACTATATTCTCTCCCCTCTCCCGCTCTCTCTATCACCGTGAGCATTCACGTTACTGTCACACAGACAGACAGACAGACAGACAGAGAGACAGAGAGACAGAGAGACATAGAAGACAACGTAGCGGGGCGGTAATCACAATACAGAAGTGTCTATCCCTGGGCACAGGCGACAAATGCGACCATATCGAGGCGGTCTTAAATTAATATTTTAATTAAATATTAGGTTTTTAATTCAATATTTTCATCACATATTTCCACTCTCGGAGCAAATCTTTCGGAACAAAGACTTTTAAATCGAATCGTAACTATTCGATTCTCTGGGATTTTGTTCTCTGTGCGTGAATTTGTTGTTTCAGCTGCTTCGCTTTCGACCAGTTTTGTCGCCTGTTGCATGCCCCTGCTCTACTGCTCTGCTTGGTGGTGTTGTTGGAGATTCCACGCCCGATGCCTCCTGGATACTTGACTCTTCTCTAGTTCTCTGCTCGTTCACGTCCCAGCTTCACGCACACACGCAGGGACCAAAACTAAAACAACAAATTACGTTAAATCAGTTTTTGTTCTTGCTTTTTTGTATGTATGTCCTTTATCTTTATCCCCCCACCCCCCCTTCCGACCCTTCCGCCCCTTCTGCGTCATTTGTCGTTGGTCGTTGTTGTTTTTTACGCTGACGCAAGAAAGTGTTGCATACTTTTCGGCGGGCATTCGTTTTTATGCGCACGTTTCACGTGGCAGCAGCCAAGTCCTGTTATGTGCTTGATTGAAGTTTGTCTCAGCTTCCGTTTCCGCTTTATGTTTTTTCGTTTCCGCTGCAGCTCTCTTAAAGTGAAGCACTGCCACGAGCCATTGAAAAATATATCCCCGAAATATTGTACCCAAACAAAAAGAAAAGGAAAGAAGGAAGAACGGAAAAGCGGAAAACCTGGGCGGGAACATTATGATTGCTTACATCATAAAGAGTACTATATTTTGCGGTGGAGTCTGGGGCAGCTTAGCGACAAATCCGCTTGTCGGGCAAACACACACACACACACACACACACAAATGTAGATACAAATAAACATTAACAACAGCAACAACAACAACAACAACAGCAAGCATGGCGGACAAACGGCGGCTGCATGGTGGGTGTGGGGGCAGGGGGCAGGGGCAGGGGCAGGGGGCAGGGCAGGGCATGTAAGCAGCTCACGCGCTAAGCTCGAATAATTTGCACAAAAATACACAAACACTCGCATAACATGCTTAAAAATAGATTACAATGGTATAAAGTTAACAATGCCACACACACACACACACAAACATGCCACGCCTACCTCCTGCCATCAGCCCCCCTCCCCCTCCCCAGGTTCTGCCGCTTACATAAGCAAAAAGTGAATGCGGGGGCTTGGGGGAATCGGGGATTGGGGGATTGTAAATTCACTCGCGGGTCGCAGAACGCGCTAAAAACGCAAACAAAAATTTGCAGCTTTCTATCGCATAAATAAAGTTTAAAATAAAGTGCGAATGAAGAAGAACTGCGAGGGGGGCAATGGGGGAGGGAACCGCAAAGTTCACACGCAAAGGCATGCGGCACGCCCCCAAACAAACGTCATTTAAAAGTTATTTGGACGCTAGTTGGTGTTTATGTAAAAGTAGCTCGACGTTGCCCCAGGCCCCAGGCCCCACACACCACCAGCAGCAGCAGCAGCAGCAGCAGCCGCAGCCGCAGAACAAGAAAGCTCGGTAAATGGCAAATTGGGAAATGGGAAATTGGGAAATGGATTTTTATCGAATGTCTAGGTACCCTTATAGTGGGTCTAGAAAGTACGTTGGCTTCAATTTGATTGAATGGAATCATTTTTAATCAGAATTTGATTAAAAAAACTTTGAAATTTTGGATTTATGATAAAAATTAAGCATTCAAAAATTAAAAATGAGCATACATATATACACATATATATTTTATACACTTTCTTTATATTTATATACACTTTCAAGCATTAAATTAAATTACCAAATAATGACAAAATATAATTTAAATTTTATAATTTAGAATAAACTAAAAGTCATTGAAAAAAATTTTATAATTTGAAAATAAACTAAATTTTCATTTTGTTTGATAAAAATGTAAATTAAATTTCTAATTAATGAAAAAAATTCAACAAAAATATGTTTCAATGCAAATTTTTAAATTCTTATAATTAATTACTAAGTCTGAAAGTATTCTCCCCTAAATAAAATTGTTTATTTTTTAATTATAATAAATGTAAATTCATTGAAACAAATTTAAAAAATCTCATTATTCATGATATTTATTATTTATAGATGATAATTTATTATTCAAGATAATTAAATTTGTTAAAACTAAAAATATATGGTATATGTTTGATTCATTAATTTAAAAAATATATCATACAAAGCTACAAAAAATAATAGTTTTGTCACAGAAAAATTACCTTAATTAATATGTCATATTAATATATGTATCGTTTGCATCTTATGTTAGCTTATTGCCAAAGATTCTTTCATTTAGCTGCAGCCAATAGTTGGCTAAAATCATCATGCCCCAGAGATAGAGTACAGACCGAGAGCACGGCTTGGATAGACCCGAAAGAGGGGGGGAAAAAAAGAAGAAGGCAACTTCTGCTTTGGGGTTTTGTTTAAACAAACACACACCACACACATACCAGCATGCCATACTTACATTGAGTAACACACAGCCACACATACACCCTTGCACCCATACAAACACCCATACATATAATCATTCACACTAGCGGCACGCGAATGAGCACGCACATACAATGAACTAAACGCTACGTGCTGATTACTGCTAACGCAAGGATTTTCCCAACGCACTAACACACATACACACCTTCTATACAGCTGTATGTGCAGCAGGAGTCAGCCTGAGGACAGCATCAGAGCAACAAAGCAATTTGCAGTCGAGTGCCAGCGAATGGTGGAATATATCCCATATGTAGGGAGAGAGAAAGCGCAGACCCAGTGGATACCCTGGACGAAAGATCAGAGATAATATTGAAGGGCTGCCCATAAAGGTGCATTTCCCATAAAAGTGCATATAAATCTGTATAAAATGTATTTCAATAGCAGTTCCACCTTTATTGTTCTCTTCGTACTTTTCTTTTGGTGAATGAAAACCATTTGTCACGGTAGTGCCGTACAATTATCAACGCCACAGGGCCCCGAAGTACAGGGTATGACAAAAAGGCGTCGCCAGAAATTACTGCAGGTCCTTATTGTTAGTTTAGTAGTTGTTTGCCGAGCATTTCACACGCGACACACACACACACACACACAGACACACACACAAAACAGCCAACAACCAAACAACGAAGCAAACAACAAACAACGAAGCAAACAACCAAGCAAACACGCACACTAACCCAGAGAGCAAGCCCTGGATGGGGGAGGATGGGGAAGGGTTGGACAGCGCTTGGCAAAATATTTAGCATGTGTGTAAGTTTTAATACCGCTCTCTGTCCGCTCACCTTTAGGCAAGTTTTTCGGATTTGAAAAATCAACAAAAACACACACACGCACAAGCAAACAGAGAGGAAAAACCACAGAGAAAACAGTGTGTGTGGTGTGTGGTGTGTGGTGTCTTAAGTAGAGGAAAATGGGTCAAATGGAGATTTCTTTTCCAAGAAAAATTACAAAAGACAACTTTCTTAGTGCCAGAAAAGAAGAATAGCTTTTGCTTTTGGAATCCTTGTGGATGGATCTATGGTCTATGATCTATGATGTTCTTAGTGGCATAAGCAATGGCATACGAGTACCAACCATATTAGCCCTGCTTTCAGCAGGCCTTAAGATGGAAAGTGACCTCTGTGATAGGCTTTAAGATACATAGAAATGTATCTCAAATTTGCAGTGATTAAGTTTTAATATTGTTTTTTTTTTAGGTATCAGTTTGCATTTAAGTCCCAAAATGAATGTTGGTCCAATGCAGATGGAAGCTTGAATATGTATAGTTTGTGTTGTGTGTGTGTGTGTGTTCTATCAATATGTAATGTCACTTGAAATCACTTAAATGAGCCCCCCAGACACACACAAGCGGCAGACAAAAAGCTTAGGCCAAGTCGACAGACACAATTGTCTCTCTCTCTCTCTCTCTGTGTTGTCCTTAATATTAAGGCTTATAAATCACACATAGACGTAAATATATATGTACACACACATGCAAGAAACATGCTGTTTGCCTTTTGATGTTTTTGGCATTTAATTTGTCAGTTTTTGGCGCCTCTGCAAGGCTGTGGCACGGCAGACAGCAGAGGCTTGCCAGAGGGATGGCCAACACACATTAATTGGTAATTTGATACAATTTGCATTGCCTAGTTGCTGGAATTATTTTAATTGGTTGTAATTTTACGGCTCGCAACGCAGAGGCCAAGAGAACCGCAGGCTAAAAACTTAACAAGCCCCACATGCTGCCGCACGCACAGTACTCCCACCTTCCTCTCTGTGCGTCCCTCTCTCTCTGTGTGTGTCCAATTTCGATTTTGCAGATTGAACCCAAAAGAGCAGCAGAATGCAGCAGCATTGGCTTCCATTCGAAATTCGGCTTGAAATTTTGGGCTTTATTGGGGCTTCCTTGTGTCCTGGTTTTGTCTGGCTAATCCTTTGATTTTGAAAGGTATCCGATTGAAAATGGCCAAAGGCTCTTCCTCATTCAGCTTTGAGCAGCAATGAAATCTGAGACGATGTATCTAATAGAGACCAATGAGACAAAGTGTACAAATGATTTGAGTTTTCTATTGATATTTGTATCTTAAAGACAATGCAGTGACAACCGGAGTGGTATCGTTTTTCTTGGCAATTTTTCAACTGTTTTCACTCACACTTTCAGTCTTGCTTTTTGCTCCACTCTTTGCTCGATTGTAGAGGGTGGGATGGACGGATGGAGGAGAGTGGGGCTTATCCAATCATGGTCAAAACTGTTGCATACTTCTAGGCCTCCGATCCGTCGTTTGCTTTGTGTCGCTCTCTTTTCGTGCGTCGACAAGCGAGCAATTAGCTGCCATTCATTCCCCGTCTCTGCCCCATGCAGAAGCCGACAATGCATGTGCCACTGTGCCCCACGTTGGTTGATGCTGCTGCTGTTTGCCCCATTATATCGTCAAACGCCATTGACAGGCATTTAAAAAAGGACCCTCTCCCTCTCACTCTCTCTCACTCTCTCTATTTGCATCTGTATGTGTGGCTGTGGCTGTGGCTGTGGCTGAGGCTGTGTGGATGTGGATGTATCTGAATCTGCATTTGAATGGCAGAAATGACTGGGACTGTGATTGATTGATTGGCTGCATGATTTATTGGCTATTTAGTTGGGGGCCGGGGCCGGGGCCAGCAACAAATTAGCTGCATAAACCAAATTCTAAATGCTGCGTGACCCTCTTACTCCCTCTCCCCCTTTCTCTCTGTGTCTGTGTCTGTGTTTTTTGTGTGTGTTTGCGTGTTTTTGTGTGTGTCTTTAAGCACTTAACAAACTTTTGCGTAGGCAAAGTTTACCCAGCTTTTGGGGGGGCTGGGGGGCTGTTGCTGGAGCGCGGACCGGTGGGCCACTCTAAACAAGCAATTGCAACTCATTAAGCGTTGACTCTGCCGCAACGTCAAAGTTTTCACCAGGTAACCGCCACAGCGAGTGGCACTACAAAAGTTCCCAAAAAAGGTATGGACGGGACAAGTATGTGGACACTTCATCGATTGTATTCCAGAGCTCTTGCGTTGAGGCACTTAACAATATTCATCCACTCTCTGGCTACTCTGGACACCAATATTTCCATCAGTTTTTGCATGAAGTCCTCGTCCATCTCTCGTTTGGGAGCGGGGGCCCAGACAACGAAAAGCAACGTTTTGCTGGGAAAACAAGTTGGTTCTTGCCAATTTTTTTTGTGCCCTCCCCATCGCATCGGTGCGGGGGGGCCCACCACTAACTAAGCAAACTTTGTGCTCTTCTAGCCATAGGTATCCCTTTCCTTTTCCTTTTCGCTTTCCCCTCCCCTTGGCTTGGCCAGCCCCGACCGTGTTTCACTCCACTTTTCGTTGTGTAATTTGCACCTATCGATGCTCGGAAGTTCTGGGGATCGGATCGGAAAAGCGTTGGGAAACGAGAGAACTTTTTTTAATGAAATGCTGAATGATATGGGTGAATGGGTGGGGGGTGGGATGCCAGAGGAGAATCGTTCCGTTCCGTTCCGTTCCGATTGTCTATCTGTCTGTCTGTCTGTTTGTGTGCTTTTCTTGGGGCTGCTTTCTGGCCAATAGACTTCACATTAAATTTCACTAATAAAGCAAACAATGCGTGGCATTCGGCGGGGTAGACAACACAGCAGATGAGAAATTGCTCAAGGAAAAAGAGGGAGGGAGGGAGGAGCATCTCCTGCCAGTGGCAGTCGCCTGAATGCTGAGGCAAACGTGCAACACTCATACGTCATGTTGGACGAGATGCGAGAGTGAGTGAATGAGAGACACACAGCAGCAGGATGGCAGCAGAGTGGGAGGGAGAGACACAGACACAGCGAGAGAGAGAGAGAGAGAGAGAGAGTGACAGAGAGGGTAGGACAGTGGAGGAGACAGAGCGAGACAGCAACGAAACACGCACAATGTAATGGCATTTTTATGTTGCATCACGTACTGGTCATAAGTCATGTTTAGAGCACTGACTGCTGCTGCCACCAGTAGCCTCCGCCACCCACCTGCCACAGCCCCCCACAGCCCCCCACAGCCCCCCTCTGGCAACTCAAATGAACTGTAGCTAAATTGGCTCTGTCCCCGTGGCCATCCCCCCGCCCATCTTCCATCCCCCTGGCCGTGTCGCCTGTCCAACTGTCAGTCAGGCAGCGGGGCAGCTTAAACGGATATTACAAGGTGTTGGCCAAACATTGACCGTACATGAGCTTAAAGCAAAATTAACTAACTAACAGAGATGTGCGAAGAGAGCGGGGGGAAAGAGGGAGAGGGAGCAGAGAGAGGGGTGGAGGGAGAGAGGGGTGGAGGGAGACTGAGGGAGTGCGAGAGTGGGAGAAAATTGCCTTTGCTTTGGACTTAAATGCTGCTTAAGCGGATTTTCTGACCAACAAAATCAAAAGCGCGAGCCAGGCGACAGTTTTGTGGCACCAGGAAGGCGGCTAAGAAGGGGATGAAATGTGGATGGGTATAAAGTGTAGAGAGGTCAGGGGTCAACACGCACAAACAATTATTCAAGATATTCAATCAGTGACTCCAATTTGCAAATGCACTTAAATTTTATAATAAATAATTAAATATAATATTTAATGATATGTTTTTATGTCAGAAAGTGACCTTAACTTTTCAAAAATTATTGAAATCATGAGTTGGATTTCATTAAGAAATTATATTGTTTTATAAAACAATTTTTTTTTTCCATTTGCGTTTTATTACAAAACTAATATATTTTAATCAACATATTTTATTTATTTTTTTCGCATAAATCTGCATTTAATAAACAAATTATATTTTTTTATAAAACCATTTGTATATTTATATTTTAATTTATGAAAAAATCATGGAATTATTAAAATAATTAAAAAATTAATATTTTTTAATAAGGTATCCAATAGTCTTAAGTTTAATTATTTGCCTTGATCTAAGTTTTATAAATCGTTCTGATGTCTATGGATTTTTTTTGTTATTTTATAAATTTTTAAATAAGCTTTATTTTGTTTGACGAAACAAAAGACAAAAGTCTGTTTTTATTTAAAATTTTTTCTGAAAGGTCTGCCAAGTTTTATTTTTAGGCTACAGATCTTGATATATGTATATGCCCCCATTTATATGGATTTTCATACTTCCCCAAACTTTTTGGGGATTTCCCTGAGTATTCCTGGGGGTTTCTGATAGATTCCCATAGTTTCTGCGACAAGACGTCGCAGGACCCGCAGAGCTCCTTTTCCTTTTCACTATCGCTGTGCCACATTAAAGGCTGGGCAGCTTCTTGGGACTCGCCCCAACTCGACTCTCAACTAGTACTACAACATAATGTTATACCCCCCTCCCCACATATCCTCCCAGCAATTTTCCACCCCTTTGGGCATGGCCTGCCGAGTTTTGATTTATTTTCCTCCAGCATTTAAATACAAAAGCCGCGGGAAGAGGCGCTTGCGAGCCGCTTGCCGTTGATGAGTTGGGTGGATACCCATACCACCGCCCCTCTACGGGCTCCGGCCCCAGCGCTAAGCATCTTTTCACTGCAGACAGTGTGGGGGCGTATAGGGGGCGTGGACCAGGGCCGAAATCATAAACCACATGGCTCGACAATTGCGAGAGGGGTTGTGGTTCGACGATAAATAATTTCCATGTTGCTCAGACGTTTCCTTCCCTTCCGAAACCTTCCCATCGCTGCGCTGCGGTCGTTCTGCGCTCGTTCTTGTTCTTGTTCTTGTTTTTCTTGTTTCATAATTCCGGAAGCTTTGATCAGACGTCAGTCAGGCCTTAAGCCTATTGCCGTGAAGCACTTGGGCACAGCCCTACTGGGCCACGCCCAGCCAGAGCCACCAAAACGTACGCCCACCACTTGAACTTCGAACTCTGGGGCTGGAGCTGGAGCTGGGGCTGGGGCTGGGGCTGAGTCTCCTTTGGCATGAATACTTTTCTCGTTTCTCATTCTTGCTTTTTATGATTTACGCAGAAGGAATGAATATTCCTTCTTGTTCTGGATATCCCCTTTTTGGTAGGGATGGTAGGGTGTATGCGTTGGGTGGATCCTATGCTACATGTACACCCCTTCCTGTGTTCCCCGTTCTAGCCATAGGCAACGGGGTATCCCCATCTTCGGCAGAGACCATCAGCAAAATAATATCTCGTTCTCGTTCTCGAACTTTGGTTGCTGGCTCCTTGGGCTTTGGCCCAGAGAACTCTTTGGTCAATTGGACAGCTCCTCCAACCCCAACCCCAACCCCAACGCACACCCCCTTTGTAGGTGTGTTTTTCCAACGGCTTTTGTCTGTTCTGCTCTCGAACTTGAATTTCATTTTGTGGCTCGCTGATTAATGAATTTGATAAAAAGAAATTTCCACATGGCACAGAGCATGGAAAGGAAGAGATATTCTCTATACACATTTTGCTAATTAACATGAGCTTTGGCTGTATAATGAATACCACACTCACACACACACAGGGATACTATATAATATACTATATTATATGTTATTCCTGGGACATTTTCATTATGAATCAAATGATTTGTGCGCCGCGATAAGCGCACCTTTAGCCAGAGTGCCAGAGTTCCAGAGTGCCAGAGCTTCACCCAGCTATTGATTCAAGATGAAGTTGGTTTTTTAATTAATTAAGTGGTTAGACGTGGAGGTGGAAGTGAATGGAGTGGAGTGGAGACTGTGGCAGGGGCAAGCAGTTGCTGGCTCAGCAAAAACATGAGCAGAGCAGAGCAGAGCAGAGGCACACTCTTTAGATACGAATCACTTGGCCTCATGGAACAAATGCTGGTACAACTCCCAGGCAACTCCTTCTGATCAAGTGGGCCCCAAGGAGTCGTAAACATGGCCAGGACTCCAAACGTGTCCACACACACACACACACACACACACACAAACGCACACATGGACACTGCCTGTACGTGAGGTGTCGCCCATTTTTGAGTCCAAGCCAAAAAGAAAACTTTTTTTCACGCAGCATAATTTTTTTTGTGTGCTTGCCCCTTGCCACCGCACCGCATCGTACCGCATCGCACCGCACTCTGGCTGTGGCATGTGCGAAATATAACACTTGTTGGGCTCCAGGCCGCAGGATAAAACGGTCTCCGAGGACACTGCCTGATAAAGCCACTCGTTGTTCTAGCTCTAGTAGATGATTCCTGCTGTTGTACTTCTGAAAGCGAATCGGAAACATAAGAGCTGCATTCATACCCATATGAGTGCATTCATTTGAGGTCTAGGAATACCCATAACCTAAGGAATCTCTAAGGAATGACAAGGGAATGGACCACCATTAATGTTACCACAAGGCATTCCTCAGACGCCAAAAAAACCTAGATACTCGTTTGCTGGTACTTGTGTATTGGAAAATTACCATTCCGAATGATTGCTTCCATGGGTTGTCACAACAATTTGCATATGTTCAGACACAGCACACACACACACACACACACACACACACACACACACACACACACACACACACCCATTCACCCATTCATTCGGGCATTCGCAGATTAGTGTCAAGGCAGCAAGCCCCTGCTTAAAATCCAAAATCCGAAATCCTTTTCGATGGTCCTGCACTTGCACGTGTCTTGGACATAAAATTGAAGCTCTACTCTACTCCGAAACTGAAACCCAAGCCCAAACGATAGCCAGATATTCGTAAGAGTACCTTTTGGGGTAAGGGGTCCGGGGTCCGGGGTCCGGGGTCTGGGGTCTGATGGCAGCTGATTCAGCAGAAGCAGACGAGAGTCATTTGCAGCAATTGCAGAATGTATCTTACGGATGCGAATGTATCTTTTGTGCCCCTATTGAGGCTCCAAGTAATTGTTATGAACTTCATTCCGAATCAGTCGAATGTGTGTGCGTGCCTCGACTGCTGAAAGGAGGGACAGTGGCGACGGCAGTGGCACTGGCAGTGGCAGTGGCAGTGTCGGTGGCCTTTCAGCAAATTGCTTTGATAATTGTTAACATCTCATGCGCGGCACCTAAGCTCTTCTCTCCCTTCACTCTCCCTCTGGGTGGGGCAGGGTCTCCAGGGGCCGTCCATGCAACAATGGGCTCCAGTTGGGCTGTTGCATCACTCTGTGTGTGTGTCCTGGGCCTGGGCATGGGCCTGGGCATGGGCATGGGCCTGGGCGTGGCACTTTACACGGTAACTTGTTATTTTGTGGTTGACTAATTGCATGTGTGGCAGAACCGAGCCACGCACCAAAGGAATTCAAACCGAAATCAGAATCAGGACGGCTCCAAGGCGGAGCAAGGCGGTGCAGGGGGGAACATGGCAACATGAGCATCAGGATCAGGCACCGGCAGCGGCAACAGCCCAACTCCAACTCCAACTCCAGCTCCAAATCCAAACAGGAGCCACTTGCTCCACAGTCCCGACACGAGATTTATGCTGCCAGTGATATGCCCAAACAGGAGGAGTCGCTCTGGCCCTGGCACTGGTAGATCCGTAGCGCCCATGAAGGGCCCATGATGTCCGAGTCATAATCCGAGATACACTCGTGCAAAAACCACGATATACTGCGACTGTCCATACACAATAATTGATCCTTTTTCCTAGGGTTTTAGGAACGAATCGATTCTTAAGACTCGTATCTGTTCCTTTATCTATTCCCAATTGCTTCAAGTTTCCTGCGAAAATTCTCTCAGTGCTTAGTGGGGTCCCCCAAAAAGGCAATGCGCTTTTCAAAAACCGAGAACTAAATCAACGGCATGCACCCCTCCTTCCCCTACCCCTATGCCTACCCCATGCCCATCCCCTTCCCATACGATGTAGAACGTTCTGCTAGCTCATATTTCGGAATGGAGTGGGGTTTCGGGTGTCACTTCCTGCCATGCCCGGTGTGCAGACAGTGCGTATGCGTGATGCCCGGCCACCCAGGCACCCAGGCACCCAGGCACCCAGGCTCTAAAATATACTTTGCATGTGCCTGGGTTATGGCTTTTGCGGTTGCATTTTGCAATTTTGCAAATGATAAAGTGATCCAAGCGAAGTCTACATGCCCCCTTCCCCCATTCCACCCTCCCTTCTGCAGTGGGTGTCAGCGGCAATGGTTCAAGTGGTCACAGCATGACCACCTCCCAAAGATGAATGAGCCATTGGCCACAATGCTGGATGCTGGATGCTGGCTGCTGGCTGCTGGATGTTGGATGGAAACTGTTGCTACACGACGATGACTGCAGTTGAAGTTGGGGTTCGTTGGGGGGGCATGCAGCGTGTAGAAGGCCAAGGCATGTTTCCGTTGGGATGCTGATGCTGGTGCTGGGGCACAAACACCGCACATAAAACAATCAGGCGGCGACCACAGGCTGACACGAAACGCCGGAAGAAGCAGCAAAATGAAGTCACAGACAGAGGCAGTGGCAGAGGCAGAGGCAGCGGGAGGCAGGAACCCAGAGCCAGAACCAGAGAATGGGGCCAGGCAGTAGCTGGCAACTGCAACTGGAACTGGGGAAAAAGCATAGGACACAATTCATACATGAATGCCTTCCATTTGTGAATGGAGAATGGAGAATGGGGATTGGGGAGTGGAGGGTGGAGGGTGGAGGGTGGAGCAATCTAATCAGTTTATTTGCCTTTGGGGGAAAGTAATTGGAAGTTGTTGCACTCAATTACAGTTAATGTGCGTTTCGGACTCTCGCATTCATGCCCCAACGAGAGTGCATCTAAAAGGCATGAGGCGTCTGCAAGTATTTGGTATTTTTCAATGACTACACAGTTCTTTTACTCAAGATGGTTACAAAAACAAACAAAAAACAGAATATAGTTTCAATGTATCAGATTTAGACGGTGCTTTGCGGTGCGGTGCGCTGCGGTGCCTACAACTTGCTCTTGATGGTGCGCAGGATGGGGAACTTGTCGTGGCCGGTGCAGCCGCCGCGGAAGTCGTCGTAGCTCAGGTCGACCAAAGCCACGCCGCCGAGTCCCTCGCGTTTCACATACTCGGCCTTGATGCCGGCCGTGTCCGGATCCTCGTAGCCCACCCAGACGCCATTCTCGCCGGCATCATCGGCCGAGCGGTAGGCGTAGCTGCCGAAACGCTTGGTGGGATCGCCCACCTTACGCAGAGGGCCGTCGGCGCCCTTCAGATGCTGGTTGGCTGGGTTTGGCAGCTTGGCGCAAACCTCTGGCCAGCTAAGGAGTCCATCGACCTGGGTCTGAAGTCCAGCGGGTGCAACGCCGTCGGTCTCGGCCACGGGGGGCAAGCCGGTGAGGCCGGAGTCCTTGGTCAGCTTCCAGGCACGGCCGTAGGCGGCGATGGCCACGTTGATCTTGGAGGCCGGGGCGCGGTTGTTCACCCAGTACTTGACCTGGTAGTTGACATTCAGCTCGGGGTTGCGCTCGTTCGCCTCGTAGATGGGGGCGGGGAAGTCGGCCACCTCCTTGTTGCGCTCGGGGGTCTGGAAGTCGTAGGCGTGGAGGTTCACGTAGTCCAAATTGTTGATCACGGCCGGGACATCGAAGAAAACTGCAGAGCGAAAAGTGTGAGTATGAAAGGAAATGTATTTATGATCGATCTACTATCGATATCGATATCAACGACCACTTACGGGAGGAGTTGACATTCGGGAGGACACTGAGGCCCAGGAGATAGCCATCGGGACGGAAGGCGTTCTTCAGCTCACGCACCAGGGCGGTGAACTCCTCCTTGTGCTCCTCGGACTTCTCGTCGACGATGTGGTCGCCGCTGAAGATCTTCTTGAATCCCTTCCAGAACTTGCCAATGCTGCCGTGCACCTTCTTGGGCTTGTTCTTGGGGAACTGCCAGGCGAGATCGATGCCATCAAAGCCGTAGGTCTTCACCAGCGAGTGGGCGCTGTTGATGAACGGAATGCGGGCATTGCTGCTCTCCAACAACGTCAAGTACTTGTTGTTCTCCGGATCCACAATGTCCTTGTCGCCGCCCACACTCAGCAGTACCTTGAGGGCCGGGTACTTCCTCTTCAGGCTCGTCACCTGCCGGAACAGGCTGCTGCCCAAGTCCAGGTCAAGCTTCTCGTTGGTGCTCACCAACTTGTTGCTGCTAGGATTAATTCCCGCATATCCGTAGATCAAATGGGTGCAGTACTGCAAGGCAGGATCCAGATCGTTGAGGGTGAGCTTCGAGAGACCTACAGACAGAGCAGGAGAGCAGGAGAGCAGGAGAGCGGAAGAGAGGGATGAGTGAGGCCCAACCCAAACACAAAAATAAACCCCGTTTACATAATCAATTAACGCATCTCGAGGTGCCAGAGTCAGAGCCTCCCGTGACTCATTGGCGACAACGGCGACACCTGATTCCAATTTCCAATTAGCCAAAAGTCAACGCTTGTGTGGGTTTTACCGCTGGCAAAGTGGCAAAGTGGCGGCTGGCGGCTCGCGGCTCGGGGCTCGAGTGGGTCGATGCAATTTACTTAAATTACTTAGAAACTCTTGCACCCCACCCGACCCCGCCACACCGTTGCCAATTATCGGTGTGTGAGAAAAAGACAGGGTTTTTCTGCTTTTAGCATGCGGCTATGAAAAGTGAAAATCATCTAATGGAATCTGTCGGAGAGGCGGCAGAGACCCCACCGATAACCTCCTTATCAAAGTTCCCCTCGATCTGGGTTGAGAGACGGAGGCGGGGACTTACCCTCGCGAACAAAGCTGGACCCGTCGTAGTAGCAGAGCAGATGTTGGGAGCCGGCAGCGGCGCTGATCTGGCCAATGGCCAGGGAGCCGACGAGCAGGGAGAGCAGGGCGTAGAGCTTCATGACCAGCTGTAAGGAGAACCAAAAAAGAACGAGAGGAACCAGAGATTAGAGATAAGCAGTTAGAAAGTACACATAGAAATTTCTGGATGGAACTAGACCATAAAACGATAAAGAATGTAGATTTCTGGAATACTTTTCGTAGAAATTAAAGCTCTACTTCGATCATCAAAATTATAGATAAATAATAAAAACAAAGATATTTAATGATCAAAAGTTGAACTACACACGAAATGTGAAATGGAAAAAGAAAACTCTCAATTCAGAGGATATCTGGAATATTCTCTGAATTAGCTCTGAAGTCGGAGGATATCTTGGATATCACAGAAATCACAATAAAAAGCACATATATATGCACATTATGACACACAAAAACAAATAAAAGTATTGGTAGCTATAAAATATATGTGTGTATATGAATTAATCAAATGGCTTCACCGACTTGTGCTCGCGTTAAACGTAAAACTGGAACTGTCCGACAGTCGAGGTGATCCGAACTTTAAGTGAACTCGTCGTCGAGAATACGAATACTCGAGCGCACCAGATGAAAACTAAAACTAAGGTGAAGACGAAGACGAAAACAGAGCGAAGCTTCAAACTAGAGATGAGTGCGTGAGTGCGGCTCCCCGATAGAAGATTTTCAAATAATCGTATACGCTGGTGAGAGTAGAGGTGGAGTTCTTCGCAATGTAAACTCCAGCAATTAGATGGGAGAATATTCCACATGGTCTAGAATTCTCTCTGTCTTGCCAGAGTCACGCACAAGATGAAGCACTCCAGGGCGTGAGTCTCCTTATGCCCATCTCTAGTGTTAGAAGAGAGACAGAGATAGCGAGAGACACACAGTCATATCAGCAGCGACTGCGCAGCGGCAGCGAGAACGGCGACGAGAATGAACGCGGCTTGAAAACCGAATGTGGAGTGAGGAAGAGTGGAAGAGAACTGCGGACTAGGAGTGGGGCGGAAAGCAAAAGCAAAGCTTTGAAACGGGGGGCGATTGAGAAGATAACGGCTTAGATAATATGCATATTACATGCATCCAATGATCGGGAGCACTCTCCAATCGAACCTCGCTAAGCCGCAGTTTTGGTTTTTTTTTTGCGCATATAACAAAGTGTTTATTTGATCTGCTCTTTGTTGGATTATTTTCGTATACGGCCCCTGTCGTCGTGCGCCGCTGATGAGAGAGCGACAGAGCGGTAGAGGCGAGCGAAGTGTGATGAAGTGTTTGTCATTGTTGTAATGTGTTGTTGTTTTTTTTTGTTTCTTTTTCCTTTTTGAGCCTTTGCTTCTCTTGTGATGTCATCATTACTGGGAATCGGTCGGAGCAATTATACAATCAGGCCCGGCCCGTCCCGGCCCGGCGCTGCGAGCATTATATCGTCTGTTCGTCTCGTCTGTGCATATATCCCCATTAAAGTGACAGTGGCGGGGCATCAATTCAGTGTTTTCTCGTCTTGTTTTTCTTGCGTCGAGGATAAATCTGAAATAAAATAAAATATCATCATGCATATAAATCGCAAATTGACAAAGTAAACCCCAATCCGATCCAACCCAACCCAACCCAAACCGAGCTGATTGTTGATTTCTGTGTGATTTTTTCCATGATTTCAGTGCTGGAGCTGTGGTGTGCTGTGGTGTGCTGTGGTGTGGTGTGGTTTGGTGTGGCCTTTGCTCTATTAATTTGTGTTAAAATTGATTTTAATAAATAAACACTTTGAATCGTTCAACGTTTGCCTTCGTTTTCGTTTTCATTTTCATTTCATTCTCAAATGTTGACACGGCCAAAGAGAGACGGCATCGACATCGGCATAGGCCTCGGCGTTTGTCATGAAATCGCCAATCGAGCGACTTTATCAATTTATGTCAGCCGGAGAGGTCAAACACATAGCCCCAAATGCTCTGTGTATGCTGTCCGGAGTGGCTTTGTTTTTTTTTTTTTCCCCCTCCTCCGACCATATTTAGTTTTAATTTGCTGGCGCGGCACTGCCCCTGCCCCTGCCCCTGCCCTGCCCTGCCCTTCGCTTCACCATTTGACAGCGACGTGACTGCGACTTATCTGCGGCTTGCGATTGAGGGATTTGGTTGGGGATTTTCGCTGGGTTGGGTTGGGCTCTGCCAGCTAATGGGTCAACTGACTGAATGTCAACTCCACTCCGTTTTGAGTGGTGCGAGGCTCAGGCTCAGGCTGAGGCTGAAGCTTATGGCCAAATGCTTTTGTCCAACGATACATTGAATTGGAGGCTACAGGCCCTTAAATGGTTTTAATGAACACCCTTTTTGATACTTGATCGAGGATAAATTGCTGGCAAAAATGTCTGTCACTTTTCACTCATTTGCTGGCGAAATATGCATTTTATTATTTATTTTACGGCCCAAAAGTATGCAGCACTTTGTGCCCTGCATTTCTTTGCAGTTAAATATGAAACCGAACCGCCCCCAAGGTGGAACAAAGACCACCACCAGGGCTCAAGCCAGAGTGAATAAGGGATACCCTACTTTTTGCTAGATTATAAATGGAAAGAGTACTGGTCTGGCATACCATTATACAATTGAAAATCTACGGAAACTAGCAAGCTGTTCTGGAACAAGTGTTTACGAAAGTACAATGGCGTTTCTCATTGGAAGTTTGATCAGAAAATGATCTGTACTAGGGACAAATGCCAACAATGTGAGTGGACATACACCATACACCATCCACCAGATACTCGTATTCCCAGCATACGAGTATGTACTACATATTTGCAATTGTAATTAAAGCCACGTTAATCAAGTGAATGGATACATGTATGTATGTCTCAGTGCGTGGGTGGGCAGGTCAAACAAATAATAATTAAGTAACAAAGCAAAAAATACAAATACAAACACACACACACAAAACGAGATGAAAAAAAATAGTGGACTGAATGAGGGGACAATGAGAAATGATTATACAGTCTTTAAGGGGGGAGGAGGAGGAGGAGGAGTATGGGGGATGGGGGATGGGGAGTAGTATGGTATTGTTGAATTGTATTTATTTGTGTTATTAAATGTGTAATCAGTGAGAAGTAAACAATTATAAATGTTGATTTCACTTTGATTTCTCTCTCTCTCTATCTGATAGCTGTGGCTGTCTCTTTTTCTGATTGCTGCAAACTGCTGCACTGCTGTGTAATTTAAACCAATTAAACACTCACAAAAACACCTGCAACTGCAACTGCATCACTGCCCTACGTGTGTGTGCGTGTGTGCGCGTGTGTCCTGGCGACATGTTAAGTATGATTTACAAAATGGCTGCGTGCAGCAGCAGCAGAAGCCATATCATCATAAATACTATATACCTATATATGTATATATGGGAACGAAAGTGGGAAACGGTATTCATGAAAGAAAGCGGTAATCAATGGTGGCGACTGAAACGGAAATGCACATCAAAGGCCACAAAGGCATATCCTTAAACAATTCGAAATTCGAAACGTGAAACGACATGGAACTGTGGAACTGTGGAACTGAATGACAGAGCGATCGCATGCCTCAAAGGGATTTCGGACTACGGATTACGGATTACGGATTGTTGTTGTAGCCAGGCAACCATTAAGTTGCCCATTAATTCCACAGCCAAATTCTATGAGAATGCCACAGAAAAAGCGATTCAAAAATAATCCGAGCTATGAAAAACAATTGCTACAAATGTATAATGCTATTTTAGAAAGTGTATATTGTTTGTCATTGAAAGATTAGCTTCGGATCAAATATGAGTGCCAACACTATCAAAAAATAATGCTGCCATATTGGTACCCAGTACTCAAAGAGTAAAGGGGTATATCAGGTTCATGCAGATGCAGATCATTATTCATTGCTACAGCCAGAATGGTGATAGCAATCCTTGCCAGTTGCGCGCTCTCTCTCCCATTCAGTGCCGCCACCTGGCGGAGTGAGGGAGATAGCATAATGAAGTGGAAACAGCTAGAATATTTCTCATTGGGTGGAATATATTGTATAGGGTTACATAAATCATAAGACTGCATAGACACCAACTGAGTACCGGGTATTGCAGTGGTTTTATACATACACACATCCACGTTTCCCGCCCGACTATAAAAAAAAGTACAATTATAGCTCTCGGGCATTTGTATCTTTGTCATAAATCGATTAATTAATGTTCTGTCCCCGTTTTTTTTCATTTTCCAATATGTTTTTTGTTTGTTTGTGTTCTAATTAAATGTGCAACATATTCGAAATGTCCGCCATTCGTGGCATTGAAATTAATCGTCTCTTCCTGTTGGACTTTTTATGCATTTTGTTGCTATCATTTTTTGCCATATTTCGAAAGCCGCAAAGACTCCAAACTTTGGACAATTCCCGGGGGGAAAGTGGGGGAAAGTGCGGCAAAGTGGGGGGTCGAGTGCCAACAAAAGTCGACAGGAATATCGACTTGGAGTTGCACAGTTGCACAGTTGCTGTTGCTGTTGCTGTTGCTGTTACTCTGTCATAAATCCAACGACAAAATAAAAATTGCATAAAGAATAAGAATGCAGCAAAAGAAAAAGGCAAAAACGAAATAGAAAACTGGAATAAAAAGAAAATAAAATTACGTGAAACAGACGCAGACGAGGATGGCGACAGCAGTCGGATAAATATATATACACACTCGTATATATCCGCACAAACACTCGAGTACGGGTACGAGTACGAGGAGTACGGGGAGTACGGGCGGTCCGTGTATATTTATTTTGCATGTCGCCTAACTTATATTTGTTTGTTTCGTTTTCTTGACTTTTGTACAGTTCTTTTGTACGTTTTTTCGTGACGTTTCGGGATCATTGCATGGCTGAAAAGCCAGAGAGTGGGTTGGAAAAGTTGCGCCTGGCACAAAGTCAATGATGCACAAAACTACGAGAGGCAGGCGGCAGCAGCAATGAGAACGAAGCCCAAAGCCTCTCCCAAAGCGAAGACACTATACAATCGAAAGGTATATGGGGCCGTAAGGACCTTTCTCGGCTTAGGGTATATATCCGATGGCCAGAGGACCAAACGTCAGGCCTGCTCCTGCTCCTGCTCCTGCTTCTCCTCCTCCTCCTCCACTGAGAGACGTTCTGGGCACGTGCACATTGCGCATACGCCTCATCGCACATCGGGGTAGAGGAAATTGGTGGAGGTGGCTTTATCTCATACGAGTTAGAGTACGAGTACGAGGACGAGTACTAGTAAGACCATATATATGTGTATAAATAACTGAGAAATATTGTTTAATATACCTCGCAAAAAGATGGGAGCCCTTGAGGAATCATTGGAGATTGTCAATTGATCATTGGGCCGGGGGGCATATTGGGGTGGGGACTGGGGACTGGGGAATGGCCCAATATATTCCATCGTGATCCGAGACATGCATCGCTGAATGTCAAGGCCTGGCTACCCCACATGCCAGTGCCTAGACCTGGGCCTGCCTGCCACATGCCCCATGGGATTTTGATCGATGACTTGGTCTGAACTGATTGACTGACTGGCTCGCACAGCGATTGACTCGGCGGCTGACTGACTGACTGAGTGAATGATTGAGTGAGTGACTGAAAGACGGCCATCTAGGAGCAGACCTAACAAATGATGTTGGTCCCTGGCCAAAACAAAGGACTACTAGCCACGTATCTCTCTCACTGCCCACTGCTCGTCCTGCCTGTCACGACTTGGTCTTGGACTTTGAATTATGGTAAGAACGAAAAAGTTTTGGCTTAGTAGCAGGGTCAGGGGTCGGGGCTCGGGGCCACGCACAGATAAGCAGCAATGTCGAAAGTTTTGATTGAAATTAATAATTTCCAATTGGTATTTTAGGCGGCACTTTCTCCCCTATCCTGCCTCCCCCGCAGAGATCCTGCGGGCCCCTTTGAGGGCCAGAAGTTTTCAATTTGCGCCAAGTCCTCCTCGTACACTTGCCCCTGGACAGTGGGCCATACTTCAGGTGATTCAGGCATTCCATTTACATGCCATATCTTTGGCCTACTCGTGCCCCACTGTGGCAAGTGCTTTCCCATCTACCATCTCCCATCCCCCATCTGCCATTTCCATTGCCATTTCCTCCTGCTCTGACTGCTCTGACTATCCAAAACTAAAGTCTAAATATCCTGGCACGCCTGAACTGCTTCCTTTTTGCCGCTGCTGCTGCTCCTGCTGCTGCTGCTCCTGCTGCTGCTGTCGCTTTGTCCGGAGTTGCAGGGATGGCTAAAAGTTTCCATTGGTTTGTTCCCTGGCCCTAGCTTGTGGAGCCGGGGCCCTCACTTTTAGCCGGATATCGAGTCAGCCATTCCCGCTGTTGTTGCTGTTGTTGCTGTTGTTGCTGTTGTTGCTGCTGTTGCTGCTGTTGCTGCTGTTGTTTATCGTGACATATTTGTGGCACCCAATAGAAGGAGTACGAGTACGAGTATGCAGGCGGAAGTATGCTTTTCTTTGGCTTGTTTCCTGTTGCCATCTGCGGGGAGACGGGGTAGAACTGCTTCATCTCCATCTCCATCTCCAGCTGATGTTTGCCCCTGCTGCAGCTCCACACAAACATCTCCATCTCCATCTCGATTTCATTTGCTTGCTGCTTAGAGGGCAACTCCAGCGGACTCTTTGCACAGGGAGGGGTGGGGTGGTGGGTGTTGGGGGGCATTGAAAATTTCCAATCAAATTCAGTCAGCGTGAAACCAGAAATGTTGCCCCAACAGCTCTTCCTGGCTGCAGTTTTCCCAGGCAGTGGCTTTCCTTTCCCTTCCTTTCCCTTCCTTTCCCTTCCTTTCCCTTCCCTTCCCTTCCCTTCCCTTTCCGTCCGACAGCAGACAGCAAAACACTTCAAAAAATGGTGCACTGCATAAATTTCCATTCGAATCGCAACATTTTTTTTGTTTTGCCATCGATTTCCAAGGGCCGAGATACCAATTATAAAGTGATAATCATATAGCCGAGAAGGGGCACGATCTCGGAAGGGTGATGGGCGTGGTGGTGGTGGTGTGGGTCAATGTCTGTCTAAGTTTTCGGGACTCAAAGCTCAATGCGGTGCCGGTGAGGCCTTCTGTTTTTGTTGTTTGCTTTGGCAATTTGCAGCTGCCACCCACATACCCTCACAGACAGACAGACAGAGCCACAGTGCCACAGACAGAGGCAGAAACAGACACAGATACAGATACAGATACAGATACAGATACAGACAGGTGCATTTGTGGTTGCACGCAAATTGGTGCAAGTTGCCAATTGCCGATTATCCCAGCCAACGTGCAGCATGCAACTGGCTTCTGGCAACCTCTTTCTCTTGCCCCCCTCCCCCCATTCTGTTTCTGCCGCATACTTGGCTGCTTCTGCCTGCACACTCCTGGATTTTTAGTGCTTCTCAAACGCTGGCCCTGTACATACACACACACACACACACACACGAATCCCTCATTAGCCATTTTAAGATTTCCCCATCCCGCTTGCCATTAAATTGCATTTTTCTTGCCATTGAAGTCGTCACCAGCTCCACTCAACTGTTTCTGCTGCTGCAACTTTTTTCAGCATCCTTGCAAGGAATACTACGCGTTTGAGTAGATCTTTGCAGAAAAAATACCTTTAGCTTGTTACTTACGAATATACTCGTATTTATTTGAACATTTGAAAAAGAAAATAGTGTTCTCCACCGGCAGGCGATCACCAATGATCCCCGCTCCTTCGCCATCAACGAGCACCAGATCGCCTCCGACAGTTTCCTTTATGAAACGGCTCAGAGTTTTACCCAATGTTTGGATCTCGAATTGGATGCGTGGACTAACGTCAAAGACCTTCCTGGCTCTCTGAAAGTACTTCTAAGAGGGTACTCCCCTGCTGATGCGACCCAGACTCAGAGTGAATGATCGTAGACGGGGTGCATCTTACAAGTACTCGCATTTGAAACTATAAACCATTTTTGTTTATTTTTTGAATGTATTTTTGCTTGAGCCAGCTAGTCGGAAACTTGATGTTTGTTACCTTGAGGTCTGCCTGTCATTTGGACAAATATTCAGATGCTTGTGCTACTCTTGCCGCCAGACAGATATTTATCCACAATGTTTTCGGATACACACAGACGCACACAGACACACACATATTTCTCCTGTCTAACGATGTAACCAATAAAAACTGCATCGCCATGGAAAAATCAACCTGCCAGGACACCAGGACCCCAGGACACCAGGACACGGACATGAGGAGGAGAGACAGTCGGCCAGTTGGTCAGTTGGGCACATGTCGAGGTGGTCTTGCTGGGATGCCAGCTGGAAGCTGGAAGCTCCTTCCTGTCCTTCGAGAGGGGGCCTCCTGGTGACAGTTTGCTCTGTGAGGCAGTGGCGTGGCAGGAATGGGGGGAACCCCCCTCCCCAGCTGCTTCGCTGCTGGAATCTTTAAGATGCAGCACCGCCTCTGACTCCCGGCATTCCTCCTGTGACATGCTGCACTTTTGGCCATATTTTATTTTCCACTGCGGAGCAGCATTCGTTATGGCCCTGACAGTGGACAGGACAGGACAGGAAAGGACAGGAAAGGACAGGAAAGGACAGGAAAGGACAGGTCCCATAGTCGTACGCTTGCTGCTTCACTCCGATATTAATGATGGTGCTCCTCCAGTCGAACAGGATAATTCCAGGAGAAGTCGAGGATAACCAATTGATGGCTGGACCCAGCCATGGCACGGAAACTCTATCTCTATCGCTCCTTCCAACTATCTATATCTTGGACCATCTGACGCAGCCATCTGTCCGTCGGTGGCTCATGACATTAGGCCCAAACGTCCGGTGGCTCTGTCCGTGGCCCCCTCATCAAGGTCACAGGCCACAGGTAGGCCCAGGTCCATAATGCCAGGTGATTTGTTAGACTGCTCGCCCCATCTTATCCCATCCCATCCCATTCCATACCATTCTTCCTTCCTGGCCTTTGTCCCAGGGGCTTGTTTAGCCCCCCGTTGCCCCCGAGGCATTCACCTGAAAAATTCCACAATGCCAGGGGCCATCTCCTTCTCCATCTCCATCTCCGGCTGGGGATTGGTGGTAGCTCCTTTCGGCCCCGCAGACAAATTTGCATGCCATTTGTCGTGAATTTCATTTAAGATTTATTTAAATTTTCTGCCTTCTCCTTCTCCATCTCCATCTCCGGGTTCCGGGTCCTGGGTCCTTCGCCTTCGCCCCATGCCGCTTGGGTGCGTGTGAACTTTTGGCCGCATCATTTTCACATCTCCTTGTTTTGTTTAACGGCGTTGATATGATAATTTGCTTACCATTTCTGTTCTGTTGTTCTACCCCAACCCTCCTCCTGATTCTCTCTGGCTAATGCTGTGGTCTGTGGTGGCCAACAGTGCGAGACAGTGGGACCAGAACTCTGATCTGGCCAAGAAATGTATACAATTAAACACTTGGAACATTAGTTGTGCCTAAAATGTATGAATTTGGAATAAATATGCAATATTTTCTCAACAGATACTCAGAACAGATATTTGTTTGCTCCCGAATTCAGGAATTCGCATAGTTTTGTGGCGCAGCCTAAAAGCAGGCAACACTTTTTAAGTGGTTTGCTCGTGCGACGTAGATGAATCGAAATAAATTTAATGCTAATGCGCCTACGGATGAAAGAAAACACTCGCACACATCCAGATGCAGGGGTGCGGAGGGGAGGGAGTGGGAGTGGGAGACCAAACTCTCTCAGGAAAAACCAGTGAGGTAGGAGAAGAGAGAGAGCTGGAGATTGAGGGAACTGCAAACAGCTTATTTTGCATTTGAGTAATGTGCGTGAAATTATTCGAGTGTGTGTGTGTGGGAGTGTGTGTGTGTGTGTGTGTGTAATTAATGTGCCCTGTCTGTCTGCAACCCCCCTCCCCATCGCCCTCCCCCGCACTGCCGTCTGGCCATTCCTGCCTTTGGTTACACTTTATTTCGAATTATTTGCACATTTACTGCCTTGGCGCCCTCTCTCCGACAAACACCAACATTATTTTCACATCATTTAATTTAATGCACGACCAGGGATGGGGTGGCGGAAGCCGTGGAGAGGGGGTAGGGGCTAGGGGCTGGGGCTAGGGGATGGGGGCATAAAAAATATGGCCAAGCTTGTTGTTTGCTTTTGTTTAACATTTTATTTCACTTGTTGTTGGCTGCCGTCTTACACCTTACACCCAGAACAGAGAGGGAACCCTCTGCCGGCCGGCTGGCCGGCTAATAAATGCCAAAGCAACGCGACGAACAGGCACTAAAAATTTGTACAGAACAAGGACGATGACAGGGCACTAAGCAGGCGGTCGAGGAGGGGGAGGGGACCCCCAAACAGTTTTGAAAACTGTAATTATTTTAAGGGATTCTTTATGCTAAACAGAGGAGGAGCTGGAGCTGGAGCAGGAGCAGGAGCAGGAGCACCCTCGAGCAGGGCAAATTGAAACAGCAGCGTTGCGGGGGTGGTTGGGTGCTGGGTTGCTGGTTGCCCCGTGCTGTGGTGCGGTCTGTCAGGTGCAAAGTGGCAACGGCCTAGCAATGAATAATTACATTTTAATAGAGTGTCCATGGGAAGTGTTTTAAAAACATTTTTCGAGCTCAGACTACATGGCGGGGGCGGGTGCCGGCGGAGCGTTCGAGGTTGGGTTAGGGGTTGGTCAAACCCCAACAGAGGGTGGCTTTAAATCGTTTGAGGTCTTATTAATTTTTATTTAATTTATTTAATTTTGTGTGCTAGAATTTGGGATTGAATTTAATGTTGATTGTAATCAATTCAATTAACATTTTTACGAGTAGCTCCCAGTAGCTATAATTTTAGGGGCAGAAGACGACTTCCCTTTGCATCTACTGTCTCTCTCGCTCTCTCACCATCTCTCTGTCTCTGTCTCTGTCTGTGTCACTGGCCGTCGTTACATTGTTTTACAGCATTTTGCATATGTTGTGCGTTATCTGCTCTCCCACTGTCATAATAAAATGTTAATACAATTTTCGTAGCACAGATTTGGGCGCCATAAAGCGGCAGCGCATAATGAGTGGCTCGCCCTGGCCCTTGCCCCATCCTCCAGTGTCCTGCGTACCTGCATGTCCTGTCTCCTCCTCCTCCTCCTCCTCCTCCTCCTGGCTGGCAAATCATTTTACGGTTATGGGGTCGCGTCGACTGGCCGCATTTGAATAACCATAAAACACTTTGTGCCACCGAAAGGCGGGTGCCATGCCATGCTATGCCGGGGGCCGGGGCCGGGGCCGGGGGGCCCTGGCCATGGCCGTAGATATGTGGCAGGGTGGCAGTGGCATCAGGTGCGAATGGCCACCAAATCCAATGAATGTCAATGATGTCGTTGTCGTTGTCGTTGTGGCAAATGGCAGACGATGCGAATTTATGCCGCACATAATACAATTTTGCCCCACGCATGTGCATGGGGGACCACCAAATTGTGTATTTGCTTACGGCCGTATCCGTATCCGTGTATCCGTGTATCCGTGACCGCCCCAAGATAAGCTCCATTATCGGGCAAAGGCCGCCCCAAAAAATCCCCCGAAAAAAAAGGCAAAAATCTTAGGTGGAAACCAGAAAAACGAAGTAACATTGCACTGAAGAGTGCAGATGATTTTGAACATTTTATTTGGATAGTAGGCTTGAAGCTCAACGGACACAAGCTACTATCGAACATTGGCGTCGCCTCGGCCCGCCCCGGCCCATCCCGCCTTCTCACAGGAGCAACATTATCGAATCAATGACGCGGCGTGGCACCTTGACGGTGCCCAAGTAGCGCGGCACCAGGTTCCCGGGCTCGTACGCAATGCAGGTGCGCATCACGATCGGGTCCTCGTCCTTTTGGGCCATGGTTCCAATCAGTATGGTACCGGCTGCGGTCACTGTGGGCCTCTTGACCGCCGGCTTGGGCCTTGGCTCAGGTGCTTCATCCATCGGGCACGTCATCTCTTCTTTAGTTGGCCCTTGAAGAATTATTTTTAGAAAACACTTTTACACATATATTCACAACTTTTTTGCTTGTTTTTTGTACCTTTTGGTTTGTTCAGGGAAATTTTTAGTAAAAAATATTTATATATGTATATATTTATATATTTATGTATTTATGTATGTTAAAGGAATACTGGGAGTCTACGAGTGTTCCTTTCACGTTCAGCTGTTTGTACTGAATGAGAGATTCCATTGGGGGTTTTGATATATAACTAAACGAATGCCTGGCACTCAATATTTTGTACGTTTTTGTGTGCTTCTTTGTCTTTTATCAGTTCTGCATTTACTCAGCTGTCATATCGGTTGGGTTCCGATATACGATATGATATATGGCTCTGATCTTAGCAGTTCTTCCGATAACACTCCTTGATTATTCTCTGCCAGTCTGCAATGGGGGGGTGGGGGTATACGTACAATAATTATGCGTTTTGCCGGCCTCAATGCGTTTGATTTTCTTGGCAACCCCTGGCACAACCCCTGGCACAACCCCTAAGAATTCGCTGAACTTTCACCTGAGCGGCTCAAAAAGTTACAGAAGTCCTTGGGCCGGCCACAGAAATCAAACTCATGAATAAACAAGAACCGGAAAAGCAAAGGGGAAAGTTATTAGTTTTCCCGCAAGAAAACGAGGAAGAGATTCGGAGACGGAGTTGGGAACCTGGGTCCTGGGTACTGGGTACTGGGTCCTGGCTCCTGGGTCGGGGCTCCTGCGTTCTCTCAAGTGTTGCACAAACAAGAGGCAGCCAAAATTAAATGAAAGCCACAAAAAAGGGTTGGCGGATGGTTGGGGGGAGGGAGGGAGGGTAGCGGCGAGTAGACGCTGGACGGCGAGATGAAAGGCAGATTCAAATGGAAATATTCTAATTCTTTTGCCAAAAATGCGGGATTGAAATTGAAATGAAATTGTGCCGCGGCGAATTAATTGAAAATATTTTACATTTTCCCGCTGCCCGCCAAAGTATGCAACAGTTTTTTCCGTTTCTCTCTCTTGCCTCTTGCTCCACCTTTGGATCACTTCCTTTGGGTTTGGTTGCTTGTGCTTTGGCGCGCTTTGACTTTGATTTTGATTTTGGGGCAACCGCAACAGCCATCGACCAGACCAGCAGCAGCAGCAGCAGCAGCGGCAGCAGCAGCAGGAGGCCCGTTGTTCTTAGGTCAAAATTCTTAGCATTGCCCCGAAATGCGCTTTGATTGCGTATTTGCCTCCAACTGGGGCATTCCGCACTGGCCATAGAGGACCCCTGATCCCCGTAGCAGGGAAGACCCGCACAAAGCAACAGCATTAATTGGTTAATTGGAAGGCATTTCAATCATTCTGATTTCGGTATTTCGGCTCTGAGCCTTGAGCCTTGAGCTTCAGCTTCAGCTTCAGCTCGGGCATCGTCTTGGGGTTTGCTTTGGCTTTGGCTTTCGCTTTGGCAGTAGAAATCTCTTTTGGCAGCTGGCATTCTCGTTGCCAAGATTAAACACTGCAAATGCCCAAAAGCGAGTGCTTTTGGTGGCAACAAAAGCGGTGGGAACGAAAAGCGGAAAAGTGTCACGCCAAAGAGCCCAGAGACCAACGGAACGGAACAGCACAGAACGGATCGAGTCCATCGAGAATGGGACACAGTCTCTTGAAAAATGATACGAGTGTACGGAGGGGGGGGCCGGCAGCAAGCCTGTTCTGTTCTTCTGTTCTCTCGAATCAAATTAAAATGCTGCAAAAAAGCGGAAAATTATAGCAAACAGTGGAGCAGTGGATGGAGCAGTGGGTGGGGGAGGGGGAGCGCAGAAGAGGCTGCAAGGCTGCCAGGGGCCATAAGGGAAATTGTTGCAGCGCAGATAGAAAGAAAACATGAGCACACACACACACACACACACACACACACACAGCTTAATATATACAGACAAATACACTCACATGCTGACAGGCCGTCGGCAGCGCATTATGAAAGAATTTTACAAACAAACAACAAAAAAACGAAGGAAAGTACCCAAAAGGCTGGCCGAAGCTGAAGACACCCTTGCATATTCATGGTTTTTATGCGGGGAATACGTATCGGATATACCCTTCGCCTGCAAGGGTACACAAAACAGGGAAAAAACAGCGGAAAAGTGCACAGCCGGAAAGCAACCGAGAAGGGAAATAAAAACCGCTGCCAGTGCCGCGAGAGGGGATGGGGATGGGTAGGGGGATGGGGAGGGGCAGCCGGAGGAGCCACAGGCTCATTGACAACATCTTGCAAACGGATTAAGAGCAAAAACTCATTAAAATTATGTTGGCCATGCATTAAATGCAATTCAATGCCGGCAAAACTTTGTCCACTCCACTCCACCCACAGCCACCGCCACCGCCACCGCCAAAGTCCTGCCCCTGCTGACTGCCTCCTGGCTACTGGCTCCTCCTGGTTCTCCTGCTTCTGCTTCTGCTTCTGGGTCTGGGTCTGAGTGCTGGTCCTTCAGCCTTTGTCCGGGACACTTAATGCGGTCTTTGTTGAGTGTTAAATACAGTTTTGGCCCACGGACAACCATATGCATGAGCCTGTCCCTGCCACATGTGGAAAGATTAAGGTGGAACCACAAGCCACAAAGTACCTAGAGATACATATATGTACCTATATACCTAGTATATCCGCAAAACTGGAATATCGGATGAGCTTTCCACATGTACAAATGGCAGGAAAGGACGATGATCTTTCTCTCTCTCTCTCTCATTTTTTCCATCCATCAAAAGATGGAATATTTTGCCTAACTGGCAAACTCGTTCAATGGTTATGCCCTTCTGTATGCCTAAGGTGGATTTACCGTCCGAGTGGCACATGAACTGCATCTGCCATTGTCAGAGCGGCCAAAGTCGGAACCTTTTTCTATTAGCCAGAGACTCGCTGGATGGCTAGTGGATCATTGATATATAGTTTTAAAGCGTAATTGTCAGTGGATGAGAGAATCGAATCAAAACCCATAGACACGGACAGAGAGAGAGAGAGGGAGCATCAATGCGAATGAGGGAGCCCAACCAACCGCAAATCCCTTAACACATTTGTCAACACTTCGTCATTGTCATAGGGGCACGGGGGGCACGGGGGCAGGGGGGCTGCCAGATGCCAAACGCCAGATGCCAGATGCCAGAGGGGAGGTAACTTTTTGAACAAACATTTAATACACTCCACTGGACGAGGACGAGAACGAGGACTGTTCATTTCTCTTGGCCCCTTTTAACCCGGTCCTCGGTCCCAGTCGCAGTCCCGGTACCCCCTTGAGGAGCCCAAAACAAATCAACAGCGATGAGCACAAATGGCAGCAGCCATAACAACTCTATCAAGCTTATTTCGATGGGCAAACAGAACAGAGCAGAACAGAACACAATACCCAGAGAGAGAGAGAGAGAGAGAGAGAGGGAGAGGCAGGAGGACAAGGGACATGGGACAAGGGACAAAGGACAGTTTGGCATTTTGACAAACTGTGTCAATAGTATTTTTATTTGTGTCCAATTTGTTGGTGGAAACAAACACGCCGTGAGCCTCTGCCTCTGCCTCGGCCACTGCCTCTGCCACTGCCCTGGTGATGGACTCTTCCATTTCTGGTAATTCTCCCACAAAGAATAGGAGCACACGCTGTCATCTCTGGCCCTCTTTCTCTTTTCTCTCTCACTGGGTTCTGGCAGTTTTCAAAGCCATTTACAGCGTTTAAAGTTAACAAGCGAACAAATAACAAAAAGTCAACAATGTCCTCACGCAGACCGGACCCTTTCCCCTACCGGCAGACTCCTGCCAACCGGCACCCGGCACCCGCCGCCCGCCACCCGCCGCCCGCCACCGCAAGTGTCAAAAATGTGTCGTCTTGCCCCCAGAAGGATCATCGTTTCAATTTGTAAAGGTTCATTGCTGTCGAGGACTTTATTTGAATTGCTGGCTGAGACGTAGACGTTGACCTGCCAGCGACCTTCACACAACCCCACCAGAAGGCTCTCCCAATCCCAATACCCCAATAGCCCGATACCAATCCCAAACGCACTCCCCCTACGACCCATTCGAGCAGCAGTACAATCAAAGATACAGCCAGAGGAGCTAAGGAGAGCCCTGAGGAGCCACACACACACACAGAAAGAGAGAGAGATAGAGAGAGAGAGAGAGAGCCTGGCACACACAAACACAGAGGAGTTCGTCCACATCCCGTTTAATGTTCATTTCTTACGGTTTGTTAAGTTCTTCAAATGTGTCAGTCTTTGGCCCAGAATCGTTTTGTCTTCAACTGCAAATATCCTGGCTCCTTGGCTCCCTGGCTCCTGGCTCCTGGCTCTGGGCTGTGCTCCAATCTGCTGTCTCCAACAGGGAAGAGCGGAGTGGAGTGGGTTCTGAGGAGACAAATGAATATTAATTAGAACTCTGAACTCGAAAAGAAAACCAAACTGGAATTAATGGACAAGTAGCCAAGTCCAAGTCCAAGTCCAAGTCCAAAAAGGAAAGGCTATAGATAGATGGACATTTCCAGAAGGTCCAGCTCCAGGAGCTCCTGCAGCTGCAGCTGTAGCTGCAGGTGTAAGCAGTTGTCCATTGTCCAATGGACGGACAAGCCTTCGTTCGATTGGTCTAATGTCTGACTAAATTTCAGTGGAAAACCCAATTGAAATTAATTAGTTCCGCCAATCGTGATCCTCGTGGGGGACTATAGAGGCAGTATCCAGGAGTACAGGATGTGGCATCTCCCGCCTGAAATGTGTGGCAACAGTTAAGGAGTCCCGTCGCATGCATCCAGGCGGCAACCTCATATCATTTACAGTCAGTTTATTTAAGCGTTGCCGTTGCCTTTGCCGTTGCCGTTGCCGTTGCCAGGACTCTGTGGATGCCATATTTTGCTGGGGCTCTATCCTGGGGCCCAGGATGCTGTCGATATTCGCTTTTTGTGCTCCAGTCCATTTGATGTTGCTCGCCCGATGGCAAAACGATAAATTCTCATCACGTTCGCAAAATATTTTTCTATCACCTATAAAACATTTGAAGCAGCCTTGCGGCACAAAAACTTTCCTTCTCCAGTCTCCAGTCTCCATCGTTTCGTTGCCTCACAGCCACAGCCACAGCCACAGCAGCAGCAGCAGCCATGGAAGGACAATGAGAGGAGTCCTTGCCATGCATGTGTGTGTGTGTGTGTGTGGTGCCTAGTTGCATGCAACATTCCTCTACATGAATGTTTATTTATTTGATTTTTCTCTCTCCTTCTTTTGCCCCTTTGGCCTCTTGGAGGGAGACTCCCCGGCCAGCTCGGTCGTTGTTGCATTTTGTTCTTGGCCATTGTTGGTTGTTGGTTGTTGGTTGTTGGTTTTTGGTGTCTTGTGCTTGGGCGAGCCTGCATAATGCTCTCTCCCAACAAACAGCTCGCAGGCAGCTGCTGGAGCAAAAACTACAACGATTCCGAGTAAGCAGACAGACGGACAGACAGACAGACAGCGTGCCACATTAGCCCAAGAGTTCCCCATTTCAAGTTGGTCTTTGGTCGTAGAACTTTTGGATTTGGATTGCAATTGCTATTGACTTTAAGACAGGATGGGACGCGGGCGGTCCGTATACGTAGGCCAGTGATGACTCCTCGGTAGAGGAGCTGGTAACATGAATACCTGCTTAAAAAATACTTCGAATATCCACTATATGCATATCCTACTATATATAGTAGGTGTATCCAAGGACGGAGCAAAGTAACAAGAAGCTGCGAAAAGTAGTGTCTTCTGATCCCATTATCCGGATATACCCACCTTGCTGTTTGCCAGACCAAATGTGCCTGTTGTTTTTGACATTTTTTTTTGTATTTTCGTAGGCGATTTCCCAGCGAAAAAAACGGGTGAACGGCGGGGGAGGAGGGAAAAACTTTATGCCCAAAAGCGCTAATTAAGTTGAACTTTTCCCATTTATTGAAGATGAAGAAACAACAACTACTAGCGGCGGAAAAAGCGGCTGGAAAAAGGACAGGCACAGGGACAGGGAGAGGAACAGGGACTGGCACAGGGGCTGCATATGATTTATTGCAGACAGTGTTCTAAGCAAATATGTGAAAAGTTTCGGCTGTTTCGTGGGAGTGGGAGTGGGAGTGGGAGTGGTTATGGGTATGTGGATTGGGGGCTGTATCATTGACAGGAACGCGGCGAAAGAGGTGGGGCTGCTGAGGCATTCTAACGAGCAACGCTGCGTATACGTAATCGCGAATGGAGTTGGTACCGTGATGCTCTCACAGTTTTGGTGAGGCATCAAAGCTGTTAATTGTGCATTTTCCCCAAGGATATACACATCACTGCGTACATCAAATGAGCGGAGAATCTTGGCTTGGAGTTTTCGTGTCACGTCAACATCTCAGACGTCACCTTTAGCCAGGCAGGAGAGTGCCAGGCGTGTCTGGTGGTGTCCCCGGAGGAGGGGCCTGCAGCGACAAGGTGCGAAGAGGAGACTTTTGCTTTGCGTGCAAGTTCGTTGCATGCGGCGCCTAAATTAATTTGCACAGGCTTCTCCCTGTTGTTGTCCCTCAAGTTGACGAGAAATATGTAAGCACACACAACAAGGGAGGGAGCGAGACAGACGGAGCTCGTTGGAGAGAGATAGAGAGCCACAGATGGAGAGGGAAAGAGAGTATTGTCAAGGCGAAAGGCGCTGCCTGCTGCCTGCCTGACTGTCAACAGGAAAGTTGTTGCCAGAACAACCAAGAACAACCAAGAACAACAATCAGAAAAACTTTGTGCCAAAAACCAAAAATATTTCAACCTACCTCCTACCTCCTAGCAACCCCCAGCCCCCCACACCCCACCCCCCTGGCAAACTATCATCCTTTGTTGTTGTCGTTTTTGTTAATGATACACTTTTGGGAGGGGAGAGGATCCGGTGGAGGTGTTTGCGCTGTCAGAAAGATACCAAAATTTAATTGGCTAAAGAACATTTTGTACTGCATAATGAAGATCCACAAAAGGGTTATTAAATGATATTCGAACAGCATAGGCCATAGAAAAAGCGACTTTGAAATGGGAAGAATGGGAATACACACGGAATACATGAGGGGTAAACGGGGGGCTGGATGACTTTGCTGGCAGAATGCTGAAGAATATTAAGGATATTGGATTGTGCTGGAAACTTAGGCCCATTTTCAATGGGAACTGCTTCAAACAAAGACCAAAAACAGTTGTCTGCCGTTGGCTTTCACTTTCACTCCTTTGCCATCCCCATCCCCATGCCCAGTCCCATCCCCATCCCCATTCCCCTTCCCATTCGCTTACCCGCTGCCATCATCATAATCTCCATAAATGGCTCTCGCATTTGTCGCATTCAAATCACTTTTAACATAATTTGGCAATAAAAATTCATTGAATTATTCTTTGATTGGTTTATGGTGGCAAACGGGGAGCTCTCGCTCTCGCTCCCTCTAGCTATTTGCCCTCTCCTTCGCACTGTCTATTGCCCTCTCTTTCGTTGAGTGTGTGGCATGTTTATGTTATTAGAAAAAGTTGAGGAGGAAAGACCTCGAGGAAATGTCAATTTAACAACATTTCAGCCGGGCGGGAGGGAGGTAGTGAATTGATATGCGAAGGACATGGGACATGCATGGAACAAGGACAATGCCCAACAACAACCGGATTAGGCAATGTCCTGTCCGGCAGCTGGCCATAATCAAGAGCGGCCAAAAGCAGAAGGCGGATAGGGGGAGGCCATAGGTTGATGGGATCCCATCGTAGCCCTCAAACATATGTACTCCTGCCTCTACCCTCGACCCCCAGCCTTCACCTGCCATTAACTGTGTGTTTGCGAAGGGCGATGTTCCGGTGTTCCGGTGTCCCTTTTATTTCGTTATTTATGCCATCAATAAAATTCACTGGCGTAAACGTTTTCAATTTTTTTCTTGCTCAACCAGGTGGATTCCCACCTCCCCCCCTCGGTAGGGGGGAGTGAGCAAAATTATATGTCGTGCCAAAAAGTCTGTTTATGGCATTATATTTCTCACAGCACTACGCTCGATTTGATTAGAAATCGTTTGGCAATTTTCATGAATTATGGCTCTGGTGTGGTCGGTTTGGGTACAGTCATCACTGGCTGCAAAGCGACGAGCCAATAGACAGATGTATCTGTGAATATTCGCTGTCTGATAGTTGTCGAATTCTTCAGAAATATTCGCCTTTGAGACTAGCTCTTGAATGAAGAGCAGGAGCACTTCTTCATCATGTCATCTCCACCTTAGAGGGAGAAAGACATGGCTCAAATTATGTCTAAAGAAATCTAATTCGAAGGAAAACCAATTCTGGAAATATTTAGGAAAATATACGTATATTTATTGTCACTTATACCCATGGCTCACTGTACCGGCCTGAGTACCAACTCAATTAGGCCTGGCTGCTTTTGGGTTGTGTCCGGGGGTCACGCCCCCTTCATTACCGCCTCCAGCTGTCAACTAAAAACTCATCTGCTGAATTATGCGAGCATTTCCATGTGGGGGGATGGTGCAGGGGCAGGCGCAGGGGCAGGGGCAGGGGCAGGCAATAAATCGAGCAGCATCTCCATCTATCCATCCTCTGCGCCCCTCATCCGCTTCTCCAGTCCGCCCATCGAAATGGGGCAACAATTCTTCTCCTAAGTTGCTGCCTCTGCCACACAGGTGACACACACACAGGAGGAGACTCCACACAGAGACAACTGTCAGCAGCAAGTCAACTGCCTGACAGCCACGCCCACGACAGCATGTGGCATGTGTGTGTGCGGTTGGTTGGGGCATGGTTAGGGCATGGTTGGGGCATGGTTGGGGCATGTTGGGCTGTAGGGCGGTCCAAGTCGAAGGCGTTTTGTGGGCTCATCAAATCTCAGTAAGTGAAAATTCCAGCCAGAGAGAGAGAGAGAGAGAGAGAAGGCGCCACAAGCAGCACCAAAAGAAGGGTCTGGTCTGGTCTCGTGGCCTGGCCCTGTTTGGCCCTCGTATAATATTAATAAAGCAGAAATTGACAGATTCAGAATGACAAATTTGTCGTCGAGCCTGATAAATGATATGAAATCTCAGGGAAAAATATTGTTGCAAAAAAGAAGGGAGGAACACACAGTGAAAGAAGTGGCGGTGGCGGTGGAGGTGGCACGACCAGGTCCTTGCCACCAAGAGAACAAGAGCCAACGGAAGAGGAAGATAAATATTGATAGCATCTGCGGCGAGCAGTTAAAAAAAAACGAACCGAAAAATGAAATGAAAATTGCGCAAAAAGCCAAGAGAGGCACAAAAGATTTGCAGCCGAGCAGGGCCCGGAACGTCCTTCGCGGCCTGAACGGCGTGTAATGCGAAGCAATTTGGAATGCCCCCCACCCTGGGTGCTGGATCCCCTGCATCCCCTCAATCACACTCTCTCTCAAGCTCAAGCTCCACTCCTCAGAATCCACTGGAGCTGGAGCCCTCCACCTGGGGGACAGCTTTGCTAAGTGGTGTCGTCCTGCTGCTAGTCCTGGCCCTTGGCTGGATGTTTGCATGTCAACCATGCCAATGCGGCGAGCAGGAGCCAGAAGCCAGCAGCAGGCGCAGGAGCAGGAGCAGAGTGCAGATGCGGCCAGGAGTGGCGCCTCCAAAGAAGGTGCGGCATGTTGAACGCTTGCCAAGTGCAATTTCAAGATTTAACTGATAGTGTTCGTTAGTCAACGCCGCCGTCGCCGCCAAACAAGAAGAGGAGAGGAGTGGTGAAGTGGAGTGGAGTGGAGTGGAGTCGAGTGGCCAAAAGAGGGATGAGGGATAAGAGCCAGGGCCAGTGAGGTCCCGCAGGATCGACGAGGGAATGATGGAATACCCCAAAGAGAAAAACCAGACTACAGGGCTTATATCGAATTCGAATTGAAATTCATTTTTGGAATATTTTGCAGGGAGATCTATCCTATCCCTATCTCTATCCCCAAGATACTCTCAAGTGATTTTCGAATATCTTCCAGAATCAGTTATTCGGTAAAACCCCTCAATATAATGGCTGCTATCCGGAGAAATGCATAATTTGTTCTATAATTTCACTTAGTCACAGTGTCAACGCCATAGTCAAGGCTGTGGCTGTGGCTGTGGCTGTGGCTGTGTTAGTGCCTCTTCCGTTTCCACTTCCGCTTCCGGTTCGTGGCTGCTCGTGGCTGCTCGTAGCTGCTGCTGCTGAATACTTACTTTTCCGCTTTTAGCATAGCCAAGTGCTGCTCTGGCTTCTTGTCCTGCATCTGCTCCATCTACTGCCACTGCCACTGCCACTGCCAGTGCTTCTTCTCCTCCCCCCCTAGATTCCGATGCTGGCCACCGAGTGCAATTTCTAGTGTTGGCTGCCGCCTGACATCAATCTGGCCAAACACGGCCAAAAAGGAGTAGGATGGCCGCATTGTTTGTCAGCCTAATGTCTGTTGCGGGTGGCTGCGGGTGGTTGAGGGTGGGCTGCCTCAAAAATACAATAAGATGAAGATGAAAGACACCTGAAGGAGGGCCGCAGACCAGAGAGTGCTCCTGCTCCTGCTGCTGCTGCTGCTGCTGCTGCTGCTGGATGCTTCGTCATTTTGGCAAGGACCTCTGCTGACTGCCCGCCCCCCTGCACACACCGCCCTTGTGGCCTTTTCAAGTGATTTCCATCCAGAAGGCGGCTGCATTGCGGTTTTTCTATGGCCAACTTAAAATTCAATTTGTTTGGCTGTGATTTAGTGTAATTTAAGCGCCCCGACTGAAGCGACTGAAGCGCCTGAAAGATATATGAGCACTTCAGACGAGAGAGAGTATCCCACACACACACACACACACACACACGCACAGAAAGAGCCAGAGGTAGAGGTGGAGGTAGAGGTAGGTGAGTGAGTGAGAGCTACAGCCCACCTCCTTGTGCGTGTGACAGTTCATTAGTAAGGAAAAGTGATTCCTAGCACCCTTCATGTGCATGGGTTCTGCTTCTGCTCCTCCTCCTCCCGGCTTTAAGGCTGATTGAAGCCTCAGTCTTCGACTTCATCTCCAACTCGAGCTCCATCACCATCACCATCACCATCACCATTTCGATTTCGATTTCGATTCCGTTGCAGGCTTGGTTTCATCTGCAGTTTGCCGCCGTTTGTCAGCGGTTGACATGAATAAGTCATAGCCAAAAGTTCTCGGAGATGTCAATGTGGCCTGGCCCCAAAAGGCAATCACTGGCGGAGGCAGTGGGAAAACAAGAGTATCGGGAAATCTGGCTTGATATATGATCCATGGGAGAGAAGGAAAGAAGGATCTAATTGGAGAACGAGGCCAAGATATCCTTGGTTCCAAGAAGCTTCCAAGAATATACATACATGTAGATATATCCATAGATATCAACCTTTTCTTATAGGATTCCAAAAATATAGTTTTGGCAGCACTGTTATAGGGTCACGTCGAATGACATGTGCAATATTTGTCCTCTCAGGGCAGGACAGGACAGGACAGGACAGGATGATGGTGGTGGTGACTCCAATACATTGGAGTTGGAGTTGTCAACTCATGCGCTCCACTGCGCCTGCCAAGAGTAATGATGCACGCTCCCCCGCTGCCATCATCCCATCCTGCCATCCTGCCATCCTCCCATCCTCCCTATTAGAGGGGGCGGCTGCCTCAATGTTGCAGCTGCTTTGTCAGCGGCTAAGTGCAAGTTAAAGCAAAAGTAATGGCGCAGCCAACGTACCAGAAGAAGAGAAATCGTTGCCAGAGAAAGGAGAAAAAGAAACCAGAACGGAACAGAACAGAGCAGAACAGAAGAAAAGAAAAGAGAAGAAAACAGAAGAGCGACAAGAATAGAGAAACAATTGCAATGCATCTTTAGAGGGGTGGAGTGGAGGGCCTCCCCTCCACAAGGATCTGGGGCAAGTGCAACAAAATGAATGGTCATTGCTCAAGTTCCTTTTGGCCCATTTGGTGCGTTTTTTGCCCTGCTCGCTAAAAATATGGCCCAGAGAAACTGGCCCAAAACTAAACTAAAGAAACCGAGATACCTGATTTACCGAAATAATTAAAGTTAGAGCACAAAAAGCTATCGATACTTTACCAATAACATTACCAAGATGCTGCATGAGGGACCAAAGAGCTGTTCAATGGCGGGGTCTTTCATCACGCACAACGTAGATCGAGAATCGAGACCATTCTAGGTCGTAGGATTCCAAATCCAACTACATTGCTTGGGCATGATTCAGCACAGTGACGCTCGGGAGCACAAATACACATGCATATCTATTCAGAGAGCGAAAGCCGCACTCATACAGCAGCTGGCAGCGCATTTTAATGTGTGCGTGTAAGCCGGCTCTCTCTTAAATTTTAGTCGAATGGTTGGTATTCTATAAAATAATCCTAATCCTTCACTTAAATTGATTTCTTATTCTGCTTATTCTTGGCAGAGACAGAGATCATCTGTACATTCCACAGCTTCCACAGCCACTTCTTTAGTACAGCTTCTGCTTCCCTGCCGCTGCTGCTGCTGCTGCTGGTTTTTCCGGCTAATTGTTTTCCACAGAATCAAGGCAGAGGAAAACAAATCGGGGGCTTTCGGTTCTCTCATTAGCATATCAATTAAAGGCAACACGCACATGAAACCACCACCCAACACCCAGCACCCAGCACCCAGACTAGGACGAACTTTTCTTTGAGGAAACTTTATCCAGACGCACACGCATATGCACACGCATATGCGCACCTATATACGCACACACACACACACATACAAATGTCGTTAAGGCCAAAGCTGTTTGTACAGTGTTTGACTTTTATTATTTTAGTTAAACTTCTTTTGACTCCTCTCCTCTCCTCTCCTCCCTCCTCTCTCCTCTTTCCTCTTTCCCACACGAGAAGACGGAAGCCGAAGTCCTGGCTGTGAGGGGAATGTGCCGGGGAGAGTGCTGAACACAAATCAAAGGCAAGATATGTCAAGTGTGTGTGTGTGTGTGTGTGTGTATCAATGTGTGCTCTTACGTGTGTGCGGGGATGTCTTATAGGCTTTCTGTGTGAAGACCGGCCCTGGCTTTATTGATATCCTGCCCGAGCATCGCTGCCTGTCGTCAGCTGCCAGGCAAACTTAATGCCTTCCTGTCCTGGTCCTGCGCTGGTCGAGCAGCTCCTGTCAGCATCCTGCATACATCCCCCCCTTTGCTTTGCTTCTGCTTGTTTTGTTCGTCCATGTCCATTGGCCACTAATTCATCAAATTTAGCTCAAAACTGAAGATTAATGACATACGTGTGGCATATTACGAAACTTGGTGACTTGATGAAATTTATTATTATACTCCGGACTCCCTTCCTGATCCCTCCTGCCCACTGCCCACTGGCCGCTTGCCGCTTGCCGCTGGCTTTAATGCTAGTTGCAGTCGGTCGTAAAACCCCAGACGGATGGCCCCGACTGCCAAAGCCCCAATTGTTGCAACTCCTTGGCTTTAGTGGCTTCCGTCGTAAGGTGACATTACGCTGTTTCTTTCTGCCGTTGATTCACAGAACAGAGGGTCTCTAGGCCTCTGCCCAGCAAGATACCAACAAATACCATCAAATACCATAGCCTGCTTTTCTAGTATTAGTTGGTATTTCATTAGCAGACATTTCTTGTCGTTTTAGTACGAATAAAAACCCTGATTTGGCTCGCGTACACTTTTTTCGGATCTGAGTACTAGGCTTAAAAGCGCAGAGTTGCCCCCCCATACAAAAAATATCACTATGTGTCAACTCTGTTGATTTAGATGTTGTGCTGCTGCTGTCTGTTCTCTCACTCAGGAATGTTTCTACGACTGAATACTGCGGGTCGGGTAAGAGAATCTTTAGTTTTCGATTTAACGAGCGATTTAACGAGTTGTGAGCCGCAGCTAGGGCCGCTGCTCTACATACTCAGTCAGTATGGCTCTCTTCCGCCAGAGGGCGTACACTGCACGAGGAAGAGTGTGTGTGTGAGAGATTCTGACTATAATAATGATCCGATCTGAACCACATTCGGCAATCTGCTAGATATCATCATTCTCTACGATTCTGCAATCCTGGCAAAATTCAAATCGCATCCCAGCTGGGGACAGCGAAGAGCCCAGCCCTGCTCTACATAAGGGCACATTATTGCTCCGGTGGCGATCAACCATAACCATCCCACCAAGCAGGTCAGGGCAATCGATGGTACCCACTGAAGGATCATAGAAAAAGATCTGAGCCGCAATAGATCTTGGATGCTCGAGAGAGGATGTGCCTTGTGATGGACCTATTTCAGGCTGAGGTAAGCTCAGTCACGTCCGTTGTAGCGAACCCTTTTAGGTTCGTTATAGCCTGTGCCTGTGCCTCTGCCTCTGCCTGTTCGTCGATCAAAGATCGAATATTTCCATCTGGATGATGACCATCCAAAAACAGAGATTATTTCTGATCGGTTTCATGCGAATATGAATGATGAATGAAGCTGAAGGAGGGTTCGCTTCCATTTATGCAGATCTGCCATTGGCATTAATGAGGTTCCTTCCCCCTTGATTGCTCGTACCTTGAGCTTTTCCGGCTTTCCATTCCTCCGCATGTTTTTCTCTCCACCATTTTCCCTCTCTATCGCAGTGTGCCCGCACTCTGTGCTCTGTCCTCTGTCCTCTGTTCCCGCACCATTTTTATAATTAATTCTCATGCAAGTAATTAAAAATGCCAGCGGCTCGCATTGTCGTGGCTAGTTTCTGGTCTCTGGGTTCTGGTCTCTGGTGTTGTTATGACTGTTGTTGTTGCTGCCCTGCCCCGTTAATGCAATGCAAATAATAGCAGCGGGAAATTAATTACGCGCTCGCATAGTGGACAAATGTAAAAATGCGTACAAAGAATGAAAAAGCCGGATGGAAAGCGGAAAGAAAATCCCAGCAAAATAGAAAATAAAAATCTGTATTTTCCTGTGGTGGATGTTAGATGGTGGATGGTCCGCTGTGGGACTCCCTGCTCTAAACACGTTATGTGGATGTGTGGAGTGATGGGGGTATGACATTCGACGTTCTCTAACTTTGCTGCAAAGACAAAAATACCACAAGAGACACGAATGATGAATTGGGCCAGAGAACAAGGCCTCCCCAGGGAGGGATCCACGAATCATAGAGTAACTCTTTCCCTCAAGCAGCAGAAACTTCAGTGGATACCCCTATGTACCATCTACATGACCCTCCCTGCCTCAACCTGCCTCAACCTGCCTCAACTAGAACTCGAGAGCCCGAACCCATGGCCCCAAATATATGGACATCCAAAACTCATTCCGCCTGTCGGTGGTACTTCAGTAGATAATGCAATAAGTTCTTCTATTGTCTACGGGCTAAAACAATAACAGCAACAACGAAAACAACAACAATGTGAGAGGAAACGGAAGCAGGAACACCAGCAAGAGCAATATGGCGTAGAAGATGGCGGAACGTTAGAGAGGAAAAAAAATGACTGCTATTAACATTTCATTTAGCTGGAAAACGCTCGTCTCTTCTCCTTCTTTCATTTCCTATTTGACCGCCTCTTCCTGCTCCCTTTTCCTTCTTCCCTTCGTTCCTTCGTTCCTTCGTTCCTTTTTTTTCTGTTTTTCTGTTTTTCTGTGTGTGCTTTTTTTTGTTGCCAAACATTTTAATTATGAGCGGACTCTCTACACCTCCCCTTGTGCCTGTCCGACCGCCATCTGGTTATTGTAAAACAAACGAAATGAACAAAGTACGCCGTCCCCCGTCCCCCGTTTCCCCATACATACATACATATGTACGAGTGTATGTGCATACGATCGCCAAATGAACAAATGAAAAAGGGAACAAAATGGACATGTGGTTCGGTCTCCGCGCACTCTGCGGTTGTCCCAGGAGTCAGCCGCCCCAGAAGTCGGCTGCAGCAGGAGAAGAAGAAGAAGAAGGAGAAGGAGGAGGCGGAGGCGGAGGCGGAGGAGACCGCGGTCTAAGCCAAAAGAAAAGCCAACTGCCACTGCCGCGGCCGCTGCCACTGCCACTGCCACTGCCACTGATGATGATGATGGCAATGGCGATGGCCGCATTGTTGGCCAGCGGTAAAATATATGGCACACATGCCAGCGATGAGCGCGTGAGCAGAGCTATATACCGAATAGGCAA